>CM019065.1:257615110-258215110 GCA_009667805.1 Leptobrachium leishanense | reverse complement strand
GTTAGTAGATAACCGTAAAAACCACAAGTCAAAATACAACAAGGAGTCAAAATATATATATATATATTTTATCTCTGTCTAATCAGACAATACTGACAATTATATTCCAAACAAAAACTACAATATCGGTACAGTGCCTCCAATTTGTCGGATATAATCTCTGCACGTGAATACAACACGTTATATATATTAGACCTATCAGCCAAGCTTCCAATATGTCTATATTGGACTTACTGGACCTACCTCGGCAGTTGCCTCCAATATATCAGGGATTATTATTTCATAAGAAACTTATATGAGACACAAATATCAATCGTCTATATTTCTTAGAAATTATCCTGAATTCTTTTAATTGTCTGTGTTTTGCTTTAAAAAATACAATAATCAATAATCGGATAAAAATATATATATATGTATTACGTATACAAAAAAGTTTCAAATCTCATATCATAAACAACAATTTATAAACCACAATCCATCAGCATATAAAAACTAGCTTCACAATATATGTATCTCCGGTTAGTAACTGCATATATGATTAAGATCATTTACCTTATCAGTTAGTAACTAATACACAAATGGTTAATAAACATTTCTGCTTAATACAACATGCATTTCCCAGCAAACAATGTTTAACCAGCCAGCTCTTATAGATATATATATATCTCTATGCTACATGGATCAACAAAAGATGAGCTAATTTAATGATAAGTAATAAAAACTTATTTAGTGAATCCTCCCCTAATCTCGAGAATCAAACTTCTAATCTTTTGCTTTTTATTTTGTAGTTATATAATTCCTTGCCTATTCATTTTAATCACAGTAATTTCCAAATTCAATATATATATTGGTATCGATCTTACAACATTTCTTTTAGGAATAAATCCTTATATCCACTTCTTCATATTTCTATCTGCAGAATAGAAAATACTTAGAATTTGGATCTAAACCATATCCGAGAAGTCTCAGTCTACGTTGCAAGAATATCTACAAATATATATTTACATTAATTAATTATTTCATACATTACCTGTCCAATTTGGATGTTGATAAGTCTGCCTTGGAATTCCTGATGTAGTAATTTTTGGAATGTGTGAAGATTATCGATCAGATAATCAATGCATGTGAGTTAGAGATTTGGTGAGAGTCAGAAATTTAGTGAGAATCTTGATTGCCTCATGTCTTGGGATCTGCCTGCATCGTGGTGTGAGTCTGAGTGTTGGAATCTTGGACTCTCAGAGTGTCATGTCTAATGCATTGCAGTGTGAGTCTGTGAATGCTGGAATCTCCGACTTCAGAGCGTCATGTGTACTGGACGTCTGAATGCATTGCGGTGTGAGTCTGTCTGCTGGAATCTCCGACTGACTTGTAACCAACATTGCCGCTTATTATAGCCAATTTGACATCACGGGCAATATTTTTAATATATTTACTATCCTCTAGAGGGCAGTATTGCACTTCTTAATTAATTCCCCCATTTCTTTTTAATATCCTATCTCGGGTCAAAAGATCAATCTGACTTAACAAAGACCTTCTCTTCTCCCAGCTATTAGACACAGTGTCTCCATCTGTCATCTTTGATTTATATCCCTACTCCCTTTTAGTTACTCACTTTCAGCTGAATTCTTTTCTGGTTAACTCAACAGAATCTATTCTTTAGTAAATTTTATTATTTACCAATTATATACTTTCTACAATATTTATTGGAGTATATATATTTCCTACTGTAAATATAAAAAAATATACCTTGATTATAAACATATATTTTGTGAATATAAGTCTATATTACAGAATATTAACTCTTATTCCTATACCCAAAAGACAAAATATCTTTTGTTTTAAGACAGACCAATAAATTTAATTATGACACGTCTTAGCACTTAAACCTAGCCTTATCACACACAAACATTCTAGATTCCTTCATGTCTGGCACTTCTTAAAAAATATATAAAAGACTTCACCCAGGAATGAACTCTGTAAAAAAAATCTCGTTCATTTCTAAACCTAGAGAAAATTTTAAAGAAAAGAAACTGTCTTTAAAAACAAAATGGCTACAAGCATCCATTTTAAATTTCCTTTGTGTGTAATATACCTGACACAAGCCAGCGAGGAGCCTATAGTATTCTGCCCCAAACGCATCAGGACCTTACCATTTTTGAGTGTAGCGATCGCCTTACGAAACTCAACTTGTGTGATAGGTGCCGAGAGTGCGCCACGATCTGTCTGAGTCATTTTTGGGATTTGTGCTTTATGGAAAAGGTTTAATTGCGCGGGACAGTCATCGGGGTCAACTTTGTAAAAGTCCGCAAAGTAGGTTAAAAAATGGTCAATGATGGCGGCAGGGTCTGTAAGTATGGTACCATCTGCAGTTTTGAGTTGAGAGATAAAGGGTCGAGTCTGAGTCTGGGAACGGACAAGATTGGCTAGGAGGCGACCATGTTTGTTGCTGAAATGATATAGTCTGTGTTTCTGGTGCTGCCGTGAGCGGTGTGCAATGTCGGTAGCTAGTCTGTCGTATCTGGCCTTGTCTTGCTTGTACATTTGCAGGGCCGTGGGTTCCAAGTGTCAGCTCTAGCACGATCAGTGCATGGTCAGTAAGCGCTATCTGGCCAATCGTGGTGTGTAGTGCTCGGAGAGAGTGAGTCCGAAATCAAGAACGGGTCCAATCGGGAAAAGGATTTGTGGGGGGTCAGAATAAAATGTGAAATCCCTGCCCGTTGGGTTGTGTGCTCGCCAAATGTCTACCAGGTTAAAGTGATTCAGGAGGAAGGTTGGGCCAGAAGGTTGTATGCGTCCCCTCGGTGACATACGGCCAGGGGCTCTGTCAAGGATAGAATCAGGTACATCATTAAAATCTCCACCCACTATTCTGTGGGAGGAGGAATGTTGAAGTATCGGGAGTAGTGTTTTATAAAACGTTAAATACGAACTATTGGGGGTGTAGATATTAAGTAGATATGGTTCCTACCCGATGTTGAGGGTGTATCTGCCATCTGGGTCATAAATTGCCATCAGGTCTGAGTAGAGGAGTCTGTTATGTAGGAGAAACGCAGTGCCCCTGGATTTTTGAGTATAAACCGAGGATGTCTGATAACGCACCCATGGGGCCCGCAGCAATTGGTCTTGGGTAGTCCAGTGTGTTTCCTGGAGGAACACTGTGTCAAATATTGCACCACCTTCTTGCGTTTGATCGGCGCGTTAATGCCCTCAACTTTCCAGGATACTATTTTAAAGGAATTACGGTGGAAATCTGTGGAGTTACGGATGTCGGGAGAGTGATTGGAGTATCATGAGTCACGGGGATGCCAAAGTTGTGAGAGGGGTGGGGGACGTCCCAGCAGCGGACCCCACACCCGGGGTACAGTAAAAGAAGTCGTTACCTGTCGGCGAGACTTCACGAGACCGATCCAAAACGTTTTAGCTATAAACAACCTAACACAAACATAAGAGCGTTTGCCTCTGAAAAAAATTGGGTTAGCATATGATCGAACAGGGAAAATATAGTGACAAATCAACACAAGGTCCCATAGGAGCGAGATGAAGACAGACAGATATTTGTTGTTCAAGATGGCGGGACAAGCTGTGAAATACAGAAAAGGAACAAAAACATCAATAACAAGGACGAGAAAGTAGAGGAGATTGTGTGGTGGCTCAGACACGTCTCTTTGGCAGTGCCAGTCCAGGTGTGGAGCCATCTTCGTAATCATGGTGGCGATTTTAAGCAGTGAGATTGCGAGAGTCCAGAGTCATTCTTCAAGATGGTCGCGGCGTCGTCCGGTGTATCATAGAAGGTGACCTGACCGTGAAGGTGAACCCGGAGTTGTGCTGGATATTGAAGTGTGAATCTTATCTTAGCTGTTGCCAACTGCACACAAATAGAAGCGAACACTCGCCGGCAGGCAGCCAATGAAACAGAGAAATCCTGGAAAAGGCGTAAAGTGTTTCCTAGGTAGTCCAGGGTGCCAGCCTTTCGATATGCTTGGAGAATGCAGACTTTGTCCGTGAGATTCAACAATTTGAAAATGACTGTGCGAGGCCGAGTCAACGAAGGGGAGAGGTCTGGTCCCAGTTTATGGACTCGCTCCTCTGTCAGCAGAATATCATCAGAAATCCCCAGCGCTGTGGGGAGCCAGGAGGTGACAAAGTTGTAGAGTTGTGGGCCTTTCACGGTTTCTGGGAGACCCACAATAAGGAGATTGTTTCTGCGGCTTCTATTCTCCAGATCGTCAACCTTGTCCAGGAGAGACGAAATTAGCGATTCATGGGACTCCGTGGCTGTCTGAAGGGGTGCCAGTCCATCCTCTAAAGTCGATACCCTTTCCTCCACCTCCGTTAGCCGTTGCGCCTGGGAAGTGATTTGGGAGAGTGCCAAATCGATGGTTGCCGACAGCCGGCCCAGTTGTTCATCCAGCAGTGGTGAAAGCATTGCGGTGAATTCGACCATCTGAGCAGTAGTAGTCGATGGGGGCGAGACTGTCAAATGGGGACTGGATGGTGCACTTCCTGGCTCCGAAGTGGATCGAGTCAGGGATTTGGCCAACGCGCCTTTACCCTGAGATTTGACCGCATTAAGTTTGGAAGATTTGGCGGATGCTGCAATGAATTTATCCATTGCTGGTGACATGCAGAGGTGATAAGGTTACCGTTAGAACGGTAACTTGGGACTCATAGGCTGAAGACAGTGGGGCCCGCAGGGACCACCAAAAAATTAACGATTGTAGAAAATGTGGGTCCGTAAAACCCCAGGTAAGGCGGTAAAAATTGTCGTGCAGGAGTAGTGGGTCTCACAGGGACCACCAGGAAGATTGAGGTTTGAGGTTTCAGAAAAATCCTTTACAATCAATCAGGAGTAGTGGGCCCTGCAGGGACCACCAGAAAAATTTATTAAAAACAGTCGGGATGTCTTTGAAGAAAAAAATTGAAATAGCCCGTGTGTAGTGGGCCCTACTGGGTCCACCGAAAAAATTAATTTGGCCTGGGTTCACAATAAGTGACAGGTGCAGGAGAAAATTTTATGTGTGGGTATTGTGGGCCCCAGTGGGTCCACCAAAAAAATTGTTGCAGACAGAGTGCACAGGAGGTTGCGCACCCGCTTGAAGCGCGGGTATGGAAGGCGGCCGCTACACAGCCTGAGTACCTCTGGGATTGAAGCGGGGACGGTCAGTGTGTAATCCAGCGGTGTGGAAACAGCAATCACCCCAGGTGCTGACGAGAAGAGTGTGTAGGAGCTGTAAAAATCATTCTGTTGTGGTCCTTGTCGGCAGAGGATAGTTAAAATGCGGCCATCTTGTAGGCCTGCCTCCCGGAAGCCGACACTGCCACTTTTTATGTGTTTGATGTTCTTAAATCGCCACTAGGAGGACCATTGTTTTATTCTCAACACCGTGTATTATTATCAGATACATTGATTCTGTGAATGTATCTGATAATAATACACTGTGTCAAGGTCGTGGTCGGATTGTCCGGTTGCCAATGGACGGGCAGCACGTGCGCGAGGTCCTAGAGGAAATAGAAAAAAGGAGAAAAAGTTTGAGGGATACAAAAATCTTACCCTACAAAGGTTGTAAGACTCT
This sequence comes from Leptobrachium leishanense, assembly GCA_009667805.1. Lineage (NCBI taxonomy): Eukaryota > Metazoa > Chordata > Amphibia > Anura > Megophryidae > Leptobrachium > Leptobrachium leishanense. The sequence continues at coordinate 258,209,537 of CM019065.1, read as the reverse complement.
CCTGTTCCGATGAATGGTCAAGGCGATCAGCAGGATTGTGGCTCTGATCCGGAGTGCTGCGTGTCGCGGGGGATATCGTGGAAGGCGGATGGGTATGCCGGGTTCGGGTGGTACCTCCGTCGGCTCCGCACTGTCAGGTGGTTTGGGGCTCTTCCAGCTGCTGTCTTATACGAGATATAGTAGCGCGCCGTGCGGTGTTTTGTGTTCCCCCACAGACAGTGCGGGTGGTACGTGCTGGTGCCGTTCGTGCGGGATCCAGAAGCCTGGCAGGTAGGCCTCAGCACGAGGTGGCGTCCGTGCTGGCGCTGCACGTAGGCCTCAGTTCAGGGCAGCGGGCAGACGGAGGCAAGCCGGCAGGCCGTGGATGACCCCCCCCCCACGTCTCTGACAAGTAGGCTGCGGGTGTGGGGTAGTTCAAGCTCCGGTCAGAGTGCACATGAGGTTGCACACCCGCTTGAAGCACGGGTATGGAAGGCAGCCGCTACACAGCCTGAGTACCTCCGGGATTGAAGGGGGGACGGTCAGTGTGTAATCCAGCGGTGTGGAAACCGGAATCGCCCCAGGTGCTGACGAGAAGAGTGTGTAGGAGCTGTAAAAATCATTCTGTTGTGGTCCTTGTCGGCGGAGGATAGTTAAAATGCGGCCATCTTGTAGGCCTGCCTCCCGAAAGCCGACACTGCCACTTTTTATGTGTTTGATGTTCTTATATCGCCTCTAGGAGGACCATTGTTTTATTCTCACCACGTGTATTATTATCAGACACATTGATTCTGTCACTACTTTATTATTGGCACACAGAAAATTTACAGCCATTGCACTGTGCCATTGCACTGTTGGATGCGCTTTATTTTGGTTGTTTTATTTGGGCTTTTACCTTTTGTTATTCTATCCATTTTAGGCAGCATCACATATACTCATTTATTTTTTGCATGTTTGCATTGCTGTTTGATTATACCACCTAATTTAATAGGAATTTACCATATCGCGCTGGCATTATTGCACCCCCTTTTTATAGGTCAGTATTCTTGCCTCCAGATACAGGAGGACATGAGGCCCCTATTCCCGTGGGAATTTACAATCTAGATGGGTGAGGGGATTAGAAACAAGAGGGAGGGACTGCAGACGGTGGGTACCCTAAGAGAGAGGTTGCACAGGAGCTGCTTGACGGGTTTTTCTATGGATTCCTTTTGTCAGTTTTGATTTCCCCCCGATGCTCACATAATTTACGTTCGGCGCTAGAAAGGTTGGATGTAGTTTGGGGAAAGCTGTCCAAGGAGGTTTTCCTTGAACAGAATTGCAGGCCCCTTGGCATATATGCTTTTATCGAATTTACTGGCATCTCCCCTAGGTTTCATCTCCGAAGATGACCGGTTATTTTGACTCATTCACCACCTATCCCATCCTAGGGGTTTGTCGGTCAATTGTGGCACCCCCCCCCCCCATGTATTGTAGAGTGCACTATGCTTCTTTTGAGAAGGCTCTTGCCTAGGGCTGGGAAGGGTGCGCTATTGGCAATGTCAGATATTGAATCAGCATTCCAGCTTCTTCCCATCCACCCGGATTTATTGGGGTGTCCCATGGACAGCCAGTATTACTATAACAAGTGTCTTCCTATTTTGAGAATGGGATGTGTCCAGGGTGTCTGGCAGGCAATCATTACTTGGATTATCTTTACTTGGATAACTTTGTTTATTGGCCCTCATGATTCTGCAGTTTGCTCTGACCTTTTGTACATTTTCCGCAGGGTGGTGTATGAATTTAGGGTTCCTGTCACAGAGAATAAGTTTGAGGGTCCTTCATCAGTCCTGTCATTTTTGGGTATAGAAATTGAGACAAATCTCATGGTCTTCTGGCTCCCAGTGGATAAGTTAACTTCCCTTGTCACTCTGGTTTGACGGGTCAAGGGATCCCTGAAGGTGCAACTGCAATTACTGCAATCCTTGTTAAGCCACCTCTATTTTGCCTGTCAAGTTCTTCCAATGGGTATGTCTTTCTGTAGGAACTTGTAATGAGTAGGCACCCTCACACCCTTGGTATCCATCAACATTTGAGTCACTAGGCAGCTGTGAGTGGTCCTGGATGTTTGGTTGCAGTTTTTGGCTTCCTATAATGGCTCCTACTGTTGGCAGCCCCCAGATGCCTCTAATGTGGAGTTGAAGTTGTTTACGGACGCCTCGGACTCACGGTTTTGGGGCCCATTTTTTTGTAAATTCTTTATATTTGAAAAATGGAAACAAGGTTGCAATACGACTGATATACACGCAGCCTCGCAGGGCTGCCACATCAACTCTCAAAGGGTAAACCTACACATTAGACGACAACACTTGTGGAAGGTCCATATAAGCCAATAGGCAAAAAAGCGGGAGAGGGAGGGAAAAAAAGTATATATATTTCCGTCATAACAATTCTCAGCAAAAGAAGTAGAGGTAGACCCACGTCAATCGACTTCGGATAGGAAAACCAGGTAAAAACAGCCCAGCCTCCACCAAAAGAGTGTCGTTAAAAGGGGGTGGAAGGAAACGGGGATAGAGGGGTGACCCAACCGAGGGGGCCTCATAGGTCAAACTTCAGAGTCATGGAGTCACGTTGTGGTTTTCTCCCCAACCTATCAAATCGGGAACTGGCAAAAAGAAAGGTGGCGGTGTACACGCGAAAGCCCTCATCTCGGAGAGCAAGGTACTTGGTCAGGAGCGAGTCCCATGCCAGAGAGGATCAGCCAAGCTTCCGCCAGCTCTGGGATAATAGGGAATATTTTCATACGTTACGAGAGAGCCAGCCAAGCCCCACCTGTAACGGCCCCTTTGCGCCTGAGGAAAGAAGTCACCTCTCGGAAGCGTCGTCTTGCCATCAGGGTCACAAAAGGAAGATCTTGATATAGCTGTAGCTGAGTCCCTTCACGCCTGACAGGTACACAGGCTTCTGGAGCTGCCAGAAGTCGCGATTTAGCGACCATGGCACCAGCAACATCTATGACATCCCGTGGGGCGCCAGCAGGGGCTGCCGCAGCTTTCCGGATCTGGTAGACCCTTCGAACTGACCTTGGAACAGATGCTTGATACCCCCGTTACAGAGGACCAGGGCTCACTCACCATGGCTTCCCACAGACTCGTCTGCAGTCCAATTCATACACTGTCCTTGCACCCTGGTATTGTACTCCTATGTTACTTTTCCGGATTGGGCTTACGCCACATTGCTGGTGGTGCGACAGCCCAGTGGGCACTTTCCTCCACGTCTGGTGGGACTGCTCACTCATATCCCCATTTTGAAAACTTGTATGGGACACTGTGTATAGGATCGCACAAAGATCTGCTTTTGTCGGGCCGAGTTGCGCAGCTTGCCCTGTGGAAAATCGCACTAAGTCCTACACACTGCACCCAGGACATTCCTCCTCACTCACACACCCTGCTCGGTCAGTTCCCTCAAAATATCTGTGGCAATACCTATGTTCCTGACGGCACGATTGCTTGTCACCCGTGCCTGGGGGTCAGTGTCCTCTCCAACGTACAGAGATTGGCTGACCCGTATGGAAGAAGTGCGGACTCTGGATGACCTAGTATCCAGGGTGGAGGCGAGACTGAAAGCCCATCACCAAACGATACCACTGGTGCGCTTACATGTCTTCATCCTGTTGCTGCACTCGAGCGGCGTGATGCTGCTGGCAGTACCCCATGGTCTGGGCTGGTGCCCATACCCACGTCTTTCCTTTCCCTTCCCTCTTCACCCCCCTTTTTTTCTCTTCCTCTCGCCTTTCTTCTCTATTCTCTTTACTCCTTTTAATCTTGTCCCGCTCTCCTACTCACCCCCTGCTTTACCACTACGCATCTCTCTTCCTCCTCCTGCCCTACCCCCAGTTTTGTTAGTCCCTTCTATCACCCCCCCTGTATCGGATTTTCCCCCTTGTTAACTTCACTCAGTGTTCATTGTGCTTTCGTTGGACCGGCAGTCCCCCCCCCTTGTATTCCAACTGTCGAATACAGATGTAAGGAATTGGCCCACTACCCCGAACTGGAGCGTTATGGTACACGTGGTCCTCCTGGTTGCTCCGCGTACTTCTTATTTATTTTTTTTCTTTTGTGCTTTTTGTACTATCTCATTATCCTGGTCCGCATTCCATGCTCCGCGTGATTTGTGAAGCACGTTATAGATTTATAATGCTTACGCGAGCCCTGTACACGAGTCCTGTGTTATGTAGATTAGATTGTTGTGCTACCGTTCTTATGTACTTCTGCTGCTCTACTTGAAATAAAAAAATCCAAACCCACATGTCCCTGTGGGTAAAAGTGTTTGCTCCCCCCCCCTTTAAACCACAGTTAAGTTATGTTTCATCACACCTGAGTTAAATTTCTCTAGCCACACCAAGGCCTGATTACTGCCACACCTGTTTGCAATCAAGAAATCAGTTAAATAAGACCTGACTGACGGAATGAAGTAGACCAAAAGTTCCTCAAAAGCTACACATCATGCCGAGATCCAAAGAAATTCAGGAACAAATGAGAAAGTATTTGAGATCTATCAGTCTGGAAAAGGTTATAAAACCATTTCTAAAGCTTTGGGACTCAAGCGAACCACAATGAGAGCCATTATCCACAAGTGGCAAAAAAATGGAACAGTTTTGAACCTTCCCAGGAGCAGGCGGCCGACCAAAATTACCCCAATAGCGCAGCGACGACTCATACAAGAGGTCACAAAAGACCCCAGAACATCATCCAAAGAATTGAAGACCTTACTTGCCTCAGTTAAGGTCAGTGTTCATGACTCCACCGTAAGAAACAGACTGCGCAAAAATGGCTTGCATGGTAGAGTTCCAAGACGAAAACCACTGCTGAGCAAAAAGAACAGAAAAGGCTCATCTCAGTTTTGCCAGAAAACATCTTGATGATCCCCAAGACTTTTGGGAAAATACTCTGTGGACTTGCTGTGATAAATGTAATAGGGCTGTGCAATTAATTGCAATTGCAATCGAATCGCGATTTCCGACCCTGCGATTTCTAAATCGCATAAGGCTGCGATTTTCGGCTGTTAACTTCCGGCGGCGGCATGGTGCTTTGAGCGCTCGCAGGGGGAACCACGTGACGAGCCGCGTTCTCGCAACTCGTCACATGGTTCCCCCAGGCGAGCGCCCAAGCTCCATGTGCCGCCGGAAGTTAACAGGGAGCCGAACACACGGCGCGGCGCACAGAACACAGTGGCGCACAGAGGTGAGCTGCGGCGCAGTATCCACGCGCTGGGGCAGTATCCACGAGCTGGGGCAGTATCCATTGTGCTGGGGCAGTATCCATTGTGCTGGGGCAGTATCCATGAGCTTGGGCAGTATCTATGTGCTGGGGCAATATCCATGTACTGGGGCAATATCCATGTGCTGGGGCAGTAGCCATGTACTGGGGCAGTAGCCATGAGCTTGGCCAGTATCCATGTGCTGGGGCAGTATCCATGTACTGGGGCAGTATCCATGAGCTTGGGCAGTATCCATGTGCTGGGGCAATATCCATGTGCTGGGGCAGTATCCATGTACTGGGGCAGTATCCATGAGCTTGGGCAGTATCCATGAGCTTGGGCAGTATCCATGTGCTGGGGCAATATCCATGAGCTGGGGCAATATCCATGAGCTGGGGCAGTATCCATGAGCTGGGGCAGTATCCATGTGTTGGGGCAGTATCCATGAGCTGGGGCAGTATCCATGTGTTGGGGCAGTATCCATCAGCTGGGGCATATCCATCAGCTGGGGCAGTATATCCATGTGCTGGGGCAGTATATCCATGTGCTGGGGCAGTATATCCATGTGCTGGGGCAGTATCCATGTGCTGGGGCAGTATTTCCATGTGCTGGGGGCTGGCAGTATATATGTACACATGTCCATGTGCTGGGGCAGTATATCCATGTGCTGGGGCAGTATATCCATGTGCTGGGGCAGTATATCCATGTGCTGGGGCAGTATTTCCATGTGCTGGGGCAGTATTTCCATGTGCTGGGGCAGTATTTCCATGTGCTGAATACTGAATACATTTAGAATGTATGTAGCATGTTTGAAAAAGCAAAAACAATTGGCTAAATCGCAAATAAAATCGCAATCGCAATATTCATTCAAGAAATCGCAATATGATTATTTTGTCAATATTGCACAGCCCTAAAATGTAACCATGAATTCTACTGTCTGCCAAAAAATCCTGAAGGATAATGTGCGGCCATCTGTTCATGACCAAAGCTGAAGCAAAATTGGGTTCTGCAGCAGGACAATGATCCAAACCACACCAGCAAGTCCACCTCTGAATGGCTGAAGAAAAACAAAATGAAGACTTTGGAGTGGCCTAGTCAAAGTCCTGACCTGAATTCTATTGAGATTTTGTGGCATGACCTTAAAAAGGCGGTTCATGCTCGAAAACCTTCCAATGTGGCTGAATTACAGCAATTCTGCAAAGATGAGTGGGCCAAAATTCGACCACAGCACAGTAACAGACTCATTGCAAGTTATCGCAAACGCTTGATTGGGCCACCTTTAGCAGCAAGAACTACAATCATGTAATTAGGTTTAGGGGGCAATCACTTTTTCACACAGGGCCATGTGGGTTTGGATTTTGTTTTCCCTTAATAATAAAAACCGTCATTTAAAAACTGCATGTTGTGTTTACTTGTGTCTATCTTTGATTAATATTTTAATTTATTTGATGATCTGAAACATTAAAGTTTGACAAACGTGCAAAAAAAAAAAATAACACTTTTTCACACAACTGTAATTGTGACGTTAAAGCAGGGCCGGCACTTTGCACGTTCGAAGAGTGTGGTGTACCTGGCCCCACAAATCTGGACGTGATTGGAGCTGAGGTTACACTCCCAGCGCTGAGGACACTCCACTCACATCCTGTCTCTGCATGGCACCAATCAGGCGCCAAGAAGGGGCTTCAGCGACAGCAGTCTGACTAGGGTTGCCACCTTTTCTTGAAGCCAAACCCGAACACTAACGACGCGTAGCAAAATATTTTTGCTGCTCACCGGTATACACTCAGTAACACACATGTACATGGCAGCCCCCACCTCTGGGTCCCCCCCCCGGTCAACTGACTCATCGCGCCATGCGCGATGAGTCAGTTGACCGGGGAACCCCCTAGCTGCAAAGGGATTTCCTATGGAAATCCCTAGAGGAGATAGGGGGGTTCTTTGAACCCCTTTATCTCCTGATCGGTGGCAGCTAGGGGGTCAGCTAGGGTGCTGGAAAGGCCAGAGCATGGCCTTTCCAATGATATCAAACATGACCATGTTATAAGTAAAATAAAAGTTTAAAAAAAGGAAAAATAAAAATAATAAAAAAATAATAAATTAAATAATAAAAAAATAAATACGTGTTTTTTTTGTTTTTTTTAATGCAGCACTATTGTTCACATTTCAATTATAATGTGAACAATGATGCTTCACTAATGATTTTTTTTTTTGGGGGGGGTTTAGCTAAAATCACGCAATTTCTCCCCAAAAAAAAAATGGGTTCCCCGTTCTAATTTTTTTAACAAATCTACCCCATAGAATATGACTGCAGAGGCTCGGATAATAAAATTTAAAAAAAAACACTTTACACACTGTGGAAGATTGAAATTTTATTGAAAATTCAAATTTTTTTACTTTTTTTACATTTTTTGCTATAGCATTTTGGCAGGGCATGACATATACATATAATAATGATATATTATTAATCTGCCGAGTCTGCCGGAAAGAACGATATATAATTTGTCTGGGTGGTATAATAATACGTGACTTAAAAATGGTCAAAAAGCTCAGCAAACTTCTACTTCCGAAACAGCGCCGAAGTTGTAAAATTACTCCCGTCCTTAAGGGGTTAATCTGCAAATAAGCCCCTTTCACCCCTAACTTCCTCACACTGTACACATACAGATGAGAGTGGGAGAGAAGGCGGGCGAGAAGAAAAGGGAGAGAGGGGTGACAAGGGGGGAGGGCGAGGCAGGGAGATGGGGGAGATGGCTGACAAGGAGAGAGTGAGAAAAGGGGTGAGAGAGTTGACAAGGGGGGAGAGAGAGGCAGGGAGAGGGGTGACAAGGGGGAAAGAGCAGAGAGGGAGAAAGGGGGAGAGGGTGACAAGGGGGGAGAGTGAGAAAATGGGGACAGAGGCAGAGGGAGAAAAAGGAGTGAGAGGGGGAAAAGGGGGAGAGAGGTGACAAGGGGGAGAGAGACAGGAGAGGGTGGAAAAGGGGAGTGAGAGGGAAAAGGGGTGACAAGGGGGGAGAGAGGGAGAGGGGGAAGGGGAGTGAGGGGAAGAGGGCAAAGTGAGGAGAAAAAGGGGGTTGGAGGGGGGGAGAGGTGAAAAGGAAAGGGGGACAGTGAGTGGGAGATGAAAAGGGTGAAGAGGGAGGAGGACTGGGGCAAAGGGGTGGAGGAGGAGAGAGCGCTGCACTAGAGTAGAATGTGGATGTTCTGGATTGTAGGAGGATGAAAGCCTTTGTTTGGTCCATTCATTCAGTTTATATATTATTTCATACCAATTTCAGCACTTTATGTTCTGTACACATGATTAAAAAAATAAAATGTTAAGGAAGACAAATTTGAATGATGGAGGGCAAACTTGACACACAATAACAATCCATATACAGTTGTGTTCAAAATTATTCAACCCCCACTGAAATTGAGTGTTTTGGCCAGTTTGACATTGATTTTGATCATTCAGTCATCTTGCTTACAATTAAATCAAAGAGGCACGTGTAGGTCAGACAAATATAACATAACATTTATAATGAAATAACCACAAATGTCTTTTCTGTGCTCACATCATTATCAGTTTTATTCAACCCCCAAGTGACATTCAATCTCAGTACTTAGTACAACATCCTTTTACAGTTATAACAGCTTTTAAACGTGAAGCATAGCTTGACACAAGTGTCTTGCAGCGATCTACGGGTATCTTCGCCCATTCGTCATGGGCAAAAGCCTCCAGTTCAGTCACATTCTTAGGCTTGCGCACTGCAACTGCTTTCTTTAAGTCCCACCAGAGCTTCTCAATCGGATTTAAGTCAGGTGACTGCGATGGCCACTCCAAAATGTTCCAGCCTTTAATCTGCAACCATGCTCTAGTGGACTTGGAGGTATGCTTGGGATCATTGTCCTGTTGAAAGGTCCAACGTCTCCCAAGCCTCAGGTTTGTGACGGACTGCATCACATTGTCATCCAATATCTCCTGGTACTGAAGAGAATTCATGGTACCTTGCACACGCTGAAGCTTCCCTGTACCTGCAGAAGCAAAACAGCCCCAAAGCATGATTGATCCCCCGCAATGCTTCACAGTAGGCAAGGTGTTCTTTTCTTCATAGGCCTTGTTCTTCCTCCTCCAAACATAGCGTTGATCCATGGGCCCAAACAGTTCTAATTTTGTTTCATCAGTCCACAGAACACTATCCCAAAACTTCTGTGGTTTGTCCACACGACTTTTGGCATACTGCAGTCGACTCTTCTTATTCTTTGGAGACAGCAAGGGGGGTGCGCCTGGGAGTTCTGGCATGGAGGCCTTCATTACGCAGTGTACGCCGTATTGTCTGAGCTGAAACTTCAGTACCCACATCTGACAAATCTTTTCTCAGTTCCTCAGCAGTCACACGGGGACTTTTCTCCACTCTACGCTTCAGGTAGCGCACAGCAGTCGAAGTCAGCATCTTCTTTCTGCCATGACCAGGTAGCGTTTCAACAGTGCCCTTTGCCTTGAATTTGCGAATGAGACTTCCTATGGTCTCTCTTGGTATGTTTAACATCTTTGCAATCTTCTTATAGCCATTGGCCTTCCTGTGAAGAGAAATCACCTCTTCTCTTGTCTTCCTGGACCATTCTCTTGACTTCACCATGTTTGTAACCACACCAGTAAATGTCTAGAAGGAGCTGAGTATCACAGTCATTTTAAAGCTGCCTAATTGGTGCTTATTATGCTTTATTGCTGCTCCGTGACATCCACAGGTTTTCAATACCTGATTGAAAACACTTGAAAACTCTCTGTTCTTCAGAGTGGTAGTCTTTAAGGGGTTGAATAATTGTGTCAATGAAGAATTCACAAAAGAAACATTTACTACTGTATTACAAAACCAATTGATGTCATTTTAGTTGCATATGGTTCTTTAAAAAGTCCTTGTAGGATTTCATTCTGAATACAATTACAAATGTACACTAAATTCCCTAAAACCCTTTACAGCATTGGGGGTTGAATAATTTTGAACACAACTGTATGTCAGTAAATACATCTAAAACAACTGTGCAGAAAATAATTTGAATTACCAGCATATCCAGAGGTGATCTAAATTCTAATTAGATATTGATGCATACTTGAATAAAAATATCACAGTACAAGACAATATGTAAAATAAAACTTAAGCACATCACAATCTGACTGGAAAAATTACAACTTTCACAAGTATTAGATGCAGTCAGTATACATCCTGCCCAAAACAATGGAAATCAGGCACATTATTACATTAAGTGCAATGTTTCTGCTACAAAAGCAGCTTTTCTCAAGCATTTCCCCAGCAACTGCATTAACAAGGCCTCAGTTTTTCCTCTTAAAAAAAGTAAAATAAATAGTTTCCTTTTTCTTGCCCCTTAGATAATTGAAAGGGGGACAGTGAGAGGGAGATGAAAAGGGTGAAGAGGGAGGAGGACTGGGGGCAAAGGGGTGGAGGAGGAGAGAGGGGGGAAGAGACAGAGTCCTGCTCTGCCTGTATTACCCAGCTCCTTCCAGCAGCTCCTCAGTCCTTCCTCCCTGTCCCAGCAGCTCCACATGTCACAGCCAGCAAGCACGTGGTCTGGAGCATGTGAGGGAGCAAGGGGCTGATAGGAGGAGGCAGAGTGGGGAGCAGACGTCACTGCAGACCACCCCCACACTGCCAGCGATTGGTGGAGTGTTTATTCACTCACCCGCAGCCTGCATGTGAGTGAAGAATCATTCCAGCAGTGACGTGCGGTGAGGTCAGTGGCTGGTGAGGCACTGGCTTGTATCAGAACCAGATATACACAGGGTTACGCAGTCACAATTTACGCATTTGATTATCGTTATATAGGAGAATAGAGTTTCACTATTTATACTCATGGTTACCAATTAAAATATATATTGCATGGTCTCACTGTGATATTTACAAATGCTGTCCCTTCAATATATTTTTCAGTTACCCTTTTGCTGATTCTGCATATTACTTACTTAGCTCTCATGGATATGCCCCAGCTCCTCTCATGGATATACTGCCCCAGCTCCTCTCATGAATTTTGCCCCAGCTCCTCTCATGGATAATGCCCCAGCTCCTCTCATGGATAATGCCCCAGCTCCTCTCATGGATAATGCCCCAGCTCCTTTCATGGATATACTGCCCCAGCTCCTCTCATGGATTTTGCCCCAGCTCCTCTCATGGATATACTGCCCCAGCTCCTCTCATGGATTTTGCCCCAGCTCCTCTCTTGGATATACTGCCCCAGCTCCTCTCATTGATATTGCCCCAGCTCATGGATTTGCCCCAGCTCATGGATAATGGATATGCCCCAGCACATGGATTTGCCCCAGCAGCTCATGGATATGCCCCAGCACATGGATTTGCCCCAGCAGCTGATGGATATGCCCCAGCTCATGGATATGCCCCAGCACATGGATTTGCCCCAGCTCATGGATATGCAGCAGCAGCTCATGGACAATGCCCCAGCACATGGATAATGCCCCAGCTCATGGATATGCCCCAGCTCATGGATATGCCCCAGCACATGGATTTGCCCCAGCAGCTCATGGATATGCCCCAGCACATGGATTTGCCCCAGCAGCTAATGGATATGCCCCAGCTCATGGATATGCCCCAGCACATGGATAATGCCCCAGCTCATGGATATGCCCAGCTCATGGATATGCCCAGCTCATGGATTTGCCCCAGCACATGGATTTGCCCTAGCAGCTCATAGATATGCGTATTCTACCAAATTGGCAATGGAAAATTCCTCCGAACTGGAAAAAAAAAATCAAAAAAGCATCCTATTCTCCTAATAGGAGCTTAAATCAATAAAAATGTTTCTAAATAATAAAAAAAGTTCCTAACAATAACGGAATGCGTTAGAGCTGCACCTGCATAGCTCACATCAAATTGATTATTGCAGTACATCCGAGTAACGGTGCAAAGTCGGACTAGCACACTACACATAGCTCTGTGATACACTCATACACACCACATTACTGTGAGTTTTATTGCTGTACAGCTCTGTGATACGCTCATGCACAAGGCAAAGTGTCAGCTACAGTGAAGGTGGGCCAACTGGTAATTTTTTTTGAGCCTCCTATACCTTATTCAAGCTCTGTACAAAAATATACAGCATGTATTCAAATACATACATGCATATACTCTTACACAGATACAAAAACTACCACACATACATATACCATATACTATAAAGCATACAGTACACATATACAGCATACACACGTCCAGCATATATTATCATACACACACCCAGAGTATTTATACACACACACAAATCCAGCATTATATTCTCATACACACACACATTCAGCACAGTAGTATTAAATCCCTGGTGGTCTAATGGACCAAATGAGGTTAATATAGTAATCAAGCTCTATCACTCCCCACTCCAGTCATACCTGGCAGACTGTACAGGTTGGGCTTGTGGCAGGTGAATGTGTGAAGGAGTCTGGCTGCAGCTTGTGACACCCCACAGCTTCCATTAGTTTAACTGTGACACAGCAGCAGCACAGGGAAAGGGAGGGAGGGGCTGTGGAGGGAAGGGGCTTTAGTTCTAGTGATACAGTGTTTCCAGGAAGGGGTTTAAGTGGAGGGAGGGGGCATTCATCCATTATTTGTGATGGGACAGTTTGGAGCCTGTGCTGGTGGACCTCTCTCATGCCTGAGACGCTGCTGGCTCTGTTGAACTCTCTGTACTCCATACAGGCAGCAGCTGAAGAGTCTAAGAGAGTGTTCCACCAGGCTCCTACACGCAGAAGTGCTGTACCTTGCTGAGTGGAGGCCCTCTGCTCCTCTTAGTGACCGATCCAGCAGGAAAGCACCCCCTGCCCCTCCTTCATTCTCTTAGAATCTGAAGCGTTACCGTTCATGCTGCTCCCTAACAATGCTCTGCTTCCCTGTCACTGTGGGAGGAGCTCAGAGCATGTGCTCTCTCTCCTCTGCTCGCCTGCACCAAACCGCCAGACAAAAAGCCCTGCCTGTCACCCAGATTTCCCATGATGCTCTGCCCATTGTTACATCCTGGCCAGCCTCCGGCTTGTGGGTTCACCTATGGAGGCCACAGCTACAGCCCTGGCTGCAGGATGAATGATGGATCAGGAGGGGCCACAAGCTGGCTGCTCCCACCCCAGTAACACTCGGTTAGGCCCAGCTCTTACCCTTCCTTCTCTGCTGAGGTGTTGCTGTAGCACATCTGGGCCAGCTTTTCCCGGTCCTGGTACCACACTACTCTCACCTCTGCTCCTGTGCTGTGCTCTCCGCCACTAACTCACTCCGGCTCGGTGATGAGGTGAGGTCACCTCAGCTGAGCTCTAGTCCGCTCGGTCAGTAACTCAGTCTGTCTGACTGCCAGCCCCCCACGATTGACGAGGACAGTCACATGACTGTCCTGCGTCAATCAAACCATGGGAGCACTGCCTCCCATGGTGGGCTTTTTTTTTAAAAAAAAAAACTTGCTTGAGACAATGGAGCTTTCCCATTGGCTCAAGCTTCATTTGCTGTCATTGCCTGGAGGCAATGACGAGCTTGCCTGCCACCTTTTAGGGTTGGTCTTGCTCTCTTTGGCTATTTCTTTTTCATTTTCTAGTTTAGCCCATCTAATCGCATTTTTACATGCTTTCTTGGCTGCCCTATATGCTTTATAGGATGCCTCAGATTTATCAACTTTAAAAGCTTTAAATGCCTTCTTTTTATTTTTCATTTCCTTTGTTACCTTCCTACTAAGCCACATTGGTTTCAGTCTGTTTCTTTTATATTTATTAACCAGTGGAATATATTGAGACGTGTACTTTTCTAGTGTTAGTTTAAAGATATTCCACTTATCCTCAGTGTTTTTCCCGTAAAAGAGTTTCTGCCAGTCAATGACATTGAGAGATTCCTTTATTTTAATAAAGTTGGCCTTTTTAAAATTATATGTTTTAGCATGCCCCTTATGAATGTGTTTTTTTGAGTTTATTTCAAAAGTCACCATATTATGGTCACTGTTTCCCAACTGTTCCTTTACATTAATATTTGAGAAAAGATGTGAAACCCAGGAGAATGAACAATCTAGACCAAATAGCCGACTTGGAAAGTGAGATAAATGGGAGAATTGTTCTGGTTTGACTATTTTGAACTAGAATTTTCATTAAGAAGGGAAACAGTGAAGCGCCCTCAGGAAGAATGAATAATCATATACGCTACATGTCGTATATGGAGGTTCCTCTAAAAACCTGAAAATATTCAAAATGAGCAATCAACGGATCGCCAGTCTAGGACTGGTATATATGATTAAACACTGTACATGTCCATCGGTGTATATTCTAAATTCTCCCACAGTTCACTCTTTAAGATGGATAAACGTCTCTATAAAGGAGGAAAAAAGCCACAATAGTGCAATACGTAGATCCAAATGTGTGGAGGGAATAGAAAACGATTGTCCTACTCACATATTTCTGAGCCTAACCTAGGCTCTAGGATGAATAGCGATTATGGGTCTTCAATCGTTCAGGTGCCCATATACCCACGATATAGTTGCTGTCTCCAACTGCTTTTCCCCTTCAGTAAATCACAGAAAAATACCAGCGCACTCCCCTAGTGCAACACCGTTAACGTATAATGGAAGTGGATCTATGTAAATATCACACTCACATATTGATGAGCCACAATTGGCTCCAAGATGACGTATAGGAATTGTAAGGCAATTCCGAAAACCTTCTTTAAAATTGAGTTCCAGGAAGCAGCAGTAATATAAAATAAATTTAATACATGAAATTAATATTACCAGAACGCATTTCGCTCGTCAGAGCTTCTTCAGCTGGTATCACTTGTCGTGTGTCTGCTGCTTCCTTATATACTGTTTAAAATGTCCCAATTGGTCATTCATAAATTAATTAACATCAGGTTAAAATCATTAAAACACACATGGAACCAGTAATTAGTACATCTTTCCAACGTATGCGCATTGGCGTTGCTTTCCACCGTGATTTGCAAAATTTTACGCCATAATATCATAAGGGATCTGCATTCGATCCGCCATTTTAGCGGTTAAACTTCCCATAATGACATATATGCGCCTGCGTGATCCCTAACATACCGCAGAATATGCGCAACATTCACTGCGCATCGTGACCGAGTGCAGACACAGCCGCAGTCACTTCCCACTAAAGAGGGTTGGCGTACTCCAACGCCGTATCACGCCCAGCAGGGTCAGCTCAACTGATCACCACTCCGTCATGTCAGCGCATGCGCACCCTCACCATTCACCATCTCGGCTCATAAAAACAATAACTACGCTCGGTCCGCCATTTGTGCGTCTGCGTTGTTCCCAACCTATTATATATACGTATTTCGTACATCTGAAAACATACGCATCAAAATTGTGTGCAAACATCAGTGTGGCCTTTCCCTATGCGGGGGGAGGGGGCGGCATATTTTACCGCCGTATTGCCCCCAAAAGGGTTAGCGTCGTTAATCTGGCCTTAACGTTAAACTGCAATCATTAATCTGACCCTAACGTTAAACTACAATAAATTATAAAATCTCAATCAATTTTCTTATATGGACGACCATATCTAGAACTCTATCTCTATGGGTGGCATTTGGAATCTTATAATTCCTATCTATAGATCTACGTTCTTACTATTTAAAGTGACAGTTACAGTGGCAAGAAAAAGTATGTGAACCCTTTGGGATTACGTGGAGTTTTGCATGAATTGATCATAAAATATGCTCAGATCTTCATCTAAGTCACAACAATTTGAAAAGCACAGTCTGCTTAAAATAATACAACACAAACATTATATATTTTCATGTTTTTATTGAACAGAACATGTAAACATTCACAGTGCAGGGTGGAAAAAGTATGTGAACCCCTAGCCTAATGACTTCTCCAAGAGCTAATTGGAGGCAGGAGTGAGCCAACCTTGAGTCCAATCAGTGTGATATTATTGGATGTGTTGCTGAAAGCTGCCCTGCCCTTTAAAAACACACACCAGTTTTGGGGGGAGGAGCTGACTGGCGAGGTGAACGGTCGCATCTCTGTGGAGCTCCGTGAGCAGAGTGTGCTTTAGGCTGCCATTTGGAGACTCTTTCCCTGCCTGGTGGAAATTGATACTCCAGCGGAAGGGTGAGAGACGGTGGAGTATGATCCCAGCCGATTTCCTCTCTTTTTACACCCTACAGTGCTGATTTTTGACCCGACCCGAATTTGCGGCCTTGCCATGGCGGTTGCAGCGGGAGCGCTCCCAGCCTGTCACTGACTGTGGTCCCTAGATGGGGCGGATTCCTCTCGATCGTTTCCGCTTATGGCGATCTCCATAGTGTTCGTGCCTGCCGGAGATTGATTAAAACAGCCTGCAGCTGACCTTTCCTCCACCCACCGGAGATTTACGAGACTGACCCACACTGAGGCCTACACACACGAGGTGTACGGGGCTGTAGCCCTTCTGGAGGGGTACGGGCTTTCCTGAGCCAACGGGCTTCACCTGAGGCCTTCACCCCAACTACTTCCCTAATCGGAGCCTGCGGAGATCTGAGGGAACGATCCGCAACTGGACTACCCTGCCCGCCGCAACTTTAAGCTGCTGGCCCGCGCTGAGGCCTGTACACCTGCGGAGTCACGTGCTGCAGCCTCCGGGGAAAAGTTCAGACTCCCACGAGCAGACGGTCACCAATTGCTGCATCTACCCAGTCTCCCCCCTCGGGCTGACTCCGGGAGACTCTCCACGCGGACCTTCACGCCAGGCGAACTCCTCGGGGGGAACAAGGGAGACAACACACGCTGCCCAGAGGCTTGGATTCGACGGGAGTGGGCCAAGTTCGGACCCACGCACCCCTTACCCACGCCTCTCCTCGAGGCCCCCGGTCTCCCGTATATGAGCCACTGCTAGTTCCCTCATCACAACCTCACCTCCCCCTGAACAGCAGAGACAGCTCTCCTCTTTGGGGTAAGACAAACTTTTCCCTTTTTTTCCCTTCATAATTTTTACGGATGGCTGCACTGGTCGTCCACCCACTATAGTTTATACTCGGGACTCTGAACCTTCTTTAATGTTTTTTGGTGGTACCGAAGGGGCCCACTACTTCATGAACAGTAAAAAAATTCTCCTCCACAACTGCGATCTCTTTAATTTTTTTGTAGAAAAGGTTGGGTCCTAGTGGCGCACTTGATAATTCCCGAAATGGGAGATACTTTGTGTGGTGGATATATGTCAATGGTCGTTGGATAAAACACGTGCAAAAATGCATATAGCGTGCAAAGACACAATCATAAAGTGCAATTCAACAGTAGTGGTTCTATTACCTACTGTCATATGTGTGAATCAATCTCACAATTAAAAACCATAAAGTGCAAATTGCATATAAAGTGCTTAGACTCGTAACTTTCTTCTGTTAATATAGTGCAAACACAAATAAGTGTTGGTGTGAATCCCGAAGGTTCCACAATCTCACAATGCAAATCGTGAGTGCAAATGCATATAAAGTGCATATACTCGTAATAATCTTCTATTAATAAAGTGCAAACACAAAAAGTGTTGGTGTAAAATCAAGGAGTCCTTATTTGTGTCCAATAATTTTACCAGTCTCTAGTCTATTGCCACACAAAGTGCGTGTGCAGAGAGTTACCCAAAGGGTAAATGAATCAGAACCAGGATTGTTGACCGCCAAATGATTCTTAAAGTCAAATGTCCCAGCCTTGTACTTCCTTCCTCCAATTGATGGATTTCATAATATGGGGAGGAGAGAATAAAAATAATAGTGCAGACTGCTATGATTGATTGAGGTGGGTATATATATATATATATAATACACTCACAAATTCAAGAGCCTAATGGGTCCCGGCTCTGGATTGAAATGCCTCACGTCAAATACAGGGTGACGTTCCCCCTTTTTTAGCCGAGAATCGTCCGGTGGTCCTCAAATAAAACACATATAGAGAGGGAATGCTCCCATAGCATAACTCAGCTTGTATATTTAGATGGTTACAGTTATCATTCAACTCACCAGTGGTGGAGCCTCGATTATCTCAGGCTCAGCGTAAAGGCGAATGGTGCTTCTCAGTCAGGTGAGCACTTAACCCCTTTCTCCTGTGGTGTCTTCTCGTTCCAAACTCTACTCCTTGATCGACTTCAATTCAGGAGGGTAGGGTAGCTACAGGTATTTGCTGGTGTCTCATTAATCAGACACCAGATGTTCAGGCAGCCAGTGACTTCATAAGGTGCACTGGGTAATCTGTCAGCCTCAGCTACCATCTGTCACGAGCCTGGCTGTAGAATCTAAAGCAGGAATGTCTGTGGTACAGAGGGGTTCCAGATAGGGATCTCAGGAGTATCAGAAGCAGGTCTGCACTTGGCAAGGCTAGCAACTTCAATGAGGCTTCCTGTTTGGCCAAGACCTGGAAGGGCCCCCCTCCCCCGCGCCAGCTGATAGAGGCCAAAATTTGGCACATGGTCACGATGGAACGCCTGACGGCAGTGGTTCTCGACAGAATGGCCCACTTTGAGACGGTTTGGTCGCCATGGCTGGCGGCGTTTGCCTCCCCGGCTTCTGCTCGCATTGCTTTCTCAGGTTAGACGAAGGTCCGGCGAGGTTGGGCCCGCGGTTTCATCCCCTCTCCCCTCCCCTGTTTCTCTTTTCTCCTTCCTTTTCTTCTTCTTTTCCCTTTAGTACCTCTTGGAGGCATATCTGGGAGGTTTTTCCTTCTTTAATGACAGTACGCCAAGCAACGGATGTTTCTCCTTGTTTTTTTTGGGGGGGGGGTTTTATGCTTCTCTCACAGTCTTTATCTTTCGACATTAGATGTTGTAATCTCATCTGCGCATAGCTCTTTAACCACTTGGCTGCTATGGACGCGCTCAGCGCGTCCAGCCAAGTGGTTCTCCTGTGCTACGGACGCGCTCAGCGCCTCCGAGCACAGGAGGCAGCAATCCGCCGGATTCCGGCGGATTGCTGCGCCCCCCCGGTGCGGGCTGACATCTTGGATGTCAGCCCGTCAATCCGGGACCCCGGCGGGGACATTAGATGTCATTGCGGCGACGCGATGACATCTAATGCAGGCGCCCCCCCCCCCGCATGTGCGGAGGAGGCGCCTGAAAGGGAAGGGGGAGGTCCTTCGGACCTCTCTCCCTCCCGATCGCCGGGGAGTAGCGAGTTAAAACAGACACCGCTTGGAAGGGCACAGCCCGCCCTTCCAAACGGTGGCTGTCATTAACCCCTGGGGAGCCGGATCACGAATCGGCGCTGAAAAGCGCCGGTTCGTGATCCTTTCCCGGAGCTGGCCGACATCTTGGATGTCGGCCAAGCCTCCGGGAACTCCCCCTGAGGACTGGCGTCATCGTGCTATGCACGATGACGCCAGTCCTGGAGTTAACCCCTAGCTGCCACCAACGGTGGAGATAGGGGATTCATTGGAACCCCCTATCTCCCGATCCGTGACAGCTAGGGGTTAATGTTTGGTACTGTTGGATCGGCCAGAGCATGGCCGTTCCAACGATACCAAACACCACTGTGAATTTTTTTTTAAAAAAAATTAAAATTAAAAATAAAAAAAAAAAATATTAAAAAAAAAAAAAAAAAACCTAACAAGTTTTTTTTTTTTTTGTTTTGTTAATGCAGCAATATTGTTCCCATTTCAATTATAATGTGAACAATGATGCTGCACTAACGATTTTTGTATGCGGTGCATTTGTTAAAAATCGCGTAATTTTCCCCAAAAAAAATGTAACGAGACCCCATTTCTAATTTTTTTAACAAGCGCACCCCATACAAAATATAACCGCAATTGCTCGCATGTTAAAATGTGAAAAAAAAAACACTTTACACGTTGTAAATTATTGAAAATTCATATTTTATTGCATTTTTTGTTATAATATACAGACAGGTCATGACATATACATATAATAATGACATATTATGAATCTGCCGAGTCTGACGGAAAGAACGATATATAATATGTCTGGGTCATATACTAAAATAAGCCTTCAAAACGCATTTAAACATGATGAGTAAAAATGACCTCAGCACAGAGGTGTGAAACGCCTCAGCAGCGAAAGGGTTAAACTAAAAATTAATTGAGGGAGTAGTTTGAAATGTTCACTGTTATACATATTTTGATGATGGGTCTCTCGTATGCACCGTATCTGATACGAGACTCGACTGTATTTCCTCTTTTCTGTATTGTTTATTCTCCCTTAATAAAAATCTATTGAATTTAAAAAAAAAAACACACACCAGTTTTGGGTTTACTGGTTTCAAGAAGCACTGCCAGATGTGAACCATGCCTCGCAGAAAAGAGCTCTCAGAAGACCTACGATCAAGAATTGTTGACTTGCATGAAGCTGGAAAGGGTTACAAAAGTATCTCCAAAAGCCTTGATGTTCATGTGTACACGGTAAAACAGACTGTCTACAAATGGAGAAAGTTCAGCACTGTTGCTACTCTCCCTAGGCGTGGTCGTCCTGTAAAGATGACTGCAAGAGCACAGCGCAGAATGCTTAATGAGGTAAAGAAGAATCCTAGAGTGTCAGCTAAAGACTTACAGAAATCTCTGGCACATGCTAACATTTTTGTTGACACATCTACAATAAGGAAAACATTAAACAAGAATGGAGTACATGGGAGGACACCACGGAGGAAGCCATTGCTGTCCAAAAAGAATACTGCAGCACGTTTGAAGTTTGCAAAAGAGCACCTGGATGTTCCACAGCACTACTGGCAAAATATTCTGTGGACAGATGAAACCAAAATTGAGTTGTTCAGAAAAAACACACAGCACTATGTGTGGAGAAAAAAAGGCACAGCACACAAACATCAAAACCTCATCCGCACTGTAAAACATGGCGGAGGGAGCATCATGGTTTGGGGCTGCTTTGCTGCCTCAGGGCCTGGACGGATTGTTGTCATTGATGGAAAAATGAATTCCAGAGTTTATCAAGACATTTTGCAGGAAAACGTAAGACCATCTGTCCGCCAACTGAAGCTCCGCAGAGGATGGGTGATGCAACAGGACAATGACCCAAAGCATACAAGTAATTCAACAAAAGAATGGCTTCAAAAAAACAAAATACGCCTTCTGAAGTGGCCAGTCAGAGTCCTGACCTCAACCCGATTGAAATGCTGTGGCATGACCTTAAGAGAGCAATTCACACCAGACATCCCAAGAATATTGCTACACTGAAACAGTTTTGTGAAGAGGAGTAGTCCAAAATTACTCCAGATCGTTGTGCAGGTCTGATCTGCAACTACAGGAAACGTTTGGTTGAGGTTATTGCTGCCAAAGGAGGGTCAACCAGTTCTTAAGTCCAAAGGTTCACATACTTTTTCCACCCTGCACTGTGAATGTTTACATGTTCTGTTCAATAAAAACATGAAAACATATAATGTTTGTGTTGTATTATTTTAAGCAGACTGTGTTTTTCAAATTGTTGTGACTTAGATGAAGATCAGAGCACATTTTATGACCAATTTATGCAAAACTCCACGTAATCCCAAAAGGGTTCACATACTTTTTTTTGCCACTGTATAACAATTTATTTTTATAATTCCTATCTATAAATCTACGGTCATACATATTTAAAGTGACAGTGATAACAATTTGTTGTATAGTCAACCTTATGGTTGTGCTATAGTGCATTTGTAATATAATATGATCCACCATAATTTATAGCCATATGGTCTATAATTGACTTAGACATATATATTAGGTAATAATAATAACTAACAGTGCTCTAAATAGTGCCATCTTATTTTAAAATCATTAACTTTTAGAAATATCTTAAAGTGCTCTATCGTGACTATGCCAATGCGCATACGTTGGAAAGATGTACTAATTATTGGTTTCATGTGTGTTTTAATTGTTTTAATGATTTTAACCTGATGTTAATTAATTTATGAATGACCAATTGGGACATTTTAAACAGTATATAAGGAAGCAGCAGACACAAGACAAGTGATACCAGCTGAAGAAGTTCTGAGGAGCGAAACGCGTTCTGGTAATATTAATTTCATGTATTAAATTTATTTTATATTACTGCTGCTTCCTGGTGTCACGGTCAGCCACAATGGCGGTACCCGGCATGCGCCAAGTAGGGCCCAGGTATGAGTAAAAGCCGCTATATGCAGAGATGCGTGACACAATGATCTAGGATACGTGAATAAACCACAGGAGACACTGGGGACATCTGCACGGCTATACCAAAGGAGCCCTATACTGATAGATCGGTCCTTAGAGTGGCCGAATCTGCGCTAATAGAAAAAGTGCATAGTTACATAGTTATATAGGCTGAAAAAAGACATGTGTCCATCGGGTTCAGCCTCTCCCACATAACCTACTGCTGTTGATCCAAAAGAAGGCAAAAAACCCAGTCTGAAATATGTAACATACTGGGAAAAAATTCCTTCTTGACCCCAGAATGGCAGTCAGATTTCTCCTTGGATCAAGAAGCTTTTACCCACATATTAAATATTATAACCCTTAATATTCTGTGTCTGCAGGAAGTCATCCAGTCGTTTTTTAAAAGTCTGTACAGACTCTGACCCAACCACCTCAACAGGCAGAGAATTCCACAGCTTTATTGTTCTCACCGTAAAATAACCCTTCCTATGCTTTAAGCTAGGGTTGCACCGATACCGATACTAGTATCGATATCGGTGCCGATACCGGGTACTGCAGGAGTACTTGGTACTCCTGCAGTACCC
Organism: Leptobrachium leishanense; assembly: GCA_009667805.1. NCBI lineage: Eukaryota > Metazoa > Chordata > Amphibia > Anura > Megophryidae > Leptobrachium > Leptobrachium leishanense. The sequence goes on along the minus strand of CM019065.1, from coordinate 258,186,657 downwards.
CCGATATTTTTTTCCGATACCGGAAGCCGGCATTGAGCCGGCTTGCCGGCATCCGAGGGGCTGGGGCGGCTGTCCGAATGCTCTATCGGCATTCGGACAGGCCCTGCAGCTGCTCTCTGCATTGTTTAATACTTACCTTCCTTTAGCGACGCCGGGAAAGTCTTTGCGCGCTCCTTGGAAGGTCCCCAGCCGCGACCACGTGGGACCATGTGATTGTGGCTGGGGTCCTTCCAACGAGCGCACACGCGGAAACTTTCCCGGCGTCGCTAAAGGAAGGTAAGTATAAACAAAGTGAGCAGCTGCAGGGCCTGTCCGAATGCAGATAGAGCATTTGGACAGGCCCTGCAGCTGCTCTCCGCTCATACTTACCTTCCTGAGCGACGCCGGGAAAGTTTCCGTGTGTGCGCTCGTTGGAAGGACCCCAGCCGCGATCACATGGTCCCATGTGGTCGCGGCTGGGGATCTTCCAAGGAGCGCGCGCGCGCGAAGACTTTCCCGGCGTCGCTAAAGGAAGGTAAGTATGAGCGGAGGGGGGAGGGGGCAAATCCATGTGCTGGGGGGCAGTATCCACGCTGGGGCCATATCCACGAGCTGGGGCAGATCCAGGAGCTGGGGGGCATTATCCATGAGCTGGGGGCAATATCCATGAGCTGGGGGGCATTATCCATGAGCTGGGGGGCATTATCCACGCTGGGGCCATATCCACGAGCTGGGGCAGATCCATGAGCTGGGGGGCAATATCCATGAGCTGGGGGGCATTATCCATGAGCTGGGGGTCAATATCCATGAGCTGGGGGGCAATATCCATGAGCTGGGGCAAATCCATGAGCTGGGGGGCAATATCCATGAGCTGGGGGGCAAAATCCATGAGCTGGGGGCAATATCCATGAGCTGGGGGGCAAATCCATGAGCTGGGGGCAATATCCATGAGCTGGGGGGCATTATCCATGCACCCCAGCCCGCTCCCTAAGGTCAAACAGTGACCTGCGCCTAGCTTCTCCCCGCATCACCTCTTCCCATGATAGACTGCAGGATTTCTCACGCGCAGCCCCCACTCTCTGGAACGCTCTCCCTCGTGCTGTCAGACTTTCCCCTAACTTCTCTTCCTTCAAACGCTCCCTGAAAACATTCCTATTTAGGGAAGCCTACCACCCAACTCACTGACGCAACCATCAATCACTCTCACCTTACAGTCCTCTCCTCCTGTTTCCAACCCCAACCCTCCTAGATTGTGAGTTCCTACGGGAATAGGGCCCTCATCTCCTCCTGTACTGTTTGTCAAATGTTGTTCAATGTATTGTAACCCTGTCTGTACTGTGCTTATTGTACAGCGCTGCGGAATATGCTGGCGCTTTATAAATAAATAATAATAATAATCCATGAGCTGGGGGGCATTATCCACGCTGGGGCCATACCCACGAGCTGGGGCAGATCCATGAGCTGGGGGGCAATATCCATGAGCTGGGGGGCATTATCCATGAGCTGGGGGGCAATATCCATGAGCTGGGGGGCAATATCCATGAGCTGGGGCAAATCCATGAGCTGGGGGGCAATATCCATGAGCTGGGGGGCAAAATCCATGAGCTGGGGGAAATATCCATGAGCTGGGGGGCAAATCCATGAGCTGGGGCAATATCCATGAGCTGGGGGCAATATCCATGAGCTGGGGGGCAATATCCATGAGCTGGGGGGCAAATCCATGAGCTGGGGGGCAATATCCATGAGCGGGGGCAATATCCATGAGCTGGGGGGCAAATCCATGAGCTGGGGCAGTATCCATGAGCTGGGGCAATATCCATGAGCTGGGGGGCAAATCCATGAGCTGGGGGGCAATATCCATGAGCTGGGGGGCATATCCATGAGCTGGGGGGTCATATCTATGAGACCTGGGGGCTTTATATGAGGTCTGTTCTTATTGGAAAGCGTCACGTGACATAAAATAAAAGTATCGGTACTTGGTATCGGTGAGTACTTGAACAAAAGTATCGGTACTCGTACTCGGTCTTAAAAAAGTGGTATCGGTGCATCCCTACTTTAAGCTAAATTTTCTTTCTTCCAGTCTAAATGGATGACCCCTTGTCCTGTGTATAGACCTGTTAATGAATAGGTTATCAGACAATGGTTGATAATGGCCCGTATATATTTATACTTGTAGCCGTGCAGAGTCCTGGGGAAAACACAGATACCTGAAGGAGTTATACTCAACAACTTGCAGGGAAGGACTTCAATATACATACGCCGTGATCAACAGGGATACACAACATATAAATCAATATGCACAGAACAGCTAGGGATGTCCAGAAGAGTCGTCAGTAAATAAGCCAGGAGTCAAAACCAAAACGTATACCTTGAGCCAAAGCGGGGATACAGCACCAGAGAAAATCCGTCAGCCAGGCCAGAGGGTCAATACCAGGTAGTCAATCAGAACATGAAACTCAGACAATGAAAATAGAAACACTGAAATAGAACTAGGACAGAATAACAGGGAGCTCTCAGGAACAAAACAGTAGCTGAAGTGAACCAGGATGCAAGAGCCTGGTGATATGGGCCCATAGCTTTAATATAGGGGAGTAATCAGCCCATATCACCAGCAGAAGCTCAACGAGCAATGAACTTAACCCCTGAGCTGCATCTCAGGGAAAGCAGCACAGGGAAACACAGACATAAGGAATACAGAGGGCAGGGAGACAGGGTTGGAACGTGGGAACGTGACACCTGGAACTCAATTTTAAAGAAGGTTTTCGGAATTGCCTTACAATTCCTATAAGTCATCTTGGAGCCAATTGCGGCTCATCAATATGTGAGTGTGATATTTACATAAATCCACTTCCATTATACCTTAATGGTGTTGCACTAGGGGACTGCGCTGGTATTTTTCTGTGATTTACTGCAGGGAAAAGCGGTTGGAGACAGCAACTATATCGGGGGTATATGGGCACCTGAACAACGATTGAAGACCCATAATCGCTATTCATCCTAGAGCCTAGGTTAGGCTCAGAAATATGTGAGTAGGACAATCGTTTTCTATTCTCTCCACACATTTGGATCTATGTATTGCGCTGTTTTGGCTTTTTTCCTCTTTTATAGAGACGTTTATCCATCTTAAAGAGTGAACTGTGGGAGTATTTAGAAGATACACCGATGGACATGTACAGTGTTTAATCATATATACCAGTCCTAGACTGGCGCTCCGTTGATTGCTCATTTAGAATTTTCCATTCTCCAGTCATTCTCCTGGATTTCACCTCTCTCTGAATAACCCTGATAGTCTTGACAGACGATCAAGTTACAGCATATTCACAACTTGCCAAATTAGCATAGCATGGCATAGCACCACAGTTTGTTCAGATTGCTAAATTAGCCCTTGCCACTTGTACAATTTCTAAGCTTGCCATGTGACTAAAGACATTACATATATTTAAAATACAATGGCTGACACGTTTTTCGACGGTGTGAAGACTGGCTTCATCCAAGCCAAATCTATTGTGACTCTCCTTCATAGTATGACTTTCACGTTAACTTGTGGACCTCAGATAAATAATGATGGTGTGGTCTTGGGTGAGTGCCTCTCATGTATGCGGAATATGCTGGCGCTATATAAATTAATAATAATAATAAAGAATAATAATAATGTATTATTTGGAATTTGAAAATAAGTAGGATCTTTATTTCATACTAGCGGATAACCATAGTGATACCTTTTTTTTTATTGGACTAATGTTACATTTAAAAGACAAGCTTTCCAGAGTATACCTCTCCAGGTCTGGAAGCTGTAAAATAATTATTTTAATTTCCTGTACATGAAAGCTTCCCTTAGTTAACGTGCCCCCTTTAGTTTAAAATATTTTTTCTAATAACCTTAAGCTACAGATGGGCTACTATTCAAACAAGACCCCCCCCCCACCACCTCCCCTTTCTACGACACATGATTCTGGGCAGAAAGAATGTTTTTGTTTAAATTTAGGAGTTAAATGTAAACCATATATGGTAATAAGAAGTGCCTGTGGGCTGACCGTGTTGGTCAACTCTGACGTGGAAATATATCTGTATACTGATTGGTCGCTGTTACTCCATTGTACGTATGCTATATAATGCCAAATACAAGGATCATCCAATTGAAGTGGTTACTCTGCACACTCCCTAGCTAGCTAGTGCTGCAACATGCCTTACATGAGATAAACAGAAATCTTCTTTGTTACATGTTTTGATAAATATGAAATCAATCTTTCACTGAAGCTATTCTGAGTAAAATCATAGAAATGAACAATATAGAGCAGTGCAGAAGGGAGGTTAGGATGGGTTGTCCTAATTTCTGAATAGTTGAATAGCATGGTCAAGAAAGGTAGTCAATGAGAAATCGTAGGCCCATAAAACTAGAAACTAACGTGATTCTGATGATCATGCTTAATGGACACTATCGCCAAAAAGTGAAATGTTCTTATTTTGAGGTTTTTTTATGTCGCTGATATCTCATATGTGGTTTGTTTTTCTCTTGGGTGTTTAGTTAAAAAAATATTTTACTCCATATGTGCAAGGCTGGCCTTAGGTCTTTGGGCGCCCTGTGCGAGAAATTTTCACAGCACCCCACAGTAGCCACACCCCCTACCATGACCACACCCCTTTATCCAATACCTCCCACTATTTAATACTCCCATTCTTAACCCTCAAAAATTCAGATTAGCAAGTATGATGAAATGAAACTTTTTGGGCTAGATTACATACTGAGTGCTAACTGTAGCGTTCGGATATGTAAGTAATAACGCTGGAGGAAGTGACTTTAACGCATGCCCCCCATATTACATTACTAAAGCTAAACCCCTTAAAAATCTGGTAGTGCTTCGGTGATTGTGCTAGCTTGCGCAAAATTACTGTACTTCGCACATCCTATACTTAACCTGTGGAGCGCATTCAGTAATTAGCGTTCGGATAAGTAAGGTATTACAAAGTGCTAGCGCTAATTACCGCACTGATAGGTTAAAGAAAATTTTAGCTACTCTTAAAAGCTGGTGTTAAGTGACTCAGCTTTTGCAGAATTATTTAGCACCCATTAAAAACCTCCTCAATAAAACCAAAACTCACCTCACATCCCACGTCGAGAATATTAACTCGATCTGCTGCTTGTCCTGTCCGTGGCAGAATAAGACTGGGGACAGTGCGCAAGATCGAGATCGCGCAGGGCGTGCGGCCAGGCAGCACACCCCTCCATGGAGTCCTATGAACTCCAGGAGGTGATACTCAAAGCAGCGAAGAAGTGCTACTACATTGTATATGAGCGTATCACAGAGCTCCACAGCTATAAAACTCACAGTAATGTGCAGTGTGTATGAGCGTATCACTGAGATCCACAGCAATAAAACTCACAGTAATATGCAGTGTGTATGAGCGTTAGACATTAGGGATGAGCTGTTCGGGTTCGGACGGTTCGGGGTTCGACCCGAACCTAGCCTGTTCGGGCGGATCGCGAACCCCGAACATTTCCGGGTGTTCGCCGCTTGTTCGACCACAATGGACCACAATGCATTTTCCCACTGGCCTGAAGCTCGTAATTGGCTACAGCCTTGCACCTGACCACAGGTCTGGTACAAGACTGGTTCAACACTATGCCAATCACCGCTCAGAGTCCTGATTGGGCAAATTTTGCCCAATCATGGGCTCACAGAGCTAAGTCCCGCAGCACACTATATAACGTTTCCAAGCGCCGATTCTGCACGCATTTCAGAGGAGATTTCAAAGGAGATAGTTGTGTCTTGTTACTGCCGGTCTGTCACGCTACTGGGGGGGTCTCATTTATACCAAATATCAGGGAATTTAGGTGATGTGTGTCTTGTCACTGTGCCAGCAAGGTTTTTTGGGGTTTACAACTTTATTTAAAACATTTGTGAATTGAGGTGATTTTCTGGATCTTGTCACTGTGCCAGCAAATCTTTTTGGGGCTCACTAATTTCTTTAAAACACTTGGGAATTAAGGTGATCTGTGTCTCGTCATACAAGAAGTACCACGCTGTATTTTGGGGCTCACTAATTTCTTTAAAACACTTGGGAATTAAGGTGATCTTCTGTGTCTCGTCACACAGACACTAATTTTTTTTGGGGCTCACTAATTTCTTTAAAACACTTGGGAATTAAGGTGATCTGTGTCTCGTCATACATACAGTACCACGCTGTATTTTGGGGCTCACTAATTTCTTTAAAACACTTGTGAATTAAGGTGATCTTCTGTGTCTCGTCACACAGCCAGCAATATTTTTGGGGCTCACTAATTTCTTTAAAACACTTGGGAATTAAGGTGATCTGTGTCTCGTCATACATACAGTACCACGCTGTATTTTGGGGCTCACTAATTTCTTGAAAAAAAACCATGGGGATTAAGGTGATCTGTGTCTCGTCATACAAAAAGTACCACGCTGTATTTTGGGGCTCACTAATTTCTTTAAAACACTTGTGAATTAAGGTGATCTTCTGTGTCTCGTCACACAGCCAGCAATTTTTTTGGGGCTCACTAATTTCTTTAAAACACTTGGGAATTAAGGTGATCTGTGTCTCGTCATACATACAGTACCACGCTGTATTTTGGGGCTCACTAATTTCTTTAAAACACTTGTGAATTAAGGTGATCTGTGTCTCGTCATACATACAGTACCACGCTGTATTTTGGGGCTCACTAATTTATTTAAAACATTTGTGAATTAAGGTGATCTGTCTCTTGTCACTGGCTGCCAGCTATCAGTGTGTCTCACTGAGTTATACCAGAGTTATTTAAATCTTTATACCAGAGTTGAATCAGAGTTCTGTATATATTAATCTATATATCACTCACCATGTCTAAAAAAACAAAAAGGACAGGCAGACGGTTCCCAGCCACAGATAAGAGGGCAAGCAGCCCCTGTGTCGGGAGGCTGTGTCTCTGGTCGTGGTGGACGTGGTGCATCCTCTGCAGGGGCACGCTTGTTCTTTCTAACTGGTGCTGGCCGTCTTAAGCAGCAGCAACATACAGAGGACTTGGTGGATTGGCTAACCAGGCCATCCTCATCCTCCGAGTCCTCTGCCAGCCAGGCTTCTAGTGCTTTACAGTCCACCTCAGCTGCCAAAGCATCTAATGCAGCCTCCATGTCCACAGCTACTCCTGCCGTAGCCTTGCTATCACACACGGAGGAGTCAGCTGAATTGTTTGACTACAATGAGAGTGACATGCTGCTTGAGGATGCGCAGCAAGTACAGTGCTCTGATTCAGTCTCTGAGGTTGAGCAAGGGAGTATAATCAACCTAGAGGAAGGGGGTGCCAGTGATGACACACAAATAACTGGCACTCATGTTGCCCCAGCAGCTGCAGCATACTGCCAAGTTGGCTCCAGTGACGAGGAGATAGGGGGTGAAGATGACATTGATGATGATGAAGTCACTGACTCCACCTGAGTGCCAGATCGAACTGAGGAATCAAGTGAGGAGGAGGGGGAGGACGAGGAGGCACAGCAAACACGAGGCATAACATCCTCTGTGACCAACCGTAGCACTAGCCAGTCCAAGGCATCACATGTCAGAGCTGCTCCGGTGCAGAGCGCTGTTGTCTCAAAGAACACATGCAGGAAATCTGCTGTCTTGGAGTTCTTTAAGAACTGCGCAGCAGACCCCAGCGTTGCTATTTGTAATCTATGTGAGAGGAGGCTGAAGCGTGGGATAAACACCGGACACTTGGGTACCACGTGCTTGAAGCGACATATGAACAAGTGCCACACATCCCGTTGGGGCAAAACTTTGCGTAGGTCCTCCTCCTCATCTGTCTCTACCCACACTTTTTGTCCTGCCATGCAATTGCCTACAACCTCCACCGACACGGATGATGCTACAGTAATGGATGTACCAGCAGGTCCTTCCTCACAATGTGACATCATCCCAGTAGCTGAAGATTTATGCAGTCAGATTACGTTGCTGCAGCTGCTGCAGCGAAAGAAAAAATATAGTCCCAACCATCCCCAAGCACAGCGTCTAAATGCCAGCTTAGCAAAATTACTCGCATTGCAGCTGCTGCCTTTCCAGCTGGTGGACTCTGCTCCCTTCCGTGAATTTGCTGAATGCACTGTACCACAGTGGCAGGTTCCAAAATGCCATTACTTTTCACGCAAGGCCATTCCAGCACTATACCAGCACGTGGAAGACAATGTTATCCAGTCATTGGGAAAGGCAGTCAGCAGCAAGGTGCATGTCACTTTAGACACGTGGTCCAGCAAGCATGGACAGGGTCGTTACATTTCCTTCACGGCACACTGGGTAACTCTGATTGCAGCTGGGAGGGATCCAAGACGGGGCTCTGTGCTGGAGCTTGTTCATCCACCACGCCTCCAGAAAGCTGCTTGTATGAGGTGTCTCTGCTCCACCACCACCACCACCTCTTCCTCCTCCTCCTCCTCTGTCTCTGGCGAAGTGGCAGTTAAACCGACGCCTGACAGGGTCTACGCAATGGCTCAAGCAAAAAGATGCCATACTGTGCTTGAGCTGGTTTGTTTAGGGGACAGGAGCCACACCGGGTCAGAAATTTTGTCAGCTCTGCAGGGGCAGGTGCAGAGATGGTTAACACCACGCCAGCTTGAGCTGGGAATGATCGTCTGCGATAATGGCAGCAACCTTCTCTGCGCCCTACGCAAGGGTAAATTGACGCATGTACCATGCCTAGCACACGTCCTAAATCTGGTGGTACAGCGTTTCCTAACCAAGTACCCAGGGCTGCCAGAGCTTCTCATCCAGGCCAGAAAAGTCTGCAGCCACTTCAGACGGTCATTCCCAGCAAGCGTTCGCCTGGCAGAAATTCAAAGAGAATTCCACCTTCCCACAAACCGTCTGATCTGTGACATGCCCACCAGGTGGAACTCGACATTAGCAATGCTGCAGCGTCTGCACAAGCAGCAGAGGGCCATCAACGAGTACCTGTGTGAGTATGGCACAAGGACAGGTTCAGGTCAACTTGTTTTTTTTTTCCCCTCGCAGTGGCTGATGCTCAAGGATGCATGCACTGTACTGTCACCATTTGAGGAGGCAACGAGGATGGTGAGCAGGGACAGTGCATGCATCAGTGACACAATTCCTTTAGTGTTCCTGCTGGAGCACACTCTGCGGGGAATTATAGATGTGGCTCTAGAGGCAGAGCAGCGGGAGGAAGAGGAGGCCTTCCCTAGCTCTCAAGGCCCCAGTCTTTCCACAGACAGCATTCCAGCGGGTCCTACTCAGATCAGACAGGAGGAGGAGGAGGACTATTTAAGTAGTGGGGGCATTGAAGGTGGGGATTCCTCAAGGCAGGGTTTTGTGTGCCCAGAAACAGAAGGGCTTGTGCGTGGCTGGGAGGAGGAAGTGCACGATACGGTCATCCTCATTGACCAGGAAGACTCGGCAGCTAATGCCACCTCCAACCTACGCTGCATGGGCTCCCTAATGATTCAAAGCCTGCTAAAGGACCCCAGGATTCGTGCTATCAAGGAGAGGGATCATTACTGGTTGGCAACCCTTCTTGATCCACAATACAAGGGTAAAGTTGCAGAGCTCATCCTGCCCGCACAGAGGGAGCACAGGATGACAAAACTTGAGGACGCTCTAAAGCGAAACTTGTGTAACACCATTCCAGGCACTGTTAGATTACCAAGTGCTGACACACATGCTTCTGAGGCTGCAGGTGATCAGAGGAATAGCGGTGAAGGCCAGGGCCGCTTGACTGATGCATTTTTAACTTTTTTTAGTCCTCGACGCCCAGGGACGTCAAATGTAGGCACCCATTGCCAGCGTCTTCACCTTATGGTGCAGGACTACCTAGGGGCAAGGGCAGACCTGGATACCTTTCCAGCAGATGACTGGCTTACTGGGTGTTGAGATTGGATCACTGGCCAGAACTTAGCCAATATGCTATGCAGCTACTAGGTTGCCCTGCATCTAGCGTGCTTTCCGAAAGGACGTTCAGTGCCGCTGGAGGTTTTGTCACAGACAAAAGAGTGCGTCTGTCCACCGACTCTGTAGACCGGCTGACATTTATAAAAATGAATCAGTCCTGGATCAGCAGCTATAAATCCCCTGATGCCGAAGTAACGGAATAGATCGGGTATGTCTTCTGCATGCACAAAACCTCCAGCACTGAACTCTTCCTCAATACCACAAAAGGGTTACGGTGTGAATGCACTTGCTGCCATGAAAGGCACAATATTTGGCTGCACTGACGCCTGTGCCAGATTTATATCATTTTAATTTTTTGAACCGCAGGGTCCAACCCTGCACTCTTCCACAATACCACAGAGGGTTTACTGTATGATGATACTTGCTGGCCTGGCAGTCTTGCACCAAAGGCAGAATATCTGGGTGCACTGACGCCTTAACCAGATGCATATCTTTTTAATATAAGACCGCAAGGTTCACCCCTGCACTCTTCCACAATAACACAGAGGGGTTACTGTATGATGATACTTGCTGGCCTGGCATTAAAGGCACAATATCTGGGTGCACTGACGCCCATTACCAGATCAAAAACTTTTCAATATAGGACCACATGGTCCACCCCTGCACTCTTCCACCATACCACAGAGGGGTTACTGTATGATGATACTTGCTGCCCTGGCAGTCTTGCACCAAAGGCAGAATATCTGGGTGCACTGATGCCTTAACCAGATGCATATCTTTTTAATATAGGACCGCAAGGTTCACCCCTGCACTCTTCCACAATAACACAGAGGGGTTACTGTATGATGATACTTGCTGGCCTGGCATTAAAGGCACAATATCTGGGTGCACTGACGCCTTAACCAGATGCATATCTTTTTAATATAGGACCGCAAGGTCCACCCCTGCACTCTTCCACAATACTACAGAGGGGTTACTGTATGATGATACTTGCTGGTCTGGCACCAAAGGCACAATATCTGGGTGCACTGACGCCCATTAACAGATAAAAAAAACACTTTTCAATATAGGACCGCATGGTCCACCCCTGCACTCTTGCACAATACCACAGAGGGGTTACTGTATGATGATACTTGCTGCCCTGGCAGTCTTGCACCAAAGGCAGAATATCTGGGTGCACTGACGCCTTAACCAGATGCATATCTTTTCAATATAGGACCACATGGTCCACCCCTGCACTCTTCCACAATACCACAGAGGGGTTACTGTATGATGATACTTGCTGGCCTGGCATTAAAGGCAAATATCTGGGTGCACTGACGCCCATTAACAGATAAAAAAAAAACACTTTTCAATATAGGACCGCATGGTCCACCCCTGCACTCTTCCACAATACCACAGAGGGGTTACTGTATGATAGTACTTTCATGCCTGGCACTAAAGGCACAATATCTGGGTGCACTGCCATTGACGCCTGTATCAGATTCATATCCTCAGCGGGGTTACGGTGTGACGGCACTGTTGCCGACGCTAAAAGCCCAATTTTAAAGCACCTATTGTTACTTTCATCCAAAGCCTGCATAAGTTTCACAATAATTTAGCCCAAAAAAACACTAAACTTTTTCTGCGCGTCCTAAAATGTCTTTTCATACAGGCTACCGCCCCAAGCAGTTGTTTATGGATAGATTAAAGGAAAAGCATTTACCGTCCTATGAAATGTTATTTATTTGTTTTTAAGTGTTTCTATACATCCTAGAAATCCGCCACTTCACGGGCAGGTTATGGGGACCTCCTAGGCACGATATTTGAAGGAATTTTTCCTTTTTATTTTTAACCCTTATTTCATGGAAAACTCACTGTCCCTTTAACCCCTTCACTGCTGAGCCATTTCGGGTCTAATTTTTCTTCTTTACTTTAAACATGGTCATGTTTGGTATCATTGGAAAGGCCATGCTCTGGCCTTTCTACTGATAACAAACATGACCCTCTAGCTGCCAACAGTGGGGAGATATCGTGGTTCAAAGGAACCCCCTATCTCCACCCCTATCTTTCCTTAGGAGTCAATGAGGACTTTCCCCACACGTCCTCAGCAGTGAAAGGGTTAAAAACGATTTTTTTTAAAAATGTTGTCCTTGTTTCCTGTCCCCCAGGGCACTACCCGGACCCCCATACACCTTTTATGGCAAATATGTAGCATATATGCCCTCTTGGAGGGCACTCTAAAAAAACGAATTTTCAGCCTCATTGACTTGCATGGGGGTTCGGTCCCGAACAAATGGGAAGTTCGGGTTCGGGCTCGAACCGAACTCGGGGAGTGTTCGGCTCATCCCTATTAGACATGTGCACAGCACAACATTTCGTTTTGAACTAATGGATTAGTCCTAAAATGCACTTTATTTAGTTGCTAAAGAAATTCGTTTTCAGTTCTTTAGTATGAAAACTAATTTCATTCATCCGAAAACCAGTGGATACAATTTACTATTGTAATGGCTCCCCAGAGGGCTGAGATCGCTGCTTGTTACAGTATCTCTCACTCTCAGCACAATGTGGGCCATATTACATAGTTGGTGCTAACTTAACCAGAGCTGTTGTAAACTTCCCAGAGCCATTATAGCCTATGGAGGTTTTCAGTTTACAACAGCTTTGGTTAAGTTAGCACCAACATTGTAATACTGCCCCGAATCAGGCAAAGCTGTTACAGTAACTGACTGCTGCTCATCACAGCGCTCAGAGTTTCAGTAAAACTATTAAATAATATTTTTATATATAAGAGGTTAGAACAATATTATTTCCTTGTTTTACTGAAACTCTGAGCGCTGTTACAGTCAATTACTGTAACAGCTGAGCCTGATACATTGTACTGAGAGATAATGTAACAAGCAGCCGATCTCAGCGCTCACAGCCCCTGGATTTAAAGGGCTTAAAAAAAAAAAGGCTCCTCTCTGTATAATGTTTAGAACATCCTCCTGCATTAATTAATGCCCCTCTCTGTATAGAACATCCTACTGCATTGGCATGTGGAGGGTGCAGAACTTCGGATGTTGCGATGTTGCGCTCTTCATTGCTGGTCTCCTTCACTCATCAATGTAATATCACAAAAAGGACTGAAACTAAAATGTAGTGCATTTTATTTTAGTTTCTTTAGTTTTTTGTACTGAGCAGTTTAGTTTCTCTTGAGTCATACGAAAACTAAATTATCCCAAAATTCGGACTAAATCGTTTTAGTACTAAAACGAATGCACATGTCTAATGAGTGTATCAGAGCTGCACAGCATTAAAACTCATAATAATGTGCGGTGTGTACGCGCGTATCACTGAGCTTGCACAGCAATAAAACTCAGCAATAGGCAGTGTGAATTAGTAGTCTCTCATTTCTGTGTACTCTCTCTCTTTCTCACCCCTCTGACACACTTCTCTCTCTATGATCACTGTGTGACCCCTCGCTCTCACTGTGACCCCTCGCTCTTTCATCCCTTTCTCTCTCTCTCTCTGTGATCCTTCTCTCCGTGATCTCTCATCTCTTTCAACCCTCTCTCTGATCTCTCTTTCATCCCTCAGTAATCCCTTTCTCTCTTGAAATATTAGATTTTTTTTTTTTTTATGTTCAAATCTTTTATTTTGAAAAAGCATCAGCAATAAGACAGCCAGTATATAAACAGTCAGCATAAGTACTTCAGGAGAGTAACAATAAACTTCCCCAAATAGAGGGGTCTCATCTAAATAGAAAAATTAGAATTTTAAGCAAACAAAAACAAATTCCCTATTCTAATTACCATTTATGAAATTTCAATAAACCTTTTCCAAGTTTCCACTCATATATCAAAATTGAAATCAAATGCTGCGCTACGCCATGGCGAGAGACACCAAAATCAGCCACAAAGCAATGCAGCGTCAGTCATGTCTAAATATAATTTCCCTAGACAGACTATTTTATTAGATTTGAAAGAACTTATAGCCAATCAGCATACAGATACATTTCTACGTCAAAGTTTAACCACACGGTTTAACAAACACTTATTACCTTATATGGTTTACAAGAAATCTTTTTCCTATCTTCCAGCTTCTGCGCACATTTTCCTGCACTAAACATAACAGGAAGTCGTCACATCCTCTTATCCTACAGAAAGAACAACTGTCTATGCAGAATTAAAAGAAACATAATGAAGGGGGGGATTTCACAGCCCATTTTATATTATATACAGGAAATTAAAATCTAACAATTCTTTCCTTTGATCACATATCACTTGTGATCATCTAAAAGATAAACCAAACCTAGGCAATTAAACTAATTATACCTGGGCTACAGTGTCCTCGCCTAATACCTTTACGATATACGAAAGGGGTTCCCCAAGGAGGCCCTTTATGAGCATAAAATACACTTATCTATCTAGATTCACTCTTCCAGGGAACCACACTTGGAGCGTAGGCAAAAATACCTAATCTAGACATTAAATAACTATTTATTCCCATTTCCCAAAATATAATTCACCGAACAAGAAAAATATAATAACTTGAATGTAAGTTCATTTTTATCTAATAAATCAACATGAGTCAGATCTATATCTGTGTGTTTTCCTATGTTCAGCTTCACTCCACAAAACACATACACACCTGCATTCACACACACATTTAAGAAATACATTCTCATTTTCACAAATCCAAACCTTTCTCACACTTATCTAGGGGATTAAATAAAAAAAATAATCTATACTATAAAAGAGTAAGGCTTGGCGTGTCCGTCGCCAAGCCTTACTCTGCGCATGCGCATGCAACCAGCGGCGGTTGGTTGCGCGCGCATGCAACCGCCGCGGCACGAGCCGGCTGCCGGCTCGCCGCGGCGGTTACAAGATGCACACAGCAGCCGGGTAGAGGCTGCGCTCGCAGCCTCTACCCGGCTGCCGCGCGCATCCAACCCCCGAGCGGCGAAGGGAAAGGTCCCTCCGCCGCTCGGGGCTTGGATGCGCGCGGCAGCCGGGTAGAGGCTGCGCTCGCAGCCTCTACCCGGCTGCCGAGCGCATCCGAGCGGCGCCGGGGAAGTGAAAGTTTCCCCACTTCCGCTCTTTGAAGGACCCAAGCCCCGGTCACGTGACCGCGGCTTGGGTCCTTCAAAGACCGGAAGTGGGGACACTTTCACTTCCCCGGCGCCGCTCGGAAAGGTAAGTATGGCGCCGAGCTCATGGGGCGGCTGTCCGAATGCCGATAGAGCATTCGAACAGCCGCCCCATGTCTGGTCTGGGGTCTGAGCTGGGGCATATCCATGAGAGCTTGGGGGGGCAATATCCATGAGCTGGGGGGCAGTATCCATGAGAGCTTGGGGGGGCAATATCCATGAGAGCTTGGGGGGGCCAATATCCATGAGCTGGGGGGCAATATCCATGAGCTGGGGGGCAATATCCATGAGCTGGGGGGCAGTATCCACGAGCTGGGGCAGTATCCACGAGCTGGGGCAATATATCCACGAGCTGGGGCAGTATATCCACGAGCTGGGGCAGTATATCCACGAGCTGGGGTAGTATCCACGAGCTGGGGCATATATCCATGAGCTGGGGCAGTATATCCACAATAGACTGCCCTCTGGGCAGGCTTTCCACCTTGTATTCCATATTCTAATACCGTAGTCCGAAGTGCGAGATCAAGGTTTGGTCTTTTTCAACATCCCAGCTTGAGATGCATAATCATTGAATGCCATCAGAGCTCCCACCATAGGGACTCCTGAACAAGCTGTCTCTTTGCGCTGGTGTAACGTTGGGGGCTTCCAGCCTTTCCGGTGTGCTTGACGGCAGCATGTCTGATGCTGCTCGCTCACCAACGCCCGGTTTAAATTGAAACAGGCAGGGAGGTGGCTGCATGAGGCGCGGCTTGAGAGGGGGGCGCGGTCTGGTGAAGGTCTTTTAAAAACCAACAGTTCCTTCTAAGCATTGCCAGATCGTGGTTATCCATACCTGAGCTCCTTGTACCTGAATTCTCTTGTGATTTAACCTGTTATTGACCTCTGCTTGTTTTCTGACTATTCTGCCTTCCGTTGCCCTAGACTATTTCCTTGTACTACGCTTCTGCACTGATATCGACCCGGCTATTCCATTTGACTATTCTATACTCTGTATTCCTGATTCTGGCTCGTCTGACTACCCCCGTGTTGCTGACCTGGTTTTGTATTACAACATTGTCTTTGATTAACGCTTTCTGTCTAGCTAGTATACATATACCTGGCCAGTTTGTAAGGACCAGACAGTTAGGGATTCCTTTATGGCTACCCTGTTGGTAGTTTTTGGCTCTGGGGAGTGTTGGGCTTTAAGGACTGCGTGGTGGGATCCGGGAACCGTGACATTACGATCTGGCCAAATGGATCCCGCAGACTTAACACAGCATTTGAGTAACTTTGTATCCAGACAGGACGAGCAGGACCATAGGATGGATCAGTTTGCTCTCGCCTTACAAACTATCCTGACTCGTACGGCTCACCTGGAACCAGCTGGGGTTGCACCTCCGCCTGCTATACCTGTGTCCCCTGTTGTTCAGACATCCCAGGTACACATGACTGCTCCTATCAGGTTTGACGGTACTCCCTCGGAGTGACGGGGATTTTTGGTCCAGGTGGATATTCATTTTAAATTAAATCCACAAATGTTTATCACTGACATAGCCAAAGTGGGGTTCATTATTAACCATCTGTCTGGCAGAGCGTTGACTCTGAGGCTGCTGGTAATTTCATTGATGTTGAATACGCTTCCTCCATTTCTCTCCCTTTGGTTGTAAGAGAGACACCCTTGGCCGTCAAAGCCATAGACGGTAGGCTGTTATCCTGCCCCAGAATTACTCACGATACTGTTACAGTGGTTCTTACCACTGGTCTCTTGCATAAAGAAGAGATCATATTTCAGGTTATCCGTTCACCTTCCAATCCTGTTGTGCTTGGTTTCCCTTGGTTGGTGGAACATAATCCTGTTATTGATTGGGCTAAGGGAGAGATACTGTCTTGGAGTCCTGCTTGTTTTGGGACTTGTTTAATACCCATTCAGCATATTGGTTCCCTGAACACACTTACAGCTCCTCCATTGTCTACAGAGGTTTCTGACTGGTATGCCGACCTCAGGGCTGTATTCGATAAAAGAGAGGCAGAGAAACTACCTCCACATAGACCGTATGATTGCGCCATAGATATTCATCCAGGTACGATACCTCCTCAAGGCAAAGTATATCCTTTATCCATAAAAGAGAACCAAATCATGGAGGAGTACATAAAGGAGAATTTGGAGAGAGGTTTTATCAGACATTCCTCTTCTCCAGCAGGGGCTGGGTTCTTTTTTGTATCTAAAAAAGGAGACTTACGCCCGTGTATCGATTATAGGGGGCTTAACAAGATCACCATAAAGAATGTTGTGTACCCTATCCCTCTTATATCAGAACTGTTCGACAGGTTAAGGAGATCAGCAGTATACACAAAACTCGATTTGAGAGGGGCTTACAACCTGATACGTATAAAAGATGGGCATGAGTGGAAAACAGCATTTAACACCAGGAGTGGGCATTATGAATATCTGGTCATGCCGTTCGGTCTCTGTAATGCTCCAGCTGTATTCCAAGATTTCATTAATGATGTGCTCAGAGATTTTTTGCAATCCTTTGTTATCGTATACTTAGACGATATACTGGTTTACTCTCCCGATCTGAAAACCCACCATGAACATGTCAGACAGGTATTAGCAAAATTACTAGACAATGGTCTTTATTGCAAACTGGAGAAGTGTTTATTCGACATTACTACTGTAAAATTTCTTGGGTACATTATCACTCCAGAAGGTTTTGAGATGGATCCTTCCAAACTCACGGCCATCTCAGAATGGCGTCTCCCTCAAGGCCTCAAAGCCATACAGAGGTTTCTGGGGTTTTCCAACTATTATAGGAGATTTATTAAGAATTATTCTGCTGTAGCTTCTCCTATCATTAATATGACACGTAAAGGTCTGAAGAACCAGGTCTGGTCTTCACAATCCAAACAGGCATTCGAAGCTCTCAAACAGGCTTTCACTTCTGCTCCCGTGTTACGGCATCCTGATCCCAGAATTCCATTTGTTCTTGAGGTTGATGCTTCCGAGATAGGACAGCCCCAATGCCTATCTCAAAGAGAGTCTCCAGGGAAGCCGCTACATCCTTGTGGGTTCTTTTCAAGAAAATTATCACCAGCAGAACGCAATTATGATATCGGTAACAGAGAATTGCTTGCTATTGTGTCTGCCCTGTCAGAGTGGAGACATTTGTTGGAAGGTACTCTTGACCCTTTGTTGATAATCACTGATCATAAGAACATTACGTACATCGGGGATGCTAAACGTCTGAACTCGAGACAGGCCAGGTGGTCATTACTACTGTCTCGGTTTAATTTTGTGTTGACTTACAGACCAGGTGACCGCAATGTAAAGGTTAATGCCTTATCTCGTCAATATGACCCGTATGAATCAAATACACAAGACCACCTTGTGAACGTATTGTGGCTTCCACGGTCTTGTCTGTTTCCTCGCCTTTTCTGGAACGCCTCCAAGCAGCTCAAATGGGGGCTCCACCTAATAAGCCTCCAGATATGTTGTTTGTGCCTGAAAAGGAAAGACAAGAATTACTCATAATGTTTCATGATTCAAAACCAGCAGGTCATCCTGGTATTACTAAGACTCTTACCAGTATCTCCAGACAGTTCTGGTGGTCCACCATGCGACAGCAAGTACGTCTGTTTGTTTTGGCTTGTCAAGTCTGTGCCAGAAGCAAAACCAGTAAAACCTTTCCTGTCGGTCTATTGCAGCCTTTACCCATTCCTAATAGGCCTTGGTCTCATCTATCCATGGATTTTATAGTGGACTTGCCGAAGTCCAAGGGTCATACTGTGGTTGTGACAGTTGTAGACCGCTTCTCCAAAATGGCTCATTTTATTCCTTTACCTAAGCTTCCTACAGCCAAAGAACTGGCGGTCGTCTTTGCTAGAGAGATTGTACGAATACATGGGGTTCCGTCTGAAATAGTCTCTGACAGAGGAGCTCAGTTCGTCTCTCGTTTCTGGAGGGATTTCTGTGCGGAGATGGGGGTGTTATTGGCCTTCTCTTCAGCATATCATCCACAAACCAATGGGGCAGCAGAGAGGGCAAATCAGGGTCTCGAGCAGTACATACGTTGCTTTACCACACAACAACAAGACAATTGGTCTGAGTTGTTCTCCTGGGCTGAGTATGCACATAATAACGCCGTTAACGAGACCACTGGCCACTCTCCTTTTTCTGCTATCTATGGTTTTTTCCCTCTGGCTCTACCACTTCAGTTTGCTGAACAGGCCATCCCGGCTCTCGATGAACACCTCACACAACTACAGGATATTTGGAGACAGATTCGCGAAAACATGGAGCGCAATGTTGCTGTCCAGAAACGCAAGGCTGACAGGCATAGGTTACAAGCTCCTTCCTACAACGTGGGGGATAGAGTTTGGTTGTCCACTAGGTATGTGAAGTTGCGGGTGCCTTCTATGAAAATGGCACATCGGTTTATCGGTCCATACAAGATCATTTGCCGCGTTAACCCTGTGGCTTATGCTCTTGCCCTTCCATCTTCGCTTGCACAACGTCTTGCACACCTCCCTACTGAAGCCTTTGTTGCGTAACAGGTACATGCGGGTCGTTCCTCCTCCTCCACCTGTTCAGGTTGACGGAGAGATGGAGTATGAGGTTAGGAAAGTTCTGAATTCTAGGCAGGGAGGTGGCTGCATGAGGCGCGGCTTGAGAGGGGGGCGGGGTCTGGTGAAGGTCTTTTAAAAACCAACCGTTCCTTCTAAGCATTGCCAGACCGTGGTTATCCATACCTGAGCTCCTTGTACCTGAATTCTCTCGTGATTTAACCTGTTATTGACCTCTGCTTGTTTTCTGACCATTCTGCCTTCCGTTGCCCTAGACTATTTCCTTGTACTACGCTTCTGCACTGATATCGACCCGGCTATTCCATTTGACTATTCTATACTCTGTATTCCTGATTCTGGCTCGTCTGACTACCCCCGTGTTGCTGACCTGGTTTTGTATTACGACATTGTCTTTGATTAATTCTTTCTGTCTAGCTAGTATACATATACCTGGCCAATTTTTAAGGACCAGACAGTTAGGGATTCCTTTACGGCTACCCTGTTGGTAGTTTTTGGCTCTGTGGAGTGTTGGGCTTTAAGGACTGCGTGGTGGGATCCGGGAACCGTGACAGCTGGTTGCTTATTACCTGTGATCTTTGACCTTGACACAAAATGTCCATGATTCGTTCCATATGCAGTCATTGTGACTGTCAGATTTCTTGGTGATGTGATACCGTTTTAGCAACAATAAAGAAAATAAAAAAGAAAAGAAAATATGGTATACCCCGATAATCATATACATCCATTCATTCATTGTCACTCTCAAGTGCACGAAAACAATAAAATTTTTAATTTACACAAGAAGAGACACAGATAATAAATTTAAAAATTTCCCCGCAAAGCCTATGGGCCTCACTTACCAAAAAAAGAAAGATCATTCTACATCTGACTCAATGCATTTAGAGAAAAATATATATACACAACTTTGGGTCAAAAAGGAAATAGCCGAAGTGCATATTCCAACCATTTAAATATCAAAAAATATTTAATTACTATCCTATTCAGTCTTGTTCAGTGTTTTGAAACAAACCTGGTGTTTATAAAACACACCAATCCTCAAATATAATCCAAAAAATAAAAACAATTTTAATTTTACCAAATTAAAGCTTTCCGTTTACCACTATATATGTCATGAAACGTATTTATGCAAATGCATTAAATTATATGTTCCTAATTACATTAATTAACTCTTAATTTTAATTGGATGTGATCTTCCATAATCCTAAATGTGTCAGGGAATTTGAACAATATTGATTGTAACCGAACAACAACAATAATAAAAGACACAAAATAATTGTCACTTGGACAACACAATGATAATCCATCATCATATAAAAATACATTATCTTCTTTCTTTGTCTTCTGTCTTATTGGTTGAAAATAACTGTTTTGTAAAACTGACATGTCTTTAGTTTTATTTCCAAATCAATGATCTTCTTTAATCGCATGATTTATTGATGAGTTGTTGATAAATTAGAATGTTTTATTGCCTGGTGTCTGATAATTCCTTATTATCCGGGTGATGTAACATTGCAATGTGAAATGATAATGTGTTTGAGTAAATTTCCTTCAATTCCAACAGCTTTATCAATATTGGTATTCAATAATCTTCCATCTAGCTTGAGCAAAGTTGGCATGCATGGATAATTTTCACCTAAAGTAAAAAACTTGGGAAAAAAATGTATTATTAAACTGTCAAAATCTTTAAAATTTATATGGTTAAAATACTTTAAAATGGAGAACAAATGCAACACATTTTTTGGACACAAAGAAAAAGGAGTGGTCATGAGAGAGAGAAAATGGCTAGGAGAAAATTGTGAAAACTGTTTTTTTTACTTTTGCAACAGTCACCAATTTTCTCAAAATGCTCTTCAATTCAAATAAAAAAACACATAACAAAAATATCATAAGCTGGGAAAGAAAGTATAGAAGGGCATGTTTAAAACTTGACGTTTTTATTCCACATCCGTCTCCATAAAATCTTGGAATCATCCCAGACATCCAATACGCTATATACCAAATAAAATACACATTTGAATTACACGAAAATACCCAGCACAAACCGCTACAATCACAACTCCCATTAAAGCATGAAAATGATTCACATTCCAGAACTCACAGCCAAATAAATCTTTCCTTTGTACATCATTTTAACTACTACATATTACAAATAGAAAGAACTATTACTTAAAAATAAAGATAGAAAACTTTTCCTACAAAATTTTATGAGAAGAAAAAAAAATAGTTAGCAAGCACGATTGAAAGGTGCTATTGTCTCCATTTCCTGTTTTTTTGTTTTTTTTTTACTCAAGGCAATGCAGTAAAAACACATCCGAAGCAACCTGTGTTAAAAAAGGCAGTCCCTATACATAAATTGCATATGAAAAAACACAATATCAGAACTAGGAAATACAAAACATCAAAGATAAACACATACATTAATAGTTAGTAAAGACAAACATTTAAATAAGCAGACGTAATCAATGGCAAGAAACAAAAATTAAAAAAATAAAACAAAAACAAACGTGAAATCTGAAAGAAAAAACAGTTTGCAAATCCTTTAGAATCAGTTAAATTATAAAATAAGACAGCGCGAACATACAGCAACGCAAAAAATAAATAACAAAAAAAATGGCAAGAATGCAAAAGAAAAATTGCTCTCAATGGAAGCAACGCTATTTTGTTTTCTATCTTGCTATATAAGAAGAAACCGGACCTAATCAATTAAAATAAAATGCTCACATTTACAAGCAGATCTGGACGTGCCAGAAACTCCAGAACACAAAGGAGCTACACTATGGACACAAAGACAAACACATTTACTCATGGAAGCAAAGATTCTTTTATCTATATAGGCAATTGTTGAACATGAAATAAATCATATCAGACAATTGAATTATTAAATCCCATTTCTGGCACCAACTGAAAAATTAGAATTTTAAGCAAACAAAAACAAATTCCCTATTATAATTACCATTTATGAAATTTCAATAAACCTTTTCCAAGTTTCCTCTCATATATCAAAATTGAAATCAGATGCTGCGCTACGCCATGGCGAGAGACACCAAAATCAGCCACAAAGCAATGCAGCGTCAGTCATGTCTAAATATAATTTCCCTAGACAGACTATTTTATTAGATTTGAAAGAACTTATAGCCAATCAGCATACAGATACATTTCTACGTCAAAGTTTAACCACACGGTTTAACAAACACTTATTACCTTATATGGTTTACAAGAAATCTTTTTCCTATCTTCCCGCTTCTGCGCACATTTTCCTGCACTAAACATAACAGGAAGTCGTCACATCCTCTTATCCTACAGAAGGAACAACTGTCTATGCAGAATTAAAAGAAACATAATGAAGGGGGGATTTCACAGCCCATTTTATATTTTATACAGGAAATTAAAATCTAACATCTCCGTGGTCCCTCTCTTTCATCACTCCCTCTGATCTCTCTCATCCCTCTCTCTCTGTGATCTCTCTCTCATCCTTCTCTCTCTCTGATCCCTCTTTCATCCCTCTCTCTGCCTCCACTCAATATGTCTCTCCACTGTGTAGTGCCCCCCTCCCCTCTGCATGCTGCCCCCCTCCTCCTCCCTGCTGAGGGGAGATCAGAGGGAGAACTAGGGGGGAGGGCATTCAGTAAGTTTAAAATAAAAAACACACTGCCCAGGAGAACCAGGCTCAGCTGGTCCAGCTCTTTCTCAGCTGGTTCTGCTCTTGCTCTGTCTTCACGCCTCCCTTCCACATGGCCTGGAAACAGGAAGATGCCACGTGCAGGAGGATGGGGAGGAGCAGCCGTTGGTGTCTCGCTCAGCAGCTGATGAGCACCACCTACTGACTGCTTTCTCCCAATAATCCTCCTGCACCTTTTACAACGCAGGGGCCGCTTGAGCTGGTTGCCGGCTGTCGCCATGGCGCCCTGTGCGGCCGCACAGCTCACACACCCCAAAGGCCGGCCCTGCATATGTGTCACTGGGTGCATCCATTTTGTGTTGTAAACTATCACTTGCTCCTCACTGTGTGGCATTTAGCATAGAATGGGGTCTATGGGACAGGCAGCTAACTCAAATCATTGTATTGTGTGGGATGTATTCAAAGGACATCACCAGGGGTTGATTAGACGTCTTTTGAATCCCCTGTCTTATCTCCTTTAGATTCTATCTCTTTTCTCTGGTAACCTAGAGAACACAATAGCCCACTGCAGCTTTATCTAAACCAGTGTTTCCCAAACCTGTCTTCGGGACCTTCAATTAGGTCGGGTTTTGCAGCTCACTTTAGGAAATGCAGACCGAATACTGCAATCACTGAGCAGAAAATCATATCACCTGTGCTGTGCTTCAGATATCTGGCAAACCTGGAGTGTCAGCGGGTCCTGAGGACAGGTTTGGGAAACACTGATCTAAACTCCATTGACTGTTAAATACTGTATAAGCGATGCAACAGCTGTAAAGTAAAACATTTGCACAGATTTTGGCAAATGTTGCATCATATGTAAAATCCACAAAAATGGAAACAGGATAAAAACCTAACTTTCCTTTTTACATGCAATTACTTAAAAGAAAAACAAAACAGCAGCATGTGTTTTTTATAAAGTGGTTTTGTTTGTAATGCACAAGTATCTAATTACAGCTGTAACAGATCTCTGTGCCCGGACAGGGTCACATCTGCCAAATGCTGCTTCCTCGCTGGACACCCAGTTCTCCTCGTGACTCTCACACCTTTCTCTAGTACCTTAGCCGAAGCTCAAGGCCCGGTGCATGTAGAGAGCCTGGCTAGCGTCCCCAGAAATAAGCCGAAGCTGTAGACCTGGAGCCTTTCCTTGGCACAGCGGGCAGAAGATTCCTGGTACCCCAAATTATGAGCAGTGACTTCAAGCTTGGTCAGAATAGAACTGACTGTTTATTCACAGAGAGGGCAGATAGAGTCAAGGACCAGCACATTTGCATACAATCAAGCAGACAACATCACAGATCAGATAGCTACCCAGGACCTTCAAACAATGGAGAATGGGGTAAGGAGAAAGGGAGGGTAAACAAAAGGAATTTCTTACAGAAGGAACTTACACAATACAATACAATAGCAGGTACTAATACAGAGATCTACACTATACAGGGAATAACACACAGACATCAGAAATCTTTAGTTAACTGGCAGATCTATAAAAGGTCCACCAGTTCCTCAATAGTCTCTTTCACGGGCCATAGTCTCTGGGCAGGAGGCTAGCGCACAATCCCCTCCAAGTCGCACAGTGACTGCGTGTTCTGTCACACATCTCCCTCATTTGCAGGAGACTAACCAGGCACCAGATCCCAAACGGATCTGTGCGTGTGTTAGTCTGAACCGAAGTCTCAAAAAGTTTGTTTCTTTTAATTGACCCTGCGGTCCAGTCCACAACCACGGATGCATTCACCCCTCCCCATATTCCCTCAGGGGCCACACAGGAGTCAACATTTCTGAAGCACTGCTTGCGGACATCTCTCCAGTGCCAGGGCCAAACACATATACTAGAGAGTTACTCACTGAGCCATCCCCAGCAGCTCCCTTAGATTGTGCCCACCACTCGGGAGAAATGCCAGCTGCCCCATCTCCGGGTATTGCAATCAGCTGCTCGAGAAAATGGGGGTGGTTGAGGTCTCCGAAGAAAAGGGTTGGGGATCTGAGCTGGCTGCCCTGTATCCAAGGGGCACACATTTAGATTTCTCTGTCCCTTCTGCAATCCCAAAGTAAGCATTCTCTACCACCTGGGTAAGGGGGTCATCCTCACACTGGAGCCCAGTCTGCTGCTGAGGAGGGAGGCCGACTGCCTCCCCTTCCTGAAGTCCGCTCTGCTCCTCCGCTGGCTCCTCACCTGGGGCTGTGTAGAGCAACGCTGGCGGTGTGGGGCTGTTTTCCTCTCCCCAGAGATTCAGGCCTTCCAAATGCAGGCAGGGGCTGGCCTCACCAGGCTCTGATGCCAGCACTTCACCTGGAGGAACAGTTTTCCTCTCGGGAATCACCAACTCCAGCAAGCTGCCCTCCCTGCTCACAGGCTCTGGTGACATCATAACTTGGGGATCTGGGGCAACTGTCTCACATCCTGAAAGTGCTGTGGGAAAGGTTCCAATCTCCTCGACCATTACAGAGTCTATAGCTGGCCCAGACACATCAAGGCCTTCAAGCTTCCCCAGCTCTCCTTGGCTGGGAGCACACTGGGGCCCATCTGCCACACATCCCAGTAAATTGTTAGTGGGGTCTTTAGTCTCACCCACTGTCGCAAGGCATTCCTCCCTCGACAGTGCATAAACGTCCCTCTGGGTCATATCAGTGGAGACCGCAGTCCCATCCACCGTTGTAGGGCAAAAATCCTCTGCTGCCCGAAGAGAGGAGGCATTCTGCACTACTGGCATCTCCTCTGTCTGCTTCTCTGTGCAGAGCTTCTCATGGCGAAGTTGGCTTACCTGCTGACTGAGGTCTAGCAATCTCTTGTACAATTTCTCCAGCTTCCACTGCTTGCTGGGTAACGACTCCAAGTCGTCTTGTATCCACCACACGTCAGAGAGATCTAGCAGGTTTTCTCTGTACTCTGCAATCGCTTCCCATCTCCACTCCGTGTCAACTCCGAAATCTGGATCTCTGGACGTTTCCTGGATCTCTGGAACAACAGTCCCGGGCCGCCGAAGCCAAAGCCTTCTGTCGGGCTATTATTGTCCGTGCTTTCCGCTCTCATCTGGGCAGCTCTCATACTGGGCTTCATAGCTCTCCTCCAGCTGTGTCTCTTCATAGACCAGACAAGGCAGATCAGTCAGCCAATTCTTGTGGCGTTGCTTATCCACCAACGCCTCACGCAATTCTATCCTCTTGAGGTACCTTTCTTGGGATGAGGTGAGGATCTTGTTCTGGTAGCGCTGCTCTCTGTCCAGCGCATTATGCCAGAGTAGCCAACGTGCTGTATCAGCCCAGTTCAGCTGAGTCTCCTCTGTTATAAGTCCACGATGGTTTGCCTGTACTTCTCGCAACCTCTCCCAGTATGCTGCTCCTGTGACCGCTGCCATCTTCTGCTTGCTTCTGCCGTCTGTATATCGAATCCCGGTGATGCTTTGGATGTCTTTAGACTGTAGGAAGCATCCCACACGCTGCCACCACTGTAACAGATCTCTGTGCCCGGACAGGGACACATCTGACAAATGCTGCTTCCTTGCTGGACACCTAGTTTCTCCTCGTGACTCTCACACCTTTCTCTAGTACCTTAGTCGCAGCTGAAGGCCCGGTGTATATATAGAGCCTGGCTAGCACCCCCAGAAATAAGCCGAAGCTGTAGACCTGGAGCCTTTCCTTGGCACAGCGGGCAGAAGATTCCTGGTACCCCAAATCATGAGCTGTGACTTCAAGCTTGGTCAGAATAGAACTGACTGTTTATTCACAGAGAGGGCAGATAGAGTCAAGGACCACTACATTTGCATACAATCAAGCAGACAACATCACAGATCAGATAGCTACCCAAGACCTTCAAACAATGGAGAATGGGGGAAGGAGAAAGGGAGGGTAAACAAAAGGAATTTCTTACAGAGAGAATTTACACAACAGCAGGTACTAATACAGCGATCTACACTATACAGGGAATAACACACAGACATCAGAAATCTTAGTTAACTAGCAGATATATAAAACAGTGAAAACTAAATATATTTAAAAGGTCCACCAGTTCCTCAATAGTCTCTTTGACGGGCCATAGTCTCTGGGCAGGAGGCTAGCGCACAGCCCCCTCCAAGTCGCACAGTGACCGCGTGTTCTGTCACAACAGCTTATGTTAATAGTGGTGTCCCTTTAAAGAGGAAGAAGTAATTGAAACAACTATCCAGTCTACATATAGAGGTGAAATGGGTGAGGGTAATTGTCCAATGCTGTACATCTTCGTGCAAAATGAATACATCGTGATGCATTGTCTGTTTTCTTTTTGTTTTTCTTTCTATAAGCAGTGTTTTTTGAAAGTGTCAAATCAGAACTCAGGAATGGATCAGCAGAATATTCAGATATTTCTGATTCTGAAGAATCCGAATCCAGTTGCACGAATGAGGTTTGTATCATAAATATGCTTCTTAATCAGAAATATATAAAATTATTTTCTGTGACTGGTTCACTTTTAAAGAACATAACATTTGTAAAAAAAATATTAAGTGTTCCACTACCCTACTTAATAGGTACAGTTGCTTTCTGGTCCATCTGATTATTTGTTTAGAATCGGCCAGCGTTGTGTAAGTATGTGCATAACATTATTCAGTATTTTTTATTTTGCGCTATATACACTGATCAGCCACAATATAAAAACCATCTGCCTAATATTGTGTAGGTCCCCTTTTGCTGCCAAAACAGCTCTGAAGCGTTGAGGCATGTACTTTACAAGACCTCTGAAAGTGACCTGTGGTATCTGGCACAAAGCCATTAGCCGCAGATTCTTTAAGACTTACAAGTTACAAGGGGGACCCTTGATGGGTTTAATTTGTTGTCCCAGTTGGATTGCGTTCTAGGGAATTTAGAGGCCAAGGCAACACCTTGAATTCTTTGTTCAGGAATGGTTTCAGGAACATGACAATCTCTGCAGGGTGCATTATCTTGTTGAAAGAGGACAATACCATTAGTTACAGTTAGTTACAAGTATTTATAAAGCACTAAGAAGTTCCGTAGAGCTGTACAATGGGTGAGACAGAACCGCAACAATGCATACAAATTCAACAAACAGAACAGTAGGAGAGAGGACCCTGCTCGAGAGAGCTTTCTATCTAAGAGGAGAGGAGTGATACACTAAGTGAGGGTAGCTATATGTGAAGTAGCAGGTGAATGGGGGCTATGTGGGAGGATGGGGCAAGAAATGCACAGTGAGGGATTATGGGCGATACTTTGAATTGGATTCTAAAGGAAATGGGAAGCCAGTGTAGAGAATGGCAAAGGGTCGAGATGTGAGAGGTCCAGGATGTGAGGAGTATGAACCTGGCACAGGTGTTCATTACAGACTGCAGAGGGAGAATAAGGGATCTCTTCAGGCCAGCAAGAGTCTGGCCTCTCCAATGATACCAAATATCAAGGGTTACAGTAGTCAAGGCGGGGGATAAGAGCCTGGATGAGCAATTTAGTAGAGTCTAGATCAGTGTTTCTTAAACCTGTCCTTGGGACCCCCAACCATGCCAGATTTTGCAGATATCTGAAGCAGATATCTGTAGCACAGCACAGGTGATATGATTTGCTGGTCAGTGATTGCAGGATTCAGTCTGCATTTCCCCAAGGTGATCTGCAAATTCTGGAATGGTTGGGGGTCCCGAGGACAGGCTTAAGAAACCCTGGTCTAGATTAAGAAATCGGTGTGCATGGTCTGCAACAATCAGTAAGTCAGTGGCATACGTCAAGTATGTTCTCAAAACTTTCTCTCATGGCCAAAACTAAATTTTTCAGCTATTTGGACTACAGTAACTCTTCTGTGTCATTGGACCAGACGGGCTAGTTTTTCCTTCCCATATGTATCAATGAGCCTTGGAAGCTCATGAACTTGACAACAGTTGGCCTTCCTTGCACCACTTTCGGATTGGACTAACCAATTGATACAGACTTGCCTTTCTGGAGATGCTTTGACCCAGTCATCTAGCCATTACTATTTGGCTCTTGTCACTCAGATATTTTTTTGCCTGCCAGTTTTTCCTGCTTCAAACACATGAAATTCAAGAACTGACTGTTCAGTTGTTGCCTGATATATTCCAACCCTTGGCCGGTACCATTGTAACAGTATAAACAATGATATTCACTTCAACTGTCAGTATAATGTGGCTGATCAATTTTGTTATAATATTCAGGCAGGACATGACGTATACATACAGTATAAAAATTATATATTATGAATCTGCCGAGTCTGCCAGAAAGAACGACCTATAATATGTCTGGGTTGTATAATAAAATGTGGCTTCAAATCGCGTTTAAACATGATGAGCAAAAACAGAGGTGTGAAATGGCTCAGCAGCGAAAGGGTTAAGGAAATACAAGCAAGAGACATAATGGTACTTAGTGATAAGGATAACTGTCCAGCAAACTAAGCACTTTATACAAGAGCGAGAAAACAGAGGTTTGTGAGGATTTTGAAGACGAGTAACCGTACTGGTGAGCTGCTCTACGGTGGGGCCCGATCAGGTCTCACAAGGGTTTAGCTTAATTGTGCCATTACAGAGATGACAATTCCATATGCAAATCAGACTGTCACACAGAAAAGGTGGCACTGGCCAGTACTGAAATGCCAAAGACTTTAAACAAGCGCTCTGCCAGACATCCCATGAACTTTCAATATTAAGGAATTAAAAGGCCACGAGACAAAAGGGAACAGGAAAGTGTAGTACATAGCAGGGAACTGCATGAAGAAAATGCAAACTTGGGTTTGGAAAGGAAAGGTGTACAGGCACCTGGAAATAAGCAGTATAAAATTGAGGGAAAGAGAGGGCAATACAGAGAAGAGAAGGCATAGATGGCTGGCAGTAATGAGCTGTAGATCAACCCCACAGGGGTCGAGGAGTCTATTCCCAAAGTTGCATTTTATGGTTATTCGGCCTAATGGATTGCAATTAGGAAGGGAAAAAAAAACCAGAGGAAAGAAAGAAACCTCAGCCTATATATATTAATGCACAAATAGTAATTAATATTAAAGCAGAGACAAAGTGGAGTAAGATGGGAGGAAAACAGAAATAACAGGAACTGCAATTTGATTATAGCCACGATTATACCTAGATTGCTGGGGCAGAAGAGAGAAGGTGAGAATGACTGGTGTATTCTCAGAGTATTTACAGAGTAAAAGGCAGGGAAGGCAAGGATTGCTAGCAATGCATGATGGGATTATTTAAAGGAAGCATTATTGAAGTCCACAGGCAATTGCATTCGACTTGTTAGCAAAAACAAAATAGGGAAGAAACCACTGTGGTACTCTGCAGAAGTGGCCAAAATAGTGAAGAACAAAAAGATAGCATTCAATAATTCTAAAAAAACTCAGAGTGAAGAAGATAGGCAAACCTATAAAATTAGGCAGAAAGAGGCAAAGCAATTGATAAGAACTTCCAAAGCACACGCAGAAGAGAAAATAGCTCAGTCAGTAAAAAAGGGGGACAAAACATTTTTTAGATACATAAATGAGAAAAGAAAAGTAAAACAAGGATTAGTTAGATTAAAAACAAAGGAAGGAAGGTATGTAGAAGAGGATAAAAGTCTCGCTGACTGCCTCAATGAATATTTTTGTTCAGTCTTTCCAGAAGAAAAGGAAGGAAAGGGACCTCAGTTAGGAGGAAACACTAACGAGACATTTACATATGAGTTTACAGAGGAGGAGGTCCTACAGCAGCTGTCTAAAGTAAAGACAAATAAGTCAATGGGGCCTGATGGGATCCACCCTAAATTATTAAAAGAGCTCAGTGGTGTAATAGCAAAACTGTTAACAGATTTATTTAACCAATCCTTGTTAACGGGAGTCGTCCCAGAAGACTGGAAATTAGCAAATGTTGTGCCCATTTACAAGAAGGGTAGTAGGGAGGAATCGGGGAACTATAGGCCAGTTAGTCTTATGTCAGTAGTGGGGAAATTAATGGAAACCATGTTAAAGGAAAGGATTGCTGAACATCTAAAAACACATAGATTACAGGACCAGAAACAACATGGGTTTACCTCAGGGAGATCATGCCAAACTAATCTTATTGATTTTTTTGATTGGGTAACAAAAATAATAGACATAGGTGGTGCAGTAGACATTGCTTATTTAGATTTCAGTAAGGCTTTTGATACTGTTCCGATAGAAGGCTTATCAATAAATTGCAATCTTTGAGCTTGGATTCCAATATTGTTGAATGGATTAGGCAGTGGCAGGCAACAGAGGGTTGTGGTAAATGGAGTTTATTCGGCGCAAGGTCTTGTTACCAGTGGGGTACCTCAGGGGTCAGTACTTGGACCCATTCTCTTTAATATTTTTATTAGTGATATTGCAGAAGGTATTAATGGAAAAGTATGTCTTTTTGCTGATGACACAAAGATTTGCAACAGGGTTGACGTTCCTGGAGGGATCAGCCAAATGACAAATGATTTAGGTAAACTAAAAAAATGGTCGGAGCTGTGGCAATTGAGTTTTAATGTGGATAAGTGCAAGATAATGCACCTGGGACGTAAAAACCCAAGGGCTGAATATAGAATATTTGATACAGTCCTAACCTCAACATCTGAGGAAAGGGATTTAGGGGTTATTATTTCAGAGGATCTAAGGGTAAATAGTCAATGTACTAGAGCAGCAGGAAATGCTATCAGAATGCTTGGTTGTGTAGGGAGAGATATTAGCAGTAGGAAAAGGGAAGTGCTCATGCCACTGTACAGAGCACTGGTGAGACCTCACTTGGAGTACTGTGTGCAGTACTGGAGATCGTATCTCCAGAAGGATATAGACATCTTAGAGAGAGTTCAGAAAAGGGCTACTAAAATGGTGTACGGCTTGAAGGAGAAAGGTTACCAGGAAAGGCTTAATGACCTTAACATGTACAGCTTGGAAAAAAGACGAGACAGAGGAGATATGATAGAAACATTTAAATACGTAAAGGGAATCCACAAGGTAGAGGAAGGGAGTATATTTAAAAGGAAACAAAGTAGCAATACAAGAGGACATAGATTAGAGGGGCAAAGGTTTAAAAGTAACATCAGGAAGCATTATTTTACTGAGAGGGTGGTGGATACATGGAACAACCTTCCAGTTGAAGTGGTAGAGGCCAAAACAGTAATTGAATTTAAGCAGGCATGGTATAGGCATAAGGCTATCCTAAACAAAAGATAAATCCAGGTAAAGTATCCATGTAATTGGGCAGACTAGATGTGCCGAAAGGTTCTTATCTGCCGACAGTTTTCTATGTTCCTGTATAGATATTTGGAACAAGAGGCTAAATTTCAGGCCGGTGCGGTTAATCATTTAAGTATTATATTTAACTAGTCATATATTTATTGCACAAATGATTTATGTTGTGCATTTATTTTTTATGCAGAGTATTCTTAACATGTTGTTTGTAATTAATGCAGGTCTGTGTTTTTATTTTTTTAATTCCTGTGCATAACTAGGAGTCTTGTAACCCAAGAATTTATTTATTTGCAAAGTATTTTACCAGGAAGGATACATTGAGATTTCTCTTGTTTTCAAGTATGTCCTGGGTTCAAGAATGGTCAATGTAGTGTTTAATTTGAGGCAAACACCATCTTCAATTGAAAATTAAAGATTGACATCACTTGTTCTGTTTACATGTAAATGCTTGACCCCTTCACTACAAAGTGATTTTCCAAAAAAAAACATTGTCGGAAACAAGTGATTTTTAAAAAAATAATAATTTTTAATAAATTGTGCACTAATATCTATTACTGTAATAGCCTATTTTGCCAGTAGATGGCGACATCTACTGCCAAATTGAGTTAGAGGTTGTACTAGAAGATCTATTTTCTTCTATTTTTCCTGCATCGGCTGCTGACAACATCTGAAAGCCCAATATTTCAGAGCTATCAGCTGCATATTTTACCGTTTTAACTCCTTGGACATTATGCCCAAAGGGCTAAAACTTTGGGGGGAACCTTCTGCAGTCCACAAGCTAGCAAAATTTTTTGTAGCAGACAAATTTAATTTCTCTATCGGGGCACCAGATTTTGCGTTTGAAACCCAAGATATCTTGATATTGGTAGTGAAGGTTTTTTTTGTGTTCCCTGCTTTATTTTCTCTACTTACATTTTGCACTTTCTATAGCAGAACTCCTCCGAGGAGTCTGAAAGCTCAGGTGAGGAGGAGCAGCAGCAGAAAACTATAAGTAATTGCAAGGAGGATCCTATTAAAAGGGAACCAGGTTGTGACCTCAAGTTGTCTGCTTCTAAAACTTCAAGTAAAAGGTTAGACCTTTGTGATTTTTTTTTTCCTACCCTCTCATTAGAAACAAAGGCAATAGCCGTATTGTCCATTAGATAATGATATCAATGTAACATATAATATCCTTACCCTCAAAACAGAAAATTAAGAGACAGTAGCAGAGAAGTATACCATGCTTGCTTTGTTTTTGCAAAATAATACTGCACTAATCACCATACCTCTTTTAGTTTCCAACTACAGACAGGAACAGAAGGTGAGTAGGCCAAATTGGCCTACTGATGACTATCCTTTTTCTAATAGTTTGCAACAACACTTCCAATGTAACCAGGGCCGGCCTTTGGGGTGTGCAGGGTGCCATAGTAACATGAGTGCCAGGCAACCAACACAGTCGCACTGTAGATTATGTCCCCAAAGGTTGTAGTAGGGCCCTGCGGTGGCGCGGTACTATGATCCAGTGAGTAGGAGTCATATGTTGCCGGGCACCGCAGTGCAGGTGCAGCTGGTGCCTTAGTCCTCCCTCAGCCTGCAGAATGCCTCCCATGTGCATAGCACGTGTCTGGGAACAGCATGCTGCAGGCACCGCCCCCTCCAGCAGGCTCACATCATCACCCCCCTCCTGCAGGCTCAATTCACCCCCCCTTGCAGGCTCAATTCACCCCCCCTGCAGGCTCACATCATCCGCTCCCCCCTGCAGACTCACATCATCCCCCCCTGCAGGCTCACATCATCCCCCCCTTGCAGGCTCACATCATCCCCCCTTGCAGTCTCACATCACCCCCCCTCCTGCAGACTCAATTCATCCTCCTGCAGGCTCAATTCACCCCCTGCAGGACCACATTACCCCCCCTGCAGGCTCAATTCACCCCCTCCCTGCAGGCTCACATCATCCCACCCCGCAGGCTTATATCATCCCCCCCCCTGCAGGCTCACATCACCCCCCCTTGCAGACTCCTATCACCCCCCCCCTTGCAGATTCATATCATCCTCCCAAGAGCCTGCAGGGGGGGAGAGAATGATATGAGCCTGCGGAGGGGTGATATGAGCCTGCGGGAGGGGGGTGATATGAACCTGCAGGGGGGGATGATGAGCCCACCTGCTACAAGGACGCACAGTATCACAGACAGTACCCATTGCTGCCCACCTTAGTTATAAACAATGTGCCAGTATATTTTATATCACATCATTGCCCACCTTATATATTGGTGGTATTATAGATTGGTAAAAGTATCACAGTGCCCACCTTATATATATATATATATATATAACAGTGTCAGCAGTAGTATCACTCACACACAGTGCCGCCCACCTTAGTATTAAACAATGTGCCAGTATATATCACAACTAAGGTGGGCAGCACTGGGCACTGTATGAGTGATACTACTGCCGACGCTGTTAATATATATATATATAAGGTGGGCACTGTGATACTGGCACCACTGTTAATATATAAGGTGGGCAATGATGTGATATAAACAATATGCCAGTATATTTTATAACTAAGGGTGTGGTTACTGAGGGGTGTGGTCACTAGGGGGCGCTGTAAAGCTTTCTCACACAGTGCGCCTAAAAGCCTAAGGCCGGCCCTGTAACATTCAGGCTGGAATGGCTCCCAGATATGGTCATACAATAAATCTTAAATAGGGGCTTTTATGCAGAAACAAATCCATAATGTGTGACTATCCTTGCTTTGACTGTTTTTAATGCTTGTTTATTATTATTCCACTACATACTGGTGTTCTAATAAACTGTTTCTCGCGTCAGTTACTGTCCTACATCAAACAGTGTGGAAGAAGAAGCCATTCAAGGCATGCTTTCCATGGCAGGGTTGCACTGTTCTACAAACTTAACCACACAAGCGAACAGCACTGTATGCAAAAGAAGTCAAGATTATCCAGATCTTGACAGAAAAGTCTTTGAAGGAAGCAACGAGGAGAAGCTTGATCCATATAGCTACACATATACTAATGGTAAGAATATGTGTGGGTACATCTCGGCAACAAAAAATTATCATCTGCTGATTGAATCTCCTATATCAATGCAAAACAAAAACATGGTTTTAGTTTAAATAGGCATTAAAGTCTTAAGCACACAAGCCAATGTCAAGACAAACCCCTTGAGGGTGCTGTCCTAATGTGAAGTGGCTTCATTCTAACAAGCTGTTTTCACACATAGTACATGAATTTTGAATATTTGTTTTTTCCAGAAGGCTTCCCTTTTTTCCTTTTTTGTAATTTAACCACCAAATCAGGTGTAACAACCCATGACACACACTCATTACATGGTGTCTAATGCTAGGAAAGTGTTTGGATATCATTTTTGCCAGAATTAAATTATTGCTGTCTCAACAGAATTTGTTGTCATGTAATTTGTACTTTGATGTCTCAAGTTTGCTAAAATTTCATAAAAGCACACTTATGTTAAAGCACTTAATGTAATGTACAAAGTTGTTACCCCCCCAAGTTTGCTTTGATTACGTGCTTGCTGAATACATATCTGCAATACAATTATGTCCATATATACCAATTGTTTGTAATGTTCTGAGTAGAGTGGTGGTGCCTTTAAGTTTATCATGCATGATCAGTGTTTGTAACCATGCCTTGTATTCTTAGGTCACCAGAGCAATCAAGATACAAAAATGTCTGCTCCAAGTTGGGTAGACAAAGTGGATGTCTCATATACACCAAATTCTCAGGTAAGTGTAATTTGTTTTTCTTGTGAATTTGTTGCAACAGACATAGGATAGTATTGCAAGTAAGTAAAAGTGTAGTCAGGGCTGGATTAACAGGGCAATTGCAGCTCCAGGCCCATGCCCCATAATAGGCCCAGAGAAAGGATCACTATATCCGCACTGATGGTCATTTGGACCCCTGTGTCTCCGGAACCATAGCAGTTACAGAGTCATGTTAGGTGTCATTGGAAAGGCCAGATTTATTTTATTTATTTTTCTTTCTAACACCGCACTATTGTTCACATACCATTTTTACAAGTGTACAATGATGCTACACTAACTCACCATCTCATTTCCCATGTCACCAGAAAGTGTGGAGGTGATGGGACACCAGGAGTCAGGTGGAACTGAATTCTCCTGCTCTTCCGTCCCGGACTTGAAATCATTGTTGGCGCCGACAGCGGACTGTGCAAGGGCTGCTCACGGATGCAAGTGTCAGGGAGCGGACACCTGGCCGATCCCTGACTTTGACAGGGTGTCAAAATGCCACCCCTGACAAAGGGCTACCTGGAGCGGCTGCATCACCTGGCTCCATGGATGGGCCAACCCTGGTTATTACCCATTGTTCCATCAAAAGCCTAAACTGCCACAATGCAACAAGGAACGCTGGGGGTCCTTTGGAACCCTGCTTCTCTAATTACATTGCACATGGTCAAGCAGGGCCGGCGCTAACGTAAGGCGGCACAGGCGGCCGCCTTACTGTCTGGCGTCCTGCCAGTGTGAGGGGCGCCGGCCCGGGGTGTAATCGGTCATCCGATTCGGATGACCGACCCCCGAGATTTGGCCCGGGGGTTGAGGGACCCAGATGCCGGGCAGCGCGAGAGCGCCTGCCCGGTCTTGAACAGTCCGTCCTGTGAAGTGGATGCGGCTGTGTGCGTGCGCAGCCGGTCACGTGGTCCGGCTAATCAGGTGGTACTGAGTCTCAGTACCACCTGACTGGCCGGACCGCGTGACCGGCTGCACACGCACACAGCCGCATCCACTTCACAGGACGGACTGTTCAAGATCGGGCAGGCGCTCCCGGCATCTGGGTCCCTCAACCCCCTGCCGGAGCTGGGGCAACAATCCAGGTGAGAGCTGGGGGCAAATCCATGACCTGGGGGCAAATCCATGACCTGGGGGCAAATCCATGACCTGGGGGCAAATACATGAGCTGGGGGCAAATCCATGACCTGGGGGCAAATCCATGAGCTGGGCAAATCCATGACCTGGGGGCAAATCCATGAGCTTGGGGGCAAATCCATGTGCTGGGCAAATCCATGAGCTGGGGGCAAATCCATCAGCTGGGGGCAAATCCATGAGCTGGGGGCAAATCCATGTGCTGGGCAAATCCATGACCTGGGGGCAAATACATGAGCTGGGCAAATACATGAGCTGGGCAAATCCATGACCTGGGGGCAAATCCATGACCTGGGGGCAAATCCATGAGCTGGGGGCAAATCCATGTGCTGGGCAAATCCATGACCTGGGGGCAAATCCATGAGCTGGGCAAATCCATGTGCTGGGCAAATCCATGACCTGGGGGCAAATCCATGAGCTGGGCAAATCCATGACCTGGGGGCAAATCCATGAGCTGGGCAAATCCATGAGCTGGGCAAATCCATGACCTGGGGGCAAATCCATGAGCTGGGCAAATCCATGTGCTGGTTAAATCCATGACCTGGGGGCAAATCCATGACCTGGGGGCAAATCCATGAGCTGGGCAAATCCATGACCTGGGGGCAAATCCATGAGCTGGGGGCAAATCCATGAGCTGGGGGCAAATCCATGTGCTGGGCAAATCCATGACCTGGGGGCAAATCCATGAGCTGGGCAAATCCATGACCTGGGGGCAAATCCATGAGCTGGGCAAATCCTTGAGCTGGGGGCAAATCCATGAGCTGGGCAAATCCTTGAGCTGGGGGCAAATTCATGTGTGAGCTGGGGGCTCTCTGCTCCTCTAGATTGTAAACTCCTGGGTGTCCTCTGCTCCTCTAGATTGTAAGCTCCTGTGAGCCGGGCCCTCTGTAAATTCTCGTGAGCCGGGCTCTCTGCTAAAACACCTTATTTTCTGTAAGTGCCCCTCCCGAGACTAGTCTCTGGATCCGCCCCTGCCTGGGATTGGAAGGGGGCAATGAGAGGGAGGAGACAACAAGCACCACGTGGTTCCCTGCCTGGCCTTGCTTCCCGAATCCAATCACAGGCGAGCAGGAAAGGTGCGTGTGCACGTGTGCATCACATGCCTGGCCAGCGCCAGCGGCCGCTCGCACCAGTCGCCTCGAGACGTGACGTCACGTGTCACACGAGGGGGACGCAGAGAGCGACGGTGGCGGTGCCTAGCTTAAGCTAAGCCTAAAAAATTGTTGCTACTAAACAACCTACTACCTGGTCTGGTCCCTGATTGTCCCTGGTGGTCTGGTCTCTCGTCTCACTCCCTCCCTGACTGCCTGAGAGTGTGGACTGAGTAGAACTAGAACGCCAGCGGGCGACGGGGGGGCCTGCAGTGCCAAGGTGAGGCAGCAGAAGTCAGCAGGCAGCAGTGAGCAGTGCTGTGCACACTGTCACAGTCAATCAGACACAGTCAGCTGAGCAGAGAGGTAAGAGACTCGCTGGGGGAAAATGTATACCATAAATAATACCCATATGAGCAGCTGGGGGCCGCAAATATACCCATACATGAGCTGGGGGCCGCAAATATATACCCATACATGAGCAGGGGGCCGCAAATATACCCATATGAGCAGCTGGGGGCCGCAAATATATACCCATACATGAGCTGGGGGCCGCAAATATATACCCATACATGAGCAGGGGGCCGCAAATATACCCATATGAGCAGCTGGGGGCCGCAAATATATACCCATACATGAGCTGGGGGCCGCAAATATATACCCATACATGAGCAGGGGGCCGAAAATATACCCATATGAGCAGCTGGGGGCCGCAAATATATACCCATACATGAGCTGGGGGCCGCAAATATATACCCAAATATGTTGTTCCTACAGTCTGACAAATGTAACTACTGCCTTTCCAGAAGAAAGACAGTGTTTATATAAGTCCATAAAGACAGCACTGGTGGCTGTCCCCCCAATCAGTGACTCACAACACTGCTAAAGGTTGTCCTTGCAAGACCAACTTTAAGCATCCTTTAATCTCTGCGTGACGACACCGAACACTCACGATAGAGATTATTATGCATCTCTATCCTGATTGGCTTGACATGACGGGGGGGGGGCACCAAAACAGACCTTCGCCTGACTAGGCAAAAAAGCTTGCACCGGCCCTGTGGTCAAGTGAGGTGTCATTGGAAAGGTTAGAGTCTGGCCGTTCCATTGATATCCAATATGACCATGTAAAATGAAAAAGAGAAATGAGAGAATTTTTTTTTCTAAGATCGTGGCATTATGTGCTTTTACCTGCAGCATTGTTTGCTTCATAATTAAGCTTCTCATCTCCCATGACGGGAGCAAATGGGGAGGTGATTGCACAATGTGTTATTATGCGAGGAGAGTGGGGGTTCTTTAAACCCCACAAAGTCAAGTTGGGTGGCATTGGACAGTTCAGAGTCTGGCCTTTCCAATGATGCCAAACATAACCATGTAAAATCTAAAAGAAAAAAAAAGTAAACAGAAAACGGTTTTATTTATTGTTTGTTCCAGAGCAATGGCATTGTCCATTTGTCACGAATAAAATGAGCAACACCACTTTCATTACTCAGCTTCTCATTTCCCACGCTGGGAGCAAGTTCAGGGTTTTATACATAGTCATATCTTGTATAATAAATCAGTTTGTAATGCGTCCGTCACCGCCTGGACAAGCACCCTCAGCTGCGCGCGCACCCAGAGGTCTCACTCAGAAAATGGGCGTGAGTGACAGTCGGGAGCTCCCTCTGATACTCAACTCTCTCCTCCGGGTCCTGCGGCGATCTGATTTCCTCAAAGTCAGATGCTGCTTTTGAGACCCCTCCAGGCACGTTGATGTCATTTTCAGGCGACCCCATGCAAAGCCGGAAGATCGCCCGAATAAGGAGGGGAGAGTCCATTCTGACCCCTCTCCTGATCGTAAGGAGGTAAAAGTTAAAGACAGGCACCACTGGAAAGGTCAGAGTCTGCCCTTTCAAGTGATACCTGTCTTTAACCCCTGAAGTGCCGGTCTGCGATTCAGCAGATTGCGGACCTCTCCCATAAGTGGCTTACATCTTGGATGATGGAAGTGGCACATGATGTCAGTGTTAGAATTAACCCCTAGATGCCAAGGGGTTTCCCTATGGAAACCCTATGTGGAGATAGGGGGACCATTTGGATCCCCGTAGCTCCCGATCCATAGCAGCTAGAGGTAAATCTTTGGTATCATTGGAAAGGCCAGAGTATAGCTAAAAATCATGTTATTTCCCAGGGGGGAAAAAAAGTAATAAGTGCACCCCATAGAATATATAACCGCAAAGGCTCGGATGATAAAATGTGAAAAAAATATAATAATTTTACACGCTGTAGATGATTGGAAATTCTAATTTTATTGCATTTTTTGTTATAATATTCAGGCAGGGCATGATGTATACATATAATAATGATATATTCTCAATCTGCTGAAACAAAGGATATCTATAATATGTCTGGGTCGTGAATATATGGGGGAGACCCTAAAAACCCACTGCACACCCTGAATATATGGAGGCAAACCACACACTGCCCTTTGAGCAGGCTTAACACCTAGTTATTCATAAAACACAATCCTCCAAAATGCAAGAGAAATTTTGTTTCTTGTATTTTTCAGTTTTTGGTTAAAATTGCATATTTTCTCAGACAAGTGTTGTAACAGGTTTCCATTTCAATTTTTTTTTTTTGCAAGAGTATTCCATAGAGGGGCCCTATTTCAAATTTGGTGCTAACTTAGCCAGAGCTATTGTAAACTTACCAGAGCCATTATAGTCTATGAAGTTAAGTTTACAACAACTGGTGTAAGTTGGCACCAACTATGGAATATTGCCCAATCCTTTTAAACCCACAAAGGTTTTGATGATATAATGTGGAAAAATTATTTTGCAATCTTTAAAAAATTGAAATCTGAATGAAAATTTAAATTTTTTCTGTAATTTTTTGTTACTGCATTCAGATGAACGCAGTCTGATCGCACTCTGCGTGCGTGCACAGTGGACAGACGTACTGACAGAAGATACTGTAGACACTACACGGTCTGTTTTTGTTGACGAACGTAGGAAAAAAAGGGAACTATGGGAAAAATAATTACTATGAAAAATGATAAAAATTTGAAAAAGATATGAAAAGCCATTGTGTGCGTCAAAGTCTGACATCTCATCACTCTCACAATGCTATGCAGACGTGACGCACTCTGCGCGTCACTGGTAGCAGTTTTACGTTGCCTAACTTGCGTCCGTTTGCCATGTGTGTTGTGCGACGGACGTTAAACTGTGCGGCAACACGGACGTGATCACTTCGTTCGTCTGACACAGGCCTAAGTGGCGGGGGGGGGCGAGTTGCTGCACCATGGTTTGTACTTGCCCCTTAGGCCAAAAATTGCCACTCAGGCACACCCAAATCTTAAACTCTAGTCCCATGAAAGGCCTTAATCGAGCACTGAGTGTAATCGCAGATAATGTTGGAGGTAATCAGAACAGTGTACAAAATGTGTATGTTAACAATCAGACTGTCCTTAATGGGATACTCTATTCAATAATAGAGTTCCTTTTTTGCCCTTAAATAATTGGGCAGAGGCTGCTGACAGCCTCTGGCCAAATATTTTATTTTCCTCCTCTTTTTTTGGTGATTTGTACGTGCCTTTTTATCCCTCTCCATACAGCTCCTCCTCTTTGGTTCAAAGACTCCCAAACCCAGAAGTCCCTGAAGTTTTCCAGCACAATTTGCGCTCTTGCGTAACTTGCGTACTATAGGAACTGCAAGTTGTGCACCACTACGAGATTATGCACTTTACCCTACACAGAATGATGGTCTGGAGCTGTTCCGATCCATCGGTTGCCTGAGACCACTTACTACAACAGATGGTCTCAGACGGTGACGTTGGCAAGCTCTGTGGTGTGTCGTCAATAGTGACCAATCTGATGACAAGCCAGAAGCGAATTTCAAAAATCCCAGCTGCCGGTGATACTGGGTGGGGTGGAAGTAAATCCTCCTCTTCATCCAGCCTTTACTTCCAGATTGGGGCAGCGGAGGGGTGGGCTCTGCACATTCTGACAACTTTAAAACAAAGTGGTCTGTGCGGGTCCTTTTAAATAACATGGTACATCTGCTAAAAATTAGACATGTGCAAATTAAATATTAAAGTATTTTAGGGAGCATTTCCAAAAACGAAATATCGACCACTGCGCTGCCCGGCAGTGTGCGGATTCATATGCTGCATTAATTATACTGTAGAGAAGTGCTGCAGCATATGAATCCACACACTGCCAGGCAGCGCCTCTCTGCAGTATAATTAATGCAATATACGAATCTGCAAACTGCCGGGCAGCACCTCTCTGCAGTATAATTAATGCAGCATATGAATCTGCACATTGCCGGGAACGTCCTAGCAGTGTGCAAATTCATATGCTGCATTAATTATACTGCAGAGAGGCACTTCCCAGCAGTGTGTGCATTCATAAGCTGCATTGACTCCTATGGGTTAAAAAGCATTGTTTCTTTAAAACCCAAAAAATGTCTAAAAAAAATCCTAAAATAATAAATAAGTAAAGAAACTTGCATTCTGTTGGTAGTAATTACATAGTTACATACAGGGCTGCCATCAGAAATCCTGGGGCCCCTTACTGAAGCTCTGATCGGGGCCCCACTGCAGACGTATTATTTTTGTATTTAAAAAAATCTATAACATTACTCCTACACACATACACATGGAGATCACACCCCATACATGCTGCGCAGTCACAGCACACACATACACCCCATACATGCTGCGCAGTCACAGCACACACATACACCCCATACATGCTGCGCAGTC
Source organism: Leptobrachium leishanense (assembly GCA_009667805.1). Taxonomy (NCBI): domain Eukaryota; kingdom Metazoa; phylum Chordata; class Amphibia; order Anura; family Megophryidae; genus Leptobrachium; species Leptobrachium leishanense. Next base: position 258,143,576 of record CM019065.1, on the reverse strand, counting down.
ACAGCACACACACACCCCATACATGCTGAGCAGTAACAGCACACACATCCCATACATGCTGCGCAGTCACAGCACACACAGACCCCATACATGCTGCGCAGTCACAGCACACACTCCATACATGCTGCGCAGTCACAGCACACACCCCATACATGCTGCGCAGTCACAGCACACACCCCATACATGCTGCGCAGTAACAACACACACACATTCCATACATGCTGCGCAGTAACAGCACACACCCCATACATGCTGCGCAGTAACAGCACACCCCATATATGCTGCGCAGTAACAGCGCACATACCCCATACATGCTGCGCAGTAACAGCACACACACCCCATACACGCTGCGCAGTAACAGCACACACACACCCCATACATGCTGCACAGTAACAGCACACCCCATACATGCTGCGCAGTAACAGCACACATACCCCATACATGCTGCGCAGTAACAGCACACACACCCCATACATGCTGCGCAGTAACAGCACACACACCCCATACATGCTGCGCAGTAACAGCACACACACACCCCATACATGCTGCGCAGTAACAGCACACACACCCCATACATGCTGCGCAGTAACAGCACACACCCCATACATGCTGCGCAGACACAGCACACACACACCCCACACATGCTGCGCAGTCACAGCACACCCACACCCATACATACTGCGCAGTAACAGCACGCACACACCCCATACATGCTGCGCAGTAACAGCACGCACACAACCCATACATGCTGTGCAGTCACAGCACACACACACACCACACAGGCTGCACACACACACACCACAGGCTGCACACACACACACCACAGGCTGCACACACACACCCCACAGGCTGCACACACACACACCACAGGCTGCACACACACACACCACAGGCTGCACACACACACACACACACCACAGGATGCACACACACCACAGGATGCGCTTTGGCGCACACACACACCACAGGATGCACACACACACCACAGGAGGCACACACACACACACACCACAGGACGCACACACACACACACAGGACGCGCACACACACACCACAGGATGCGCACACACACACACCACAGGACGCGCACACACACCACAGGACGCGCACACACCAACAGGACGCGCACACACACACACCACAGGACGCGCACACACACACACCACAGGACGCGCACACACACACACCACAGGACGCGCACCACACACACACAGGACGCGCACACACACACACCACAGGACGCGCACACACACACCACAGGATGCGCACACACACACCACAGGATGCGCACACACACACCACAGGATGCGTACACACCCACCACAGGATGTGTACACACCCACCACAGGATGTGTACACACACACACACACACACAGGATGCGCACACACACACCACAGGATGCGCACACACACACCACAGGATGCGCACACACACACCACAGGATGCGCACACACACCCCACAGGATGCACACACACACCACAGGATGCACACACACACACACCACAGGCTGCACACACTCACCACAGGCTGCACATACACCACAGGCTGCACACACACACCACACCACAGGCTGCACATACACCACACATACCACACACACACACACACAGGCTGCACATACATAATGAAGGCCTCCTCATTAAACAGGGGGACCCTGGAGTACCCTCTCATTATCCACCAGCTTCGTGTGGGCGGGGCATGTCAATACAGGGCCGTTTTTTTTTTCTCATCCCTTCCCTCCCCTCTGGGAAAATCTGCAGCTAAGGAGGAGACCCAGGGCAGCCTAAGAGAAAATACTTACATTGGTGAGTGGAATCCTCTCTGCTGCCTCTGGGTCTGCCTGTGTCAGGGGGAAGAGGAGCTCCATGCTGGGTCCAGGCTCCCACTTCTGCATCAGCTCACCGGCTCCAGGGCCTCTGCGAGTCAGGGACATTAGGGGGCGGGGCCACAGCCAGCTTCCTGCTATTGCTGCAGTGTGTTACTCTTTACAAAGGCACGTGGTAGGGCCCTGCAAGGGGGGGCAGCTGTGCTGGCGACCCGGGCCCTCAGTGTCCATATTATTAGTCCGTCCATACCAGGAGCCCAGCAGCTTCAGGGTCCCCATGACAACTAGGCATAGCTAAGTTTGTCAGTGAACCTTCACGGGCCCCCTGGAGGCACCGGGCCCCATACACCAGTAATACCTGTACCCCCCTGATGGCGGCCCTGGTTACATAGGCTGAAAAAAGACATGTGTCCATCGGGTTCAGCCTCTCACACAACACCTACTGCGATTGACCCAAAAGAAGGCAAAAAACCCAGTCTGAAATGCTCGCCAATATGCAACAAACTGGGGAAAAATTCCTTCTTGACTCCAGAATGGCAGTCAGATTTCTCCTTGGATCAAGAAGCTTACCCACATATTAAATGTTATAACCCGGACTCTCGAAGGAGGAAAACGTGTCTTGGAAGTGCTCCTCATTACATTTACTAAACTTGGTGATTTTTGCAGTGGTTTTCCCCCCAGTTTCGGACCCATGGGGTTGCTGGCGTCTTGGGGTGATGGACCTGACTTCCCGCACCCCTTCTTTGGCTCTCGGACGGGCTGTGAGTGTTCCCGCTGCAGGCTGCGGCCTAGGAGACGGCGGCCATCTTAACCCCTACGTGGCTACCCAGTTGCAGAGAGGCACGATGGGGAAGAAGAGCGGCAAGACGCCCGGTAATGCAGAGGGCGCCCTCCAAACAGACATCCGGGAATCGATCAGTGGGGGTCTGAGGAGTCGCGGTGATGATCCCTCCTCGAGGCCAGATTGCGGCCTGCTGGAGAAGGAATCCCAGCCCCTCCCACGGGCCGATCAGGAACAGACAGGGCCCCGTCTCTCCCCTGGAGGTGAATCTGCGGAGGTGGTGGGTACGGGGACTGCCCTACAAAACCACACACGCTCGGAGGTACCCCTGGCCGCTGGATCTGATCCCAACCCTGGACACACGACCATGCTGCATAATCAGGCTGCTGCCTCTGATGAAGCTCAGCCCTCTACAAAGGGAGATATCTGCCGTATATTGGATGAGATGCGAGTCATATGGAAGGCAGATCTACACGAGGTGCTGGGTGAAGTTGCGACCCTAAGGTCCACTGTGGAGACACTGCAGCATCGTGTTGGAGAGGCGGAATCATTGTGGACCAACCTGGTGACCCGTGTGGACTCCCTACAGACTCAGGTGGACCACCTATCCAGGGCTCTGGAGTTGGTGGAGGCCCGTCACAGGTGGCGCAACGTACGATTTCGGGGGATTCCGGAGACGGTGCCCCACCTCTCTCCTGGACTACGTCAATCGAGTGGCCCGAACTCTGCTGCAATTGCCGCCGGACTCACCGGAAATTTTTGGATCAGTGATCTGTATACGTAAAGCAGCGACAGCCCCTGCGGCAGCACCAAGGGACGCGATTGCGGTCGCTCTGGACATTTCTGTTAAGATGCGCCTGATGGCCTTACCTAAGGCCCGAACCACCTGTATTTTTGAATCCACCCGCCTGGCGCTGTTCGCTGACCTGCCCTTCCTTACGATTATGGCCAGGCGTAGTTTCTGAGAAGTCACGGCTCGACTGCGTTCCGAGGAGATTCGTTATCGCTGGGGAGCGGCAGGATCACTGGTGATCAACCACGGGAACGTTCCTCAAATCGTGACCACTCCAGAGGAGGCTTGGGCCCTATTCCCCTTCCGAGTCGATCCCTTGCTGCGAGACAATCCCTTGCTCGGATGACCTACCCTACTCTTCGACCTGGCTCCTGATTACTGGACTCTGCAAACGTTTGAGTTTTCCCCTATCTTTTGAGTTTTCCCCTTTTCCCAATGTGATGACTGCCCCCCCCCCCATGCGGAAGTTTCCACTTGCCTCCTGCTGAGTGTATTGGTTTTGATTATCCCTCCCCCCTCCACCATGAGGACCTCTTTTTCACAATTGAGACTTTTTGCGCCTTTATAGACTCATGTCTTGCCGGTGATGGTGTTTCTACCTTTCCCCCCCACCTTCCCCACACCCTTTTTTTTCTTACTTTTGTTGTTGTTGGCACACAACGGGAAGTCCCGAGGCGCGCCACTGTGGTACCTACCATGGCTCTGGTTGCCATACTTGGCCCTTGGGCTCCTGGACCTTGTGACAATATCCTTCCACGGCCTCCCTCGGGAGTGAGCCGGGAAAGTCACAATAACGGCCGTTGCCACTTCCTTTTCCCCAGTTATTTTATTTTGTGGTTCACCCCCCTCCCCCCTTTTTTTCTCTCTTTCCCCCCTTCCTCATCCCTTTGCACCGTAACTGGCATGTAGTTGGTGTCCATCGCAACCCCCCTTCCCTTAGTTCCCTTCTGATGCAGTTATACTTGAGACCTCGTTCGGAGTGTCGCCTTTGTTTTTCACTGACGTGCCTATATTGATGTCCTGTTTTGGCCCTACGTGGCCACTTTATGTATATCATTTTGCTGACCGTGCTATAAAATAAAACTTTTAAATATAAATATTTTAACCCTTAATATTCTGTGTCTGCAGGAAATCATCCAGTCGTTTTTTAAAAGTCTGTACAGTCTCTGACCCAACCACCTCAACAGGCAGAGAATTCCACAGCTTTATTGTTCTCACAGTAAAATAACCCTTCCTATGCTTTAGGCTGAATTTCCTTTCGTCCAGTCTAAATGGGTGACTTTGTGTCCTGTGTATAGTCCCAGTAATGAATAGGTTTCCAGACAATGGTTTATAATGGCCCCGTATATATTTATATAAGGTTATCAGATCCCCTCTAAGGCGCCGTTTCTCTAAACTAAACAGGTTTAAGCTTGTTAGTCTTTCCTCATAACTTAAACCTTCCCTTCCCCTTATTAATTTAGTCTCCCGTCTCTGCACTCTTTCTAGCGCTATAATATCCTTTCTTAAGACAGGTGCCCAAAATTGCACAGCATATTCAAAGTGCGGTCTTAACATTGATTTATACAGAGGCAAAATTATGCTTTCATCCCGAGAGTGAACTCCCCTTTTAATGCATGCCAATACCTTGCTGGCCTTGGTGGCTGCTGTTTGACATTGCACATTGTTAATTAGTTTAAAGTCTATGATTATTCCCAAATCCTTCTCCTGCTTGGATTTCCCTAACTCCGTACCATTTAGGGTATAAGTTGCTTGTGTGTTCTTCCCTCCAAAGTGCATAACTTTGCATTTATCTACATTAAATTTCATCTGCCATTTAAGTGCCCAGTCCCCTAATCTATCTAAACCCCTCTGCAGTGAAGTAACATCCTGCTCACAATGTATTACTTTTCCTAGTTTTGTGTCATCTGCAAACCCTGATACATGACTTTCAATGCCTCTCGAGGTCATTTATAAATGAATTGAATATAATTGGTCCTATAACAGACCCTTGAGGGACACCACTTACCACTGATGTCATCTTGAAAATGTACCATTTATGACCACTCTCTGTACCCTATCTTTTAGCCAGTTTCCTATCCAAGAACAAGTATTTTCATCTAGACCAATTTTTCTTAATTTAAATAATATCCTTTTGTGTGGAACTGTGTTGAAGGCTTTGGCAAAATCCAAGTAAATCACATCCACTGCGACCCCCTGATCTATACTTCTACTTACTTCCTCATAGAACGTAATTAGGTTTGTCTGACATGATCATATAACCATGCTGATTTTTGCCAATTACATTATACCTCCCAATAAATTCCTGAATATTATCCCTTAGTAACCCCTCAAATACTTTCCCAGCCACAGATGTTAAGCTCACAGGTCTGTAATTCCCAGGCACAAATTTTAAACCTTTCTTAAATATAGGGACCACGTCAGCTTTTCTCCAATCCTCTGGTACGATTCCTGAAAGAAAAGAATCTTGAAAGATTAAGAACAGAGGTTTACATATTTCACCACATAGCTCCCTCATATTGTATTAGTAAGTTTTTATTAATGAATTGCATGTATCCTGTTATAGGTTTCTCTTTGATAAATACTGAAGAAAAATAATCATTCAAAATTTCTGCCTTATCCTGATCTTCAGTTAACAATACTAGTAATACTTATTGTACAGCGCTGCGGAATATGCTGGCGCTTTATAAATAAAGAATAATAATAATAATAATAATACAAGTAATCTACTTCCCATTCTTAAATAAGCAATAAAAAATGAAATAACTTATAAAAAAAAAGCAACAAACCAACTGATCAGAATCACCGAATCGAAATGATCTGAAACGAAAAAAACAAACTGAAAAAAAAAGTCATGCACATCCCTACTAAAAATGTCAGCTGGTAAAGGAAAAGTCTGTTTTGTTTGTGATCATGCTTTAAAGTGCGGGAAACAGAAAATAGCATGTGGCTGCCTAGGAAGCGTGTGAGTTTTATAATTATCAACGCTGCAAGTGGACGTTAAGACTAAAAAAGAAAATTTGATATGTGTTGAGGAGCTAGCCTTCTTGCTGCATCCAGTTTGAGGAAATAATGGCAAGCTCCACTGCACAACTCGGAGCATAGGCAAGAAATCAGCATACCACCGCCAATGGTGAATGACCAACGAGATGTTGTAGAATATGGCAGGGACAGCACATTAGGTCACATTTCCCAATATACTAGAGGGAATAGCAGGGTACCAGGGCCGTACTATTTAGCCAAGGGGCCTCGTAGTTACTCAGGAGAGTGGGAGGTGGACAAGTAAAACCAGTGATGGAGGTGTTTCTCGGTTGTACCTGTTGCCTGCTGTATGAGGTTTTCTATAGCTTGGGTTCTTTCAACTTCGTGGAGCCATTCACGGTTCGGGTGATGATGGATGTTATCCAATATCTAGGTATGCCTTGGCTGCGTCTAGCAGACATGTGACAAGTGAGCACTTGTAGTCTGACAATATCGCCTCCTGGGGGGAGGGACGTTTCTCTGACACTTTGTACAGTGCTCCATAAACCTGTCATGAAAAGGGCTGGACAATTGTGCATTGCCACTACATTAGGAGCAAGTCAGTGTTTGGCCCTTAATATATTCAGCAGAAACAGTCTGCCCTCTTTGCCTGTGGTTCTAACGATCTCTATCCGAACTGTATGCATAGGCAATCTACCCATTAAGGGGAACCTCTATTCCACGTTTCTTGGGCTCCGGCAACTCTTACCACCTTGGCTTATGCTGATTGCCTTGGCCGTTATCAGGGCTCAGAGAATGATACACACAGGCACATGTTTTGGTTATCATCTCAATTCGCGCAGCATGAATGCTGATGCATAGAATTTTATTGGATTCTGGGAGAGTGAGAAAGAGAGGGAGGGGTCGTTCCGTAAGAGGACCCCAAGAGGCAAAGATTTTAACTCTTGGCTACGTGTCCTTACACTGTGCCACCGGGAGAGTAATTTGTAAGCTGTTTCCTGTTTTTAGGTAGCTATGGAGTAAGTGGTGGATAGTATGAATATTTGTTCTCATTTGTCACTTGTGAATGTAATTTAGAGATCAGCTTCCCATTTGGCCGCTTATGATAATTTGGAGGTTAGGCCCTGTGGGAGCCATAGAGCAAGTGAGATCCCATGGGCAGGTAGGGTAAAGCATTGAATCAAGGATTTGATGGTGGTCAGTGGGCAAGTAAGTTTAGCTGTGATGTTAGGGAGCGTAAGTATGTTTGTCAGGTGAAGAAAGTTAAAGGCGTTCAGGAAAGAGTGCGGTAATGCCAGTGGTATGTCCTGTGGTAGTTTCGGTTTATCTCCATTTGGATTTTTCTATAAATAAAGCTCCTTGAATTACAGTGGAGTACCTGGTAACACTTTTATTTTTCTTTCTTTCAGACAATGAAAATTACATGTAATGTAAAAAAAGAAATGTTATGCTATGGGTATTTGTATGTTTATAGAAAACTGTTTATCACATTGTCCAAATTGATAAAATTATTTTACATATTATGAGTAACAGATAATAATAGATATTTGTACCTGCGCCACCTATTGGTTGAAGGATATTGATCGCTAGCACTTGGCAGAACTACACACCATCATGTAGTACAAATTCTAGATTACAAAGAATAAACAATTAGGTAGGGAACAATAAGTGCAGCGCTCAATTATCAAAGAATACCTTTTAGATTGTGTTCTCATTAATATTTTCATTCAATATTGATAGTTTCTAAAAGCCACAATAAAATATATTTTTAGTGCAACACAGACATATTGCAAAAATGTGAAAACATATCAAACTCAGAGCCACCCTGGCTCTTTAATGAAGGTGGATGGACTCTTAACGGCCGTCCTTAGCCCTCTGATCCGATCGGGCTGCTCTTGATATTTCTTTAAAAGATAAATGCCGACATGGTGCGGATAAACAAGTAGACCATAAGATAATATACCATATATATTAGTGTTTCCCAAACCTGTCCTCAGGACCCTCTGACACGCCACTTTTTCAAGATATCTGAAGCACAGGTGATAGGATTTGCTGCTCAGTGATTGCAGGATTCAGTCTGCATTTCCCCATTTCCCCTCAGTCTGCAAAATCTGGCCTGGTTGAGGGTCCCGAGGACAGGTTTGGGAAACACTGATAAATATGGTTCAACTCACATGCTTTTGAGCCTAAAACGGGGCTCTCCTTGTTTTATCGGTACAACCAAAGACCTCAATAACGAATTCCAGTAGGCAGGCGGTTCTTGGAAAAAAATTATTTAAAAGCCTGAGACGCGTTTCGGTGGTGCACAGGACCAGCTTTTTCAGTCGGTATAACCTTATTCAATTATTCATCCCCCTTTTAATCAAATCCTCAGCCTGCCGTACCCAGTCCTGTTTCTTCGTTTTGCCACGTGTTTTCGTGACGTATTGTGGATCTCTTACTCAAACTTTTTTCTTCTTAATTTTGTTTTCTCTGTTGTTCAGTTTAAAGTTTGCCACATAAGGGTAATTTTCTTATCCTCTGTTATTCCATAATGGGGTTTCATAGTTGAAAAATAAAAGTAGATGTCGATAAAAATGTGCATTTAAAATGCAGTTAAAACAGCTCGAAAAGCAATTTAATAAAAACAAGAACGCAAGTTCAAAACCATTATATTTCTGAAACCTACCTATTACATTGCATTTATACATAGAGTAAAGGTTGTTCCTCTTATGAGCAAGGTGATTCTCATTTGGATGAAATGAAGGTGTTTGATTGTTTAGTAAAACAAGAAACTGATAAGATTCTAGAAAAGAAATCTAACAAAAAATGAGAGAACCGCACTAAACAAACTTAAAAAAGATGAATTATTCCCAAATCCTTCTCCTGCTTGGATTTCCCTAACTCCGTACCATTTAGGGTATAAGTTGCTTGTGTGTTCTTCACTCTAAAGTACATAACTTTGCATTTGTCAACTTATCTTTATAAGTTGATAAATGCAAAGTTATGCACTTTAGAGTGAAGAACACACAAGCAACTTATACCCTAAATGGTACGGAGTTAGGGAAATCCAAGCAGGAGAAGGATTTGGGAATAATCATAGACTTCCAACTAAGTAACAATGCCCAATGTCAAACAGCAGCCGCCAAGGCCAGCAAGGTATTGGCATGCATTAAAAGGGGAGACTCAGGCTTAAATTTCGCTACCACGATCGGTAACCCTGAGCCACACTCGGGCTGTATATACTCACCGCATCCTTCGCTCCCTCGCCGTCTCCGCAGTCACCGCATTGTGATCGCAGCAGCCGGCGACTTGCTTCCTGGTTCTGCTCCCTGCGCGCTACGTGACACAGGGGGGCAGGACCAGGTGGCAAATTCAAAAACTGTAAATAAAAAAAATTACTGTAAAAAATACTGTAAAATGAACTTTGTGCAGTGGGTGTTGTGATTCCTGTTCAGTTGTGGACTCCTTTTACAATGAAATACCGGACACAGGGGTACCTGAAAAATTAGAGGATTTATGCTCAAAAGCAACTTTACAGAAATAAAAGGCAAATAAAAATTGTTTGTAAAATGTAATAAGGCTTTCCAATACACGTTTCGCTGGTGCTTTCCCAGATCCAACAGACGCACAACGGACGTACTTTCTGACTGACGACAGGGTAGTGGCCACACGGTCCGTTTTTGTGACTGACGTAGATGGGAAATAAAATTAATATGAAAAACCATTTTGTCCGTCAAAAATGCAGTCAGTCTGACTACGTTCCTTCACTCACACACAAAGCTATGCGGACGTGGCGCACTCCGCACGTCCGGTTCTAGCGGTTTTACGTTCTTGCCGTACTTGCGTCCGTTTGCCACTTCCATTGTGCATCCGCACTTCTGCGCGGTCATACTTCGTGTGTGGGTCTCTATTGATCATAATTGTATGCTACCTCAGACATTAAAATGTGCGGCAACACGGACGCAAACACTGCGCTCCTCTGACCTGAGCCTTAGAGGGGATCTGATAACCTTATATAAATATATACGGGGCCATTATTAACCATTGTCTGGAAACCTATTTATTAACAGGACTAAACACAAGACACAAGGTCACCCATTTAGACTGGACGAAAGGAAATTCAGCCTAAAGCATAGGAAGGGTTATTTTACGGTGCGAACAATAAAGCTGTGGAATTCTCTGCCTGTTGAGGTGATTGGGTCAGAGATCGTACAGACTTTTAAAAAACGACTGGATGACTTCCTGCAGACACGGAATATTAAGGGTCATAATATTTAATATGTGAGTAAAAGCTTCTTGATCCAAGGAGAAATCTGACTGTCATTCTGGGGTCAAGAAGGATTTTTTTTCCCACTGTGTTGCATATTGGCGAGCACTTCAGACTGGGTTTTTTGCCTTCTTTTGGATCAGCAGCAGTAGGTGATGTGTGAAAGGCTGAACCTGATGGACGCATGTACAGTGGCAAGAAAAAGTATGTGAACCCTTTGGGATTACGTGGAGTTTTGCATGAATTGGTCGTAAAATGTGCTCTGATCTTCATCTAAGTCACAACAATTTGAAAAACACAGTCTGCTTAAAATAATACAACACAAACATTACATGTTTTCATGTGTTTATTGAACAGAACATGTAAACATTCACAGTGCAGGGTGGAAAAAGTATGTGAACCCCTAGCCTAGTGACTTCTCCAAGAGCTAATTGGAGCCAGGAGTGAGCCAACCTTGAGTCCAATCAGTGTGATATTATTGGATGTGTTGCTGAAAGCTGTCCTGCCCTTTAAAAACACACACCAGTTTTCGGTTTAGTGGTTTCTAGAAGCACTGCCTGATGTGAACCATGCCTCGCAGAAAAGAGCACTCAGAAGACCTACGATCAAGAATTGTTGACTTGCATGAAGCTGGAAAGGGTTACAAAAGTATCTCCAAAAGCCTTGATGTTCATGTGTCCACGGTAAGACAGACTGTCTACAAATGGAGAACGTTCAGCACTGTTGCTTCTCTCCCTAGGCGTGGTCGTCCTGTAAAGATGACTGCAAGAGCACAGCACAGAATGCTTAATGAGGTAAAGAAGAATCCTAGAGTGTCAGCTAAAGACATACAGAAATCTCTCACACATGCTAACATTTTTGTTGACACATCTACAATAAGGAAAACATTAAACAAGAATGGAGTACATGGGAGGACACCACGGAGCAAGCCATTGCTGTCCAAAAAGAATATTGCAGCATGTTTGAAGTTTGCAAAAAAACACCTGGATGTTCGACAGCACTACTGGCAAAATATTCTGTGGACAGATGAAACCAAAATTGAGTTGTTTGGAAAAAACACACAACGCTATGTGTGGAGAAAAAAGGCACAACACACCAACATCAAAACCACATCCCCACTGTAAAACATGGCGGAGGTAGCAACATGGTTTGGGGCTGCTTTGCTGCCTCAGGGCCTGGACGGATTGTTGTCATTGATGGAAAAATGAATTCCAGAGTTTATCAAGACATTTTGCAGGAAAACGTAAGACCATCTGTCCGCCAACTGAAGCTCCGCAGAGGATGGGTGATGCAACAATGACAATGACCCAAAGCATACAAGTAATTCAACAAAAGAATGGCTTCAACAAAGCAAAATACGCCTTCTGGAGTGGCCCAGTCAGAGTCCTGACCTCAACCTGATTGAAATGCTGTGGCATGACCTTAAGAGAGCGATTCACACCAGACATCCCAAGAATATTGCTGCACTGAAACAGTTTTGTGAAGAGGAGTGGTCCAAAATTACTCCAGATCGTTGTGCAGGTCTGATCTGCAACTACAGGAAATGTTTGGTTGAGGTTATTGCTGCCAAGGAGGGTCAACCAGTTATTAAGTCCAAAGGTTCACATACTTTTTCCACCCTGCACTGTGAATGTTTACATGTTCTGTTCAATAAAAACATTAAAACCTATAGTGTTAGTGTTGTATTATTTTAAGCAGACTGTGTTTTCCAAATTGTTGTGACTTAGATGAAGATCAGAGCACATTTTATGACCAATTTCATGCAAAACTCCACGTAATCCCAAAGGGTTCACATACTTTTTCTTGCCACTGTATTTTTTCAGCCTATGTAACTATGACTTAATAGAAATAAAACCGGCGGACAAGGGGGGGATTGTTATTCTGGATAGGGTCGTCTATATTAAAAAAGCCGAATCAATGTCAAACTGGCCAAAACACTCAATTTCAGTGGGGGTTGAATAATTTTGAACACAACTGTAAATGTATTTGGTATTTAACTTTGAAGTATGTAAAAAAGAAAAATGTAATAAATTGAAAAAACAGAGTAAATAATACTACCTACTATTATGAACACTATAAAAGGTATGAAACATATACAGTTGTGTTCAAAATTATTCAACCCCACTGAAATTGAGTGTTTTGGCCAGTTTGACATTGATTTTGATCATTCAGTCATCTTGCTTACAATTAAATCAAAGAGGCACGTGTAGGTCAGACAAATATAACATAACATTTATAGTGAAATAACCACAAATGTCTTTTCTGTGCTCACATCATTATCAGTTTTATTCAACCCCCCAAGTGACATTCAATCTTAGTACTTAGTACAACATCCTTTTACAGTTATAACAGCTTTTAAACGTGAAGCATAGCTTGACACAAGTGTCTTGCAGCGATCTACGGGTATCTTCGCCCATTCGTCATGGGCAAAAGCCTCCAGTTCAGTCACATTCTTAGGCTTGCGCACTGCAACTGCTTTCTTTAAATCCCACCAGAGGTTCTCAATCGGATTTAAGTCAGGTGACTGCGATGGCCACTCCAAAATGTTCCAGCCTTTAATCTGCAACCATGCTCTAGTGGACTTGGAGGTATGCTTGGGATCATTGTCCTGTTGAAAGGTCCAACGTCTCCCAAGCCTCAGGTTTGTGACGGACTGCATCACATTGTCATCCAATATCTCCTGGTACTGAAGAGAATTCATGGTACCTTGCACACGCTGAAGCTTCCCTGTACCTGCAGAAGCAAAACAGCCTCAAAGCATGATTGACCCCCCGCCATGCTTCACAGTAGGCAAGGTGTTCTTTTCTTCATAGGCCTTGTTCTTCCTCCTCCAAACATAGCGTTGATCCATGGGCCCAACCAGTTCTAATTTTGTTTCATCAGTCCACAGAACACTATCCCAAAACTTCTGTGGTTTGTCCACATGACTTTTGGCATACTGCAGTCGACTCTTCTTATTCTTTGGAGACAGCAAGGGTTTGCGCCTGGGAGTTCTGGCATGGAGGCCTTCATTACGAAGTGTGCGCCGTATTGTCTGAGCTGAAACTTCAGTACCCACATCTGACAAATCTTTTCTCAGTTCCTCAGCAGTCACACGGGGACTTTTCTCCACTCTACGCTTCAGGTAGCGCACAGCAGTCGAAGTCAGCATCTTCTTTCTGCCACGACCAGGTAGCGTTTCAACAGTGCCCTTTGCCTTGAATTTGCAAATGATGCTTCCTATGGTCTCTCTTGGTATGTTTAACATCTTTGCAATCTTCTTATAGCCATTGCCCTTCCTGTGAAGAGTAATCACCTCTTCTCTTGTCTTCCTGGACCATTCTCTTGACTTCGCCATGTTTGTAACCAGACCAGTAAATGTCTAGAAGGAGCTGAGTATCACAGTCATTTTAAAGCTGCCTAATTGGTGCTTATTATGCTTTATTGCTGCTCCGTGACATCCACAGGTGTTTTCAATACCTGATTGAAAACACTTGAATGAACCTCTGTTCTTCAGAGTGGTAGTCTTTAAGGGGTTGAATAATTGTGTCAATGAAGAATTCACAAAAGAAACATTTACTACTGTATTACAAAACCAATTGATGTCATTTTAGTTGCATATGGTTCTTTAAAAAGTCCTTGTAGGATTTCATTCTGAATACAATTACAAATGTACACTAAATTCCCTAAAACCCTTTACAGCATTGGGGGTTGAATAATTTTGAACACAACTGTACATTAATATTATGCAATAATTATAATTGTGATAAAATCTAATAATGTATGTGTATTGTAAAAATGTAATAACGGAAATAATTTAAAAAGATAATAGATAATAAAATCTGCACTAATATAAAATGCACTTTATGTTTATAAACTATAATTAGAGATTATTTTGATCACTTATTTTGATTACTGTTTAAAAAGAGGAAATCGAATATGCACTTTATGGTTATGCACTATTGTTAAAGCAAGCATTTTGAGAAATCTTTGCACTGGGATGAAATAAAATATGCACTTTATGATTAAAATATGTAAAAAGAGGAATCTTTATAATACGATAATTATAAATATAAGAAATAAAAAAAATATTAACACCATACCCTGTTTTTAATATACACTAGCACTTTGTATAGAGATAAAAGACAATATACACTTGTTAAAAGAAATAGATTAATTAAAGGTAAAAGGTAACATACACTTCATTGGTAAAAGAAATGGATTAAGATATTTTTTTTCAATTGCTGGTATGTATAGTAACATCTTTTGGGTAAAACCTCATATGTATAGTACTAACATGTATCCCAAATTAGGATGGCAGGAATAAACATGCACAAAATATCGAAATAACGCTAAATGCTACAGATGGGCTAAATATTCACCTTGCTCATAAGAGGAACACCCTTTACTCTATGTATAAATGCCTATGTAATAGGTAGGTTCCAGAAATATAATTGTTTTGAAATTGCGTTCTTGTTTTTAATAAATTGCTTTTAACTGTATTTTAAATGCACATTTTTCTCGATGTCTACTTTTATTTTCCAACTATGAAACCCCATTATGGAATAACATATCGAGGATAAGAAAATTACCCATACGTGGCGAACTTTAAACTGAACAACAGAGAAAACGCTTAATTGCGGAACCTGTGGACAATTAAGAAGAAAAAAGTTTGAATAAGAGATCCACAATACATCATGAAAACATGTGGGAAAACTAAGAAACAGGAATGGGTACGGCAGGCTAAGGGTTTGATTAAAAGGGGGATGAATAATTGAATGCGGTTATACCGATTGAAAAAGCTGGTCCTGTGCACCACCGAAACGCGTCTCAGGCTTTTAAATAAATTTTTTCCAAGGGACGCCTGCCTACTGGAATTCGTTATTGAGGTCTTTGGTTGTACCGATAAAACAACCACACGCTGTTTAAGGAGAGCCCCGTTTTAGTCTCAAAATCACGTGCGTTGAGCCATATATATAGAAACATAGAAAATGTCGGCAGATAAGAACCTTTCGGCCCATCTAGTCTGCCCAATTACATGGATACTTGACCTGGATTTATCTTTTGTTTAGGATAGCCTTATGCCTGTCCCATGCCTGCTTAAATTCAATCACTGTTTTGGCCTCTACCACTTCTACTGGAAGGCTGTTCCATGTAGCCACCACCCTCTCAGTAAAATAATGCTTCCTGATGTTACTTTTAAACCTTTGCCCCTCTAATATGGTATGGTATGGTAATATCTTGTGGTCTACTCGTTTATCTGCACCATGTCGGCATTTATCTTTTACTGAAATATCAAGAGCATCCCGATCGGATCAGAGTGCTAAGGGCAGCAGTTAAGAGTCCATCCACTTTCATTAAAGGTGGCTTTACGTCTGTGAGTTTGATGGTTTTTTTTGGAAAGGATTTTACTAGTAATTATTATGTTTGTCTATTATGTTGTAACACCAGTTAGTCATTTTTGCCGCTATTCCTTTTTCCATGTTTTTGTTTTCTACCCCAAATGGGAAGTGCTTGGTGCGTGTGTAAATGAAACCACCATTTTTCTGCCTCTTCTTAGCTGAAAAGCAACAAGAGGGCATGCAGCTGCTCAGAGGAGCAGCTTTTGGCACATTGGTTAGATACTCACTCTATAAAGAGGTGCCTTCATGGGGCGAGTGTGCTTACGCTTCAATGGCCATTCTAGCAAACTAAAACCTCTTGTGTTTTGTTGCACATGGAACTGTATAGAAATGAGCGCAGATGACACCTTTTTTTCCTGTTATGTTTTATACATGAACTGGGTTGTTACTCTTGGTTGTTGCAGCCGCTTTGGTGAGTATGGGCGCGATGCCAGTTTTTCTGTATGTACAATTAGGTGTCTTGCCCAAGGACATTTACTGGAGAGGTGCTCTTGCTGAGATTTGAACCTGTGTCTCCACAGTCATAGAGCAGTGATGTTACCTCTACTCCACCCAGACGGTACACTCCTTCTAATTTCCCACACTGGTAGCAAGTTCAGTTTTTTTACATAGCCATATTATTCATAAATGCAATGTGCCAAAATACAAGCAACATATTCTGTTTTGGTTAAAAAATTTGTATTTTTTTGGAAAAATGCATTAACATATTATCAATTTTTTTTTTAAAACCCATTTTTATTGATGGATCAGTATAAGGATATAAAGGTAAGAACAACATACAATACATAAGTCATGAGTAGCAGTACAAAACAAAACCGCGTAATCCGGTGTTTAGGGATGAATCATTAGAAAATAATCAAAAAGGATGCACTCCAATAGCAAAAAATTCAATTTATTGGTGCCAAATATAACATAATAAAATATGACATATACATATATAGCAAAAAACCTCAAATAACAATGAGAGGATGAATAATCCAAAAATAAAACCAATATGAAAAAAATGCTTAAATTACCTGGCACTTCAGAAGATAGTAAGCAGAGAGCAGAGATAAGGATCCCAACATTTCGATCTCAGTCTTTGTCAAGGAATAAGGGTAAGTATGAATGCCACATGTATATATATCATAGATTCCCCATAAAGACCAATCACCGAGGAGATGGGGTGCCCACACACCTGTATCAAATAACGGCGGCCGCCACGTCAGACACCTGGAGTCTCACGAAAAGGGCATCACGAGAGTCCGGTGCTGACAGAGATGCTATGCGCATGCGTCTGAACGGCGCATGCGCAATAGACATCCGAAAAGAAAAAGCAGGTGTGTGAATCACACATCCATGAGAAGATGACTGTTACTAGCCGCTCGCAAATTGAAAGACGCCAGACCACACAGGACCATCAGTATTTAAACTATTTCAGATAAGCAATGCCTAACATGATTATAATGGAGTCTATCATAGCAAACTTATGCATCCAATATGCAATAAGAAGAACCACAATTTACAGAAAATTCATATAAAGCTTTACACATGATTATACCAAATGCACTATAATTACACCATAATTAATTCATTATTTAAACATATGTAAAATTTAGAGAGTAGTTTACAGGATGAGAATGCAGAAAATAATGGGTAGAAATGCAAAATATTATTGCAAAAGACAGGAGAAAAAATCTTTATTGCGTCCTGATAAGGACGGTTAAAGGAAAGGTCAATGCTCGAATCGTGGCAAAGTGGTCAAAAAAGAGCCTAAACACACAAAATACATACAGTTGTGTTCAAAATTATTCAACCCCCAATGCTGTAAAGGGTTTTAGGGAATTTAGTGTACATTTGTAATTGTATTCAGAATGAAATCCTACAAGGACTTTTTAAAGAACCATATGCAACTAAAATGACATCAATTGGTTTTGTAATACAGTAGTAAATGTATCTTTTGTGAATTCTTCATTGACACAATTATTCAACCCCTTGAAGACTACCACTCTGAAGAACAGAGGTTCATTCAAGTGTTTTCAATCAGGTATTGAAAACACCTGTGGATGTCACGGAGCAGCAATAAAGCATAATAAGCACCAATTAGGCAGCTTTAAAATGACTGTGATACTCAGCTCCTTCTAGACATTTACTGGTCTGGTTACAAACATGGTGAAGTCAAGAGAATGGTCCAGGAAGAAAAGAGAAGAGGTGATTACTCTTCACAGGAAGGGCAATGGCTATAAGAAGATTGCAAATATGTTAAACATACCAAAAGAGACCATAGGAAGCATCATTTGCAAATTCAAGGCAAAGGGCACTGTTGAAACGCTACCTGGTCGTGGCAGAAAGAAGATGCTGACTTTGACTGCTGTGCGCTACCTGAAGCGTAGAGTGGAAAAAAGTCCCCGTGTGACTGTTGAGGAACTGAGAAAAGATTTGTCAGATGTGGGTACTGAAGTTTCAGCTCAGACAATACGGCGCACACTGCGTAATGAAGGCCTCCATGCCAGAACTCCCAGGCGCACCCCCTTGCTGTCTCCAAAGAATAAGAAGAGTCGACTGCAGTATGCCAAAAGTCATGTGGACAAACCACAGAAGTTTTGGGATAGTGTTCTGTGGACTGATGAAAGAAAATTAGAACTGTTTGGGCCCATGGATCAACGCTATGTTTGGAGGAGGAAGAACAAGGCCTATGAAGAAAAGAACACCTTGCCTACTGTGAAGCATGGCGGGGGGTCAATCATGCTTTGGGGCTGTTTTGCTTCTGCAGATACAGGGAAGCTTCAGCGTGTGCAAGGTACCATGAATTCTCTTCAGTACCAGGAGATATTGGATGACAATGTGATGCAGTCCGTCACAAACCTGAGACTTGGGAGACGTTGGACCTTTCAACAGGACAATGATCCCAAGCATACCTCCAAGTCCACTAGAGCATGGTTGCAGATTAAAGGCTGGAACATTTTGGAGTGGCCATCGCAGTCACCTGACTTAAATCCGATTGAGAACCTCTGGTGGGACTTAAAGAAAGCAGTTGCAGTGCGCAAGCCTAAGAATGTGACTGAACTGGAGGCTTTTGCCCATGACGAATGGGCGAAGATACCCGTAGATCGCTGCAAGACACTTGTGTCAAGCTATGCTTCACGTTTACAAGCTGTTATAACTGTAAAAGGATGTTGTACTAAGTACTAAGATTGAATGTCACTTGGGGGTTGAATAAAACTGATAATGATGTGAGCACAGAAAAGACATTTGTGGTTATTTCATTATAAATGTTATGTTATATTTGTCTGACCTACACGTGCCTCTTTGATTTAATTGTAAGCAAGATGACGGAATGATCAAAATCAATGTCAAACTGGCCAAAACACTCAATTTCAGTGGGGGTTGAATAATTTTGAACACAACTGTATATACAGCAAAAAAGAGAGAAAGAAAAGATACTTTAAAATTACTGCCAATAGACTTATTGGAAGTAAACCACTCTTATCCTGCTGGTTGGAATGTAATTGGTGAATTTATCACAGTAACATATGTATATTCAATTCCATAAGATAAATGCGGTATATCACATGCCAGCAAAATCTCAGACGTTGCCAGTAAATAGGTCTCTAGAATACAATGTAACTGGTCGGCTAAAGTTAGCCGTAACGTTTCCTATACAAAAATAGGGTAAACAGATCAAAAGGTGCCACGATGGCATGCACCAATATTTTAATTATTGGACCAATAATTTGTATCAAGAAGTCACAAGCTGCAGACAAATATCATTGCAATAGCTAGCTGAGCTACAGGCAGGTGTGAGGTTCTCGCCCCACAAACCACTGCTGTATGGTTAGAATGTTTAACCGACAAACTGCCGGTAGATTAGCTCGCACAGGTCTCCTATGGGGAGGACAATGATATGAGAGAGAAAAGCATACCCAAAATTGTAGATGGACCAAAGATTTTTTGCCTCGGGTAACCACCGCTAAAGTGGTTTTGGTTAAGCGGCCTTTAGCCAGCAGGCTGTCGGTTAAATTGCCCACAGAGTTCCCTATACTGGGGACAATAATAAGAAAAGCGGGGGTAAACCACAGAATAGGCGGGTATGAGGTTCTTGCCCCAAATATCCACCGCTGTATAACTGAAGTGCCCAAAAATATTTATATATACCAGACACTTTTTTGTAATAGAAAGAGGCACACACAGAAATGTCAAAATAATACCCAGTAAACGAGTGTGTGTTGGATTCGAGCACCTCAAAAGTAAAGAAAAGAAAAAAACACAGCGGATAATGCAGATACAAAATATGTATATATTCAGCTATACAACATACCGCTGAATAGAATGGCGGGCAGTCCATCCAAAGTGGTTAGCTGATCTGTACTAGAGTCTGCTCAATGCTTGACTCTATTTGAAGACCTTTAATCGTGGCAATAGGTGAGTGGAGAAATTAAAAGCACAGATTCCTTCAATAAGACATTTTAACTCAGCTCAACGCGTTTCCCTGCTAAATGCAGCGTCATCAGGAGCGAATAGAGTCATAAAGACATTGTGCAGTATTTATAGTGAGTGAGTGCACATGATAGCTAATTGAAATGGGAGGATCTGCCCTACTCAGACAGCGTCTAAAGTGACGTCTACTCATTGTTCTAACGAGATATAATTATAGGCAATGTTTATAATCAGTAAAATCGTGGAGAGAGCACAAAAAAAAATATATAATACTTACTCGGTAGTGAAAAATCACATTGATGAATGGTTATATGCATTGCAAAACCGAGACTAGTATGCCTCTCAATGGAATCAGAGCCCCACCCGCCATCTTTTCTATTGGCTAAAGCGTGAAAGCACTGCGTTCGTCTGTGTGTTTAAAACACACAAATTTTCTGCAGCTAAATTTAAAGCCACCTAATCGGCATATTGACTAATTGTATTGTCACGAAAGAAAAAAGAGGGGGTGATAACTCTACTCCCATATATGTTAACATGCGCTTTAAACACACATGATACAATGATTACTTACAGAAATTAGGTAAATGTAAAACCTTCGTTCAGACTATATGGGCTAAGGGTCTTAAGCCTGTGAATCCAGAAAGACTCCCGCTGTTGTAAACGTCGGTCTAAATCACCTCCTCTGTCACCTAAAGTGACATGTTCAATTACCAGAAATTTAAGTTACCCAGGACATGCTTGAAAACGAGAGAAATCTCAATGTATCCTTCCTGGTAAAATCCTTTATAAATAAATAAATAAATAAATAAATAAATTTAACCGACAGCCTGCTGGCTAAAGGCCGGTTTACCAAAACCACTTTAGCGTTGGTTACCCGGGGCAATAAATCTTTGGTCCATCTACAATTTTGGGTATGCTTTTCTCTCTCATATCATTATCCTCCCCATAGGAGACCTGTGCGAGCTAATTTACTGGCAGTTTGTCAGTTAAACATTCTAACCATGCAGCAGTGGTTTGTGGGGCGAGAACCTCACACCTGCCTGTAGCTCAGCTAGCTATTGCAATGATATTTGTTTGCAGCTTGTGACTTCTTAATACAAATTATTGGTCCAATAATTGAAATATTGGTGCATGCAATCGTGGCACTTTTTGATCTGTTTACCCTTTTTTTGTATAGGAAACGTTACGGCTAACTTTAGCCGACCAGTTACATTGTATTCTAGAGACCTATTTACTGGCAACATCTGAGATTTTGCTGGCATGTGATATACTGCATTTATCTTATGGAACTGAATATACATCTGTTACTGTGATAAATTCACCAATTACGTTCCAACCAGCAGGATAAGAGTGGTTTACTTCCAATAAGTCTATTGGCAGTAATTTTAAAGTATCTTTTCTTTCTCTCTTTTTTTGCTGTATATATGTTTTTTGTATGTTTAGCCTCTTTTTTGACCACTTTGCCACGATTCGAGCATTGACCTATACTTTAACCGTCCTTATTAGGACGTAATAAAGATTTTTTCTCCTGTCTTTTGCAATAATATTTTGCATTTCTACCCATTATTTTCTGCATTTTCATCCTGTAAACTACTCTCTAAATTTTACAATCTCAAGTTTGGGTTACCCCCAATTTTTTTGTTTACAGCATTGTTTCCTCTTATATTAAATCATTTCACATCTAACTTATTACCGTATTTTTCGCTCCATAAGACGCACCTGACCATAAGACGCACCTAGTTTTTAGAGGAGGAAAACAGGAAAATAAATATTCTGAAATCAAATAGTGTAATAATGGATATTGCCCCAGCTCCTCTCATGGATATACTGCCCCAGCTCATGGATACTGCCCCCAGCTCATGGATACTGTCCCCCAGCTCATGGATACTGTCCCCCAGCTCATGGATACTGTCCCCAGCTCATGGATACTGTCCTCCAGCTCATGGATACTGTCCCCCAGCTCATGGATACTGTCCCCCAGCTCATGGATATGCCCCCCAGTTTACGGATATGCCCCCCAGCTAATGGATATGCCCCAGCACATGGATTTGCCCCCCAACTTATGGATATGCCTCAGCACATGGATAATGCCCCAGCTCATGGATATTGCCCCAACACATGGATATGCCCCAGCACATGGATTTGCCCCAGCACATGGATTTGCCCCCCAACTTATGGATATGCCTCAGCACATGGATAATGCCCCAGCTCATGGATATTGCCCCAACACATGGATATGACCCAGCACATGGATATGCCCCAGCTCACTCATGGATTTGCCCCAGCTCACTCATGGATTTGCCCCAGCTCATTCATGGATTTGCCCCAGCTCACTCATGGATATGCCCCAGCTCACTCATGGATTTGCCCCAGCTCACTCATGGATATGCCCCAGCTCACTCATGGATATGCCCCAGCTCACTCATGGATTTGCCCCAGCTCACACATGGATATGCCCCAGCAGCTCATGGATATGCCCCAGCTCACTCATGGATATGCCCCAGCTCGCTCATGGATATGCCCCAGCAGCTCATGGATATGCCCCAGCTCACTCATGGATATGCCCCAGCAGCTCATGGATATGCCCCAGCTCACACATGGATATGCCCCAGCTCGCTCATGGATATGCCCCAGCTCGCTCATGGATATGCCCCAGCAGCTCATGGATATGCCCCAGCTCACACATGGATATGCCCCAGCAGCTCATGGATATGCCCCAGCTCACACATGGATATGCCCCAGCTCACTCATGGATTTGCCCCAGCTCACACATGGATATGCCCCAGCTCGCTCATGGATATGCCCCAGCTCGCTCATGGATATGCCCCAGCAGCTCATGGATATGCCCCAGCTCACACATGGATATGCCCCAGCAGCTCATGGATATGCCCCAGCTCCCACATGGATATGCCCCAGCTCGCTCATGGATATGCCCCAGCTCGCTCATGGATATGCCCCAGCAGCTCATGGATATGCCCCAGCAGCTCAAGGATATGCCCCAGCTCACTCATGGATTTGCCCCAGCTCGCTCATGGATATGCCCCAGCAGCTCATGGATATGCTCCAGCAGCTCATGGATATGCCCCAGCTCACTCATGGATTTCCTCCAGCTCGCTCATGGATATGCCCCAGCAGCTCATGGATATGCCCCAGCTCACTCATGGATATGCCCCAGCAGCTCATGGATATGCCCCAGCTCGCTCATGGATATGCCCCAGCTCGCTCATGGATATGCCCCAGCTCGCTCATGGATATGCCCCAGCAGCTCATGGATATGCCCCAGCAGCTCATGGATATGCCCCAACTCACACATGGATATGCCCCAGCAGCTCATGGATTTGCCCCAGCTCACTCATGGATATGCCCCAGCTCGCTCATGGATATGCCCCAGCTCGCTCATGGATATGCCCCAGCAGCTCATGGATATGCCCCAGCTCGCTCATGGATATGCCCCAGCTCGCTCATGGATATGCCCCAGCTCGCTCATGGATATGCCCCAGCAGCTCATGGATATGCCCCAGCAGCTCATGGATATGCCCCAGCTCACACATGGATATGCCCCAGCTCACACATGGATTTGCCCCAGCTCACTCATGGATATGCCCCAGCTCGCTCATGGATATGCCCCAGCTCACTCATGGATATGCCCCAGCAGCTCATGGATATGCCCCAGCTCACACATGGATATGCCCCAACTCACACATGGATATGCCCCAGCTCACACATGGATATGCTCCAGCAGCTCATGGATAAGCCCCAGCTCACACATGGATATGCCCCAGCTCGCTCATGGATATGCCCCAGCAGCTCATGGATATGCCCCAGCAGCTCATGCATATGCTCCAGCTCACTCATGGATATGCCCCAGCTCGCTCATGGATATGCTCCAGCTCACTCATGGATATGCCTCAGCTCACCTGCCGCCGCCGCGTTCGGCTCCCTCTGAGCATGCGTCCGGCGGCAGGAAGCTTGGGCACTCGCCTGGGGGAGCCACGTGACCGCGATCTCGCGGTCACGTGGCTCCCCCAGGCGAGTGCCCAACCTCCTTGCCGCCGGACGCACGCTCAGAGGGAGCCGAACGCTGCGGCGGCAGGTGAGCTAGGGCATATCATGGGGCATGGGGCTTTTTGGGGGGAGAAAAGTGCGTCTTATGGAGCGAAAAATACGGTAATCCTTTTCCTCTTATATCCTTTTTGTATTATCAATTTATTTAAACATGTGTCTACAATGTGTACAATAAAGGAAACACATAGTAACAATATGCAATACAATAGGTCCATAAGTAATTCATATCAAGAAAAGAGAAAGAAAAAAAACACAAAATAAATTTCCAAAGTCAATACAAATAAACCCATAAATAATTTATTTTAAACATATATATTTATTAAGTTATTAGTTCTTAACCCATATGTATATTTTTCTATCACTTTTTTTATGAAAAAAAAGGGGGGGTGTTCTCCTCAATGTAATCCGAAGTCCAATCATCTCATCTGGCACCCTTCAATATTCCTCAGTTCAAAACTTTTTCCTGAAGGGGAAAATAATAAAAACATAAGTGAATAAAAGAAAAAGCCGAAGTTGGTCTACAAGAATGGACTCAAGTCTCTATCCTTATTTAATCCAAGAGGAGCCATAGTTTGTAGCTCATATATCCAGTGGAGTTCCCGTTGTTTCAGCAACGTCAATCTATTCCCTCCTCTCTCTGGAGTAAATACCCTCTCAATTACAGTATATCTCAGCTGTGTGGCAGTGTGACCAAACTCCAAAAAATGTCTGGCAACAGGAGATTGTATCCTTTTGGTACAGATGTTACTTTTATGTTCACGGATCCTCGCCGTGAAGGCCCTATAAGTCTGGCCCACATACCCCAACCACAGGGGCACTTCAATAAATAAATCACAAAATCTGATTGACAGTCTACTCGAGACTTAATCCAATACTCCTTGCCCAAGCGAGGATGTGAAAATTTTGTTCCTGTCAAAACACCATTACAGTGGGTACATCGTCCACCTTGGTACATACCGGGTTTAGGTGTCCAAATCTGATTCTCTCGCTTCTTAGTAGTCCCGGTAGCCTTAAAATTCCTGATCAAATGATCTCCCAAATTGTTCGAACGCTTATATGCCATAAGAGGCTTTTCCTGAAACAGTGAGGAAAGTCGACGGTCAGCACCCAAAATGTGCCAATGTTTGTGAATGATTTGCCTAACCCTAGATGAATTGGCATTAAATGTAGTTACTAAGGGTATTCTATTCTGTGTTGTCCGCACTTTGGGATATAACAAATCCTTCTGTTCATGTTTACGGGCTTTTTCTTTAAATTGAACTAATTCATGCCTCGAGTATCCCCGTTGAGCAAAATTCTGTATCAACCGGTCCGCTTGATGTTCGTAATCTTCCATCTGAGTGGTATTCCGTCTGATGCGAAGGAACTGTCCATATGGTAAGTTATTAAGTAAATGTGGAGGATGAAAAGAATTAGCATGTAAATATGTCGATTTATCTGTTGGATTAGTGTAAAGATCAAAGATGAAAGAACTATCTCTTACCTCAAGAAAAACATCCAAGAAATGAATCTTGTGATTATCATATTCCAAAGTAAAATTAATTGTGGGTAAACATTCATTCAGAAAACGATGAAAATCCATTTGTTATATCCCAAAGTGCGGATAACACAGAATACCCTTAGTAACTACATTTAATTCCAATTCACCTAGGGTTAGGCAAATCATTCACAAACATTGGCACATTTTGGGTGCTGACCGTCGACTTTCCTCATTGTTTCAGGAAAAGCCTCTTACGGCATATAAGCTTTCGAACAATTAGTTTTTTGGTAATTCAAAGTTTTATTTTGAAAAGACAGCGGTATAAAACATCCAGTGAAACAGAAAACAATGGCCTCGCAGGGCCAACAAGAAGAGAAAGCTGGTGTACACAGTAGTAATGCAAGACACTGAGCGGAGAAGTGGGGACCGGGGGGGAAGGGGGTGGGGGAAGGTAGGGAGGGGAATATGGCAAAGCCATCTATGTGACTCTCCTGGCTCACTCCAGAGCGTCCAAGGACAAGGAGGCCATGGAGGACAATTGTCACGCGGCCAAGGGCTTGAGGGCCAATTATGGCAGACCTATCCGGAGAAGTCGCCATGGTGGCTCACCCCAAGGGAGTCCCGGTCTGCCAAATAAATAAAAAAATAACCGGAAGGGGGGGAAAGAAATGAGGTCCCCAGCATCCACTAAGACATCATGAATACTCTGCACACCGTAGGAGTCAGCAAAAAGGACAAAAACAATGTCTCTAAGTCTCAGCTAGTCATCGAGGGGGGATCAGGAACACCAAGAATCCAGGTATGTCCTCAGAGAGGGACTCATTGTGGAGAGAAGGGGGGATGTAGGGCAACATACAACAGAAAATCATCCCCAATTGTAATCATCCCCAATTGTAATCATCCCCAAAAATAAAATATGCAAAACAGGTATCGAAATACAGAGCAAAAATGCATGTAATAACAAGTTACAACAGGGTAAAGGAGGGGTCAGAACTGCACCAGATAAGCAAAAGTACCCTAAGCGAGAGAAAAATTAAAGGGGAGGACAAATAAAGGGAGGTAGGGGAAGCAGATAGGGGAGAGGGGGGGCAAGAAGGAGGTTGGTGGCAAGGGGAGAGGGGGGCGGGAAGGAGGTGGGTGGCAATGGGTGGGGGGGGCTTAGGGGGAGCTCCTCACAGCCATATTCTCAAAACGTAGGCGTGAGCGCATTCATGAGGAAAAATCTGCAATCCAATGGCACGGGTATTTAGCAGCTGGGGCAAGCAAAATGACTATCCATGGTAAGATAGGGAGTAAAATCAAAAAGTGGGGATTTTGTCCAATCCAACAAAAAAAATATATATAAAAAATAAACAAGCGAACGAGACCCGGGCGGATCAGAAAATAAGAATAGAGGTGGTGGGGTGCCTCAGCCCGGCCGGGCGTCTGATGGGCCTGATGAAATGCCCGCAGCTGCGAGGTCATCCCAAGCCGTCTCGGTAGCAGTGACTGTGTACAGTATGTTATCGTGGGTCACCACTAGAGAGCCCCCCAGGCCCCAGCGGTAATGGATCCCCTTACTACGGAGAACGTTCGTCACATCCCGAAACCTTCGACGGGCCATCAGGGTCAAAAACGGGAGGTCATGGTAAAGTGCCAACGTTGCTCCTTCAAACAGCACAGGGTCCCGAGCCCCGGGGGAAGACATAATCTTTGCTTTCATCGCAACGTCGCGGAATACAACCACCACATCTCCAGGAGCCCCTCTAGGTGCGGCCGCCGCCTTCCGGACCCGAAATGCTGCTCCAATCAACTCGAGTGTGGTAGGGGGTAATCCAGATACTTGGAGTGCAAGCCGGGTCACGTATGACAGCACATTGTCTGCCACAACAGTGTCCGGACGCCTGTGACCCGGACATTTCGGCGACGGTGACGCGACTCCAAAGTTTCCACCGATCGAGTCAGGGTTGCCACCTGAGAGCGGAGGGCAACCAATTGGTCAGAAAGGTGAGTCTGCTCCAAAGCTACCTCGTCTGTCTTCCCTCGCACCTCCGCCACCTGTGCTTGAATCACCTCCACCTCTGCTCGAACTGCTGCCACTTCTGGTCTCCACATTCCCCTCATCTCCTCCAGAATTCTACGAAGGTCCCCTTCGTAGAGGGAAGACTGTCATCCTCCTCCGCAGTCTGGGTAACGGTATCAGATCTAGGGGGTCCCGCTGTAGCTCCCGGAGCTCCGGGGGAGAGCCTGCGCGCGCCGCGGCCTCACTATATTCAGCAGGAGGTAGCCGTTCCTCCTCCGAGTCTCTCTCAGAGAGGTCACGTGCGGCCGCCAAGGCCTTCGAGGTCGCCGCCAGTGCAGCTTTCCGTTTTTTGTGCCCGTTTTTTAGCGGCTGCAGTAAAAGGCAACGACCCTAGCGACTGGGATGGCGGGGTAATCCAGGTCACACCAGCTCCATCTTCCTGGGGCCAGGAGGAGTCCTCGCTTTCTGTAGATTCATATCCGGAAGGGAAAGTGCATGAGGCCGTTGTTGTTCGGGAGACCGGGCCCCCGGCCATCGAATTCCTTATGTCTCTCTGTCCATGGCCGCCATTCTGGCTAGAGCGTTGGGGCAATTTCTTACCCATTGTAGCTGCAAGATGGCACAGGGAAGCACGGTCGATCCATACCAGTTCCTCCAAGATGGCTGGGTGTAGTAGGCCCAAAGCGTAGGCCCCAACCCTCCGGGACAGAGAATCACCACCGGGTGCGCAGGGTGAGAAGAATCAGACCCACCAGGTCTTGCCGGGTAGTCCAGAAACAGTGGGGAGCAGTCTTGGGGCGAAGTGAGCGGTAAAATACAGCCAGGTATTATTAATAGAGCAGGAGCTCTGCAAAACACGTCCGCTCGCTAACGCAGCTAGCCACGCCCCCTGTTGTTTTCGAACAATTTGGGAGATCATTTGATCAGGAATTTTAAGGCTACTGGGACTACTAAGAAGCGAGAGAATCAGATTTGACACCTAAAGCCGGTATGTACCGATGTGGACGATGTACCCACTGTAATGGTGTTTTGACAGGCACAAAATTTTCACATCATCGCTCGGGAAAAAGGAGTATTGGATTAAGTCTCGAGTAGACTGTCAATCAGATTTTGTGATTTATTTATTGAAGTGCCCCTGTGGTTTGGGGTATGTGGGCCAGACTTATAGGGCCTTCATGGTGAGGATCCGTGAACATAAAAGTAACATCCGTACCAAAAGGATACAATCTCCTGTTGCCAGACATTTTTTGGAGTTTGGTCACACTGCCGTACAGTTGAGATATACTGTAATTGAGAGGGTATTTACTCCAGAGAGAGGAGGGAATAGATTGAGGTTGCTGAAACAACGGGAACTCCACTGGATATATGAGCTACAAACTATGGCTCCTCTTGGATTAAATGAGGATAGAGACTTGAGTCCATTCTTGTAGATGGATGGTACCAACTTCGGCTTGTTTTCTTTTATTCACTTATGTTTTTATTCTTTTCCGCTTTTTTCCTTTTAAGAAAAATTTTTGAACTGAGGAATCTTGAAGGGTGCGAGATGAGATGATTGGACTTCAGATTACATTGAGGCGAACACCACCCCCCCCCCCTGTTTTTATTCATAAAAAAAGTGATAGAAAAATATACATATGGGTTAAGAACCAATAACTTAATAAATATATATGTTTAAAATAAATTATTTATGGGATTATTTGTATTGACTTTGGAAGTTTATTTTGTGTTTTTTTTCTTTCTCTTTCTTTGATATGAATTACTTATGGACCTATTGTATTGCATATTGTTACTATGTGTTTCCTTTATTGTACACATTGTAGAGATATGTTTAAATAATGAATTAATTATGGTGTAATTATAGTGCATTTGGTATAATCATGTGTAAAGCTTTATATGAATGTTCTGTAAATTGTGGTTCTTCTTATTGCATATTGGATGCATATGTTTGCTATGATAGACTCCATTGTAATCATGTTAGGCATTGCTTATCTGAAATAGTTTAAACACTGATGGTCCTGTGTGGTCTGGCGACTTTCAATTTGCAAGCGGCTAGTACCAGTCATCTTCTCATGGATGTGTGATTCACACACCTCCTTTTTCTTTTCGGATGTCTATTGTGCATGCGCCGTTCAGACGCATGCGCATAGCATCCCTGTCAGCACTGGACTCTCGTGATGCCCTTTTCGCGCGACTCCAGGTGTCTGACGTGGCGGCAGCCGTTATTTGATACAGGTGTGTGGGCACCCCATCTCCTTGGTGATTGGTCTTTATGTGGAATCTATGATATATATACATGTGGCATTCATTATTACCCTTATCCCTTGACAAAGACTGAGGTCGAAACGTTGGGATCCTTATCTCTGCTCTCTGCTTGCTATCTTCTGAAGTGCCGGGTAATTTAAGTATTTTTTTCGTATTGGTTTTATTTTTGGATTATTGATCCTCTCATTGTTATTTGAGG
This sequence comes from Leptobrachium leishanense, assembly GCA_009667805.1. Taxonomy (NCBI): domain Eukaryota; kingdom Metazoa; phylum Chordata; class Amphibia; order Anura; family Megophryidae; genus Leptobrachium; species Leptobrachium leishanense. Next base: position 258,113,138 of record CM019065.1, on the reverse strand, counting down.
TTTTTTTCTATATATGTATATGTCATATTTTATTATGTTATATTTGGCACCAATAAATAGAATTTTTTGCTATCCTTTTTGATTATTTTCTAATGTTCTAGAGGTTTTTTGGGAAGCCTCTTATCAAGAAGTGCACCCTTGCTTTTCCAGTGTGCAGGGCAACTGATTTCTTTATTTATGGATGAATCATTACAATAAATACATCAAAATACCACAGTTGAAGTGGGGCCATAAAACCCAGGAAAGTGGACTTTTACCCAAGTCAATGAGGTGTAGTACCCGAGGGAGCTAGTGAAGGAGTGCATTGACATTTCGGGGTGTCCAGGGAAGTAGAGGCAAGGAAGCGAGCCAATTGTGAGTGGTTTGGGGTTCATGGTGGATCGGTGGGGAACCTCGCAGCATTTGTAAGGCGTACCAGGGAGCACAGAAAAAAGGTGTTATGTAGTGAAACCTTGATATGGGGCGGAAGGATTCGATTAAAGGGGGACCAGTTAAGAAAGAACATCTGAGTCTCCTCCTTCTGGTACAAAGAAGCTTCGGTCCAATCATACACCATGCGAAATGAGGGAAGGGAAGTGGAGATCCACTGGGACGGGATAGCCTTTTTGCTTGGTCGCGGCCAGGAGGCTGAGCCAGGCTGAGCCAGAATCTGTGACACTTTGAGGTATGGGAGTGTCATGGAGCTGACGTAACGCTCCATGCTTCAAACCCCAAGAGACTTTATGTTCAATTGTATTGTGTGATTTTAAATATATTTTGCAGTGTTTGGTTTTAGTTTAAATTAGTTTAGTGTAAAATGATGTAGCTTTAGTTTTAAATATACTTATATTCCTGTAGGTAAATGTGTTTTTGTATAGCCAGTAAACAAGCTTACTTTGTAATTTATGCAACAGGGTTTTTCCCCTTATCTGGCTGCATGTTTAATTCAAGAAATCTGTGATAGTGTTTGTCTTTAATCTGATGTGTTAGAACAATAGGTTATGCAAATGTTGTGTGAGCTAAAGGCTAAAGAATGTAAAGAATGTTTATTGTAAATACCTATCTGACATAATGTAATTAGCATATTGGTAGGACGAGGTGTGTCATTTATGCAAATTATGACTGTTGGATTTCAGCATAGATGGTGGCGTTTTTGTTCATTAAAAGTCAGAGAATCCTGTGGGAACATACAGCTCGTCTGGTGTCTCATTCAGGGTACCCACTATCACGCCCAGAAGGCACAGAGCGGCCCTCTGGAAATTCCTAACGGCTCCAGGGCAGAGAATCAGAAGCAGGCGGGTCAAGCTGCTCGAGGCGCTGAGGACAGCGCTCCCAGTAGCCAGGCTGACCGCAACGAAGGGGTGTCTGGAGAGCCAGGACAGACGGAAGAGAACGGTTCCGTCACAGGGAGGAGCTGGTAAATTAACCCCTTCGCTGCTGAGCCATTTCACTGAGCTGAGCTCATTTTTACCGCTTTTGCTCATCGTGTTTAAACGTGTTTAGAAGCCACGTTTTTTTATATGACCCAGACATATTATATATCGTTCTTTCCGGCAGACTCTGCAGATTCATAATATATAATTTTTATGTGTCATGTCCTGCCTATATATTATAACAAAAATGCAATAAAATTAGAATTTTCAATCATTTACAGCGTGTAAAGTGTTTTTTTTTTTCACATGAGCATTTGCGGTTAGATTTTCTATGGGGTACGCTTGTACAAAAATTAGAAGTGGGGTCTTGTTACATTTTTTGGGGGGAATTACGTGATTTTTTGCAAATGCACCCCATAGAAAAAAATCATTAGTGCAGCATCATTGTTCACTTTATAATTGAAATGTGAACAATATTGCTGCATTAATAAAAACGACACACAAAAAAAACATGTTTTTATTTTTTATTTTTTTAAATTTTTTTAATTATTTTTAATTTTGTTTTACTTTGAACATGGTCATGTTTGGTATCATTCGAAAGGCCATACTCAGGCCTTTCGAATGACCCTTTGCATGAGCCCCGTATCTCCACCAGGGGATTTCCTTGGGAAATCCCCGGGCAGCTAGGGGTTCCCCGGCTATCTGACGTCATCGTGCTTTGCACTACACGTCAGGAGCCGAGGGGGAACCTGGAGGTGGAGCCACCATCCAAGATGGCGGCCCCCACCGGAGCTAGATTGCGATCGGCTGCCGAGCAGCGCCGATCGCGATTTGGCAATTATAGGGTTAAAAACCAGGCACCGCTTTAAAAGGCAGACACTGCCCTTCAAAGTGGTGTCTGTTTTTTTGCTTAAGGATCCCAAAGGACCAAAAGGATCCCCCCTCCCTTTCAGGTGATCTCCCGGCATTGCCGGGGGGTCGCCTGGAAATGACGTCATTACGCTTCCCTGAAGCCAGGACGCCGCTGGACTCTGGACAGAGAGGTGAGTATCTCCGCCGGGGCTCCCGCTTGCGGATGACGTGTGGGGCACGTCCTCCGCATATTTATTTATTTATAAAGGATTTTACCAGGAATGATACATTGAGATTTCTCTCGTTTTCAAGTATGTCCTGGGTTCAAGAGCATTGAAATTTTACAGTCGTTACAGAAATACAAAGTAATAAATGCAAGATATTTAGAACAAAACACAAATATACAGATTAACACGGAAAATAAATATGTAACTAATATAGTTACTATGTTACATGTTTACAGGTGCATTCTGTACCGAGGTATGCTAGTAAGGAGCTCTTGAGTGACTTAAGACTGGGGGAAGATTTGATGGTGTTTGAAAGGTTATTCCATAACTGCGGTGCTCTGTAGGAAAATGAGGATCGAGCCACTTTCTTTTTGTATTGTGGTATTGCAAGTAAGGTGCAGGTCCTGGATCTGCGGTTATAGGATGAGGGAACTGCTAGGGGAAGCAGCCTATTCAGGTAGGGTGGTAGCATATAGCGGGAGTCAATGAGGACGTGCCCCACACGTCATCCACAGTGAAGGGGTTAAAGATGGCCCAGTTCGGGGTGAAAGTGAGCTCAAGTCGAAGGACCAGAGAACTGAATAGGTGCACTGCGTCCCAAAACAGTTGAATAAAGGGACAGGACCACAGACAGTGTCGTAAGACATAGTCTTAGATTAGAGGGGCAAAGGTTTAAAAGTAACATCAGAAAGCATTATTTTACTGAGAGGGTGGTGGATACATGGAACAGTCTTCCAGTTGAAGTGGTAGAGGCCAAAACAGTAATTGAATTTAAGCAGGCATGGGATAGGCATAAGGCTATCCTAAACAAAAGATAAATCCAGGTAAAGTATCCATGTAATTGGGCAGACTAGATGGGCCGAAAGGTTCTTATCTGCCGACATTTTTCTATGTTTCCATGTTTTCTAAGTCGGCCGTAGTGAATTTACATTTTAGACATTTTGCATTGGGCAGGGATACCGCACGAGCCATTCTATCAGGCGCCATATAAGCTCGGTGGAGTATTCTATAGAACATATCCCAATAGTTGGCAGAGGGGAAAGAGCGTCTGGATACTAAAGTGGCTCCTATCAGGTCGTGGGGGGAGAGGTCAGGAAAACTAGTATTCCATCGGGATATAGCCGTCCAGGGTATTGTGGTAGGTAGCGAAAGTTGCAGAAGCATGTAAATGTCGGAGGTCAAGGGGGGGGTGTACGAGTAATTGTGTGTCTAATGGGTTAGCCAAATCAGTGGGGGATAAGGCGTGTAACTGGGTGAGAAGAAACTGCTTGAGTTGCAAGTAATAAACTGGGTGCATACTTAAAGGAGCAATACGTCCCCTAGGGCTGTGTAGGAGTAGGGTAAACCAGACACCATCTATGTAATGATGAAGACAAAAACCCTGCTAGGTTAGGGTGCAGAATTTAGGAGCGGGGAGGCATTTTGGAAATGAGGGTTGTGAAGGATCGGCGACCAAAGGGACGTCTGCCAGGACAACTGAAGGCGTTTGCGAACTTTGACCAAAGCTAATTTCGTAGTGGATAGTAATGGATTCCTGTGCAGGAGAGGAGGAATGGTGGGTGAGTGTTGGAGAAAATCCAGTAGGGAGGACGAGGGGAGTAGCGCATGTTCTACTTGCAGAGCTACAAAATGTGAAGTGTCGCTCAGCCAGTCAAAATTCTTTTTTTTTTTAAAAAAAAAAATTGTCTATAGAACCACGAAGTTTGGATGATAAAATGTGGGGAAATAATTTTACATGTTGAAATGATGGCAATTTGATTGGAAATTTTCCACTTTTTTTACTTTTTTTGTTTTATTGCATTCTGATGTGGCATGACATACACTGCATGGCCAGATTATTAGGACCACCCTATCAGTACTTCGTTGGGCCACCTTTTGCCTTCAATACTGCGGCGATTCTTCTTGGCATTGACTCCACGAGATGTTGAAAGGTGATGCGAGGAATCTGACACGATGCCTGATGAATAGCACTGTCCAGTTCTGTGAGATTTGATGGTTGTGAAACCAGCTGCCTGATGGCTCTTTCAACTTCGTCCCACAAATGCTCAATTGGATTGAGATCTGGTGATTGTTGGGGCCACCTAAGCAAGGTAAATTCTCCCTCATGTTCTTGAAACCACTCCTGCACAATACGAGCACCGTGGCATGGCGCATTGTCTTGCTTGAAGAAGCCATCTCCATTGAGATAAACCATCTCCATTGGGATACGCCATCAACATGATAGGATGAACTTGATCAGCTACGATGCTTTGGTATGTTGTGCTATTCAGACGTTGTTCCACACGAATTTAAGGGCCCGAAACCATAACACTGCCTCCACCAGCTTGAAGGGTTGTACTTATGCATGTGGGGTGCATGCTTTCATGCTGTTTTCGCCAAATTCTCACTCTGTCATCTGCATGATGCAACTGGAAACGTGATTCATCGGACCACATGACTTTTTTCCAATGCTCGACTGTCCAATCCTTGTGTTCCTGTGCGAATTGGAGACGTGTTATCTTGTTAACTGCAGACAGCAAAGGTGTTCGAACAGGCCTTCGGCTTCCATATCCCATACGATGCAATGTACGGGAACAGTGCATTCAGAGATCATTTGAGAGGATCCCTGATTAAGATCTGCAGTAATTTGATGCACTGTTGCCCTTCTGTTGTCTTATACCAGTCTTGCCACTCTCTGTTCTGCCCTAACATTGACTAGTTGCTGACTGCCACAATTCGCACGTTCAGACCCAGATTTTCGGCTGACAGTCCAGTCTTTAAACACTTTAACAAAAGCTGCTCTTGAACATTTAACGAATTCTGCTGTTTTGCTGATACTCGCTCCATGGCTCGGAGCGCCAACAATCATCCCACGTTCAAAGGCTGTTAAATCACATTGTTTACCCATATCTTCAGAAAAAAAACACTTCTACTGTCGTGGTAAACAACCTGCTTCCCTATTTATAATGGTCTGGCCCTCTAGCAACTTCAGCGCAAAATTATAGCTAATTTGCCTAAAAAAGTCAGGTGGTCATAATAATCTGGCCACTCAGTGTATACACGCACACACACACGCGCGCACACACATAGTAATGATATATTTTGAATCTGTTGCCTCCAATGAAAAAGATATATAATTTGTCTGTGTCCTGCAATAAAACATGTCTTCATATCAAGTTTAAACACGATGAGCTCAGCAAACAGTGGTAAATCTTATTTAACCTCCCTGGCGGTCCGATTCGGACATATTTTATATGTCAGAATCGGTCCTATTTATTTTAGCCCCCTAGCGGTATTAGTGTGGCTCAGGGGTTAACTTTCAATGCTGAAAGCGGTATTCCTGAGCCACACTCTGGCTGATATTTACATGTCCTGCGCTCCCTCGCTGTCTCCGTAGTCACACTGCAGCCGATCGCGATGTTACACTTCCTGGTTCAATCCTCGCGAGACGAGAACAGGCAGTGTGACGTTGCGAGCGGCTGGAGGAGACTGCGGGGATCAGCGAGGGAGCACAGGACATGTAAGTGTGTAACCGGAATCCACTTGGTTCACTCGGGACGAGGCCGGGCCGACACGAGCAAGGATTGTCTAGACACGAGTCTCTTCAGGAAAGGCAAACTTTATTGTGATATCACAGATGCTCAGACAGGATTGAATCGCTAAGACTGAGCCCCGAACCCCCCTGTGACATGATGTTTTATACCCTGAATACATAATTAGGTACATCCCAATTAACCCACCTCCCGGTGACACTATCCCACCCCACGTGGGTTAGTACCTCCCTTGGTCAATTACAAAGACATTCCATACATTGGTCGTAAATTGGCAAACTTCATGTTAGTTTGACAGAAGATGATTTGCTACTACGCTCGATCCGGCCTTGCCCACCTCCCTAGAGCTTGTTTGTTATTTGTTGTAGATAAGACCTGGTCTGTTTCTACGCTCTTCTTTGTCTCGCTACAGGCCTCTGTGACCTTGGTGTATCCATTCCTCATCCTGTCCCTGTGTGCCAGGAATGGCCCGGATCTTCCTTAATTTTAATTGCTTCTCTGCTAATCTAACACATTCCTAAAATTCTATGTAAGCTTCATTCTAATTCTAACTAAAATCTCCCTAGTTATATTCAAGTGAACCAATATTCTGAACAAGATGGCCGCCTGGCTCATAATGGCGACCATCTCCTGGCCTGAATCTCCATCATTCCCCCCTTGGCTCAAGCCTCAGGTTCTCCTCCTGAGACTTGTAGCCACTACACCCCACTAATATTATTCTTAAGTTCCTCGTACTTTGGGGGACCTATTTTTGTCGGGAACATATCTTGTGGGATAATCAGTGGTATCTTTTGTGTCTGTGTAGGTGTCAGTGCTTTCTTGCATAGTGGCCATAGACATAGCCCTATGCGGTACAGTAGTGTCCCTACAACCAAGATCACTACCAACATCAGAATCATGGATCCAATCTGTGAAATAAATCTCAGGATGGATCCAAACCAATCTCCGATTGCTCCGAACCCACGGAGTGGATTCCAGCCTTCAGCAGCGATCCGTCTTGCTGTGTTCTGCAACTGTGCTACTTTCTCCTGGTGATCTTGGATTACCTGGTAATAGTCAGGGACATCATGTGTGGTGTTATTGATGAAGGTGCAACATTCATAATGCATTGTCATCTCACACAGTCCATTCAGAGCTGCACTGATCTGTTCCAGTGCCAAATCGTGTATCATTTGTACCTTTCGTATCTCTCGTACTTCCAGATTCAGCAACTGAATGTCCATACTAGTCTTATTCAAAATCTCGTCCATCAGACTGGCATAACTGTTCATTCTTACCATTAACTCTCTTCCCCATCCAGTCCATGCCGGGAACCATGCCCACACCCGATCCGCTTTCCTAAACAACTCTCTCTTCTGTCTCTCAAACACCAGTGGGTACCTAGGGTGTAATGCAGTATCTGTATCAATGTCATCTCCTCTTACTCTCTGAATTGGAATCAGTTTGGCCAGATAGCTCATTCCTGTTATTGTAGGTGGTACCCATGTGTAACACACCCTTTCACAACACACCTGGTACCCCCCTTTTAATATAAATGGTGATAAATGTAGTGTCCCCTTTGATATTTCTATCATCAGTTGTCTCAGTTGTCTCAGTCGTCTCATCATGTCCAATGCACTCTGCCTACCATTGGTCACATTCGCAATCACCACCTGCTGGTCTCTAGTGAGCTTTCTACACCGTATATATAGAAAATTCGCTTTCTCTTTTGTGTTAAATGTGTAAATGTATGATGTCCAGTTGAACTTACTTGAATTACACAACCCACCCTCGTTACTTGTTTCTTTATCTGGTCCTAATTGAAAACACCATTCTGGTGGGTATACTGGTCCTGTTATTGGATACCCGGGACTGAATGCTTCTGGCTTTTCCCGTGGTGCATCGAAAGCATGTATTGTGACATTTCCTGATGCAAACATACTTAAATTCATTGGAACAGAGGCAAATGGTATATGAATTGTCTCTGGGTGCAGTCTACTACACACCCAGCATGCGGTTTGCCCAGACTTTTTAGCATAGTCATATTTAAATTGCACGAGTAAATGTCCTCTTGGCATAATCTCGGATATCGCCTCTCGTTTTTGTCTCCACATGGTACGGTTCTCCATCACTGGGTGCGTACCATTCCAGATGTGGGAGATATCCACTTTCTTGGTGGTGCTTGGGCACCTGGGGCATGCTCCATGTGATAGTCCATAAATCAAATTTGCAAGGTACAAAATCAGTACCACAAATGCCCCAAATGTCAAAATCCCTTGGGCAATTCTTTTCACAGTCACATAAATCCAATCCCTCCCCAACGGAAATTTCAAAAACAAAAGACATTTACGGTTGATCAAGGGTCAGGGCCGGGCCCCTAAAAATAACCCTTGGGGTATCCCCCGGGGGATCCCTTTGTTCCCTTGTTGGTGGATGGTCAGGCATTATTGTGTCCATCAAAACACCCACTTGTTGAATCTTTTAGGTGCTTACAACTGTGGTCTTTGTCAGCTTTAGCCTCAATGGATTGGTCTCGTTGGTGACGACCTTCCACTCTGGTTCAGGATTGGCTGCAGCTACCTTCAGTCTGGAGTGATGTATCCACGGGACCACCTCGGCAACCTTCACTGCTGTAGGGATTGATAACAGGACAAGGTAAGGACCTCTCCATTTTGGGGCCTAGTGGGTCATTTTTCCACTCCTTCACCCATACTGAGTCACCTGGACAATACTTATGCAGTGGGGGATATAGAAAGTGAGGTATATTATCTCCCACCCAAGTATTCAATTTCTGCATTGATTTACCTAACAGTACAACCTGATCATTTAGTTTAGTTTCCCCCAATGCCCGAAGGTCCCCCCTTAATCCATTAATCAGAGGGGTAGGCCGTCCGGACATAAGCTCGTACGGACTTAGCTTCAATTGGGGGGTTGGCCTGCACCTGATGTGCAATAGAACTATTGGCAGCACATCCAACCAGCCTAGTGACGTCTCTTGGCACAGTTTGGACATCAAAGTCTTTAAGGTGCGGTTCATTCTTTCGACTTTTCCCAAGCTTTGGGGCCTGTAAGCAGTATGTAGCTTCCAGATGATGCCCAACAGACGGGCAAGCTGTTGTAAACAGGTCTGTATGAATGTGGGGCCATTGTCCGACCCTATCTCGAGGGGAAGTCCATAGCGTGGTATTATTTCTTTCATTAGACTTTTCACCACTTCCACTGTCTTCTCCGTCCTTGTCGGGAAAGCTTCTACCCATCCTGTCAGGGTACACACCATTACCAGTAGATATTTATATCCTTTGCAGGGCGGCAGCACTGTGAAGTCTATCTGTAATGATGCCATTGGGGACAGTCCGATTGGCTGCTTCCCTGGAAGTTGAGATGGGCCTGTTCTTGGATTATTTTTGGCACATGTCACGCACTGCTGGGCTATTGCTTTGCAGACTACTGACAGTCCTGGCACGTAGAAATGTGGCTCCAACTGTTGTTCCATCATTTCTCTTCCTCCATGGGTACTTGCGTGAAGCGTTCTCACAATCTCAGGCGCCAATGTTGCTGGTAGGACTATTTGTCCGTTCTTCAACTGGAACCATCCGTCTTCTCCATATCCGCCTTGTTCTTCTGATAGCCATTTCTTCTCTTTTTCTGAATACACATGTGTCCATTCACTCAGTGGCGCCGGTAGGAGTGCAGCCACCACCGGTGTTGCTTTGTATCTTGCCAATTCTTCCTGGTTTCCCCAGACAAATTCTTCTTTTGGGAAATAGTATCGCCAGGCAAAGAACAGCAGATCTTGTCTCTCCTGCGTATCTCTCACTGCTGGTACAAAAAAGTTCATCACACTTTTCTTCATTCTTGGCTGTTTATTTTTGTTAAGGGTCTCTTTGAGAAAGAACCTTACCAACGGGGCTTGGTATTCTTCTGCTCCCAACTCTCCCAAACTTAGCAGTATTCGTGTGATCCTCAGATTATTATGAGGGTTGGCTGTTAGATTGTCAAAACGTGAGGCGAAATTTTCTGCTCGTTCAACTTCGGTTACTTTTGTATCTTCTCCATACTCCCCCATTAATTTTACGCCGAAGAATTTCAGCATCATTTTGTATGCTCTGCGGAGCCTTTGCTGAACTTCTGAGGTGTTAATCATAAGACGTGTTTCTTGGGGGTTCAGAGGAGTGGAGTAAAAATTTCGGCCTTGGGACCGTGTTGGGAAAAGCTACTGGATATAATCATGGTTGTCTTCTAATAGTTCATAATCGCTGTGCCATTTGTGCAGAATAATTTCAATAAATTCGCCTTTTGGTTCAAATTTTCTCCAATTCATGTAGAATTCATAATTAGGCATGGGAGGTTGAGCCTCTTGCTTGCAGAGCAGGACCTTGGCTTGATCAGGTGATATTAATGGTTTTGCAGCCGCCTTTGCAGCTTGGTCAGCACGCCTGTTGCCTTATGGGATTTCATCATGACCTTTCTGGTGGCCACGACAGTGCATAATACTGACAGCACTTGGTTTCCATACAGCTTCTAGGAGGGATGCGATTTCAGCTGCATACTTGATTTGTTGAGGAAGTAAGCAGGCCTCTTTCTTTGTAGAGTGCACCATGTGCATGGACAGTCATAAAGGCATATTTGGAGTCAGTATAGATATTTACTCTTTTGCCTTCAGAAATTTCCAGAGCCCTGGTCAGGGCTGTTATTTCAGCCAGTTGTGCCGACGTATGGCCTGGTAGAGGATTTGCTTCAATAATTTCTTCTGCTGAGACAACTGCATAGCCGGAGACTTTCTTCCCATTATCCATGTAGCTGCTACCATCAGTGAATAACTGTAGATCGTATTTGTCTAGGGGTACGTCTTTCAAATCTGGTCTGCTACTGAACACTTCTTCCATGACTTGGAGGCATTCGTGATTTGGATCCTCTTCACAGTCAGGCAATAGTGTAGCAGGGTTCAAGGTAGCTATGAGGTCCAAATGAACCCGTGGATTCTCACACATCATAGCTTGGTACTTCGTCACCCGGCTATTGCTGAACCAGTAACTTCCTTTTACATCAAGCAGGGCTTTGACCGCATGTGGTACCTTGACGTGAAGTATTTGTCCAAGGGTCAGCTTGTCTGCTTCTGCTATTAGCATTGCGGTGGCTGCCACAGCTTTCAGGCATGGGGGTAGGCCGCAGGCCACAGGGTCCAGTTGCTTGGATAGATAGGCCACAGGCCTTGGCCATGAGCCAAAGTTCTGAATCAGCACTCCTGTAGCTGTTTGATTGTGTTCATGTACATACAGCTGGAAGGGCTTGCTGTGATCTGGCAGACCCAGTGCTGGAGCTTCCATCAGGAGAGTTTTTAATTTTAGGAAAGCTGCTGTTTGCTCTTATTCCCAGAGGAAGGGGTCTTGCTCTCCCCCCTTGGTGGCTTGATGAAGGGGCTTAGGAATGTCTGCAAAGTTGGGGATCCACAGGCGGCAGAAGCCTGCAGCTCCCAGGAATTCACGGACTTGTCTCCTTGTCTTTGGTTGGGGTATTTGGCATACTGCTTTTTTTCTTTCTGCCCCCAATGCACGCTTGGTACCTGTTAATTGGAAACCTAAGTACTTTACACTCTGTTTATATATTTGTGCTTTCTTTTTGGACACCCTGTAACCTGCGTGGCACAGCAGATGCAGCAGGGCTTTTGTGGCGGAGAGACAGTCTTTTTCTTTGGGAGAAGCCAGTAATAAATCATCTACGTACTGTAGTAAAACAACTTTGTCTGGCTAAGCGTTGAAGGACAGGAGGTCCTGGCTGAGCGCGCATCCGAAAATCGTGGGCGAGTTTTTGAAACCTTGAGGGAGGCGTGTCCAGGTCATCTGATGGCGCGCTCCCGTAGTAGATTCCTCCCACTGAAATGCAAAGAGGGGCTGGCTTGCTGGAGCCAGGCGGATGCAAAAGAAAGCGTCTTTTAAATCAAGCACCGTGTAATATTTTGTATCGCCGGGAATTAATACCAATAAATTGTATGGGTTGGGAACCACAGGGTGTAGCGTTACTATGGCTTCATTGACGGCCCGTAAATCTTGGACTGGGCGGTACTCTTGTGTGCCCTCTTTCAATACTGGCAACAGTGGTGTGTTCCACGGTGACACGCAGAATTTCAATATGCCGTGGTCTTTAAGTCTTTGCAAATGTGTCTGGATATTCTGCTTGGCTTTTTGTGGGATATGGTATTGTCTTAGAGCCACAGGCGTTGCGCCTGGTTTCAGATCAACGTACACTGGAGGGATATTTACAGCTAGTCCGGGCGGGTTTTCCTCCGCCCATACTCCAGGGATTCCCAGGAGTAGTGTGTACGGGTTTGGGGTGGCCGGCGGGGTTGGTGCCGTGCGCCATTCTTCTTCTCTTGGCATAATTACTGCAATTTTTACAGGTTGGGTATTCTGGAATGGCTGGGCTGTACTGCCGTGTAGAGCTGCCACTCTCAGGCAGGTCTAATCTAGCGTGACCCCCGGGAAGAAATGTAATTTGGGCTTGCAATTTGCAAAGGATATCCCGCCCCAGGAGCTGGATGGGACATTCGGGCATATACAAAAATTCATGTTCCACATTATGCCCACCCACACTACATTTTCGAGAAGCAAGAAAGGGGTACTTAGCAGACACCCCCATCGCTCCCATTATATCAACCTCATTTCCCATTGGGGGTGCAATCTGCTGTGTTACAACAGAATATTCAGCACCGGTATCAACCATAAAAATCTCATCTTTATCTCCCACTCTTACAGTGACCGTGGGCTCGTGATTACCGAGCGGGATGGGCCCAGGTCCGTGTCAATATGTACCTTGCCCTTCAAATGACGTTCCCGCCAAACCAACAAACCCTGAACCGGCACCATCATTTCTCTCATATCTGCCGTTTGTTACCTGGCCATTGGAGGCTTGACCTCCCGATTCCCCAGCCTCCCCCTGTACCCCAAATTTAGCCAAAAATGCAGGACAATCATTTTTACAGTGACCTTCACCCCGGCACCATGCGCAGTGGCTGGGTCCCAGGGGTTCCCTAGGGGCTCCCCTACCTCTACCTCCTTGACCCCTTGCTCTTCCTCTCTCCGGGCACCTCTTCCTCCTCCGTTACCCATGTAACCGACCACCCCGGTATGTCCTCTTTGCTTCCTTATCTTTTCCCGCTTTTCCTCTAGATCCCGGTTATGAAACACTTTATTAGCAATTTCTACTAATTCACTGATACCTTTTCCTAGAAACCCATCTATTCTCTGTATTTTATTCCGTATGTCTCTTTGTGACTGACCCACAAAGGAAGAATTAACTAACCTCTGATTTTCCACTGCCTCAGGGTCAATAGGACTATACATCCTATATGCATCTAGTAATCTTTCTAAAAATGCACTTGGGGTTTCTTTAAAATCTTGCACAATATCCGCTATTTTCCCCATATTCGTGGGTTTCTTCCCTCCCGCTTTAACACCCATTATTACCGCTGTCCGGTACATCTGTAGGTGAGCAATGCCTTCACCAGTATTGTATGGCCACTTGGGATCTGTTTTGGGGTAGTGTTCGTCTGCCCACGCTTCTGGCAGGGGCTTGCTATCTTCTACGGCTTGGGCAAGTAGAATTTTTCGCGCACTATTATTTATTCGGGCTCTTTCCTCAGTTGTGAACATTGTCCGCAATAGTTGCAGACAGTCTGCCCATGTGGGGTTATGTGTAAGCATAACTGACTCTATCATACTGGCCACTGCCGCGGGATTAGTGGAGTACAGTGGTGTGTTTTCCAGTTAAATAAATCTGTTGTTGTGAATGGGACATATGTGTACTGTACTGGCCCAGGTTCTCCATTTTCCAGTAAGGGACCTGGCACCTCCCGTAGGGGCATTTGCATTTTACTCTTGCCGGGGTTATGCTGGTATGGATCGCGGGGTTTATATATATTGTTCGCCGCGCGAGTGGTGGCCCCTTGATTTACATCTTCACCCTCATCCTTACTGTCCTCTGGGGTTACTAGTTTATATATGTTCCCATCGGGCATTTCAATCCTTCCTGGTGGGACCTCTGTATCTCCTCCACCCGCAGCCCCCTCTTCTTCTTCTGCAATACCACGAGCCGGAGCAAAGGGAGCTGGCCGGGAAATAGCAGCTGCCTGCTTCCCCCTCCCCGCTCGCGCAACTGCGGCACTCAAAGCTTCTCTGGCTGCCCCATAACATGATGGATAGGGCGGGGCAGGGAATCGATCTCCTCCGGATGTTCCGCCAACACCGGTTTCCCTTTTTCATCATTATCTTCATTATTCGGGGGTACCTGTTTCTTGTTTTGTCCCGCCATCATTATAAAATGACTTTTATCTTTCACACAATACCTCCATATATCTATATATGGGTACTGTTCAGGATGACCGCATTTCCCGGTTACTTGGGAGTGCACTTTCTGTATTAATTCCGGGTCCATAGACCCCTGTTCTGGCCAGTCTGGAACCAGCAGTGGCCATACTATTGTACACATTATTTTCAACTTTTCTTTACTCAAATCCACACCATAATCATGTGTTGCATACAACACTTCAAAATTCCGCACCATATACTCCAAGGGCATCTCACCCTTCTTAACCTTCTTGGGTTTGGACGACCCGTTACCCATTGTTACTCTTAAGGGCAGTAACTTTCTTACAATGCAGATATTACTTTCAGCAGGAACACTTGAAATCAACGGTCTGGTACTTCAGTCAACAATTCTTTTGAAACGTATTCGCTTCCTCCGTCAGTAGCCGACTGCAGTCGCCTGAGCCGAAAACGTACTTTAGGAGTCCACTCTCAGATTTGCTTCCTCGCTAGGCGCCCAATCACTCTCAGCACCACTCACAGCACATACTTGTACCAGATATATTCAGCACAAAACAATACATAAACAATTCTACTCTCTCTATTAGCTGAGGGCACGTCGTCCCTCCTTTTGGCTCCTTATACCCAATTGATTGATCTCAACTCTTGTCTGCTTGTGACTATGTGCACCCCGTCCTATAACAACACTCCCGTCTGCAATTCCAATTTGCCTATGGGTAATCTACCCACCCGGCACCACTCCCGCTGCAGCTACCGCTGGCCCCAATTGGCCCGCTTCACTACACGACGTACACACTAGCACTGACTCAGGGCTCTCAGCCCAGTCACAGAAATCCCTCCTCCTTTCCTTGTCCACGTGCAGAAGCTCTATTTACAAACACGGACTATGACTATGCAACTCCACGTGGCTACCCTCTCCCTCTCTTACAGAACTACCCTTCGGTTAACATCTGATCCCCCGGGTTCAGACACGCGCTAGCCACTCTGGCTCCTTTGCTTGTCCGTGCTGTCGGCGGCGTGTTCGGTATGTCAACGAGACCGTGGCCGCGGGTCTCCTTATCCGACTATGGTCGGACGTTCCCCTTATACCGGTATTTCCATTACACATACAAACATAGAAAACACTTTACCTATCGCCGCGCTGCTCGCTGTTTCCTCAGACTCGGGGTGTCCCAGCTTCCCAGGCCGGGGGTCCGTTTGGGACGAGACGAGGTCCACTGAACAGGAAATCCTGCTTGGCGCCTGCAGATGTCAGCTCACCTTCAACGGATGCCCCACCGGCGGGATCACTCGCACCTGCAGTCAACCGCTACAGTGTCCAGAAGTCGTTGCCGTGCCGGCAAAGGCCCGTATCCCGGCTCACGAGCCCCCAGAAATGTAACCGGAATCCACTTGGTTCACTCGGGACGAGGCCGGGCCGACACGAGCAAGGATTGTCTAGACACGAGTCTCTTCAGGAAAGGCAAACTTTATTGTGATATCACAGATGCTCAGACAGGATTGAATCGCTAAGACTGAGCCCGAACCCCCCGTGACATGATGTTTTATACCCCGAATACATAATTAGGTACATCCCAATTAACCCACCTCCCGGTGACACTATCCCACCCCACGTGGGTTAGTACCTCCCTTGGTCAATTACAAAGACATTCCATACATTGGTCAGAAATTGGCAAACTTCATGTTAGTTTGACAGAAGATGATTTGCTACTACGCTCGATCCGGCCTTGCCCACCTCCCTAGAGCTTGTTTGTTATTTGTTGTAGATAAGACCTGGTCTGTTTCTACGCTCTTCTTTGTCTCGCTACAGACCTCTGTGACCTTGGTGTATCCATTCCTCATCCTGTCCCTGTGTGCCAGGAACGGCCCGGATCTTCCTTAATTTTAATTGCTTCTCTGCTAATCTAACACATTCCTAAAATTCTATGTAAGCTTCATTCTAATTCTAACTAAAATCTACCTAGTTATATTCAAGTGAACCAATATTCTGAACAAGATGGCCGCCTGGCTCATAATGGCGACCATCTCCTGGCCTGAATCTCTTTCAAGTATACAGCCCGAGTGTCGCTCAGGGATACCGTTTCGGTACAAAAAGTTAACCCCGAGCCGCACTCGGGAATACTGTCAGGGAGGTTAAGGTTGTGATGTGGGATGTCTAGGTACAAGAGTTTTGCAAGCCAATGTTGGTATACTTGTGTTATGTGTTACTCATACGTTCTCGATATTAGTACTAGGATTACCCTCTCTGAGGTATCTCCATATATTTACTTTTTTTGGGGAGTCAAAATCTTACTTAACCCCTTCACTACCAAGTGATTGTTCAAAAATTCATAGTCAGGAACCAGCGGTTTTTGGAAATCATTTTTAATTATACAGTATTTATTTATAAAGTATTTTACCAGGAAGGATACATTATACAGTAATAAATATATGGGAATATTCCCGATGGATTCCTAACTGTAATAACTTATTTGGAAGACAGATTTTGCCATCTACTGGCAAAAAGGAGTTACTGCAGTGAAAACTGCAGGTCATAGCTCCGTGCCTGTCAGCGTGGGAACGATCGATAGCAGACATTGCTTAGCTGATTTTATCCAGTTTTGACACCTCGGCATCATGCCCACAAGGCTAAAATTTTGGAGGCACCTTCTGGAGCCCAATAGCAAACAATATTTGTTTGCAACAATTTCATTTGCAATCACACATGCTGAGGTTTAATAGCACGAGAGGTACCCTGTGGGATGGATGGCACATGCTGAGGTTTAATAGCATGAGAGGTACCCTGTGGGATGGATGGCACATGCTGAGGTTTAATAACATGAGAGGTACCCTGTGAGATGGATGGCACATGCTGAGGTTTAATAAGGTGAAAGGTACCCTGTGGTACATGGCACATTATTATTATTATCATCATTTATATAGCGCCAACAGTTTCTGCAGCGCTTTACAATAACCAAAGGGAACGAAATACAAATAATCGGACATAAGATGGAAACGAGGTGTAGAGGGCCCTGCTTACCAGGATCTCTGACTGCTGTGTCTGCTACCGCTGATCGTGCATACATGATCACGGTAGTGAAGTGGTTAACACGTGTGGCTTTTCATGTTTGTAATGAAAACCGCTTTCCTGTCAGAAAAGTTTCGAATTTGGAGAGGTTTTTCTTGCATTATTAATAATAATGAGCAGGGCCGCCATCAGGGCATTACGGCCCATGTTGCTGTATGTAAGGGGCCCTGGGATTGGGGGGCCCGCTGTCGGCAGCAACTATGTTAACGTTAGGCCACAGGCCTTGGAGGAGGTCCTGCGGCTTACATGGGCCCAGCCGCCGGCGAGCAGGGACTCCAAGATGGCCGCCGGCAGGCCCCCTCTGATGATGTTAGAGAGGCCCGCCAGAAGTCTGTAGCCCATGCTCCACCCCATTCCTGGCTTCCTCCTGTGTACTCTGGGCGCTGGGAGGAAGTGATCATATAACATCACTACCTCCCAGCGCTCATGATGCACGTGGAGGAGAGCACCTGCAGTGGCTGTCAGTGACAGGACCAAGGAAGGTAATTAGACACAGGCTGGATGAAAACAGTGGGGTGAAAACTGAGGAGGAGGGGGTGAAATGGAAAGAGGAGGTGAGGATGAAATGAAAACAGGAGGGGGATGAAATTAAAAGAGGAGGGGGTGAAATGAAAACAGAGGAGGGGGTGAAATGGACTGAAAAGGGAGGTGGGGAGATGGACATGATAAAGAAGAGACCCCCTGCCTATACCGTTAAAAGTCTATTGGTGTGGATTCCTGTGTACGTTCATACTTACTGCCTTTACCGTTAGAGGTCTATTGCTGTGGATTCCTGTGTACATACATACAAATTTTTTTTTTTGAGAAAGGATTTTACCACGAAGGATACATTGAGATTTCTCTTGTTTTCAAGTATGTCCTGGGTGGCGAGTATGTACAGTTAAGTGTCTTGCCCAAGGACACTTACTGGAGAGGAGCTCTTGCTGGGATTGAACTCATGTCTCTGCAGGATGTTACCTCTACTCCACCCAGCCTTTACCATTAGAGGTCTATTGCTGTGGATTCCTGTGTACATTCATACTCATTGCCTTTACCATTAGAGGTCTATTGCTGTGTACGTTCATACTCACTGCCTTTACCGTGGGAGTTCTATTGCTGTGGTGCTCTGATATGCTAAACCAGTGGAATAATATAATTATAGTTTTATGCTACATTGTTTGTACTAATACACATTTTATGTGATTTTAAGGTATTGGGAGCAACACTCTGTAATACGATCTTGATTCATATTTTTTAATCAAAATTTGAATTTCATACTGTCTTAAATTACTTGAACCGGATGGATACTTTTTTTGTGTTAAATGTGCTGTTGCGCGAGCAATATGGGTGATTTTTAAGATATTGGGACTAACACTCTGCAATGTGACCACGATTCACAGTAAATACTGATTTCCTATGGGAAGAGGGGATCAGGGAGGGCATTCTGAGGGTCAGTAAGGGGCCCCAAAATTTCTGATGGCTGGCCTGATAATGAGAGTGCTATTGATAGAGAATGTAAACCTACAGTAGTTCTATCATGCTTAGCAATGTGATGTGAAACATTGGAAAAGATAGACCTCAAACAAAAATGCCAAAGTTGGCCTTGAATAATGGCTTTTATTTTCTGTTTAACACTTTTCAATCTGTTTCATGGAATTTTGAGACCTTGCCTCCTTTACTTAGAATTTTTTTTCTTAAAACAGGATTCCTGCAAGAATCTAAAGTCTCAGAGAGAAGACTTTTCTTCTGAAGGGTGTTTGAAGCCACAAAAGATAAAGCGCTTCTCAGAGAGTGAGAGCTGGGACACAATTTGCTACCTGCCTGAGAAGTACGAGGAGGAGTCTAGTCGGAGTCCTAATGATTGTCAACTGAGTGATGGCAGCCTCAGCCCTGACAGGATATATGGAGACGGCTCTCAAACTGTTCCCCTGCACCCTACAAAAAGACCTGCCTCAAATCCTCCTCCCATTAGTAATCAGGCTACTAAAGGTACTAGGACTCGCCTTTTATATTGCATGATCACATTATATAGAAAAAGTTCAATATTTAGCACAACATTAACTATATCATTCTTTCTTCATGAATCACCACCTAATGTAACTAATCATGCAAAGAGGATTTGAACAGAAATTTGGGAGAAATTGAATTGTCTTAAATTATCTTGAAAATTAAAAGTGTTGCTGAATAGAGTATAAATGTACACAAATTAAGAAACTCTGGGCACTATCATCTGCCCTGCGCTAAGACGGGTATGCTAATGGGTTTCCCCTTAACATCCCCATTTTAACAGCATTCATAGGGCAGGAGCGGATTCAGCAGCCTGCTCATAATGCAGTGCTGCCGCGAGCATCACCTCCTGGAGTCCATAGGACTCCATGGAGGCTTGTATTGCTGGGCCATGTGACCTGCACAATCTCGTTCTCCTGAGATCATGCAGGGCCACGCAGAGTGAGTCATGGAGGGAGGCTGGGGACTATTTGTCCCCTGTCTCACTCTGCTCCCAATAGCCAGAAGCAGCCGATTAGTCCACTGTTCGTGCCACGGGAGGAAAGGTGAGTATCTGATGGGGGGGGGGTTCAGCTGGCGATAACTGATTCCACAGGCGCGGAATCTGTTAACACCAGCTTAGATCTGTGGGTAGCATTTTAGTTAACCGCAGCAGTGCAGTAATTAGCAGTAGGACTTTGTAATCCTAACGCTCTTGCGCTCCCCATGTTACGTATAGGGAGCGCAAAGTAGAGTAGGCTCACGCTAGAAAAGGCTATTACCGATGCACAAATGGGTTTTTTAACCTGTTGGTGTTCGGGATGTGACCTGGGTGGCATGCGTTAACCTCATTTAACCTAGCGCTAATGCTCACATAAGTGTCCAGCGCTGCAGGGGAGTGGAGAGAAACCACCTGGACCAAGGAGACAGAGATTGTAACCTGAGTGTGAGCAGGGGGTGAGTGTGTGTGTCTGTCTGTGTGTGAGCATGGGAGGTTAGTGTGAGAGCATGGGGTCTGTGTGTGTGTGAGCATGGGGGTTAGTGTGAGAGCATGGGGTCTGTGTGTGTGAGAGTATGGTGTGTGTGAGCATGGGGGTGAGCATGGGGGGTGAGTGTGAGATTATGGGTGAGCATGGGGGTGAGTGTGTGAGCATGGGGGTGAGTGTGTGAGCATGGGGGTGAGTGTGTGAGCATGGGGGTGAGTGTGTGAGCATGGGTGTGTGTGAGAGCAAGGGGGTGTGAGCATGGGGTGAGTGTGTGTGTGTGAGCATGGGGGTGAGTGTGTGTGTGACCAGGAGGTCTGAAATGAATTTACGGTGGAGAATAAATTAAGGGGGAGTAAAATGAATTAAGGAGGTGAATGAATTAATGGGGAGAATGAATTAAGGAGTGTGAATGAATTAAGGGGGAGAATCCATTAAGGAGGTAAATGAATTAAGGAGTGTGAATGAATTAAGGAGGTGAATGAATTGAGCAGGAGAATGAATTGGGGTCAAATGAATTGAGGAGAATTAATGGGGGCGAATGAATTGAGGGGGTCAAATGAATTAAAGGGGAGAGAAATGAATTAAGGGGGGTGAATGATTTAGGGGGTGTGAAATGAATTGGAGGACGAGGACCCTGCTGCTGGAGACCTGGACAGCCACAGAGTGAGAGTGGTAGGTCGCAGGGAAACACTGGCAGTGAAAGGCAGTATGATTTATGTGGGTATATTGACACAGCAGGACCAGGGGGCACCACCTGGTGCCCCTTCTGGTGCCGCATTGCAAATTTAGGCTTGTGCCTGGTGCCTCTCCAGTGCCAAAGGAGGGACACCACGCACTGCGTTGATTGGCATTGTGGCACAGGAGGGGCACCAGGCACAGCATAGATTGGCAATGTGTTAGGACACCAAACACTCCCGATAGAGAATATTATGCATCTCTATGCTGATTGGCATGGATGGGGGGGCACCAAAACGCACCTACGCCGGAGTAGTCAAAAATGTTTGCACCGGCCCTGGATAGGGCCCTCTATATCTAGTTAAAACAACTATGTGAGGGAAACAAAGGGCACGCTGGAACTATACTCTGCAAGGAGTCAAAGCATCTAGAGGTCTAGAAAGTACAAAACTTCAGAAGTCTCAAATTGGTAGGAGCAACGTTGGCCCATAAATAAAAGTAACCCTTTAAAACAACCCTCAAAATTTCCACTCGCCTGCTCGCATTTTGCGAGTGGAAATTAAGTGGGGGCTGGATCGCTGAGAGGGGAATCGGTGCCCCTGAGTTTTAATCCACCGATCTGCGTACTGTTTGGTGCCTGTTAATCAAATTGGCACCTTAGGCTAGGGTCAAACGAAAGCATTTTTCCCCGCGAACGTCAAAAAGTGCGTCCGAACGCATTGACGTATTTTTTCACGGAATGCGCAAAAACGGTCAGACGACGCGCATTTTCGTGCGTGATTCATTACGGATCGTCAGTAAAACACTTTTTGCGTCTGGGCGTTATGTAGGCTGGACATTAGCAGCGTCTGACGTCTCCTAATCAGGCACACACGCCGCTATGCCGCCGCAGCGCACTCTGTACGTCAGTACTAGCGGTTCTGCGTTCTCGAAAAAATGCGTTCAAATTCCACTTGCGTTGAACAGCCGGACTTTTGTGCGGCTGTACTTCGTATATTGGCTGTCATTGCCCGTCATTTGCTGCTACTGCGGCCGTAATTAAGTGCGCCAGAACGCACGTTAAAAGTGCGCTGGTCTGACCCCAGCCTTAAAGTGTGAGTATATCTCCCTTCCACCTAATTTACTCATTGTGTTATCACAGGCTGCGCAATATTTCTCCTTTTTGTATTTTTCCCTTCACCATCTCACCCTCGGAGGACAAGACACTAGGCTGGATAGCCCCTACTGGATCTGAAGATACCAAATGCCAGCGCCTGACACCAGCTCTAATATCTGGACTCTCTACTCTAACGGAATTGGGGATTTACCGTTTCCTCTGGTTTGCCCGGCTGCTGCACACCGTCTCTGGCCAGTATTCATCAACTTTCAATATATATGTTTTTTATTATTTCCTTTTTTTGGGATTGAGGACAAAAAGGAGAAATATTGCGCAGCCTGTGATAACACAATGAGTATCCTATTCCCGATTTTTGCACTCTATAGATTTACTGGTTATTTTTTACTCTGACTGTGTTTTTTTGTTGAAAATCCTAGATGTAGTTTTTATTTTTCATTCTGCTGGTGACTCTCGGATTTATTCCCTATATATCCTAGGTTTATTTCTATTCTATTTTCCATCGTACATTATATACTTTTTCGATATATTTTTTTCTGCTTACTGGTTTTATGATTTTACAGAGCTGTTTCTGTAATTATTATTTTATGTCACTTTTAAGTGTTTCTCCTTTTATTCAGTGTTTTCCACATATATTTATACTTTTTGCATTATAATTTTGTCCTTTCATTATCAGTGGATAGCTGGTTTTCATATCCTTTCTATTTAAGGTGTTTTTACTTTATTACAACTGTCCAACTGCGTGTTTTACTTCTTTGCAAGTGTCTATTCTTAGAATTGAATTACAGGTGTGATAATCCTATCTACTACTGTATTTAAATTCTAGTCACCACATCTTGTTCTTCATTCATCATTCTAATCATTCCGTTCGATTAGTGATATAGCATATACACTTTGTTTTCTTTCATTTCCCTGCTTTGATAATAGAGCAATCTAGTGGCGCCACACAGACACTGCACTCTCTCATGTTCCAGGTGCTGCCTTTTTTTGTTTTTTTGGGGGGGTTTAAGGCCGGGGACGTGCTCAGGATGGCTCTCCTGCAATCGGATCTTTCCCCAGGGGAGAAGGCAGCAATCCCTTCCCGGAGTCTGTGACTCTCAGTGGGGGGAAAGGTGCTGGGACAGGGTGGCTGATTCATTCCCTCCCTTCCTGTGCGAGTGGCCAGAGGGGGGGGCTGCCTTGGGGAGACGCTGGGTTGGCTGGTTCCCTCCCTCTCTCCCAGTGTGTATGACGGGGGAGGAGAGGTGCTGGGACTTTATTTGCCAGGACCTTACTGCTGCACTTGCTCCACGCTTCTCCACCCCTGGATCCGGCATGCCTCAGTCAGGGAGGGAAGAGGAGATAATCCCTGCTCCCTCATTCAACTCCCAAAATGTATTTATTTATTTGCAAAGGATTTTACCAGGAAGGATACATTGAGATTTCTCTCGTTTTCAAGTCTGTCCTGGTTTCAAGAACATTGAGTGGTTACAGTTGTTACAGAAATACAAAGTAATAAAATGCAAACTATTAAAAACAAAACACAAATATACAGATTTTCATATCATGGGAAGGGCTATAACCTTGGGTTAATTAGGGTTATTTGCAAAGTGGAAGCAGCTGGAAAGTAAGCTACAAATTTCAGACCAGCACTGGGTGGGTGGGACAGCAGAGCCCAGAAGCAGGCTCTGTGGCTGAGGGAGATGTGAGCTTGTGGCCGGGCTGTTGAAGAAAGAGTTTGCATCAGATCGTGTGGACTGTGTAGGGTAAATTTGTTTACGACCTGGTGAGGGGGAGGGGCGGCCATATGAGAACATGGGTTTAACAAAGCAGAGCATACATTTATCAAGAAAAAACAAACAGCCAAAATATTAATAGATAGATGCAAGCATAAAATATCAACAGTAGGATTAAAGTCAAAGGGGTGGGGGGTGGAGAGAGAGATTAAATAAATGGAGAGAGAGATTAAATAAATGGAGAGGGGGGTGTGTCTGGGCGCCTAGGAGAGCGACGCCATTCTCTTGTGCTCCGACCAGCGCCGTCTGAAACACGGTGTCTGAGTCCACCCTGCGGTGTAACTTTGGCGCCTGCTCCCCGGACCACCTGCTGACTGTCCCGGGATCCCGCTGTTGCGGTTTGGCGGCGGCCGGCAGGTGTCTTGGTGGCCATCTCTGTCCGCGGCCTCTCACTGACGGCGGCCATCTTGGGGCCTACACACTCGCTGTCTCCTCCTGCGCTACCATCCCTGCACCCATGGGGAAAAAGACCAAGAAGGATGCGAAGGAGGAGGGCTCTCGCCTACCTGACATCAGGCAGTCATTGGGGCTGACCAGAGCCGAGGGGGACAGAGGTCGCCGGGGTGAGGTGCTCACCAGCTTGGAGCCCTTGCAGCCTGCTTCAATGACCAAGAGCCAGGACGAGGTGCCGACACATGAAGTTGCGCCGCCACTGACAGAGTCAACATTAAGACGAGTCATGGAAGAGTTTCGTGGACACTGGAGACAGGATTTACAGGAGGTCCGCTCTGATGTAGTGAACCTTCAGCACCGGATAGACCAGGTTGGTGCCAGAGCTTCGGAAGTGGAGAAGGCGCCGGCTGCGACAGACACCCATGTACAAGATCTGCAGCGACAGGTTGGCCGTCTCGGTTCGGCGGTGATGGCGCTTGAGACCCGGCACAGATGCCGTAATTTGCGGCTCAGAGGGATTCCAGAGAATGTCACTGGCGAGAGACTCCTACGGTTTACCGTAGGCCTGGTGTCCCACATCCTACCGGCCTCTGAAGAACCTGCGAGTTCCCTGGTCGTGTCGGCTATGCGCCTCCGGAAGGCAGCTTCTGCCCCTGCAGAAGCCCCCCGAGACGTACTCCTGATGACGCGAGATGGAGTTACCCAAGCTCAGCTTATGACGGCAGTTGGTCCTACGTACCGCGTCACCTACGCTAACAGTGAAGTCACTGTTTTCCATGATCTACCTTTTCTGATGATAGCGGCCCACAGATGCTTTAAAGGGGTCACCGCTCTATTTCGCCTGCATGGGGTCCGTTATAAATGGGGGTCGTCAGGCTCCCTGCTCATGTCCTCTGCTGGGGAGACCCTTACTGCGATGACCTTGGAAGAGGCACAGGAGCTGGTGTCTAGGCTGGGTCTCGGTACTTTACCGCTGATGCCTGAAGCTCACCCACGGGATCCCGGTTGACTGCTGCTATACCCCCGACTCTATAATTGTTATTATTTTTTTTATTATTTTTTTTATTCTTCGATGAGACATGTCCCCGTTTGCCTTGTTTCTGTCCGCAAACGATGACTTTACTACTCGGAGACTCCCCATTGTTTTAGTTTTTAAGCTGAGTCAAGCTTTTTGAGAGATGTTATCTTTCGATGAGATCCCCCTCCCAGGGATGCAATATGTATCTACTACTTGATGAGACCCCCCACTCGGGGATGACTTTGAGGACACTTGTTTTTGCTATTTCAAGCAATGTTTTTGATTGTTTCTTAGCTGAATTTGTTATTTTGTTGACCTCCACCTCCCACCCCCCGTTTGTTTTTATTTTCTGCACGCTACCTCGTGCCACAGACCCCCCTTTTTTTTTTCTTTTTTTTTAATTATATTTTTCCTTTTTTTTTTTCTTTTGGCATTTGGGGCTATCTCAAGGTGTGCCATTGTGGCGGCTACCATGGCTCTGCTCGCCATACTTGGCCCTCGAATACCCCAGGCCTTGTGACCTGCACATTTCCATGGCCTCCGACCGGTCCTTGGACCTTCACGAGTGAGCCAGGAAAGTCACATAATTGGCTTTAGCCACCTTTTTCTATATCTATTTTCCCTCTTTTTTCTTTCCTTTTTATTTTTTTTATTTTTTAAGGGTTCTGGAGCATTTTTTGGTGTGTCCCCCCCCCTCCTCTCCTTCCTATTTTAGATAACCCCTGCCACAATACGTGTCTCTGTGCTTTTACAATGTGATTTGCGGAGTTTTTTCTGATTATATGCCTTTTGAGACTTAGCCCTGTGTGGCTGTTGTACAGTCTGACCGTCCTTCTATATTGTATGTGTTATTGCTGATGCCTTTTCAAAATAAAAATCTTGAATACAAAAAAATAAATAAATAAATGGAGAGAGAGATTAAATGGTGGAGAGAGATATTAAATAAATGGAGAGAGAGAGATTAAGGCTGGGGTCAGAAAAATGCATTTTTAACGTGCGTTTAGGCGCACTTAATCACGGCCGTAGTAGCAGCAATGACGGCCAATATACGAAGTACGGCCACACGAAAGTTCGGCAACGCAAGCAGCAAACGAACGCATTTTTTCGAGAACGTCGAACCGCTAGTACTGACGTACAGAGTGCGCTGCGCCCTCATAGCGGCGTGTGTGCGTGATTAGGAGACGTCAGCTGCTGCTAATGTCCGGCCAGCAAAACGTCCAGACACGCAAAGTTTCCTGGTTTGGATCTGTAGAAAATCACACACAAAAATGTGCATCGTATGACAGTTTTCGCGCATTTGGTGAAAAAATACGTCAATGCGTTCGGACGCACTTTTTGACGGTCGCTGCGAATAATGCGTTCGTTTGACCCTAGCCTTAATGGTGGAGAGAGATATTAAATAAATGGAGAGAGAGAGAATAAATGGTGGAAAGAGATATTAAATAAATGGAGAGAGATATGAAATAAATGGAGAGAGCGATTAAATGGTGGAAAGAGAGAGATTAAATAAATGGAGGGGAGAGACATTAAATAAATGGTGGGGAGAGATATTAAATGGTGGAGAGAGATATTAAATAAATGGTGGAGAGAAATTAAATAAATGATGGAGAGAAATGAAATAAATAGGGAGAGAAATTAAATAAATGGGGAGAGAAATGAATTGGGCAAAATAAATGAATTAAATGGAGGGAGAAATGAATTAAAGGGGTCCTTGGCAGAAGAAAAGGTCCCCCACCCCTGGTGTAAACTAAGTAAAAGTAAACAGCTGCCAAGCTGTCAGCGCGCCAGAAGTGCAAAATAAATCTATAAAGAAAGAGATGGGTGATATGGAAGGAGCAAAAAAAAGAAAAAATGGGGATGGAAGTATCACACACTAATATTAATGGATTTCATCTGTATAAGCATCCAAGGGGGAAACCGGACTCTGGGGTCTTCTAACCTGGCATATGAATAATGGGAGTATTAGGTTCCACTTGATATATTGGATGCATAAACCCCAAATTAATTTGGTCCTAAAAACTGTTGGAGATGAGTCTGTACTTAATGGATGATACTACTTGTCTGGGTCTGGTGCCTGGGTATACATGTATCTGGGGTCTGGTGGGTGCCTGGGTATTAATGTTATTTATTTTTGTAACTTTATTCTAATACTTTTAACAGTGTAATTTCATAAGATAATTTAAGAAGGTGTGGTTAGGGGCGGAGTTCAGGGTAGAGTAGGTGGGGAAACTGGTGGCGAGTAACTCTTAAGGTCTGGCTAATAGCTTGGGAATTTAAATTTTGAGCCCTGCCTTAAAATATGCATCAACAGCTATATACCATTTAATTCTGGTGAGTAACTCGATTTTGCATTGTAATCTATTGAAAAGAAATCATTAGCATATCAAACCTCATTTGTATATCTTTCTAGTGCAGTATTGGTGTGCCCCCCTGTGGAGAAATGAAATTCTCTTTGGGAATTCTCTCTTGTTCCTTTGTAATAGTGTAAAACAAAGTACAGGGAGCAACCCCAAACCTCATGGTAACAAAAAGCTCAATAAACTTTATGGCTGCATTGCAATAACCTGGGAGAAGGCAGCATTCAGGGAGAAGTCTGGGGTCACTCATTACTGTACAGGGAGAAAATTCATAATTGCGGAAAATCCCAATAAAGTACAGATACAAGGTGATACTGTAGTTTCTATATACCGGCATTATGCCATATAGATACTATAGTTTGGAAGATGCATTCTTAATAATCTCCTTATGATCACTACAAATCCCCATAAACAGGATATCTGTTTCATCTATGTTTATCGTATTCACTGTATTTTACACAACAGCCACATTTTCGTGGATGCCAATAATACAGACCCCATGTGAAATTGTGTGGCACAGTAGAGTTGAAAACCTTTCATTCAAACAATATTTCTGAAAAGGATAAACAAATAAAAATGAGCAAATTTACATTATTATACTATTGCAGACCAACAATTAGGTGCAAAATTTCTAATTCACTCGATATTAACTTCCCATCCCATGTTTCAAAGGTTTTGAAACAAAAAGCGCTGAAGGGGTTGGGGAACAAAAGGGGGGTGGAGAAAAACCATGTAAATGTGGGACGTAAAATAATTGTGTCTCTAACTTGAATAACTTATATACAATCCTCAAATCGAAGTAAAAAAAATAAAGTTCATGTATTGGCAAATGATTTGTTAAATTTTGTCATTCTTACCTATTGACTGAAACGTTCTTTTTGTCCTAATTCTGAAGTCTGCTCACATTTGGTTAATTTGATTCTTAAAATAACTATTCATGGTTTAATTTTTACCCTTTTAACCTATCTTTCTTTCTTTATTTTTTTATTTTGGGAGACAATTTTAATGAAGGTTTTTAGTCACACCACTTCCACTATTGCTTGTTTAAGATACTTTGTAGGGCATGAAATGCATCTAACCATTATTGCATCTTTTCTCAGTGCTGCTTTTTTTCTCGGTCCACAGGTAAAAGGCCAAAGAAAGGAATGGCAACAGCCAAACAACGCCTTGGAAAAATATTGAAGCTCAACAGACACAGCCATGCACGTTTCTTTGTCTGACGCAGGGTGTTTTAGCATCCTTTCCAACACCTAACAGTATTTTGGAATTGGGAGCCTGGTGCTCCTTAAAATCTAATGGTGGACTGCCAAGTACCCCATGATACACTGCCTGAAGAACAAAGTTTTTTTTTCGTTCCCAGCTTTCACTGTGCCACGCCTACTCAGCAATAACTGGAGGAGAATTGTGGATCTGAAACTCAAGGAAATGTGTCTTAGAAGTTTAGCACCTTCTTTAGGCTGCAGTGTAACTTTGATACTTTGACTTTTTAAATCTTATTTTTTATTTCTGCAAGTTTGTGCAGCTGAGAGTCGGGTAAGGGCAAGCAAAAGGCATGGGTGCTTTATGGCCTCTTTATTAATTTATTTCCGACCTATTTCTAAATGATTTTGCTTCCAGAAAATGTTTTTGTCTTATTTATATTTATTTGAGGTTGGTGATTTTGTTTTTTTTGTTTGGGAAGGGGAGGTGGGCTTATTTTAATGTGAATATTTTTTGTATGTCTTCTGTGTTATAATATTTTCATCTGTGGTGCAACAGAGCCACAGAAAGGTTTTTTTTTGTTGGTTCTTTTTTGTTGTTGTTATGGGTTTTCCAAAATTCATATTCATAAACAAGGATTTGGTGTATTTATCTCATTTTTAAATTATGTCCATTGATATCCATATTTTAATGTTGCTGTCTCTATATGTATGTTTACATACACACACTTGGCTAAGTTGCACCCATGGTAAAAAATCAACACTGTATTTTATTTGTAAATGGAAGTGGAATTTACTAAACAAGCATTATGTTTGCGTTTTTCTGAAAGAAATAAGGGCTAAGCTAATTTACCATTTTACCATGTTTGAAGATCATTTTTTTAACCGGTTATCTGGATGGAAAATAAGAGAGACTCTTGTGTTTTGCAAACCCAATGAACACTGACAAAGTAAAAAGCTGGTGCTAGACACGGATGTTGACATTTAGTCAGTATTGCAATGTAATCTTATTCATGTTGTCTCGCTCCATGCAGAAATATTGCTAATGATGTCATAATGAATATGTGAGACCCAAGTTCTGAGGCGTATATTTTGATATTTGCATCTGGAGTTTATATAATTATTATTTCTATTTTTTTTTTTTTATAAGCTTTAATTCAATGACATGGACAACAACGGAAACTTGCATCCTTTAACCACAAGGATCTCAGGGCAATGAAATTAGAAAATGGACAAATGGTGCCATTTACTTGGGATTTTAACCTTTGCAGTCATGTTGTGGCATTTCAGCTTTTTCATCCTTATGGCATGATATTATTCTACCAGTGGCTCATGGAAGGAGAGGCAACTGCTGTATTTCAGCCTCCTGATTTTAGAGATTTTTTTCCCCTCCTACTTGACTTGTAGTGTTCTTTCTTTTGTTTTTTGTTTTTTTTAAATGCGTGTGTACATCTTTAGTTACATCTTCGTGCCAGTCTTTGCATTTGCAAACCACATGCCAGTCTTGATGATTTTCTTGTATATAATGCTGATTCTAGATTTTGTATTTTCTGTAATATAAAAATTAAATATTTAACATGTCTCTTCCCCTGTATGTATTGCTTATTCTTGTTTTTTGTTTGTACACTTTACAATCAGGTGTCTGGTCCATAATGAACAAATTTAAATGGCAATTTTCTCCGTAAATGATTGTTGTATAAATTTGAGACCTGAGCAAACCACACGATGCATAAACAATATATCTTTATGTCTACCCTAACAAAAAGAGAAGACCCTGTTTAGCTTTATTCATCATAAAGCTTTTTCCTGAATACTGCAATAATATTTGCACATGGACTTACCAGGTTGGTGCTCTAGGGAGGCAAATGCAAAAGTTAAAGGTCTCTGTAAAACCAGAGCCAGTCTGTGGATTGACATATACAGTTGTGTTCAAAATTATTCAACCCCCACTGAAATTGAGTGTTTTGGCCAGTTTCACATTGATTTTGATCATTCAGTCATCTTGCTTACAATTAAATCAAAGAGGCACGTGTAGGTCAAACAAATATAACATAACATTTATAATGAAATAACCACAAATGTCTTTTCTGTGCTCACATCATTATCAGTTTTATTCAACCCCCAAGTGACATTCAATCTTAGTACTTAATACAACATCCTTTTACAGTTATAACAGCTTTTAAACGTGAAGCATAGCTTGACACAAGTGTCTTGCAGCGATCTACGGGTATCTTCGCCCATTCATCATGGGCAAAAGCCTCCAGTTCAGTCACATTCTTAGGCTTGCGCACTGCAACTGCTTTCTTTAAGTCCCACCAGAGGTTCTCAATCGGATTTAAGTCAGGTGACTGCGATGGCCACTCCAAAATGTTCCAGCCTTTAATCTGCAACCATGCTCTAGTGGACTTGGAGGTATGCTTTGGTTCATTGTCCTGTTGAAAGGTCCAACGTCTCCCAAGCCTCAGGTTTGTGACGGACTGCATCACATTGTCATCCAATATCTCCTGGTACTGAAGAAAATTCATGGTACCTTGCACACGCTGAAGCTTCCCTGTACCTGCAGAAGCAAAACAGCCCCAAAGCGTGATTGACCCCCCCGCCATGCTTCACAGTAGGCAAGGTGTTCTTGTCTTCATAGGCCTTGTTCTTCCTCCTCCAAACATAGCGTTGATCCATGGGCCCAAACAGTTCTAATTTTCTTTCATCAGTCCACAGAACACTATCCCAAAACTTCTGTGGTTTGTCCACATGACTTTTGGCATACTGCAGTCGACTCTTCTTATTCTTTGGAGACAGCAAGGGGTTGCGCCTGGGAGTTCTGGCATGGAGGCCTTCATTACGCAGTGTGCACCGTATTGTCTGAGCTGAAACTTCAGTACCCACATCTGACAAATCTTTTCTCAGTTCCTCAGCAGTCACACGGGGACTTTTCTCCACTCTACGCTTCAGGTAGCGCACAGCAGTCGAAGTCAGCATCTTCTTTCTGCCACGACCAGGTAGCGTTTCAACAGTGCCCTTTGCCTTGAATTTTCGAATGATGCTTCCTATGGTCTCTCTTGGTATGTTTAACATCTTTGCAATCTTCTTACAATACAACTGTATCTGCAGCAATTTAGTAGAAAAGGAATTGATGTATCTATTTATAAAGTACTTTACCAGGAAGGATACATTGAGATTTCTCTCATTTTCAAGTATGTCCTGGGTTCAAGAACATTGAATTCTTCCACTACACTCTGGAAGAAGATTTAGGCTAGGGTCAGACTGAGGCAGTGCGAACGCGCGTTCTGGCGCACATAATCACGGCCGCACTAGCAGCAGATGCCGGGCAATGACAGCCAATATACGAAGTACGGTCGCACAAAAGTCCGGCCGCGCAACGCAAGTGGAAAATGAACGCATTTTTTCGAGAACGTTAAACCGCTGGTACTGACGTACAGAGTGCGCTGCGGCCGCATAGCAGCGTGTGTGCGTGATTAGGAGATGTCAGACGCTGCTAGTGTGCGGCCAACATAACGTTCAAACAGCCGGATTTCCCTAGACTTCTTTTCACCCCATCGTCATGAAATACGTCCAGAATTGCGCATCGTCTGACCACTTAAGCGTATTCCGTGAAAAAATGCGTGCGCACGCATCGACGTACATTTTGACGGTGGCCGCAGAAAATGCGCTCATCTGTCCCTAGCCTTAGACAGACCAGCCTACACATGCTGACCACTTTAGAAAGATGAAGTGGATGGATTTATGAAACAAAGATCATGGCAGACCTACTTACTTCTTAATAGAATGCAATTAAGTTAAAGTATAGATCGGGTGTCACAATGGATGAGATTTACTTGGATTTTGTCAAAGCCTTCAACACAGTTCCACACGAGATTATTATTCAAATTAAGAAAAATTGGTCTAGATGAATATTCTTGTTCTTGGATAGAGTACGGAGAGTAGTCATAAATGGTGAATTTTCAAGACTGACACCAGTGGTAAGTGATCCTCCTCAGGGATCTGTAATAGGACCGCTTCTATTCAAACAACCTTGAAATAGGCATCAATAGCATGTGCTGCACTTAAATGACAGATTAAATTTAATGTAGATAAATGCAAGGTTATGCAATTTGGAGTAAAGAATACACAAGCAACTTATACCCTAAATGGTAATGAGTTAGGGAAATCAAGGCAGGAGAAGGATTTTGGAATAGTCATACACTTCAAATTATTCAACAATGCCCAATGTCAAACAGCAGCTGCCATGGTCAGCAAGGTATTGACATGCATTAAAAGGGAAATTCATTCTCGGGAGGAAAACATAATTCACACCTCTTTACATATCAATGGTAAGACCGTACCTTGAATATGCCATTCAATTTTAACCACATCGTGATCAGGCGATTTTACCATTATCTGTCCGAAAGTACCCACTGCTGTTTTTACATTTCTATGCTGTTTGTTTAGGTCTAATTTTCCTCTTACTCGTTTATGGAACTCACACTTATTATATACAGTTTTTCTTGCCATTAAATGGACTTTCTAAAGATACCATTATTTCAATCATATCCTATAATTAACTATAAAAAAGTTATGAAATCTGATGAATAAATGGAAAAAACACACTTTTTCGAACTTTAATTCCCAAAATCTATAACTGCCAAAAAAGACCCCAGCGAAATAGTTAAATTTTGTCCTGAAATTAGAAATACCCAAATTTTTACAGATTTTTGCTTTTTAACCCCTTAACTGCCGAGCCATTTCACTAATGTGTGCTGAGCTCATTTTCACTGTTTTAAGCTCATCATGTTTAACCCCTTAACGCCGCAGGACGTACATTTACGCCCTGCATTAGGCGGGCTTTGCCGCCGCAGGACGTAAATGTACGTCCTCGGCGTTTAGAGCCCCCCCGGGAGATACTCACCTTCTCCGGTCGCTTCCCACGCTGTTCTGACTCCCCCGGAGTCAGATCAGTGTGATCCCTCCTCCGGCGTTGTGACGTCATCGCGCCGGTGGCGCGATGACGTCAGTTTCAGGCGTCCCCCCCGCCGGAGCAGGGGAAGCGCCTGGAGGGGAGGGATCCTTTGGATCCCTCTATCTCCCGATCGCCTGGTCCCCGGCGGCTGTGGCCAGCATCGCTGGAAGGGTCACAGCCTGACCTTTCCAGCGATGTATGGGGGGTTAACCCCTTAGCTGCCAGGTCGCGACCGGGCACTAATTTGTGCCCGATCGCGGCCTATTTCCGGTGGGGGCCGCCATCTTGGATGGCAGCCCCCACCTCTGGGTCACCCCCCGGTCAACTGACTCATCGCGCCATGCGCGATGATGTCAGTTTACCGGGGAACCCCCTAGCTGCAAAGGGATTTCCCATGGAAATCCCTTGCAGGAGATAGGGGGGTTCTTTGAACCCCTTTATCTCCTGATCGGTGGCAGCTAGGGGGTCATGTATGATATTGCTGGAAAGGCCAGAGCATGGCCTTTCCAATGATATCAAACATGACCATGGTAAAAGTAAAATAAAAGTGTAAAAAAAGTAAAAATAAAAATAATAAAAAAATAATAAATTAAATAATAAAAAAATAATAAATATAATAATAAAAAAAATTTTGTTTTTTTTAATGCAGCACTATTGTTCACATTTCAATTATAATGTGAACAATGATGCTTCACTAATGATTTTTTTTTTTGGGGGGTTTAGCTAAAATCACGCAATTTCTCCCCAAAAAAAAAATGGGTTCACCGTTCTAATTTTTTTAACAAATCTACCCAATAGAATATGACCGCAGAGCCTCGGATAATAAAATTTAAAAAAAAAAACACTTTACACACTGTGGAAGATTGAAATTTTATTGAAAATTCAAATTTTTTTACATTTTTTTTTATAGCATTTTGGCAGGGCATGACATATACATATAATAATGATATATTATTAATCTGCCGAGTCTGCCGGAAAGAACGATATATAATTTGTCTGGGTGGTATAAGAATACGTGACTTAAAAATGGTCAAAATGAGCTCAGCAAACTTCTACTTCCGAAACAGCGCCGAAGTTGTAAAATTACTCCCGTCCTTAAGGGGTTAAATGTGATTTGAAGTCCTTTATTATACCCCCAGACAATTTTTATTTTTTTATTTTATCCAAAGGATCCCTCTAGCTCCACTTGGCAGCTAGGGGGTTAACTGTCCAACTGACGGCATCGCACATATCGCGGCGACGTCAGTGGGAGAGGGGGATATTCAAGATGCCAGCCACCTCCGAGAGCGAATCGAGATCCGGTGCCGAATCGTGATCTGTCACCTATGGGGTTGAGGAGAGGCACTGCTGAAAAAGGACAGACTCTGCCTTTCAGCGGTACCTTTTTTTTAATTATTTATTTATTTTTAACCCTAGCCTTTTGGGAGGGAGAGGCGTCCAATGGACAAGGCAGCCTAGACCCACTGAAGGAGCCCTATGATCTAATCAGTGATTAGATAATCAGTTCCCACTGATTAGGTCACACGGCAGCCATGTGACATCTGCCACCAGGGCATAGGGTGGCAGACATAATGCAGCACGCTCTGTGATCCAATCAGCGGGAGCCGGCCACAATCTAGAAGTTCGCAAGGCAATAGCAATGTGTGGTGAATTTGGAGGTATCACAGA
Source organism: Leptobrachium leishanense (assembly GCA_009667805.1). Taxonomy (NCBI): domain Eukaryota; kingdom Metazoa; phylum Chordata; class Amphibia; order Anura; family Megophryidae; genus Leptobrachium; species Leptobrachium leishanense. Next base: position 258,077,706 of record CM019065.1, on the reverse strand, counting down.
GCTCCATAGTAATGTACAGTGTTTACTGTGGAGCGCTGTGACACCATCATAAACACTACACATTACTGTGGAGCTCTGTGACAACCACATAATGTGTAGTGTTGTATGGGTGTCAGAGCCCCACAGTAATGTGCAGTGTTTGAGGGCGTCACAGAGCTCCACAGTAAACACTACACATTACTGTGGAGCTCTGTCACACCCTCATATTGCCCCAGAAAACTGAATATTATCCCTTAGTAACCCCTCAAATACTTTCCCAGCTACAGATGTTAAGCTCACAGGTCTAGAATTCCCAGGCATACATTTTAAACCTTTCTTGAATATAGGGACCACATCAGCTTTTCTCCAATCCTCTGGTAAGATTCGTGTAAGAAAAGAATCTTGAAAGATTAAGAACAGGTTTGCGTATTTCAACACATAGCTCCCTCAGTACTAGTGGGTGAATTTCATCCGGTCGTGGGGCTTTGTTCACATTCACTTTGTTTAATTGCTGCAAAACCTTTTCTTGACTCAACCAATCACTTTTTACTAGTAAGTTTTTATCAATGAATTGCATGTCTGTTTAGAAGTTTCTCTTTGATAAATACTGAAGAAAAATAATCATTAAAAATGTCTGCCTTATCTGGATTTTCAGTTAATAATACCCCTGACTTCGATTTTAGTGAACCTACATTTTTACTCTTGTTTTTTTTAGAATTCATGTACCTAAAGAATCTTTTAGGGTTGGCCTTGCTCTCTTTGGCTATTTCATTTTCTAGTTTAGTCCATCTAAACACTTTTTTCCATGCTTTATTGGCTGCCTTATATGCTATAGGATGCCTCAGATTTAAAAGCTTTAAATGCCTTCTTTTTATTTTTAATTTCCTTACAGGGTTATCCAAAGAGATTCGAAAAGTCACCGCATGTTCGGTGACTTTTCATTCTCTTCAATTCGGTTCCTGTTGCCGATCCCATTTCGGTGACCCTGCGGTGTATTCAGCAAGCACCACAGGGTCCCCGAATTGCAGGGAAAAGCTGCCGCAAACCCGACGAAAACTAACCGCAAAACCCAGCGAATGCACGCCGAAAACCTGCAAAAACATCTGGATTAACCCGTCGAAGACGCCGGAAAGACCCGAGCAGGAGCCGATCACACGCAGCGAAGCCGCCGCAAAAAGCCGAGAAAAAGCGGAGACCGCAGACAGAGGGAGGTGAATAAATTAGCAAAACAGTTTGTATGAATGTGAAAGTGAAAAGCTGTTTGCAAAGAAACTACTGAGCGAAAATGTCTGAAATTTACACAGGAGGTCCAGGGAATGACAATAAAAAGGGCTGTTACAGAAAAAATAAGTAAACTTAAAAAAAAAAAATCTGACTTTTTAAAAAAAAATGAAAATTCTGAAAAATGCTTAAAATATCCGAAAAATTCTATAAATAAAGAGACTCTTTACTGCAGAATTTTATAATGAACGGTTTATTAGATATTGAATTAAAACGGGAATATTTTTAACATTGAAGTCTATGGGATTCTCCTGAATAAACTTGCCGAATTAAACCACCGAATGGCAGGGCATTAGGGGAACCTTTCACTGCTGGTTTGTGTTCTCTGAATAGCCGAAGCAGTGCTTTTTCATGGGGATTTCATTGTCCTCAAACAGGCACCAAACAGGCACCGTATGTGCAGGCAATTCACCAGGATTTGGCGAATTACCTGCTCTCTGGATAGCCGAATGGCCAGGAAAGGCAACCGAATGCTGATTTGAAACGTCCCTGAGGGACAGGAAACAAGGACAAAAAGTAAAAAAAAAAAAGTTTTTAAAGGGACATGAAATAAGGGTTTAAAAAAAAACCAAAAATTCCTTCAAATATCGTGCCTAGGAGGTCCCCATAACCTGCCCGTGAAGTGGCGGATTTCTAGGATGTATAGAAACATTTAAAAACAAAAAAATGACGTTTCAAATGACGGTAAATGCTTTTCCTTTAATCCATTCATAAACAACTGCTTGGGGCGGCGGCCTGTATCAAAAGACATTTTAGGACGCGCAGAAAAAGTTTAGTAATTTTTTGGCTAAATTATGGTGAAACTTATGCAGGCTTTGGATGAAAGTAACAATAGGTGCTTTAAAATTGTGCCTTTAGCGTCGGCAACAGTGCCGTCACACCGTAACCATTCTGTGGTATTGTGGAAGAGTGCAGGGGTGGACCATGCGGTCCTATATTAAAAAGATATGAATCTGGTAAAGATGTCAGTGCACCCAAATATTTTGCCTTTGGTGGCAGCAAGTGCCTTCACACCGTAACCCTTTTGTGGTATTGTGGAAGAGTGCAGAGTTGGACCCTGCAGTTCAAAAAATTAAAATGACATAAATGTGGCACAGGCGTCACTGCAGCCAAATAGTGTGCCTTTCATGGCAGCAAGTGCCTTCACACCGTAACCCTTTTGTGGTATTGTGGAAGAGTTCAGTGCTGGAGGTTTTGTGAATGCAGAAGACATCCCCGATCTATTCCGTTATGTCAGCATCAGGGGATTGATAGCTGCTGATCCACGACTGATTCATTTTTATAAATGTCAGCCGGTCTACAGAGTCGGTGGACAGATGCACTCTTTTGTCTGTGACAAAACCTCCAGCGGCACTGTACGTCCTTTCAGAAAGCACGCTAGATGAAGGGCAACCTAGTAGCTGCATGGAATATTGGCTAAGTTCTGGCCAGTGATCCAATCCCAACACCCAGTAAGCCAGTGGATCATCTGCTGGAAAGGTATCCAGGTCTGCCCTTGCCCCTAGGTAGTCCTGCACCATATGGTGAAGACGCTGGCAATGGGTGCCTACATTTGACGTCCCTGGGCGTCGTGGACTAAAAAAAATTAAAAAGGCATCAGTCAAGCGGCCCCGGCCTTCACCACTATTCCTCTGATCATCCGCAGCCTCAGAAGCACCTGTGTCATCACTTGGTAACCTACCAGTGCCTGGAAAGGTGTTACACAAGTGTCGCTTTAGAGCGTCCTCAAGTTTTTTCATCCTGTGCTCCCTCTGTGCGGGCAGGATGAGCTCTGCAACTTTACCCTTGTATCGTGGATCAAGAAGGCTTGCCAACCAGTAATGATCCCTCTCCTTGATAGCACGAATCCTGGAGTCCTTTAGCAGGCTTTGCAGGATAAGGGAGCCCATGCAGCGTAGGTTGGAAGTGGCATTAGCTTCCGAGTCTTCCTGGTCAATGAGGAGGATGACCCCATCGTGCACTTCCTCCTCCCAGCCACATACTAGTCCTTGTGTTTCTGGGCACACAAAACCCTCCCTTGAGGAATCCCACCTTCAATGCCCCCACTACTTAAATATTCCTCATCCTCATCCTGTCTGATCTGAGGAGGACCCGCTGGAATGCTGTCTGTGGAAAGACTGGGGCCTTCAGAGCTAGGGAAGGCCTCCTCTTCCTCCTGCTGCTCTGCCTCTAGAGCCATATCTATAATTCCCCCAGGGCCGTCTTTAGCACGGGGCAAAAGGGGCAGCTGCCCTGGGCTCAGTCATTGCTATGGGGCCCAAGGCAGCTGCTCCCAGCCTGCAAAAATCAAGGAATCGCGTGCTGTCTCCCCTTCATAATGACATGTGACCGCAGAGAGGAGGTGAGGCCTCGCGAGAGATGCGGCTGGCTCCTCCCCTCCTCTTCACCATGCAGTTCCCCCTACAGAGAGACAAAGCAGGAAGCAGGCAGGGGCTGAGACTACAGCACGATGCGCCCAGCAGCCTGAAACAATGCTGGGGGTATGTGAGGTAGACATGTGCACAGCACAAAATTTCGTTTTGAACTAATGGATTAGTCCTAAAATGCAATTTATTTAGTTGCTAAAGAAATTCGTTTTCAGTTATTTAGTATGAAAACTAATTTCATTCATCCGAAAACCAGTGGATACAATTACTATTGTAGTGGCTCCTCAGAGGGCTGAGATCGCTGCTTGTTACAGTATCTCTCACTCTCAGCACAATGTGGTCCATATTATACAGTTGGTGCTAACTTAACCAGAGCTGTTGTAAACTTCCCAGAGCTATTGTAGCCTATGGAGGTTTTCAGTTTACAACAGCTCTGGTTAAGTTAGCACCAACATTGTAATACTGCCCCGTGTCATGCAAAGCTGTTACAGTAACTGACTGCTGCTCATCACAGCGCTCAGAGTTTCAGTAAAACTAGTAAATAATATTTTTATATATATATGATGTTAGAACAATATTATTTCCTTGTTTTACTGAATCTCTGAGCGCTGTTAGTCAGTTACTGTAACAGCTGAGCCTGATACATTGTACTGAGAGATAAGGTAACAAGCAGCCGATCTCCGCGCTCACAGCCACTGGATTTAAAGGGCTGAGAAAAAAAGGATCCTCTCTGTATAATGTTTAGAACATCCTCCTGCATTAATTAATACCCCTCTCTGTGTAATGTATACAACATCCACCTGCATTAATTAATACCCCTCTCAGTATATTATATAGAACATCCTCCTGAATTAATTAATGTCCCTCTCTGTATAGAACATCCTCCTCAATTTATACCTTTCTCTGTATAATGTATAGAACATCCTCCTGCATTAATTAATGTCCCTCTCTGTATAGAAAATCCTACTGCATTGGCATGTGGAGGGTGCAGAACTTCGGATGTTGCGCTCTTCATTGCTGGTCTCCTTCACTTATCAATGTAATATCACAAAAAGGACTGACACTAAAATGTAGTGCATTTTATTTTAGTTTCTTTAGTTTTTTGTACTGAGCAGTTTCGTTTCTCTTGAGTCATACGAAAACTAAATTATCCCAAAATTCCGACTAAATCGTTTTAGTACTAAAACGAATGCACATGTCTAATGTGAGGCACTGCTGGGGGCATGTGAGGCACTGCCCGGGGGTATGTGAAATACTGCTGGGGTCATGTGAAATACTGCTGGGGGTATGTGATGCACTGCTGGTGGCATGTGAGGCACTGCTGGAGGTATGTGAGGTACTGCTGGATGTATGTGAGGCACTGCTGTGGGCATGTGAGGCACTGCTGGAGGTATGTGATGCACTGCTGGGAGCATGTGAGGCACTGCTGGAGGTATGTGATGCACTGCTGGGGGCATGTGAGGCTCTGCTGGGGGTATGTGAGGCACTGCTGGGGGTATGTGAGGCACTGCTGAGAGTATGTGAGGCACTGCTGAGGGTATGTGAGGCACTGATGAGGGCATGTGATGTGAGGCACTGCTGGGGTCATGTGAAATACTGCTGGGGGCATGTGAGGCACTGCTGGAGGTATGTGAGGCACTGCTGGGGGTATGTGAGGCACTGCTTTAGGTATGTGAGGCACTGCTGGAGGTATGTGAGGCACTGCTGGAGGTATATATGGCACTGCTGGGGGTATGTGAAGCACTGCTGGGGTATGTGAGGCACAGCTGAGGGCATGTGAGGCACTGCTGAGGGTATGTGAGGCACTGCTGGGGGCATGTGAAATACTGCTGGGGGCATGTGAAATACTGCTGGGGGTTTGTGAGGCACTGCTGGGTGCATGTGAAGCACTGCGGGGGCATGTGGGGCTCTGCGCTCTGCTGGGGGTATATCAAATTCTGTGAGTTTAACTTACTATTAGCAGTACAACTAGGAGTATAAAAATTTAAATCTAACACTATGCAGCGCTGTTGTTCACTGGCGCCCGGTTGTCTGATTTACTAGCTCAGTTATACACTTATACACACACCTTACATTACTGTATCACAGCAATAAAATTCTAATGTACGGTGTGTATGAGTGTTTAAATTTCATTGCTGTGGCGCACTGTGATACGCTCAGACACACTGCGTGTTTTTTTTGGAGGGGGGCAGCATTTCATCCTTCACTCCAGGCAGCACAATGTCTTGGGCCGGCCCTTGTGTGTGTGTGTGTGTGTGTGTGTGTAATATATATATATTTGAATGTTGGAGTGGAGAGCAAAATTCCAAGGGGGGGCCCAAGAAAATATTCGCCCAGGGCCCAGTCAATATTAAACACGGCCATGAATTCCCCACAGAGTGTGCTCCAGCAGGAACACTAAAGGAATTGTGTCACTGATGCATGCACTGTCCCTGCTCATCATCCTCGTTGCCTCCTCAAATGGTGACAGTACAGTGCATGCATCCTTGATCATCAGCCACTGAGGGGGGGGGACAAGTTGACCTGAACCTGTCCTTGTACCATACTCACACAGGTACTCATTGATGGCCCTCTGCTGCTTGTGCAGACGCTGCAGCATTGCTAATGTCAAGTTCCACCTGGTGGCCATGTCACAGATCAGACGGTTTGTGGGAAGGTGGAATTCTCTTTGAATTTCTGCCAGGCGAACACTTGCTGGGAATGACCATCTGAAGTGGCTGCAGACTTTTCTGGCCTGGCTGAGCAGCTCTGCCAGCCCTGGGTACCTGGTTAGGAAACGCTGTACTACCAGATTTAGGACGTGTGCTAGGCATGGTACATGCGTCAACTTACCCAGGCGAAGGGCGGAGAGAAGGTTGCTGCCATTATCACAGACGACCATTCCCAGCTGAAGCTGGCGTGGTGTTAACCATCTCTGCACCTGCCCCTGCAGAGCTGACAGAATTTCTGGCCCTGTGTGGCTCCTGTCCCCTAAACAAACCAGCTCAAGCACAGTGTAATGATCATGGATGATTTCTGCCATAAACTATCATATTTTAATATTAACATACCAAAGAAGGACCACTAGGGGCAGTGTGTAGGCTGTTTGCACTGTGTGGCTAGCTGTGATGTCATTAAGCCAGCCTACGTTAGAGAGGTCTTTTCCTATTGGTAGAGAGAGGTTTTTCTACTGGTGACTCCCAATGGGTATAAAAGGGATTTGCAGGCAAGAGTTAGCTCTCTTTAGCTAGATACCTGAGACTGACCATGTGAAGTTTTCTGCAGCCCCCAGCTTGGGGCGTAGTAAGCATGCTTTCATTGCATTGCTGTATTGTTTAAGTATTGTTGTTTAGTTTAATGTACTGTGCCATGACTGTGTGTATATGTTTGTTTTTCTGTAGTTACTGTAAAGCAAATGATATAAACTGTGAATATAGATTGCCAAGTAAATTGTCATTCATATTTCACCGGTTTCTGTGTGTTTTTCTTATATATATTCGACCATATTACGCACAAGATATAAATGTTATTGTTGCAACTTAGGGTTTAATTATTGCATATTAATTCAATAATTAATGATGAATTTAATGCCCAAAATGAAACAATTTTTGACGAGGATGGGATATGCTTGGATATTTTAAGAAAGACACAAATGTGATTTGATTTGTATTTCTGTAAATATTACAGTAACTTGTGTCTGCATAGGATTGAATGAATGGATGATGCTATGTGCATAGATTTTCCATTTCTGCCTATGTAACCATATATACAGTTGTGTTCAAAATTATTCAACCCCCACTGAAATTGAGTGTTTTGGCCAGTTTGACATTGATTTTGATCATTCAGTCATCTTGCTTACAATTAAATCAAAGAGGCACGTGTAGGTCAGACAAATATAACATAACATTTATAATGAAATAACCACAAATGTCTTTTCTGTGCTCACATCATTATCAGTTTTATTCAACCCCCAAGTGACATTCAATCTTAGTACTTAGTACAACATCCTTTTACAGTTATAACAGCTTTTAAACGTGAAGCATAGCTTGACACAGGTGTCTTGCAGCGATCTACGGGTATCTTCGCCCATTCGTCATGGGCAAAAGCCTCCAGTTCAGTCACATTCTTAGGCTTGCGCACTGCAACTGCTTTCTTTAAGTCCCACCAGAGGTTCTCAATCGGATTTAAGTCAGGTGACTGCGATGGCCACTCCAAAATGTTCCAGCCTTTAATCTGCAACCATGCTCTAGTGGATTTGGAGGTATGCTTGGGATCATTGTCCTGTTGAAAGGTCCAACGTCTCCCAAGCCTCAGGTTTGTGACGGACTGCATCACATTGTCATCCAATATCTCCTGGTACTGAAGAGAATTCATGGTACCTTGCACACGCTGAAGCTTCCCTGTACCTGCAGAAGCAAAACAGCCCCAAAGCATGATTGACCCCCGCCATGCTTCACAGTAGGCAAGGTGTTCTTTTCTTCATAGGCCTTGTTCTTCCTCCTCCAAACATAGCGTTGATCCATGGGCCCAAACAGTTCTAATTTTCTTTCATCAGTCCACAGAACACTATCCCAAAACTTCTGTGGTTTGTCCACATGACTTTTGGCATACTGCAGTCGACTCTTCTTATTCTTTGGAGACAGCAAGGGGGTGCGCCTGGGAGTTCTGGCATGGAGGCCTTCATTACTGTCACGTATCCCCCTGAATACCAGAATAGTGGTCCCTATACGTAGACCGATCTCTAACCTTCCGATCCTTGAATGGTCGGCACAACTAGACAGATAATTAACCAGACAATATACAAAAAAGGGTAAACACCAGACAGATGTACAGAATAGAGTATTCGTTTTCCCTAGGACCTTAGTAATATAAGGGGTAGTCTGATGTGTGCTTAGGGTGCCACACAGACTGACCTCGGTACCAAAGTTAGGAGCAGAACCGTGAGAAGAGTTAATGCCAATACCAGGGGTTATACACAGGGTGGTTCGTTCGCCAATGCCAGGGGTCATACACAGAATGGTTCGTTCGCCAATGCCAGGGGTCATACACAGAATGGTTCGTTCGCCAATGCCAGGGGTCATACACAGAATGGTTCGTTCGCCAATGCCAGGGGTCATACACAGAATGGTTCGTTCGCCAATGCCAGGGGTCATACACAGAATGGTCCGTTCGCCAATGCCAGGGGTCATACACAGAATGGTTCGTTCGCCAATGCCAGGGGTCATACACAAAATGGTTAAAGTCAGAAGCAAGGTCAGACACAGATATTCGCCAAAATACACAAGAGCTCTGCGGGAAGTGAATACCACGTCAGGGCACCGGCGTCTCTGTGAGGCTGGGCTTTAAACCCGGCGGGTCTGCGTCAGCGCGCCAGGCCCCGCCCCCCGGCGTCCCACGTGTGTGGAAACTGGCTGCGATATCACTCGGTGCCTGGACAGCGAGCAGCGAGGAAGCTGCTGCCAGGCGCCGCCGGAACGGGGGCACATCGTGACAGAACCCCCCCTCAACGGGCGGCCACTGGACGACCCCCAGGAGCACGGGGATGAGCCAAATAGAAGGCCTTCACTAACCGAGGAGCATGGACCTCAGTAGCCGGGAGCCAAGAACGATCCTCCGGACCGTAGCCCACCCAGTCGACCAAGTACTGTAGGACCCCCCTAGACATCCTGGCGTCCAGGATGGCTTCAACCTCAAACTCCTCCTCGCCCTCCACAGAGACAGGAGGAGGGGGAGCACGGACCTTGGTGTACCGATTACACAACAGTGGCTTCAAAAGGCTCACATGGAACACATTGTGTATCCTGATATGGGGGGGCAATGCCAAAGCATAGGAGACCGGATTGAGTCGCCGCAGGATCCTATAGGGGCCTATGTATCTGGGTGCCAGTTTCATGGAGGGCACTAAGAGCTTGATATTCCGTGAAGAAAGCCAAACCCTGTCCCCAACTTGATACACGGGTGCCTGCCTCCTGTGTCTGTCGGCCTTGGTTTTCTGGATGGCACTACTCTCTTCCAGTGCCTGTTTGACTCTCCCCCAAGTCTCTTTCAATGATGCCAAATGCTCATCCAAAGCAGGAATCGTGGTATCAGGAAACGTAGCGGGGAGCACGGGAGGATCAAAACCATAAACAGTGAAGAAAGGGGAATGTCCTGTGGATTCACTCACTGCACTGTTCAATGCATATTCTGCCCATGGTAGCAGGTCTGACCAGTTATCTTGTTGTTCTGAAATAAAGCACCTGAGATATTTCTCTATATTTTGATTGGCTCGTTCTGCTGCTCCGTTAGTCTGGGGGTGATAGGCCGAAGAGAAGGATAAGTCTATCCCCACATTCTTACAAAACCCTTTCCAGAATCTGGAGACGAATTGGGTCCCCCTATCAGAGACAATCCCAAGAGGAATACCGTGTATGCGGACCACGTTAGCAATGAAAATGGGCACCAGTTCGGCTGCCGAAGGTAGTTTCCGAAGAGGAACATAGTGACCCATCTTGGAGAATCGATCTATGACCGTAAGTATTACTGTATTCCCTCTTGACTCAGGTAAGTCTACTATGAAATCCATAGCTAAATGCGACCATGGTCGTTCGGGGATCGGCAGAGACTGGAGTAAACCAATAGGTGCTGTTTTGGGACTTTTATGTCTTGTGCACACCTCGCACACAGCTATGTAATCTTTCACATCTCGGCGCAACGTGGGCCACCAGAGGAGTTTACGGATACTAGACACTGTTTTGGTGATACCCATATGCCCAGAGGTTTTATTGTCATGATAAATGTTTAGTACTTCCTCTCTTTCGTTCTCAGGTACAAAGAGTTTCGCGGGAGGTTTCCCCTCAGGAGCTGCACCCTGGACGGTCTGCAACCTTTTCACCAGAGGAGACGAGACACTAATCGTGGTAGAGGCTATAATCCTTTCCTGGGGTACAATGGGATGCTGATCTTGGATATTATGTTTGTAAGATTCATACTGTCTCGATAATGCGTCTGCTTTAATGTTTCTGGACCCAGGTCTATAGGTAAGCACGAAATTAAAACTTGAAAGAAACAATGACCATCTCGCTTGTCTGGAATTTAAACGTTTAGCATCTCCAATGTACGTGAGATTCTTATGATCGGTTATGATAACGATGGGGTCCCTAGACCCCTCCAATAAGTATCTCCATTCTGCCAAGGCCGAGATGACTGCTAACAACTCTCTATTTCCGATATCATAGTTCCTCTCTGCCGGGGACAATTTCCGGGAATAGAAGCCGCATGGATGCAAGGGTTTGTCGGGTGCCTCCCTTTGGGACAAGACTGCACCAAGACCTAGTTCGGAGGCGTCAACTTCTACTTGGAAAGGCAGAGCCGGATCTGGATGTCGGAGAACAGGGGCAGTAGTGAATGCTTGTTTAAGTGCCTCAAAGGCTTGACTGGCTTGAGGTGTCCATTTCTGATTTCCCACCCCTTTCTTTGTCATAGCCGTGAGGGGAGCTACCAAGGCTGAAAAGTCTTTAATGAATCTCCGATAGTAATTAGTAAACCCCAGAAACCTCTGGATGGCTTTAAGCCCTTGGGGTAGAGGCCAGTCAAGGATTGCTGAGAGTTTTTTAGGATCCATTTGAAAACCCTCAGGGGTTATTATATAACCAAGGAAATGCACTGTTTCTATGTCGAATAAACATTTTTCTAGTTTACAATACAATCCAGCCTCCAATAGTTTTTTCAATACTTGTTTCACGTGGGCGTGATGAGTTTCCATATCAGGAGAGTATATCAGGATGTCATCCAGATATACTATGACGAACGCTTGCAGAAAGTCCCTTAGGGTGTCGTTTATGAGGTCCTGAAAAACGGCTGGCGCATTACATAATCCAAAGGGCATCACCAGGTATTCATAATGCCCGCTACGTGTATTAAAAGCCGTTTTCCATTCATGCCCCTTTTTAACCCTTACCAGGTTGTAAGCTCCGCGTAAATCGAGCTTCGTATATACGGGCCCCTTTTAATCGGTCGAATAATTCTGTTATGAGAGGTATGGGATATGCATTTCTTATAGTTATCCTATTCAAACCTCTATAATCAATGCAAGGTCGCAGATCTCCCTCTTTTTTGGAGACAAAAAAGAAACCTGCTCCTGCTGGAGAGGAGGACCGTCTGATGAATCCTCGCTCTAGATTCTCCCTTATGTATTCCTCCATAATGTCATTTTCTTTTTGTGACAAAGGGTATACGTGTCCCCTAGGAGGCATAGTACCGGGGAGTAAATCTATAGCACAGTCATATGGACGATGTGGTGGTAGGGCCTCAGTCCTGGCTTTAGAGAACACCTCCTTTAATGCCAGATAACATTCAGGGACCTCTGTGGATAAAGGAGGGGCTGTGGCAATATTGAGGCTACCAATCACATTGACCCTGCCCAGGCAATTTGACTGACAACTAGGACCCCAACATTTTATGTCTCTCTGGACCCAATCAATAACCGGGTTGTGCTCTGTTAACCATGGAAACCCAAGAACGACAGGACATGAGGGAGATTCAATAATTTGAAATCTTATCGTTTCACGGTGCAAAACTCCTGTTTTCATACATACATCAACAGTGTCGTGAGTGATATGTGGACATGACAGGGGTTTTCCATCTATGGCTTCCACCATTAGAGGCTTCTCCTTGAGAACCAGAGGTAAGAGGTTTTTGGCAGCAAAATATTTGTCCATGAAATTACCTGAGGCCCCAGAGTCTAAGAACGCCTCAGTCTTGAGGTGAACCCCCTCCCAGGTTAGGGAGATCGGTACCAGAATCCTGGATTTTTTTTTTCACTATCCACAAAGGAGGCATACAGAGAACCGATAACCTGGGTATTAGCTGTTCTTTGACCCGATTTGCCACTCTCACCCCTGCTAACCCTGGGTCTCTGAGGACATTGAAGGCGGAAATGATCTGCCCCTGCACAATAGAAGCAGAGCCCCTTTTCTCTTCTGTGAGCTCTTTCTGCTTCCGAAATACCCGTTTTTCCTATTTGCATAGGTTCAACGACTGGCATATCTGTTTTTGCGTTCTCCGGGTTACCTGACGTACTGGTGTGTCTGGGTAATAAGGGTAAAGGAGGCAAGACCCTTCTGGGTCTGTCTCTGGGGTGTCTCCTTTCCCTAATTTGATCGTCCATGGCTATGCAAAAATCAATTAGATGGTCCAGATTTTCTGGTAATTTTAAGGGAGCCAGCTCAAACTTAAAAGCCTCGTTCAGGCCTTCGGTAAAGGCTAAGGTTAAAACGTCGTTCGGCCAAAGCACCTCTGAAGTCAAAGTCTTAAACTCTATGGCATAGTCGGAGACCCTCCTATTACCTTGTTTAATGTGAAACAAGGACCTACCCGCATTGGTAGCCCTTCTAGAGGGATCAAAGGTACGTTTTAACTCAGAGGTAAAACCCTCATAGTCATAGATGATGGGTTTCTTATTTTCCCACAAGGGCGTAGCCCACAATAAAGCTTTTTCTGTTAAATGATTAATCAGATAGCCTACTTTGGCCTTATCAGACATACAGGACCCTGGGTTATTCTCGAACAAGATCTCGAGTTGGGTCAAAAAACCCCGGCATAAACTTGGTGTCCCATCATAGCGTAAGGGCGCCTTCATACTAAGCCTATGTCTTTCGGGAGAGGCCGAACTGACCCTAGGCAATACTGGGTCTGGAGGGTTTGTGATTTCTGTATTGGACCGATTTAACAGGGTTTGCAGAGCAAGAGCAATCTGGTCCATCCTATGGTCCTGCTCTTCTTGTGTGGCTGCGATACGTGCCAACTGATTAGAGAGGTCTGCGGGATCCATTGGCCCTGACGTAATGTCACGTATCCCCCTGAATACCAGAATAGTGGTCCCTATACGTAGACCGATCTCTAACCTTCCGATCCTTGAATGGTCGGCACAACTAGACAGATAATTAACCAGACAATATACAAAAAAGGGTAAACACCAGACAGATGTACAGAATAGAGTATTCGTTTTCCCTAGGACCTTAGTAATATAAGGGGTAGTCTGATGTGTGCTTAGGGTGCCACACAGACTGACCTCGGTACCAAAGTTAGGAGCAGAACCGTGAGAAGAGTTAATGCCAATACCAGGGGTTATACACAGGGTGGTTCGTTCGCCAATGCCAGGGGTCATACACAGAATGGTTCGTTCGCCAATGCCAGGGGTCATACACAGAATGGTTCGTTCGCCAATGCCAGGGGTCATACACAGAATGGTTCGTTCGCCAATGCCAGGGGTCATACACAGAATGGTTCGTTCGCCAATGCCAGGGGTCATACACAGAATGGTCCGTTCGCCAATGCCAGGGGTCATACACAGAATGGTTCGTTCGCCAATGCCAGGGGTCATACACAGAATGGTTAAAGTCAGAAGCAAGGTCAGACACAGATATTCGCCAAAATACACAAGAGCTCTGCGGGAAGTGAATACCACGTCAGGGCACCGGCGTCTCTGTGAGGCTGGGCTTTAAACCCGGCGGGTCTGCGTCAGCGTGCCAGGCCCCGCCCCCCGGCGTCCCACGTGTGTGGAAACTGGCTGCGATATCACTCGGCGCCTGGACAGCGAGCAGCGAGGAAGCTGCTGCCAGGCGCCGCCGGAACGGGGGCACATCGTGACAATTACCCAGTGTGCGCCGTATTGTCTGAGCTGAAACTTCAGTACCCACATCTGACAAATCTTTTCTCAGTTCCTCAGCAGTCACACGGGGACTTTTCTCCACTCTACGCTTCAGGTAGCACACAGCAGTCGAAGTCAGCATCTTCTTTCTGCCACGACCAGGTAGCGTTTCAACAGTGCCCTTGAATTTGCGAATGATGGTAGCTTTTGGGCTCTGTGGAGTGTTGGGCGTTAAGGACTGCGTGCAGGGCTGTCTTTAAGGAGGGGCAGCTGCCCCAGGCCCATTCATTGTTGAGGGGCCCAGTTTGGAAGCTCAGCAGTCCCACTCCCTTGTGCCCGCAGTAATCATGATCTCGCAGGCTGCCTCCTCTCCATGGTGACAGGTGACCACAGAGAGGAAGTGACATCATCCCAATGTGGGACATGGAGCTGCAGCTGTCTGGAGATACTGGTAAGAGTCTTAGTAATACCAGGATGACCTGCTGGTTTTGAATCATGAAACATTATGAGTAACTCTTGTCTTTCCTTTTCAGGCACAAACAACATATCTGGAGGCTTGTTAGGTGGAGCCCCCATTTGAGCTGCTTGGAGGCGTTCCAGAAAAGGCGAGGAAACAGACAAGACTGTGGAAGCCACAATACGTTCAGGAGGAACTATAGGATTGTGGTCTTCTGTGTTTGATTCATACGGGTCGTATTGACGAGATAAGGCATCAGCCTTTACATTGCGGTCACCTGGTCTGTAAGTCAACACAAAATTAAACCGAGACAGTAGTAATGACCACCTGGCCTGTCTCGAGTTCAGACGTTTAGCATCCCGATGTACGTAAGGTTCTTATGATCAGTGATTATCAACAAAGGGTCAAGAGTACCTTCCAATAAATGTCTCCACTCTGACAGACCTGGTTCTTCAGACCTTTACGTGTCATATTGATGATAGGAGAAGCTACAGCAGAATAATTCTTGATAAATCTCCTATAATAGTTGGAAAACCCCAGAAACCTCTGTATGGCTTTGAGGCCTTGAGGGAGAGGCCATTCTGAGATGGTCGTGAGTTTGGAAGGATCCATCTCAAAACCTTCTGGAGTGATAATGTACCCAAGAAATTTTACAGTAGTAATGTCGAATAAACACTTCTCCAGTTTGCAATAAAGACCATTGTCTAGTAGTTTTGCTAATATCCTGTCTGACATGTTCATGTTGGGTTATAAGATCGGGAGAGTAAATTAGTATATCGTCTAAGTATACGATAACAAAGGATTGCAAAAAATCTCAGAGCACATCATTAATGAAATCTTGGAATACAGCTGGAGCATTACAGAGACCGAACGGCATGACCAGATATTCATAATGCCCACTCCTGGTGTTAAATGCTGTTTTCCATTCATGACCATCTTTTATACGTATCAGGTTGTAAGCCCCTCTCAAATCGAGTTTTGTGTATACTGCTGATCCCCTTAACCTTGTAAACAGTTCTGATATAAGAGGGATAGGGTACACATTCTTGATGGTGATCTTGTTAAGCCCCCTATAATCGATACACGGGCGTAAATCTCCTTTTTTAGATACAAAAAAGAACCCAGCCCCTGCTGGAGAAGAGGAACATCTGATAAAACCTCTCTCCAAATTCTCCTTTATGTTCTCCTCCATGATTTGGTTCTCTTTTATGGATAAAGGATATACTTTTCCTCGAGGAGGCATGGTACCTGGATTAATATCTATGGCGCAATCATACGGTGTGTGGAGGTAGTTTCTCTGCCGCTCTTTTATCGAATACAGCCCTGAGATCGGCATACCAGTCAGGAACCTCTGTAGACAATGGAGGAGCTGTAGGTGTGTTCAGGGCACCAATATGCTGAATGGGTATTAAACAAGTCCCAAAACAAGCAGGTCTCCAAGACAGTATCTCTCCCTTAGCTCAATCAATAACAGGATTATGTTCCACCAGCCAAGGGAAACCAAGCACAACAGGATTGGAAGGTGAACGGATAACCTGAAATATGATCTCGCCTTTATGCAAGAGACCAGTGGTAAGAACCACTGTAACAGTATTGTGAGTAATTCTGGGTCAGGATAACGGCCTACCGTCTATGGCTTCGACGGCCAAGGGTGTCTCTCTTACAACCAGAGGGAGAGAAAGGGAGGAAGCGTATTCAACATCAATGAAATTACCAGCAGCCCCAGAGTCAACAAAAGCGGTAGTATGCGTGGTCTTGGTCTCCCAAGCCACGGATACTGGTAACAAAAGTCTAGTGTCTTTGACAGGAGACATGAACGTCACACCCAAGGCCTGTCTCCTCAGTTGCCTTAGGTGCGGTAGTTTTCCGACTTATCATGCATTCTAGGGCGAGTGGGACATTGAAGTCGTAAATGTCCTTTTAAACCACAATACAGGCACAGTCCCTCACGAAGACGCCTTGTTCTCTCTTCCTCTGTAAGCCTAGTATGGCCTAGTTGCATAGGCTCAGAGGGAGAGGATAACTCTCTTGGTGGTGCCTGAAAGACAGGGGCCAACCTTGGTAACGGTCTCTTAGGTTTCGCTCTAGGAGTTCTTCTGTCCCTTATCTGATCATACAGATCTATACAATAATCTATAAATTCACTCAACACCTCAGGTAATTTACGAGGGGCCAACTCATGAATCAATGACTCCGATAACCCCTCCATAAAAGCCAGAACCAGAGCCTCATTAGTCCAGTTCACGTCAGAAACCAACGTTTTAAATTCTCAAGCATATTCCGATACAGTCCTGTTCCCTTGACGTATGCGGAACAAGGATTTGCCAGCTACCTTGGACTTTCTGGTAGGATTAAACATACGTTTTAACTCGGCTATGAATTCTTTATAGTTCAGTACGATAGGCTTCTCTGCCTCCCATAAAGGATTCGCCCATGTCAACGCTCTGCCAGACAGATGGTTAATAATGAACCCCACTTTGTCAGTGATAAACATTTGTGGATTTAATTTAAAATGAATATCCACCTGGACCAAAAATCCCCGTCACTCCGAGGGAGTACCGTCAAACCTGATAGGAGCAGTCATGTGTACCTGGGATGTCTGAACAACAGAGGACACAGGTATAGCAGGCGGAGGTGCAACCCCAGCTGGTTCCAGGTGAGCCGTATTAGTCAGGATAGTAAGGCGAGAGCAAACTGATGGTCCTGCATAGGCGAGAGCATCCTATGGTCCTGTCTGGATACAAAGTTACTCAAATGCTGTGTTAAGTCTGTGGGATCCATTTGGCCAGATCGTAATGTCACGGTTCCCGGATCCCACCACGCAGTTCTTAACGCCCAACACTCCACAGAGCCCAAAAGCTACCAACAGGGTAGCCGTAGAAGAATCCCTAACTGTCTGGTCCTTAGAATTGGCCAGGTATACTAGCTAGACAGAAAGGGTTAATCAAAGACAATGTCGTAATACAAAACCAGGTCAGCAACACGGGGGTTGTCAGACGAGCCAGAATCAGGAATACAGAGTATAGAATAGTCAAATGTAATAGCCGGGTCGATATCAGTGCAGAATCGTAGTACAAGGAAATAGTCTAGGGCAACAGAATGCAGAATAGTCAGAAAACAAGCAGAGGTCAATAACAGGTTAAATCACGAGAGAATTCAGGTACAAGGAGCTCAGGTATGGATAACCACGATCTGGCACTGCTTAGAAGGAACTGTTGGTTTTTAAAAGACCTTCACCAGACCGTGCCCCCCTCTCAAGCCACACCTCATGCAGCCACCTCCCTGCCTGTTTCAATTTAAACCGAGTGTTGGTGAGCGAGCAGCATCAGACATGCTGCCCTCAAGCACACCGGAAAGGCTGGAAGCCCCCAACGTTACACGCGGATGGTATTACAATCAATGCGATCATGCGCATCTTTTTACAAACAACATTTGTGCGCATAATTTTAACGTCTTTGAAAATCGGTGGTAACTGGTGGTAACTGCAAATCGGAACGTTCTGGCCGAAACGAAAAACACCAGCACGAAAAAAAAAATACAGCACAGTATAGGTACACATTCTACACATACCGAAACAATAAAATTGTGAATTTGTGCGTGTTTTTTTTATTGTTGCAGCATGTTACATAGTTACATAGTTATATAGGCTGAAAAAAGACATGCGTCCATCGGGTTCAGCCTCTCCCACATAACCTACTGCTGTTGATCCAAAAGAAGGCAAAAAACCCAGTCTGAAATGCTTGCCAATATGCAACATACTGGGAAAAAATTCCTTCTTGACCCCAGAATGGCAGTCAGATTTCTCCTTGTATCAAGAAGCTTTTACCCACATATTAAATATTATAACCCTTAATATTCTGTGTCTGCAGGAAGTCATCTAGTCGTTTTTTAAAAGTCTGTACAGACTCTGACCCAACCACCTCAACAGGCAGAGAATTCCACAGCTTTATTGTTCTCACCGTAAAATAACCCTTCCTATGCTTTAAGCTAAATTTTCTTTCTTCCAGTCTAAATGGATGACCCCGTGTCCTATGTATAGTCCTGTTAATGAATAGGTTATCAGACAATGGTTGATAATGGCCCCGTATATATTTATATAAGGTTATCAGATCCCCTCTAAGGCGCCGTTTCTCTAAACTAAACAGGTTTAAGCTTGTTAATCTTGCCTCATAACTTAACCCTTCCATTCCCCTTATTAATTTAGTTGCCCGTCTCTGCACTTTTTCTAACCCTATAATATCTTTTTTTAAGACCGGTGCCCAAAATTGCACGGCATATTCAAGGTGCGGCCTGACCATTGATTTATACAGAGGCAAAATTATGTTTTCATCCCATGAGTGAACTCCCCTTTTAATGCATGCCAATACTTTGCTTGCCTTGGCGACTGCTGTTTGACATTGCACATTGTTACTTAGTTTGAAGTCTATGATTATTCCCAAATCCTTCTCCTGCTTGGATTTCCCTAACTCCGTACCATTTAGGGTATAAATTACTTGTGTGTTCTTCACTCCAAAGTGCATAACTTTGCATTTATCTACATTAAATTTCATCTGCCATTTAAGTGCCCAGTCCCCCAATCTATCTAAATCCCTCTGTAGCGAAGTAACATCCTGCTCACATTGTATTACTTTTCCTAGTTTTGTGTCATCTGCAAACACTGATACATGACTTTCAATGCCTATCTCAAGGTCATTTATAAATAAATTGAATAGTATTGGTCCTATAACAGACCCCTGAGGGACACCGCTTACCACTGGTGTCCATCTTGAAAATGTACCATTTATGACCACTCTCTGTACCTTATCTTTTAGCCAGTTTTCTATCCAAGAACAAGTATTTTCATCTAGACCAATTTTTCTTAATTTAAATAGTAACCTTTTGTGTGGAACTGTGTCGAAAGCTTTGGCAAAATCTAAGTAAATCACATCCACTGCGACCCCCTGATCTATACTTCTACTTACTTCCTCATAGAACGTAATTAGGTTAGTCTGACATGATCTGTGTTTCATGAAACCATGCTGATTTTTGCCAATAACATTATACCCCCCAATAAATTCCTGAATATTATCCCTTAGTAATCCCTCGAATACTTTCCCAGCCACAGATGTTAAGCTCACAGGTCTATAATTCCCAGGCACAAATTTTAAACCTTTCTTAAATATAGGGACGACGTCAGCTTTTCTCCAATCCTCTGGTACTATTCCTGAAAGAAAAGAATCTTGAAAGATTAAGAACAGAGGTTTACATATTTCAACACATAGCTCTCTCAGTACTCGCGGGTGAATTCCATCTGGCCCTGGGGCTTTATTCACATTCACATTGTTTAATTTCTGCAAAACCTTGTCCTGAGTCAACCAGTCACTTTGTATTAGTAAGTTTTTATTAATGAATTGCATGTCTCCTGTTATAGGTTTCTCTTTGATAAATACTGAAGAAAAATAATCATTTAAAATTTCTGCCTTATCCTGATCTTCAGTTAACAATAACCCTGACTCAGATTTTAGTGAACCTACATTTTCACTCTTAGGTTTTTTGGAATTTATGTACCTAAAGAATCTTTTAGGGTTGGTCTTGCTCTCTTTGGCTATTTCTTTTTCATTTTCTAGTTTAGCCCATCTAATTGCATTTTTACATGCTTTATTGGCTGCCCTATATGCTTTATAGGATGCCTCAGATTTATCAGATTTAAAAGCTTTAAATGACTTCTTTTTATTTTATCATTTCCTTAGTTACCTTCCTACTAAGCCACATTGGTTTCAGTCTGTTTCTTTTATATTTATTAACCAGTGGAATATATTGAGACGTGTACTTTTCTAGTGTTAGTTTAAAGATATTCCACTTATCCTCAGTGTTTTTCCCGTGAAAGAGTTTCTGCCAGTCAATGACATTGAGAGCTTCCTTTATTTTAATAAAGTTGGTCTTTTTAAAATTATATGTTTTAGCATGCCCCTTATGAATGTGTTTTTTTGAGTTTATTTCAAAAGTCACCATATTATGGTCACTGTTTCCCAACTGTTCCTTTACATTAATATTTGAGAAAAGATCCACATTATTTGTTATAACCAGGTCCAGACAGTTATCCTCTCTAGTTGGTGTTTCTACCAGTTGTGACATGAAGGTATAATTTAAAATGTTCAGAAACCGGATTCCCTTTGCTGAATTACTAGTCCCACTATCCCAATTAATGTCCGGGTAATTAAAATCTCCAATAATTAAAGTGCTACCATGATCTGCAGCCTTCCTAATTTGCTCTAACAGTTGTTCTTCCTCATCATTATCTATATTAGGTGGTTTATAGCATATGCCAACCAATAGTTGACTTCCCTGTTTATTCCCCAACGAAATATTAACCCATAAGGATTCCACATTTCCCTCATCGCTTTCCAGTTGTGTAATATTAGGCTTTAAATCCTGATTTACATATAAACACACTCCATCCCATTTCTTATGTTTCCTATCCTTTCTAAACAATGTATAACCGATAAGTTTACAGCCCAGTCATGCGTTTCGTCCCACCACGTTTCTGTTATTCCTATAATGTCGTATTGCTTAGTGTATGCTATTACCTCTAGTTCCCCCATCTTGTTATTGAGGCTCCTTGCATTAGCAAGCATACATTTAATGTTGTCTCTACCCACACATGCTGAATGCGACTTTACATTACATGCCTCCACTGTTCTGACATTACCCATCCCCCGGCCTCCCCCTTAGTCTGAGCTGAAACCCTTGCGCTATCTACTCTGTCTCCATTTTGTAAGATACTGTATCCCTCCCCCCTTCCACTAGTTTAAAGTCTCCTCCAACCTTTTAACCATCCTCTCCCCTAGCACAGCAGACCCTCTTCCATTCAGGTGCAATCTATCACAACTATACAGATTGTACCCCAGTGCAAAATGAGCCCAGTGCTCTAAAAACCCAAAGCTCTCCTTCCTGCACCAAGCTTTAAGCCACGTATTGACCTCCCTAATCTCCCGCTGCCTTTCCACTGTAGCACGTGGCACAGGTAGGATCTCAGAAAATACTACCTTGGAGGACCTCTTCTTCAGTTTACTTCCTAATTCCCTGAAATCATTCTTCAGGTCCTTCCATCTTCCTCTTACTTTGTCATTGGTACCAATATGGACCATGACAGCTGGGTCATCTCCAGCCCCTCCCAATAATCTATCAACTCTGTCAACCACATGCCTAACACGGACACCCGGCAGACAGCAAACTGTCAGGGTAATCTGTCGCGCTGATCACCTTAACCGATCTACTCTCTTAATAATAGAGTCCCCTACCACCACAACCTGTCTAGGCTTACTTGCCCTCTTTATCCCTCCCTTACTTGGTGGGCTGATCCCCCTGCTGTTAGAGGGAGCAGCCTCCTCCAGTACTGCTACACCTGAGCTGATGCACCCAACATCTTCGCTCAAAGGGGCAAATCTGTTGGTGTGCGCAAGATCGGGACTAGCCAACCTTTTCCTCTTGCCTCCCCCCCTGCTACCACGTGTCACTGACACCCAGCTACCAACCTGTTCCCCGGTTAACTCCACTCCTCCCACACCCCTAGATTCCTCAACTATACTTTGCTCCGTGAGAAGCAGGCTCCTTTCAAGATTGTCAATCTGCCTCAGCGTTACGATTTGCCCTTCCAGATCTCCAATATGAGCTTCCAGAAGAGCTACACGTTCACACTTGCTACAGAGATATGGACCCTGGAAGGATTCCTCCAGACATGCATACATGCAGCAGGATGTGCACTGGGTCAAACCTTCAAGCTTGCTAACACTCATACCCACAACAAGAGAATATATCACAATTGATACCTGTTATTAGAACTCCTGTTTTTAAACTCCACTTGAAAATAGCCCACTTAGGAAGTAGACCACTGACAAGCCCTTGTGAGCAAGCTCAGTGAGCTGCCATTGAGTTTATGTAGCCATACAAGTGAAATCACCTGACAGGCTACACGCCCCAAATTAACAAGTCACCAGCCACCCAGGGAAAAAAAAACAACCAAAAAGCACAACAGAAAAAAAAAAACAGCAAAGAGAAATTAAACAAATAAATAAACCAGAGGTTTCTCTCCCTCTAGAGATACAAACCACAGACCAGTACAGGTAGAATTCCTGTTTTTAAACTCCACTTGAAAATAGCCCACTTAGGAAGTAGACCACTACAAGCCCTTGTGAGCAAGCTCAGTGAGCTGCCATTGAGTTTATGTAGCCATACAAGTGAAATCACCTGACAGGCTACACGCCCCCAATTAACAAGTCACCAGCCACCCAGGGAAAAAAAAACAACCAAAAAGCACAACAGAAAAAAAAAAAAAACAGCAAAGAGAAATTAAACAAATAAATAAACCAGAGGTTTCTCTCCCTCTAGAGATACAAACCACAGACCAGTACAGGTAGAATTCCTGTTTTTAAACTCCACTTGAAAATAGCCCACTTAGGAGTAGACCACTACAAGCCCTTGTATACTCCGATTTACTTTGACAGGCGCAAAAACTTAAGTGAGTCAATTAAGGTAAATTGATGTCAATTAAGGTTCTTAATTCTGATTGGCTGAATCCCGCGAAAAAAACAATCCGCACACTGATTTACGTGCGCTACGTTACTGCGCGCGTATTACTCTTCGTTTTGCGCGTCGTTTTTCCGAACGTTATTTTCGGACGGGTGAGAAAATGCGTTCGGATCATAATACCACCGTTAATTTCCACGCGATAACACTGGACAATGCGCGAACGAAATTGCATGAAGAATGTAATAGGGGCCATAGGTTTTAAAGTTTTTATTTTGGTAGGATTTGAAAAGGTAATTAAAAGCAATATAAAATCATCTGGTTCCAGAGACAAATTAATTATACGATTAATATTTAACTATTAAAAGACTCTCCCCAGAGATTACACTAATATAACCCCATGGTCCTTGAGTTTAAAATAATTAATGATAGCTCTCCCCAGAGATTAAAATAGAAGAAAGTAATAAAACATTAGTTAAAACATTAACTAATTTCTAGACCCTAGCAAGAAAATAAAAGACAATGCATAGGTGATCTTTTTTTTTTTTTTTTTTTAAATTTCAAAGTTTTTTATTTTGAAAAAGAGTCAGCTTAACATCAAACAAAGCGTGGAATGGCCTCGCAGGGCCATGAAATGTCATCAGAGAAACACATTGATATAAAATAAAGAAGTCATCAGAGAAAAATCACATTTTAACAAACATCCCCTAAGAGGGGGGTCTCATCGAAGGTAAACAGCAAACGAAACATGGAATGGTCTATATGAGCAATAAAACTTCGTATAAGTCGCATAGAGAAATATTAGAGTCAGGTAACAGAAACTAAACATCAGAAATTAATATTCAAAGAGTCCTCAAACCAACAACTCAGAGAGTGTGGGGTTAAAAGGAAAAAATAAGGGGGGGGAAGAAACTGGGGAAGGAGAGAAGATGGCGGAGGCCAGTACCGTGCCAGCCCTGGCAAAGTCCCGTGGGCCGAAAAGACCACGTGGATGCCATGGGGAGTAAGTGGCACCTGGCCCGGGTACTTGGGGACGATGCCGGACTCTAGGCCGCAGCCGCGCCCTCCAAGGGCTCCCGGAGAGGCCATCAAAAAAAAAAAAAAAAAAAGGGGGTGTGGGGGTGACAAAAATAAAAATCAACAGCGGAAAATGGCCGCGCAGGACCGTGAAAGGGCATCGAAAGAGGTCTTAAGAAAAGCAAAACATACAAGAACAAATAAAGCAATATCTAGGAAGGGTCGTATTATGTCATCCGCCGTAACATATAGTATGTCCTTTGTAGAGAAAAAGCTCGTCAGAACAAAAACAACACTCTGAATGACTTTCGACAGGTGTCAGCAGAATCATCCTCAAGTGGGGGGGGGTCTCCTCAAAATATAAAAGAATAAAAAGCGAAAGTGGCCTTGTAGCGCCCAAACATAAAACAGTCTCTGCGGAGATAATTCCAACCAGGGCCCTCCATTTCTCATCAGGAAACGAGAACAAAAAGACAATAAATGTCCATAGAGGGCGTCCAGAAGAAAAGCACAAAAATAATAATAAAAGGGGGTGTCATCCAAAACACAGAATGTCAGAAATAAGAGCCAGGGGGGTATCCTCAGCCAGTGTCTCTAAATGGTAGTCGACCTACAGCAGGCAAAACGAAGCCGATCAGGCCAGGTACATCCTTCAGGGACCCCCACAGCAGAGCACTCACGGCCGGAGCAGTTTCACGAGGCCAGGATATCCACCACAGCCCTCCCACAGGGCTCTCACCAGCAGCAGGCATCACCTCCACTGCGGCTTGCGACGCATCAGGCACCAACTCCACTCCATCTTGCGGCGGTGAGTATTCGTGCAGCGTCTCCGATTTCCAGCGCTCTTCTACCTTGTCCTCGGGGACCAGCTCACCTCCAGGCGCGCCATCCGCCACCACAGCAGGGAGGACCACCGACCGTCCGAGAGGTATCTTCACCCGTTCCGGACGTTCAGTTAAGTCCTCCGTCGTCTCCTGACCTTCACGCAGCACCGCCATCAGGGTACGCCAGGAGCCCGTTATAATCGGGCCTCCCTTGTCCTCCGTCTCCATCACCAGGAATTCCTCCGAGCGCTCAAACACCGCCTCCAGGTCTCCAACACGAGGAGGGTGCGTCGGCCGCCTCCATGCCGCGCCACCTCGTTCCTCCAGCAACCCATCCGCAGCGCCCGCCGCTGCGTTCAGAAGATGGGGGCCCTCCATCCTCCGAGCCGCTACAGCCGACCACTCGTTCAGTGCTATCTGCCGGGGGAGGTCGGGGAAACCCGAAGCACACCGAGGCTGTCCCTGGTGATAGGCCTCAAGATGGCCGACACCTGGACGTCTCCGCTGCAGACCAAGGCCGCAATCTCTGCTTTGCCCTGGAGGGGGGAACAAACCGGCTCCAGGGCGCTCCTCCCGATGGCCGACCACACAGGGACTCCCCGTAGGGCAAATTAAGCGGTGTCTCCGGTCCAAAACAGCCATCTCCAGCGATTCCAGACGGAGCTCAGCAGAAGCACGTCTGGTCTCCTGCATGGTCAGCCACGCCCCCCGCATAGGTGATCTTTAATGCAAAAGATTAGTTACCCATTTAGATAGGGACATCAGAAGCACTTGCGCAGTGCAATCTGTTCCCTTCCTCAGATCACAGCATTCTGCTAGCACCAGCAAATCTGATAATCTATTCCTGTGTTCCCTGGCATCCATCCAGAGGAAGTTGGGCTACAGACTTGTATCCACCCACATGAGTGGATCCTATTGGATAGTTGCATGTTATGTGACCTTCCTGGAAGGGGGTGGGGGTACCTGGTTTATGTCACTTCCTGGCCAGAGCACATGTTTTTAGACAAAGACTATTATGACTATTACTGACATCTAGTGGCAGTTACCAATTGTTTCATTATTATTATTATTATTATTCTTTATTTATAAAGCGCCAGCATGTTCCGCAGCGCTGTACAATAAGCACAGTATAGACAGGGTTACAATACATTGAACAACATTTGACAAACAGTACAGGAGGAGATGAGGGCCCTATTCCCGTAGGAACTCACAATCTGGGAGGGTTGGGGTTGGAAACAGGAGGAGAGGACTGTAAGGTGAGAGTGATTGATGGTTGCGTCAGTGAGTTGGGTGGTAGGCTTCCCTAAATAGGAATGTTTTAAGGGAGCGTTTGAAGGAAGAGAAGTTAGGGGAAAGTCTGACAGTACGAGGGAGAGCGTTCCAGAGAGTGGGGGCTGCGCGTGAGAAATCCTGCAGTCTATCATGGGAAGAGGTGATGCGGGGAGAAGCTAGGCGCAGGTCACTGTTTGACCTTAGGGAGCGGGCTGGGGTGTATTTGGTGATTAGTGAGGACAGGTAGTGGGGAGCTGAGTTAGTGAGGCTTTTGTAGGTAAGGATAAGGACTTTGAACTATTTCATGGCTATTTGAGGGTTTTATTTAATATTCATTGGAGTAGATCACCTTAAATTCAATGTCCAATACACCAGCCTTCTCTCCCCACTCTTTCAAGCAGTACTAAAATCTTTATGTAAGAAGAATATAAAAAGATGAGGTATGGTGCCAAATTTAAATTGGAGGCAAATCCAGGTTCCGTACTTATTTGAAGTTTGCAGCCAAACTCAAGGTTGGAGCCTATGCCCCCAATCAATCTCTAACCTTAATTTAGACGACAACCTTAAATTGGGTTCCAAACTTAAACAAGCTCCAACCACAAGTTAGCCTTGAATAATGATTTTTGCTACAGTCCTATCTTGCACGCTACCCTGCATTTGGGCTCCAAGCTAGTACTATCTCCAACCCATTACTAAGCATCCAATGTATGTTAATTCAGGCTCTAAACCTAACTCTAGCTCAGAGGCATACATACATGGTTATTCAGAGAGGGTGAAAAGCAGGAGAATGACTGGAGAATGAAAAATTCTAGGTCAAAATAGCCGATTTGGAAAGTGAGATGAAAGGGAGAATTTCTCTGGTTTGGCTATTTTGACCTAGAATTTTTCATTCTCCAGTCATTCTCCTGCTTTTCACCCTCTCTGAATAACCCTGTGGGTATTTTCAAAAGGGAGCATCTGCCCCGGGTGCCAAAGACCTCTCCCTAGCTACATCTCTAACCAGGCCAGCCATCAGAAATTTTGGGACCCCTTACTGACCCTCAGAATGTGCCCCCCTGATCCCCTCTTCCCATAGGAAATACAATATTTAGTGTGTATTGTGAACACATTACAGAGTGGTAGTCCCAATATCTTAAAATCACACATACTGCTCGCACAACAACACATTTAACATAAAGTAATTTAAAACAGTATGCTTTTGTGATTAAAAAATATGAATCAAGATTGTATTGCAGAGTGTTGCTCCCAATACCTTAAAATCACGTAAAATGTGTATTAGTAAAACAATGTAGCATAAAGTAGATTAGATTATTCCACTGGTTAAGCATATCAGAGCACCACAGCAATAGAACTCTCAAGGTAAAGGCAGTGAGTATGAATGTAAACAGGATCCACAGCAATATACCTCTAATGGTAAAGGCAGGGAGTCTGAGCATACACAGGATCCACAGCAATAGACCTCCAACGGTAAAGACAATGAGTATGAACGTACACAGAATCCACAGCAATAGACCTCTAATGGTAAAGGCAGGGAGTATCTCCTTTTTCAGGTCCCCCTCCCTTCATCATGTACATCTCCCCACCTCCCTTTTCAGTCCATTTCCCCCCACTTTTAGTTCTCATGTTCATTTCATTCTCCCCTCCTCTGTTTTAATTTCACCCCCTCCATTTTAATTTCACTCCCCCTCAGTTTTTATTTCACCCCCCTCCGTTTTTATTTCATTCCCCCTCCTGCATTTCATTCCCCCTTCTGGCGTTTTCATTTCATTCCCCCCTCCTGCGTTTTACTTTCATTCCCCCCTCCTGCTGTGTTTTAATCTCATCCCCCCTCCTCCTGCGTTTTAATTTCATTCCCCCCTCCTCCTCCATTTTGATTTCATTCCATCCTCCTCCTCCGTTTTAATTTCATTCCCCCTTCCTCCTCCATTTTAACTTCACCCCCTCCTCTATTTTAATTTCATTCTCCCCTCCATTGTAATTTCATCCCCCCATTCTAATTTCATTCCCCCTTCATTTTAATTTCATTTACCTCCATTCCCCCTCCTTTGTTTTAATTTCATTCCCCACTCCGTTTTAATTTCATTCCCCCTCCATTTTAATTTAATTCCCCCCTTTGTTGTAATTTCATTCCCCCCTTCGTTTTAATTTCACCCCACTCCATTTTAATGTCACCCCCCTTCAGTTTTAATTTCACTTGCCTCCATTCTCCCCTCCTCCGTTTTAATTTCATTCCCCCCTCCATTTTAATTCTATTTACTTTCATCCCTTCCCCCCTTCCCAGTAATCAATTACCTGAAGCCTGTGCTTCTCTCTCTGCGGCTCCACATGCATCATGGAGCGCTGGGAGGAAGTGACATTACATGATCACTTCCTCCCAGCGTTGCAGAGTACACATGCAGCGGCACCAATCGGGAGGAAGAGACGAAGTCGGAGGGGGCATGGAGTGCCTGCAGATGTATGGTGTGCCCCCTCTGACATCATCAGGGGGCCGTCGGCTGCCGGCCGCTATCTTGATGTCTCTGCTCAATGACCACCGGGCCCAGGTAGGCCACAAAACCTACTCTGAGGCCTGCAGTCTAAAGTAAATTTAGCTACCGACAGTGGGCCTCCCTTCAGTCCCCGGGCCCCTTACCACAGCATGGACCGTAAAGCCCTGATGGTGGCACTGTCTCTAACCTAACCTTCAAGCTTGATTTATATTAGGTTTGGAGTCCAAATCAAGGTTAATGATAACATTAGGCAACAAATTAGCATGAGTTTTGGAGCCCTAATTAATGTGGGGGGTTTAGCTAGGGTTAGAGAAAGCAGTGGTGTATTTTTTTGCATAAGGAGAATACAGAAAACAAAAAGGTGGGCGGGAATAAAACATATATTTCAGGGTGTGCTTAAAAGAAGAGGTAATTTTAGCCAGATCCTGGGGAGCACTGAGCGCAAATAATGAAAAATTAACAAGGGGCGTGGCTTGAACGCCGAACAGAATGGCAGCTTACAGTGTGGGCTCCCGCTTAACACCGCCCAAAACACGGCACTAACTCATCGGTGGAGGCTATGGGTAAGAGAAGAAGGACCCCCCCAGGCACGGCAGCCAGTCGCCCTGACTCACAGCCGCCCGGCGTCTGCCATTATTTTGCCCTGCAATCGGATGAAGGAGAAGCACATCCCCCCTCCAATATGGCACCGACTCCTCCACGTGGCTCCCAGTCTTCCCCGGGACTGGTATCAGACCCATGGGAGACCCCGGCGGACATCAGGCAGCTCCTGCGCTCTCTCCCCACAAGGGAGGACCTGGCGGAGGCAACTAAAGCCATGGCGGTGGACATCAAACTGCTCTGGGAGGACCTCGGCGGTATCCAGCGGCACCTGAATCAAGTGGAGGATGAGCAGAAGGAGCAGGCTGCGGCGGCCAGGACAGGACTCTTTGCCATGCACCACCGACTGCTAATCTCCCTCACTAGGCATGTGGAGGACCTTGAGAACAGAGGTAGGAGGCAGAATATTAGGGTGTGAGGCCTGCCTGAAGGGGAGCGATTGTCAGAAGAATTGTTTCACACTTTGCTCAGGCTGTTTAATAAGATCCTGGACAAAGACCCTGCCTATAGCCATTGAACGGTTTTACCACACTCTTCGGCCTTGCGGCCCAGCAGATGACACCACCACGGGAAGTTATTTGCTACCTACTGCGATATGGCGTGAAGGAGAACATCCTGCGCAGAGCACGGGACTTACCTCACTTCATATTCGATGGTGCCCCGATTTCCCTCTATAATGATATCTCTCCGATCACCCTGCACTCCAGACGTGCCCTGAGACCATGAGACCATTCCGCAAGCCCTTGGCAAGAGAGCCTTCAATATCGCAGGCTGCACCAATTTGGGATTCAGCTTAAAGCACCGCAAGGTCCTGTAGCGATCAGATCTGGTGAGGAATTGGAGTGGTTTTTACAGGCGGACACCCTGGAAGCCTGGCCGGATCCGATAGTGGCGTATACCTCTGACCCCCTCTGCAACAACGCCCGCAGTGGCGGCAGTGCCCCCGTAACTCGTCATTCCCTGAGCAGACCGGCACCACATCCAGCTCGCAGGAGCCTTGATGGCCTCCCTATTTCTTCTTCCTCAGGCATATTTCACCGCATTTCGCGTTTCGCCGCATCAAGAGGTGGCTTCATCAGCTGGTACCAGCATACTGGACTCACATACCCTTATATAATGTCCATACATTAGTTAATTGTCCCCACATGCCCTGTCCAATCAGTCAATACACTTTTCTGTCCCTGCTGTAACCGCTTAGTGTGGGCGTCGTCATTTTGCACATGCGCGCAGGGTCAGCGCTAGCGTAAGGCAGCACAGGCAGCCGCCTTTGGGCTATATTACATTCTTCACGCAAAAACGCACGTGCCACGCGTGAATTTGTGCGCCAAGCGTTAAACTTTACGCGTACAAATCACCGCTGGAATTACAATCCTCATGCGTCTTTTCATCAGTCGAACAATAACGCGCGTAAACCGGACGCGCACAAATGCTCGCGCAGTACCGTTGTGCTCAGAAATCCGTGTGCGGACTGTTATTTTCTCGCGATTCAGCCAATCAGAATTAAGAACCACAATTATCCCACGTTACGTTTTTGCGCCTGCCAAAGTTAATTTGCGCATATATGCTGCAGCATTAATAAATGCACACACAACTTCTCAATTTTATTGGTTTGGTATGAGTAGACTGTATAACTATACTTTGCATTTTTTTTTTTTACGGGCTGGTGTATTTGGGTTTGGCCAGGTTGTTCAGATTTGCCATTATCACCAGCTTTTAGGAGTTGCTAAAATTAGGCGCGCAAAGGCTATGCGATAAATCCTGTGCATAGATTGTAATACCATCCGCATACCAGCACACATTTGTGTTTGCGATCATAATGTTAAGTATAGGACGTGCGCAGTACAGTACGCTCGCAAAGGGTTTGCGCTGACTATGTAATATGGCGTTCGGCGCAAAGGGTTTTATTCCTCGCGTTAATGTTTTTTTGCGCCGGCGCAAACTTTTGCGTGAAGATTGTAATTTAGCCCTTAGTGTTCTGGCTTTCTGCCATTTGAGGGGCGGAAAAAATTGGACCACCCAGCGAGTGGAGGCCTTGTAAGAATCGGGCGCAGGGTCTCCCATTTACTTGGCAGCTTGTGGGATCCCACTCCCACACGTTGCACCGGAAGTAAAGGCCCTGTCGGGGGCGGGGTGCAGAGGAGGAGGAAGACGTTGCTGCCAAACCAGCAGCTCACATGGGAACATTCTGGCCCCACCCATCCACCCCCTTCTGCTTCACAGCAGCCGTGAAGCAGTAAGCAGAGCCTCCCACCCCTGCTCATGTTCTGGAAGTGTCCAGTACGTGCAGGGAGGGGGAAGTGGAGAGAGACCAGCTGAGCTGGGACCACAGAGGCAGCCAGGGATTCAATCCTAGGGTATGTAGCAAACGTGTGTGTGTGTGTGTGAGCATTGGGTATGTGTGTGAGCATTGGGTGGGTGTTTGAGCATGGGGGGTGGGTGGGGTTGTGTGAGCATGGAGTGTGCGTGAGCATGGAGTGTGTCTGTGTGTGAGCATGGGGTGTGTGAGCAGAGGGGGTGTGAGTGTTTGAGCATTGGGTGTGTGTGAGAGCATTGGGTGTGTGTGTGCATGGGGGGCTGTGTGAGCATGGGGGGTGGGTGTGTGTGAGCATGGGCGTGTGAGCAGGGGTGATGTGTGTGTGTGCGAGCAGGGGGTATGAAATGAATTAAAGGGGAGAATGATCCACTTCTGCGTTCCAAACGCCGTTCGTTTACTTCCAGTTCGGGTTTCTCCATGCGCCTGTGAAATATTAAGTAAATTTAAAATTGCTGGTGGTGGCTCTGAGGATTTCTCCATATCGACCTTACTGTGCATTGTATCTCGGGATAAGAGGCACATGCATTACAACATATAAAGCCCATTTTGGTATCAATATCAGTGTAACTATGTTGCACCAGTAAGACGGGTTATTTAAATACAGGAGGTTTAACTACTATTGACATTATCACTCCTTTGGCTTCATTCTCTTATGGTTAATACATTAATCCCCGATGATTTTTATATATTTTGGACTACTCTTAAATTACAGCATTCTGATGATGTTCTCCATACCAATTATAATCCCATTTTCTCTAAACATATATTATTAATACAAGGTGGAAAGCCTGCCCAGAGGGCAGTCTATTGTGGATATACTGCCCCTGCTCATGGATATATGCCCCAGCTCATGGATACTGCCCCAGCTCATGGATACTGCCCCAGCTCGTGGATACTGCCCCAGCTCGTGGATATTGCCCCAGCACATGGATACTGCCCCAGCTCGTGGATACTGCTCATGGATTTGCCCCAGCTCACACATGGATTTGCCCCCAGCTCACACATGGATTTGCCCCCAGCTCATGGATTTGCCCCAGCTCATGGATTTGCCCCAGCTCGCTCATGGATTTGCCCCAGCTCATGGATTTGCCCCAGCTCACACATGGATTTGCCCCAGCTCACACATGGATTTGCCCCCAGCTCATGGATTTGCCCCCAGCTCATGGATTTGCCCAGCTCATGGATTTGCCCAGGTCATGGATTTGCCCAGCTCATGGATTTGCCCCCAGCTCATGGATTTGCCCCCAGCTCATGGATTTGCCCCAGCTCATGGATTTGCCCAGCTCATGGATTTGCCCCCAGCTCATGGATTTGCCCAGCTTACACATGGATTTGCCCCAGCTCTCACCTGGATACTGCTCCAGCTCTGGCAGGGGTTGAGGGGACCCAGATGCCGGGCAGCGCCGGAGTGCCTGCCCGGTCCTGAAGAGTCCGTCCTGTTGAAGGGGATGCGGCTGCGTGGCGTGCATGCGCAGGTCACGCGGTCCGGCCAGTCAGGTGGTACAGAGACTCAGTACCACCTGATTAGCCGGACCACGTGACCGGCTGCGCCTGCACGCAGCCGCTTCCCTTTAACAGGACGGACTCTTCAGGACCGGGCAGGCACTCCGGCGCTGCCCGGCATCTGGGTCCCCTCAACCCCGGGCCAGTTTTAGGGGCGCAAATGCGCCCCTAACAAAACTGCACCCGGGGCCACAGCCCCCCCCCACGCTACGCCACTGCACACAGCAGCCGGGTAGAGGCTGCGCTCGCAGTCTCTACCCGGCTGCCGCGCGCATCCAACCCCCGAGCGGCGGAGGGAACTTTCCCTTCGCCGCTCGGGGGTTGGATGCACACGGCAGCCGGGTAGAGGCTGCGAACGCAGCCTCTACCCGGCTGCTGTATGCATCTTGTAACCGCCGCGGCGAGCCGGCAGCCGGCTCGTGCCGCGGCGGTTGCATGCGCGCGCAACCAACCGCCGCTGGTTGCGCGCGCATGCGCAGAGTAAGGCTTGGCGACGGACACGCCAAGCCTTACTCAATTATAGTATAGATTGGTGTTAAATCGGTTATAATCTTATTTTACCTATTATATTTGTAGATAGTGTATATCCTCCATATTTAAAGTGCTCCTGCACATAAAACAATATCTATAATTTATATTAGTGCAAATTCATTTGGTGTACACTATGGGCACTATTACAATCTTCGCACATATGTTTGCGCCCGCTCAAAAACGCATTAACGCTAGTGATGAGCCAAACACCCCTGTGTTCGGTTCGTATCCGAACAGCCGAACGGCCGAAATGTTCGAATACAAACTCGAACACAATGTTAACCAATGGTTGCTGAACATGCAAAATGTGTTCACAGTTCTCCTAAATATACCGGCGGCTGCCGGTACATTTAGGAGACCTGTGGCTGCGGCCCCCGGCCCCCGTAACTCACCTGTCCTGCAGCTGTCCCGGCCTCCTGTTCCCTGGTCCGTCAGCTCCTCTGGTCCGTCTGGCCGCGGCTTCTCTCTGCCCCACGTCTTCATGCTGAATGATCTGATTGGGCAAAGTCCTGCGCCTGACCTGGACTTTGCCCAATCAGGGCTCTAATTCAATATTGAGCCCTGATTGGGCAAAGTCCAGGTCAGGTGCAGGACTTTGCCCAATCAGAGCTCAGCATGAAGATGAGGCTTGGGGCAGAGCTTTAACCAAGCTCTGATTGGTTAAAGTCGGTGCAAGACGTTAACCAATCAGAGCTTGGTTAAAGCTCATCTTCATGCTGAGCTCTGATTGGGCAAAGTCCTGCACCTGACCTGGACTTTGCCCAATCAGGGCTCAATATTGAATTAGAGCGAACCCATAATGTTCGGCGTTCGCCTAACACCCGAGCGGCCGATGTTCGATTCGAACTCACGTTCGAATCGAACCGAACGCCATCCCTAATTAATACGAGGGGCAAAACCCTTTGCGCTTAATGACGTATTACAATTTCAGCCCAACAAACGCGCGTATACGTCTACCGCAGGTGAACCTGCCTGAACGCTGCGCGAGCTTACTGTACTTTGCATTGTACTAACATTGTGAGCGCAAATGCATTTGTGCGCTGGTACACGTATGGTATTACAATCTATGCGCAGTTTGTAACGCACAGCCTTTGCGCACATAATTTTAGCAACTCCTAAAAGCTAGTGTTAATGGCAAATTCTATCAACCTGGCCAAACCCAAATACACCAGCCCAAAAAAACAATACGCAGCAAAGTATAGTTACACATTCTAACCATACCAAACCAATAAATTTGAGATGTTGTGTGTGCATTTTTTATTGATGCAGGATATATGCGCAGATTGACTTTGACAGGTGCAAAAACTTAACGTGAGACAATTGTGGTTCTTAATTCTGATTGGCCGAATCGCGTGAAAAAAATAGTCCACACACTGATTTCTGCACGCAACGTTGCGCGCGTTATTGCTCGATGGATGAAAAAATGCGCGAGGATTGTAATTCCAGCATTGATTTACGCGTGTTAACGTTTAATGCTGGGCGCACAAATTCACGCGTTGCGCGTGTGTTTTTGCGTGAAGAATGTAA
Organism: Leptobrachium leishanense; assembly: GCA_009667805.1. Taxonomy (NCBI): domain Eukaryota; kingdom Metazoa; phylum Chordata; class Amphibia; order Anura; family Megophryidae; genus Leptobrachium; species Leptobrachium leishanense. The sequence goes on along the minus strand of CM019065.1, from coordinate 258,042,432 downwards.
TAGGGCCCTATATTTGCCTATTATGTGTAACTATAATTGTATTTTTTGAGTTTTATTTTATCTTATTAACCATTATTTTACTACTCATATTGAAATTTAGGGTATATATATATAGTGACTGTGCATTTTATGCAATCTTATTGTGCAAAATGTAATAAATATTAAATTACTTAATATGGTAATTCCACTAAAGTGATAAAATAAAGCACTAAGGTTCGTCTACAATGAGAGTATTTATTCAGAGGTAACTACACAGAGGTAAACAATCACACAGAGCCAGAGTTATCTAAACATAAAACCACTCTAAATAACAATATATAAAACCATGAATGTGTCAGGGTCCGCTCCTGGGAGTTTGCTGTTTGGCCTGTATTGCTCTGAACACTTTACTTGGATTCCATTCCGGGTTTTACCCAGGCTCAGCACCTTGGCCAGGCTCCTGGAGATCCAGCCTGGGTTTCCTTTTCCAGCCCTGGCGTTCCAGCTGAGGCCCATCTGTGATTAAGCCTCCTTAAATGGCAGAGAGACCCAGCTAGCAGTGGTTCTGCATTACTGGTCCCTGTCCTAGGCAACTAGGTGGTGTGTATCTGCTGAACCTGATCCAAGCTTCTCCAAGTTATCCAAGTATCTCCAAGCGATCTTCACCTGCACTGTTCTACGATCCTTGTTAAAGACGTCCAGATCACTGCTCTAGTGGATTACAGCCTTTCATCACCGTCTCTGACCTTTGCATCAAGGTACCACTGTCAGCTATCCAGATTTATTATTGGTGGACCCTGTCTGCAGTCTGGGACTACATTGCCCACAATCCACTGACTCTCCAAGACTACTCCCTGGACTGTATCTGATATACTGTGTACCGAACCCTTGCTTTGGCATACTTCACCTGTCAGCCAGCTGCCAGCCACGACCCCTTGTATATGGACTTTAACCGCGTCTTTGCCGGTACATTCCAGAATTGCCTGCAGTCAAGGCCCATTTATGTTCCATTAAAGTTATATTCATTGCTTGAATCCTGTTTGGCCTCCTCTCTGTGTCACCGCCTGCTGGGCTCACACCTGAACTGCACACGCCACCTGACAGAACAAACAAACAAAACAATTACCAACCCCAAATTAATGAACAGCGTTCCCCTTTCTAACTAAACCCAATATCCTAAACTCAACCCAATATCCCAGATCTCACCAACACGTCTGTCCTCTAGGCCCAAATCCAGAGGTCTGTCTCAATGGTCCCTGGAGCTGCAGTCTGTTCACCACCAAGGCAGGAGGAGAATTATGCTCATCTGTTTATAGAATTGTAGTAGCCCATTTCTACTATTATTCTTTAATTCCATTATTGAATCACCAATTTTAACATTCTTTTAATATCCATATCTTGTATATATTCTGTGAATACTACACAAATTTTATAATGTTAATCCGTGTAGAAATTTACCACAAATAAGGTGGTCCTATATCTGTGACTATAAAATATCCACTAAATCGTGGTGCAATTATGTGACCTGCACTATTATAAAGTCCCTAATTGTTCCCATACAATCTTAAATATAATACTATGTGTGTAGTTATGAACTACTATCTGATATCTCTAATGATCCAGAAGGGTATATAGAAATAAATACATCTATAAAAAATGAATTATTTCAAAATCGCTGTTCAGTCCACCGGGTGCCGAAGTGCCCATTTCATAGATGCATCGCATCTCTTCCTGTCCCAGTTTACTCATAATATCGTCTTCCACATCTACTTTGTGTACCTTCTTAATGGCCATAAACCTCAACCACATAGGGGAACCTCCTTTTTTTTTATTTTAAAATGTAATGAGACTGAATGTTTTTCATATTGCTTCTTCACATTTCTCACCTGTTTGGAAATTCTTACATTGAGGGCCCTTGGAGGCCACATGGGCACTCCAAAAGATAGATTACGTTTTTTTGAACAGCAATTTAGCACTTCCCTTACCTTTTTATTTTTAGATCATTCTTTTTATTTATATATTCCGTTTTACGCTCCTTGTTGCCAGTGGACCTGCACACTAAGCATTGTCCACAATTATAGAGCCCATTTTTTAAATTTAAATTATTTATCTCAGGCATACGGAAGGAGGCCTTAAAATGGTCCACGTTCACAGATACTATTGGGCGACCTGTCTCGCATCTCTCTCAGAAACGGTACATCATCACCCCACGCCTCAGTGGATAGTTATAGCATCGGCCTTTAACAATGGTCATAACCTGACTGACTTACTTTGGTCCCCACGAAAATTCAGACCACGCCTCCCTTTCCTCCTCCCTTTCACATCATTATTACTGCGGGTCTGGGATCGTCATTCCATTGGATTTATGCACCATACCCCGCTATCCATGGCCACTCCCCTCACCTCGTTAATTTTACGCCCTACCAAATATCCGTGCTCAGCCATGAGTCTAGGGGTCACACATCTCCACCACTTTTTCGCTCCGTCTGCCATCCTGCCCTTTCAATCAATGCAATTGAAATACAAAGTACCACATACTGTAAGATGTTCCTATCGTATATGCAAATACATTCATACTTAAAGTCGTGTAAAGTTTTTGATAATCTGCAAGCCACCTTGCCACTCTTATCGGAATTTGAACCCAACTCATTGTTTTACAAATTACTCATGACACCAAGTATACCATTTAGATGGTCTTTCCATGCTACTTGGGAAAAAGACCTTAACAAATCTTTTTCTCCCTCGCAATGGGCAATGGCTCACATGTTTGCAGCGGGTGCAACCAGATGTGCCACCTTGATTGAAACACAAAGAAAACTACTTTATTGTTGGTGTTACACACCACATCGTTTGAAACGCTTAGACCCCCAATCCTCAGACTTATGTTGGAGATGTTCTTCGGCAGTGGGCACTATGGGCCATATTTGGTGGCACTGCCCAATGATCGCTCCTTTGTGGTCAGGAATCTCTAAATTAGCCATGGAGGTACTGAGCTGTGACACCTCCCCTGAAGTCTTACTGCTTGGAATGGTCCGCCTACCGCGTCGGCATTTTAACATGTTATTTATTATGGTATCGGCAACAATGCTCTTCATTGCACGTAATTGGAAATCCACCGAGGTCCCATCGCAGCGGCAGATAGTGACCATACTGGACCAATACCGCTCTTTTGACTCGAGAGCTAGACTGGCAGTAGGGGGTTGCCCGTCTCGAAGTGATCCATGGACAATCTAGGACATACACAAAATTTACAAAGCTTGCGGTCTGTGACTTATTAACCCCTATTAGGGCCTCTTCTTGCGACGTAGAACGTGAACCGCAGGTGAAGGTCGACGATGCAATAAAGCTCCTAGGAACGCTGTTAATAAAAGTTAATCCTGACTTCCCCCCTTTTTTTTAATTTTTTTAATTCATTTAATTTTTTTTAATTTAAATTGGTTTTTTCCTCTCTCCTTTACTATTCTTTTCTCTCAAAATTTAGGAGTTACAGTACACTATGTTTGACTGCAACCGTTGAAGTGCACTGTGTGATCACTGACAAAGTGGTCGGCGGGCTCGCTGACCATGAATTGTATTGTATTCTTCTCAATAAAAATTTTGAACACAAAAAAAATAAAAATTATTTATCTCCCCTTTTTTTTCCCTTTGGCACTATGTTTGACTGCAACCGTTGAAGTGCGCTGTGTGATCACTGACAAAGTGGTCGGCGGGCTCGCTGACCACGAATTGTATTGTATTCTTCTCAATAAAAATTTTGAACACAAAAAAAATTATATGCACCAGATTCATTTTCAATTTTTGTTTTTTTACTCCTCTGTAAACCACCCTAGGTTGTTCCCCCAGTATTTCTTTTAGATCTTTGTCTCTCCGTAAAATATGCCAATGTTTTTTAATTATCTTTTTTTAAATTTTTGGCTTTGTTATAATCACAGAGGAATATAACCTCCTCTTCTCTTACTCTCTTTTTTAGGTTTATACCGAAGTAAACTCTAAACGTTTCTCCTGTTTCAATTTATCGATAACTGAATCTAATTCCAGTGCATTATAACCTTTCTCTATAAAATCCTTCTTTAAATGGTCTGCTTGCTGCTCAAAAGTATTAAGATATCCCGAGATACAATGCACAGTAAGATCGATATGGAGAAAAACCTCAGGGCCACCACCGGCAATTTTAAACTGACTTAATATATAGATGTACATTGCTGCGATACAGATTTTATGTCTTCGAACTATTTTCAAATGAAATGTTTTAATAAGATAAAATCCACTTGGACCCAAATGCCAATAAGCCATCATGCCCCTTCCAGAATTATAGATGGCCACCGCTCTGCTGCAGCAGTCATCACACACTCATTGCAGCTAAGGCTGGGGTCAGACTAACGCATTTTTAACGTGCATTTAGGCACACTTAATCACGGCCGCAGTAGCAGCAAATGATGGTGCAATGACGGCCAATATACGAAGTCCGGCCGCACGTAAGTCCGGCCGCGCAACGCAAGTGGAAAATGAATGCTTTTTTTTCGAGAACGCAGAACCGCTAGTACTGACGTACAGAGTGCGCTGCGTCTGCTAGCGGCGTGTTTGCGTGATTAGGAGATGTCAGACGCTGCTAATGTCCAGCCTACATAACATCCAGATGCAAAAAGTGTTTTATTGACGATCCGTAAAAAACCACGCACAAAAATGCGCATCGTATAACCGTTTTCACGCATTCTGTGAAAGAATACATCAATGCGTTCGGACGCACTTTTTGACAGTCGCTGCGAATAATGCGTTCGTTTGACCCTAGCCTAAGGCTGCACCACGGCCCTAAAGGTCCCGTGGCAAAACTTTGTTAGCTGCTGATCACTTTCCAGGTTTATAGGTTACAATACATTACTGATACAGTAATATGCAGAATGTGTATGGGAATATAACAGAGCTCCGCAGCAATAAAAATCACAATAATGTGAGTTAGAAGATAGCTAGGGTGAGAAATTAGGGTTAGAAGCTAGGGTTAGAATTTTAGAAAGTAAACGGTTGTGGTGGGTAGAAAGGTCCAGTACCGGTAAGGCGAAAAGGCTGAATTTCCTTTCGTCCAGTCTAAATGGGGGACCTCATGTCCTGTGTTTAGTCCTGTTAATGAATAGGTTTCCAGACAATGGTTTATAATGGCCCCGAATATATTTATATAAGGTTATCAGATCCACTCTAAGGCGCCGTTTCTCTAAACTAAACAGGTTTAAGCTTGTTAGTCTTTCCTCATAACTTACCATTGATTTATACAGAGGGAAAATTATGTTTTCATCCCGAGAGTGAACTCCCCTTTTAATGCATGCCTTGCTGGCCTTGGCTGCTGTTTGACATTGCACATTGTTACTTAGTTTGAAGTCTATGATTATTCTCAAATCCTTCTCCTGCTTGGATTTCCCTAACTCCGTACCATTTAGGGTATAAGTTGCTTGTGTGTTCTTCACTCCAAAGTGCATAACTTTGCATTTATCTACATTAAATTTCATCTATCTAAATCCCTCTGCAGAGAAGTAACATCCTGCTCACATCGTATTACTTTTCCTAGTTTTGTGTCATCTGCAGACACTGAACATTGACTTTTAATGCCTATCTCAAGGTCATTTATAAATAAATTGAATAGAATTGGTCCTATATTATAACAGACCCCTGAGGGACACCACTTACCACTGATGTCCATCTTGAAAATGTACCATTTATGACCACTCTCTGTACCCTATCTTTTAGCCAGTTTCCTATCCAAGAACAAGTATTTTCATCTTCACCAATTTTTCTTAATTTAAATAGTAACCTCTTGTGTCGAAAGCTTTGGCAAAATCCAAGTAAATCACATCCACTGCGACCCCCTGATCTATACTTCTACTTACTTCCTCATAGAACATAATTAGGTTAGTCTGACATGATCTGTGTTTCATAAAACCATGCTGATTTTTGCCAAATACATTATACCTCCCAATAAATTCATGAATATTATCCCTTAGTAACCCTCAAATAATTTCCCAGACACCGATGTTAAGCTCACAGGTCTGTGATTCCCAGGCACAAATTTTAAACCCTTCTTAAATATAGGGACCACGTCAGCTTTTCTCCAATCCCCTGGTATGATTCCTGAAAGAAAAGAATCTTGAAAGATTAAAAACAGAGGTTTACATATTTCAACACATAGCTCCCTCAGTACTCGCGGGTGAATTCCATCCGGCCCTGGGGTTTTATTCACATTGTTTAATTGCTGCAAAACCTTGTCCTGAGTCAACCAGTCACTTTGTATTCGTTTTTATCAATGAATTGCATGTCTCATGTTATAGGTTTCTCTTTGATAAATACTGAAGAAAAATAATCATTCAAAATTTCTGCCTTATCTTGATCTTCAGTTAACAATACCCCTGACTCAGATTTTAGTGAACCTATATTTTCACTCTTGGGTTTTTTAGAATTTATGTACTGTAGGGAATCAGTTTCAATATAGAGGCAAACTCGCAGTCGCTTCAACAAAAATGCCTGCTTTAATATTCAGACAGCCATCATAAAAAAAAAGAGAAACAAAAAGGTTGCAGGCATCCAGCCAAAATCAATTGATATGAACAAATAAAAGTCCGCTCCACTGAGCCTTACTGGTTAGTTAGTGACAGTCCTCCGAGCTCGGTTGGCTTTCTCCAAGGGAACAGTTTATAGTTCATCCATAGAACCCTGTCTCACAGACATGTTTTCTTATTCTCCTCACACAGTTGCTGCATTCAGAGCACACCGTCTCTCCATGCACTGAGACACACACACACACACACACACTGCTAGGTGCAGCTGCACATTAATGAATCCTTGTCCCACCCAGAGCTAAATAAACTCCTAGTAATACCAGCTCCAGAATCTGTTCTACCCATACAAGGTAAAGAGCTATTGGTCTTTACTTTCAAATCCATACTAGCAGTACCTTTAGATCAGACCTCAAAATTTCCACTCGCCTGCTTGCATTCTGTGAGTGGAAATTATCTGAGGGCGAGTGGGTGGACTGACCCGTCAGTTGCTGGGGTCTGGTTCAGTGGGCCGCTGTCTACTTAATTGACAGCTCCGGTATCGGACTCTCGGAGACTGGATGGCTGCGGCATCAGGATACGCTGACAAAGCAGCCCGTCGACGAGCCGCTTTAGCCGCCTGTTTCGCAACGTTCTTTCTAGATTTTTCATCCTGCGGCGGGGGCTCAGAAGATAGCTGGTCTGCATCCTCTCCACACCCCCCTCGACCAAGTGAATCCGTCCTGGTCAGAAGAGCCATATCCCGGAGGCAAAATGGAGGAGGAGAGGCCCGCGGAACTCAACCTCCCACCGCACAATGATTCGCGAATGTCCCGCTGTCTGGAACCAGGCATCGGATCAATCCCCTTCATCGTCTTCTTACCCATCAGAAGGGGGACACGCGGTCCGTGCGAAGCACTTGGCGTCGAATCAGAGGGTGCAGGGAAGCCAAAACACCTCCACGGGCTCTCAAAATGGCCGCTCGTGCTAGGCTGCAGAGTCGACACTGGGGCCTCCTGTGCGCAGCAGCTCACCTCTGAGTGTGGAACAGGGCTCTTCAATACACCCCTCGGGTCAGCTATCCTTCCCAGGGTCGACCAACAGGATAGCACCGAATAAAATTGGGAATATCTCACTAAATTATGGTCTCAATGCGGAGCTCCTTCAAAACGCGGCCGATCTCGTTCTAGTCTAGCTTTGCCCCCCTACCACCCTCTTTAACATTCCTTTCAGTGTTTTGTTGAACCTCTCCACCAAACCATCGGTTTGGGGGTGGTACACAGAAATCAGTTTTTAAACAATTTTAAACAGTTTACACAATTCCTTTGTTACCTTAGACATGAAGGGCATGCCTTGGTCAGTTAACAGTACATGAGGAATACCCACCCGTGTAAACATAAGAGACAGCTCTTTGGCAATACTTTTTGCGGAGGTATTCCTTAAAGGGATTGCTTCTGGGTAACGGGTGGCATAGTCTAAGACTACCAAGATATACTGATGTCCCCTAGCAGACTTAACCAAGGGACCCACAATATCCATTGCAATCCTATCAAAGGGTACCTCAATCATCAAAGGGTACCTCAACGGTACCAATGGACTCCTGAACCGGGACACAGGAGCAGTGATCTGGCAAACTGGACACAACTCACAGTATAATTTTACATCATTATGTAGACCTGGCCAATAAAAGCGTTGTAACACCCGCTCTTTAGTTTTATCTAAACCTAGATGTCCCCCAAGTACATGAGAATGTGCCAAGTCTAATACCATACGTCTATGGGTTTGTGGTACCAGTAACTGCTCAATTCTGTCACCCCATATCTCATCCACTCTATACAATAAGTCATTTTCCATAGAAAAATAGTCTCCGCCCCATTTACAACTTTTACCTGTTCCCTGGCCCGACTTAAGGTGGGATCCCTAAGCTAGGCTGTGCCAAACTTGTCACGGGTCATGGGGAGGTCTGGCAGTTCTACCTCTGGGGTGTGATCCTCAGCATCACCTGCTAAGACCTCCAGGGGAAAATTCACAAGTACATCTTCCTGAGAGCTCTCTTCCAGCGGATCCGGACTGTAAGATTTAGACACTGTGTTGGGTCCGTCTGCCTTAGCTGTCTCGCATAAGTCCCAGAAAAATGGGAAATCTCGCCCCAGTATAGCATTGTACATCAGACTTGGGACCACTCCCACTTCATGGTCCCAGGTGCCACAAACAGTTTCAATGGACACCACGGCTGTGGAGTAGCACTTAGTATCCCCATGAATGCAGATGACCCCATCAGCTGTTGTTTAACCTTTTGAGGATTAACTAGAGCTGCATGCACTAGCGTGACGAGACTGCCAGAATCCAGCAAGGCAGTCATCTTGCAACCATCCACTGTAATCACACAAACCTGTTTCCCGGTCTCCACAGTCTGTTGTGGGGCGCCTCCTGGTGTAGCAACCAGAGACTGTCGCTGAGAAAACCTGCAATCCATAGGCTCTTGGTTTAGAGGACAACTGGCAACCATATGTCCTGGTTCATGGCAGCGCCAGCACACTACAAGCCCCCAGTCCTGTCGTACCTCTAAGGGGCGGTTGGGTCTTTTTATGCATTGCATAGTATGGTTGTCAATAGCCTGCACCTCTTCCTTTTTGCCCCTTGGGCCAGAAGAGCTCTTCGCAAAAGTGGGGGACTTCTGACTCCTGGAGGGGGATTCTTTGAGGACTGCACTCAGAAAGAAAATCCTCAGTACTTAAATACCGCTCCACGAGGGCCACCAATTCATCAATATCTTTGGGGTCAGCTTGACCTGCAAACCGCTGTATAGGGATTGGAAGGGCTCTCACAAAGTGGTCCACCACAACTCTCTCCACCATCTGGGCAGGGCTGGTAATCTCTGGTTGTAACCAGATGCGTGTGAGGTGAACAAGGTCATATATCTGGGACCTTACCAGTTTGTCCACTTTCAACTCCCAGGCATGGATGCACCGGGCTCTCAAGGCCATGGTAACCCCCAGGTGAGCCAGAATCTCTGTATTGAGTCTGTGGTACTGCTGCACCTCAGCAGCACTTAAATCAAAGTCAGAAAAGTCAAAGAAAATCTCTGGTCAGAAAAGAGGCAAGGACCTCAGCCCACTGGTCCTTGGGCAGACCCTCACGCTCCGCCAGCCTTTCAAAAACCTTGAGGAAGGCCTCCACATCATCCTCAGCGGTCATTTTTTGAGGTGCGGCTTGCACCCGCTTGCGTACTGCTGCAACATTTTCCACAGATGGAGTCCTTTCAGCCAGAGACTGTATCTGATTGTGGATACGTAAACTCAAACTCTTTTTGCTTGGTTATAGCTGCCTGGGTAGCCACTGCCAGCAGACGATTTGTTTCCTGTTGATCTGTATGCGCAGCCTGAAGGAGGGCATTTGACTGCACTAGCTGTTTGATTAACTCTTCCATCATTTCAGGCTTTAGGGTTTGTGCAGCCTTAACCCACAACATAAGTCAGCTTCCCTTTAAGATTGCTTTTGCATGCGGTTAAGTCTCTGGAACTTTGCCCGCATCCTCCACCAATTGTAGGGAATCAGTCTCAATATAGAGGCAAACTCGCAGTCGCTTCAACAAAAATGACAGCTTTCATTTTCAGACAGCCATCATAAAAAAAAGAGAAATGAAAAGGTTGCAGGCATCCAGCCAAAATCAATTGATAGGAACAAATAAAAGTTCGCTCCACTGAGCCATACTGGTTAGTTAGTGACAGTCCTCAGAGCTGGGTTGGCTTTCTCCAAGGGAACAGTTTATAGTTCATCCATAGAAAGCTGTCTCACAGACAGGTTTTCTTATTCTCCTAATAACAGGAGTTGCTGCATTCAGCACACCGTCTCTCCATGCACTGAGACACACACACATTGCTAGGTGTACATTAATGAATCCCTGTTCCACTAGAGCTAATTAAACTCCTAGTAACACCAGCTCCAGAATCTGTTCTACCCATACAAGGTAAAGAGCTATTGGTCTTTACCTTCAAATCTATACTAGTAGTACCTTAGAAGATAAATCTAAGCATTTGTGGAGGAATGTATCTGCCATCTATCACTTTTCCTGCCACCCTGGCAGGTTCTACTGGCACTCTGTTACAGTACCTAAAGAATCTTTTAGGGTTGTTCTTGCTCTCTTTGGCTATTTCTTTCTCATTTTCTAGTTTAGCCCATCTAATCGCTTTTTTACATGCTTTATTGGCTGCCCTATATGCTTTATAGGATGCCTCAGATTTATCAGATTTAAAAGCTTTAAATGCCTTCTTTTTATTTTTCATTTCCTTGGTTACCTTCCTACTAAGCCACATTAGGTTCAGTCTGTTTCTTTTATATTTATTAACCAGTGGAATATATTGTGACGTGTACTTTTCTAGTGTTAGTTTAAAGATATTCCAATTATCCTCAGTGTTTTTCTGATGAAAGAGTTTCTGCCAGTCAATGACATTGAGAGCTTCCTATATTTTAATAAAGTTGGCCTTTTTAAAATTATATGTTTTAGCATGAATGTGTTTTTTTGAGTTTATTTCAAAAGACACCATATTATGGTCACTGTTTCCCAACTGTTCCCTTACATTAATATTTGAGAAAAGATCCACATTATTTGTTATAACCAGATCCAGACAGTTATCCTCTCTAGTTGGTGTTTCTACTAGTTGTGTCATGAAGGTATCATTTAAAAGGTTCAGAAACCGGATTCCTTTCACTGAATTACTAGTCCCACTATCCCAATTAATGTCCAGGTAATTAAAATCTCCATTAATTAAAGTGCTACCACGATGTGGTTGTTCTTCCTCATTATTATCTATATTAGATGGTTTATAGCATATCCCAACCAATAGTTGACTTACCTGTTTATTCCCCAAAGAAATATTTACCCATAAGGATTCCACATTTCCCTCATCGCTTTCCAGATGTGTAATATTTGGCTTTAAATCCTGATTTACATACAAACATACTCCACCCCCTTTCTTATGTTTCCTATCCCTTCTAAACAATGCTTAACCATTTAAGTTTACAGCCCAGTCATGCATTTCATCCCACCACATTTCTGTTATTCCTATTATGTCGTATTGCTTAGTGTATGCTATTGCCTCTAATTCCCCCATCTTGTTATTGAGGCTCCTTGCATTAGCAAGCATACATTTAATGTTGTCTCTACCCACACATGCTGAATGCGACTTTACATTGCATGCCTCCACTGTTCTGACATTACCCATCCCCCGTCTCCACCCCCCTTAATCTGAGCTGAAACCCTTCCGCTATCTGTTCTGTCTCCATTTTGTAAGCTAATGTGTCCCTCCCCCTTCCACTAGTTTAAAGTCTCCTCCAAACTTTTAACCATCCTGTCCCCCAGCACAGCAGAGTTGCGGACTGTAAGAAGATAATCCAGCTGTATGCGTTGTCACGGTGGGTCAGGGGATGGGGCGCCTGGCAGCAGCTTCCTCGCTGCTCGCTGGCCAGGCGCCGAATGTAAACGCTTCCGGGTGCGCTCACGTGGGACGCCGAGGGGCGGGGCCTGGCGTTGTGACGCGGACCCGCCGGGTTTAAAACCCAGTCTCACCATTACACCGGTGCCCTGACGTGGTATTCACCTCCCGCAGAGCTCTTGTGATATTTGGCTAACGAATCCTCCTGTGTATAACCCTTGGCATTGGCAAACGAACCCTCCTGTGTATGACCCTTGGCATTGGCAAACGAACCCTCCTGTGTATGACTCCTGGCATTGGCAAACGAACCCTCCTGTGTATGACCCCTGGTATTGGCATTTACTCTGCTCTAGGTTCTGCCCTTAACGTTGGTACCGAGGTCAGTCTATGTGGCACCCTAAGCACGCATCAGATTACCTCTGCTATTACTAAAGTCCTAGGGAGGACTTGTGATCTGGTCTGTACCCCTGTCTGGTGTTTCCCTTTCTTTATCTGTTACCTGCTTCATTGTCTATATAGCTTTGCCGACCATTCAAGGATCGGAAGAGTAGAAAGGGAGCTACATAAAGAGATCAATATCTTGGTAGTCAGAAGGATTCGTGACAATACTCTATTCAATACCTCTGTCTGGTGTTACCCCTTGTTTATATATTGTCTGGTTAATTGTCTTTCTAGTTTTGCCGACCATTCAAGGATCGGAAGGGTAGAGAGCGGTCTGCGTAAAGGGACCACACTTTTGGTAATCAGAGGGATCCGTGACATTACGTCAGGGCCAATGGATCCCGCAGACCTCTCTAACCAGCTGGCACGTATCGCAGCCAGACAAGAGGAACAGGACCATAGGATGGACCAGATTTCTCTCGCTCTGCAAACCCTGTTAAATCGGTCCAATACAGGTACCACAAACCCTCCAGATCCAGTGTTACCTAGGGTCAGTTCCGTCCCCCCTGAAGGACATAGGCTTAGTATGAAGGCACCCCTACGCTATGATGGTACACCAAGCCTATGTCGGGGGTTTTTGACTCAACTCGAGATCGTGTTTGAGAACAATCCAGGTTCTTGTATGTCTGATAAAGCCAAAGTAGGATATCTGATTAATCATTTAACAGAAAAAGCTTTATTGTGGGCTACGCCGTTGTGGGAAAATAAGAAACCCATCATTTATGACTATGAGGGTTTTACCTCTGAGTTAAGGCTAGGGTCAGACGAGCGTGATTTCTACGGACTGTACGTGCGTGCAGTACGGACATCGTCAGTACGGATGACGCAGTAGTGGTCACACAGTCCGTTTTTTCACTGAAGTTATTTTTTGACGGATGTAGGAGGGGAAAATAAATTACAATGAAAAAACATTCTGTCCGTCAAAAATGCTGGACGTATAAATGCAGTCCGTCTGACCATGCTCCATCACTCACACACAAAGCTATGCAGACGTTGTGGACGCAGCGCACTCCGCACGTCCGTTCTAGCAGTATTACGTTCTTGCCTAACCTGCGTCCGTTTGCCGCGGCCGTTGTGCGTCCGCAGTTCAGTGCTGACGTACTTCATGTGTCAGGCTCCAATGGACTTACTTTCATGCTATCACGGACGTACTTTTAGGCGCAATCACGGACGTGAACACTACGCTCGTCTGACCCCAGCCTTAGACGTACCTTTGATCCCTCTAGAAGGGCTACCCATGCGGGTAGGTCCTTGTTTCACATCAAACAAGGTAATAAGAGGGTCGCCGATTATGCCATAGAGTTTAAAACTTTGACTTCTGAGGTACTTTGGCCGAACGACGTTTTAACCTTGGCCTTTACCGAAGGCTTGAACGAGGCTTTTATGTTTGAGCTGGCTCCCTTAAAATTACCAGAAAGTCTGGACCACCTGATAGATTTCTGTATAGCCATGGACGATCAAATCAGGGAAAGGAGACACCCCAGAGATAGACCCAGAAGGGTCTTGCCTCCTTTACCCTCGTTACCCAGACACACCAGTACGTCAGGTGGTTTGGAGAATGTGAAAACAGATTTACCAGTCGTTGAACCCATGCAAATAGGGAAGACAGGTATTTCAGAAGCAGAAAGAGCACACAGAAGAGAAAAGGGGCTCTGCTTCTATTGTGCAGGGGCAGATCACTTTCGCCTTCGATGTCCTCAGAGACCCAGGGTTGGCAGGGTTGAACATAGCAGAGTGGGATTCAGAACAGGAGACACCCAGGTTGTCGGTTCTCTGTGTGCCTCCTTTGTGGATAATGAGAAAAAAAAATCCAGGATTCTGTTACCGATCTCCCTAACCTGGGAGGGGGTTCACCTCAAGACTGAGGCGTTCTTAGATTCTGGGGCCTCAGGCAATTTTATGGATAAGAATTTTGCTGCCAAAAACCTCATACCTCTGGTTCTCAAGGAAAGACCTCTAAGGGTGGAGGCCATAGATGGTAAACCCCTGTCATGTCCACATATCACTCACGACACAGTCGATGTATGTATGAAAACAGGAGTTTTGCACCAGGAAACAATACGATTTCAAATTATTGAATCACCCTCATGTCCTGTCGTTCTTGGGTTTCCATGGCTAACAGAGCACAACCCAGTTGTCGATTGGGTCCAGAGAGACATAAAATGTTGGGGTCAGAGTTGTCAGTCTAAGTGCCTAGGCACAGTTAATGTGATTGGTAGCCTCAATATTGCCACAGCCCCTCCTTTGTCCACAGAGGTTCCTGAATGTTACCTGGCATTAAAGGAGGTGTTCTCTAAAGCCAGGACTGAGGTCCTACCACCACATCGTCCATATGACTGTGCCATTGATTTACTCCCCGGTACGATGCCTCCTAGGGGTCACGTATACCCTTTATCACAAAGAGAGAACGACATTATGGAGGAATACATAAGGGAGAATCTGGAACGAGGATTCATTAGACGGTCCTCCTCTCCAGCAGGAGCAGGTTTCTTTTTTGTTTCCAAGAAAGAGGGAGATCTGCGACCTTGCATCGATTATAGGGGTTTGAATAGGATCACTATAAGAAATGCATATCCCATACCTCTCATAACAGAATTGTTCGACCGATTAAAAGGGGCTCGTGTCTATACGAAGCTTGATTTACGCGGAGCGTACAACCTGGTCAGGGTTAAAAAGGGAGACGAATGGAAAACGGCTTTTAATACACGTAGCGGGCATTATGAATACCTGGTGATGCCTTTTGGGTTGTGTAATGCGCCAGCCGTCTTCCAGGACCTTATAAACGACACTCTAAGGGAATTTCTGCAAGAATTCGTCATAGTATATCTGGATGATATCCTGATATACTCTCCTGATGTGGACACTCATCATGTCCACGTGAAACAAGTGTTGAAAAAACTATTGAAGGCTGGATTGTACTGTAAGCTAGAAAAATGTCTATTCGACATAGTAACTGTGCAATTCCTTGGTTATATAATAACTCCGGGGGGTTTTCAAATGGATCCTAAGAAGCTCTCAGCTATTCTTGACTGGCCCCTACCCCAAGGACTTAAAGCCATTCAGAGGTTTCTGGGGTTTACGAACTATTACCGAAGGTTCATTAAAGATTTTTCGGCCTTGGTGGCCCCCCTCACGGCTATGACAAAGAAAGGGGTGGGAAATCAGAAATGGACACCTCAAGCCACTCAAGCCTTTGAAGCACTAAAGCAAGCTTTTACTACTGCCCCTGTTCTCCGACATCCAGATCCGGCTCTGCCTTCCAAGTAGAAGTTGACGCCTCCGAACTAGGTCTTGGTGCAGTCTTGTCCCAAAGGGAGGCTCCTGACAAACCCTTGCATCCATGCGGCTTCTATTCTCGGAAGTTGTCCCCGGCAGAGAAGAACTATGACATTGGAAATAGAGAATTGTTAGCAGTCATCGCGGCCTTGGCCGAATGGAGATACTTATTAGAGGGGTCTAAGGACCCCATCGTTATCATAACCGACCATAAGAATCTCACGTACATTGGAGATGCCAAACGTTTAAATTCCAGACAAGCGAGATGGTCATTGTTTCTTTCAAGTTTTAATTTCGTGCTTACCTATAGACCTGGGTCCAGAAACATTAAAGCAGACGCATTGTCGAGACAGTATGAGTCTTATGAACATAATATCCAAGATCAGCATCCCATTGTACCCCAGGAAAGGATTATAGCCGCTACCACGATCAGTGTCTCGTCTCCTCTAATGAAAAGGTTGCAGACCGTCCAGGGCGCGGCTCCTGGGGGAAAACCTCCTGCGAGACTCTTTGTACCTGAGAACGAAAGAGAGGAAGTACTTAACATCTATCATGATAATAAAACTTCCGGGCATATGGTATCACCAAGACTGTGTCTAGTATCAGTAAACTCCTCTGGTGGCCCACGTTGCGCCGAGATGTCAAAGATTACATTGCCGTGTGCAAAGTGTGCACAAGGCAGAAAAGTCCCAAAACGGCACCCATTGGCTTACTCCAGCCTTTGCCGATCCCCGAACGACCCTGGTCACATGTAGCCATGGATTTTATAGTAGAGTTACCTGAGTCAAGAGGGAATACAGTGATACTTACGATCATAGACCGATTTTCCAAGATGGGCCACTATGTTCCTCTTCGGAAACTACCTTCGGCAGCTGAACTGGTGCCCATATTCATTGCCAACGTGGTCCGCATACACGGTGTCCCTCTGGAGATTGTCTCTGATAGGGGGACCCAATTCATCTCCGGATTCTGGAGAGGGTTTTGTAAGAACGTAGGGATAGACCTCTCTTTCTCTTCGGCTTATCACCCCCAGACCAACGGAGCAGCAGAACGAGCAAACCAAAATATAGAGAAATATCTCAGGTGCTTTATCTCAGAACAACAAGATAACTGGTCAGACCTGCTACCATGGGCAGAATATGCTTTGAACAGCGCAGTGAGTGAATCCACAGGGCATTCTCCTTTTTTCGCTGTTTATGGTTTTGATCCTCCCGTGCTCCCCGCCACGTTTCCTGATACCACGATTCCTGCTTTAGATGAGCAACTGGCATCATTGAAAGAGACTTGGGGGAGAGTGAGACGGGCACTGGAGGAGAGTAGTGCCATCCAGAAAACGAAGGCCGACAGACACAGGAGGCAGGCACCCGTGTATCAAGTTGGGGACAGGGTTTGGCTGTCTTCACGTAACATCAAGCTCTTAGTGCCTTCCATGAAGTTGGCTCCTAGGTATATCGGCCCCTATAAGATTCTACGGCGACTCAACCCTGTCTCCTATGCTTTGGCGTTACCCCCCCATTTTAAGATACACAATGTATTCCATGTAAGCCTTTTGAAGCCGCTGTTATGTAACCGGTACACCAAAGTCCATGCTCCACCGCCTCCTGTCTCTGTGGAGGGCGAGGAGAAATTCGAAGTTAAGGCCATTCTGGGTGCCAGGATGTCTAGGGGGTCTTTGCAGTACTTGGTCGATTGGGTGGGTTACGGTCCGGAGGATCGTTCTTGGGTACCGGCTGCGGAAGTCCATGCTCCTAGGCTAGTGAAGGCCTTCTATTCGGCGCACCCCCGTGCCCCTGGGGGTCGTCCAGTGGCCGCCCCTGGAGGGGGGGGTTCTGTCACGGTGGGTCAGGGGATGGGGCGCCTGGCAGCAGCTTCCTCGCTGCTCGCTGGCCAGGCGCCGAATGTAAACGCTTCCGGGTGCGCTCACGTGGGACGCCGAGGGGCGGGGCCTGGCGTTGTGACGCGGACCCGCCGGGTTTAAAACCCAGTCTCACCATTACACCGGTGCCCTGACGTGGTATTCACCTCCCGCAGAGCTCTTGTGATATTTGGCTAACGAATCCTCCTGTGTATAACCCTTGGCATTGGCAAACGAACCCTCCTGTGTATGACCCTTGGCATTGGCAAACGAACCCTCCTGTGTATGACTCCTGGCATTGGCAAACGAACCCTCCTGTGTATGACCCCTGGTATTGGCATTTACTCTGCTCTAGGTTCTGCCCTTAACGTTGGTACCGAGGTCAGTCTATGTGGCACCCTAAGCACGCATCAGATTACCTCTGCTATTACTAAAGTCCTAGGGAGGACTTGTGATCTGGTCTGTACCCCTGTCTGGTGTTTCCCTTTCTTTATCTGTTACCTGCTTCATTGTCTATATAGCTTTGCCGACCATTCAAGGATCGGAAGAGTAGAAAGGGAGCTACATAAAGAGATCAATATCTTGGTAGTCAGAAGGATTCGTGACAATACTCTATTCAATACCTCTGTCTGGTGTTACCCCTTGTTTATATATTGTCTGGTTAATTGTCTTTCTAGTTTTGCCGACCATTCAAGGATCGGAAGGGTAGAGAGCGGTCTGCGTAAAGGGACCACACTTTTGGTAATCAGAGGGATCCGTGACATGCGTTCAGCAAAGAAAAAAACAGACCTCGTTATACATTTAAAATTAGTTAGGAAACCTAAAGATTAACCAAAAAAATTACTGAAAAATGCCAAAAGAATCCTGAAAAATAAATTTAAAAAACGGCTGTTTGCTGCAATTGAAAATAATAAGGGCCCTATTACAATCTTCGCGCATACATTTGCGTGCGCGCATTAACGCGAGAGGCAAACCCTTTGCACTGAACATCGTATTACAATGTCAGCGCAACAAACGCACGTATATGTTTACCGCTGGTGAACTTGCGTGAACACTGCTCATGCTTACTGTACTTCACGGGTCCTATACTTAACATTGTGAGCGCAAATGCTTTTGTGCGCTGGTATGCGGATGATATTACAATCTATGCGCAGTTTGTAACGCACAGCCTTTGCGCGCATAATTTTAGCAACTCCTAAAAGCTAGTGTTAATGGCAAATTCTATTAACCTGGCCGAAACCAAATACACCAGCCCAAAAAGAATACGCTTCAAAGTATAGTTACACTTCCTACACATACCAAACTAATAAATTTGAGAAGTTGTGTGTGAATTTTTTATTGATACAGCATATATGCACCGATTGACTTTGACAGGTGCAACAACTTAACGTGTGACAATTGTGGTTCTTAATTCTGATTGGCTGAATCGCATGAAAAAAAACAGTCTGCACACTGATTTCTGCGCACAACGTTACTGCGTGTGTGTTTTTGCACGTCCATTTTATGCGCATTATTTTTTTGACGGATGAAAAAATGCACGAGGATTGTAATACCACCGTTGATTTACTCGCGTTAACGTTTAACGCTTCACGCAAAAATTCACGGATTGCGCATGCGTTTTTGCGTGAACAATGTAATAGGGCCCTAAATGTTTTAAGAAATATTTAATGTACATTTGTACATTTTTTTTTTCCAAAAGTGTTTATTTTGAAAATGTGTCAGCAATACAACACACAATATGGGATGACGGCCGCGCAGGGCCAAAGAATAAATACCGTAGTAAGGATACTCGGAGGGAGTCAGCACTTAACCCTTTCGCTGCTGAGGCTTTTCCCGCCTCTGTGCTGAGGTCATTTTTACCGGTTTTGCTCATCATGTTTAAACGTGTTTTTAAGGCTTATTTTAGTATATGACCCAGACATATTATATATCGTTCTTTCCGTCAGACTCAGTAGATTCATAATATGTCATTATTATATGTATACGTTATGTCATGTCTGTATATTATAACAAAAAATGCAATAAAATATGTATTTTCAATCATTTACAACGTGTAAAGTGTTTTTTTTCACATTTTAACATGCGAGCAATTGCGGTTATATTTTGTATGGGGTGCGCTTGTTAAAAAAATTAGAGATGGGGTCTCGTTACATTTTTTTTGGGGGAAAATTACGCAATTTTTAACAAACGCACCGCATACAAAAATCGTTAGTGCAGCATCATTGTTCACATTATAATTGCAATGGGAACAATATTGCTACACTAACAAACCAAAAAAAAGAAAAAAAATGTTTATTTTTTTTTTATAAATTTTTTTTAAAATATATTTTTATTTTTAATTTTTATTTTTATTTTTTTTTAAAAACTTTTTCACATTCAAGTTTGGTATTGTTGGAACGGCCATGCTCTGGCCGATCCAACCATACCAAACATTAACCCCTAGCTGCCACGGATCGGGAGATAGGGAGTTCATTGGAACTCCCTATCTCCACCGTTGGTGGCAGTTAGGGGTTAACTCTAGGACTGGCGTCATCGTGCTACGCACGATGACGCCAGTCCTCAGGGGGAGTTCCCGGAGGCTTGGCCGACATCCAAGATGTCGGCCAGCTCCGGGAAAGGATCGCGATCTGTGCCCTTCCAAATGATGCCTGGGTTAACCCCCGCAGAGCCGCCGATCGGGAGGGAGAGAGGTCCGAAGGACCATCCCCCCCTCCCTTTCAGGCACCTCCTCCGCACATGCGGGGTGGGCGCCTGAATTAGGTGTCATCGCGCTGCCGCGATGACACCTAATTCCGGCGGCTGCGGTCCCGGATGCGCGGCTGACATCGAGGATGTCAGCCCGCACCGGGGGGGCCAGCGATCGGCCGGAACCCGGCCGAACGCTGACCCCAATGGGAGGACGCGCTCAGCGCGTCCTCCGCACAGCAGCGGTAATGCGGAGGACGCGCTGAGCGCGTCCTCCGCATTGAAAGGGTTAAGATAACAATATGAATACTACAAATATGAAAAGGGCAGATAGAACCAAACGGTGATAACGTCGTAAATTAAGAGAATCAACATGAATTTTACATATGGATCTAAAAGTTATGGACAATATACCT
The DNA here is from genome assembly GCA_009667805.1 of Leptobrachium leishanense. Taxonomy (NCBI): domain Eukaryota; kingdom Metazoa; phylum Chordata; class Amphibia; order Anura; family Megophryidae; genus Leptobrachium; species Leptobrachium leishanense. Next base: position 258,021,827 of record CM019065.1, on the reverse strand, counting down.
GCGAGAAGGTGGCAAAAAAAAAATATGTGGGGGTAAGGAAAGGCACAAGTCATTAATGTAAGTTTCCTGGCTCACTCCCTAAAGTCCAGAAGACGAAAGGAGGCCATGGAAAACAAACGTCACAAGGCCCAGATACCCAAGGGCCAAGTGTGGCAGACAGAGCCATGGTGTCCGCCACAGTGGCACACCTTGTGGCAGACCGGCAAGTGCCAAAAAAAAAAAGGGGGGGTGTGGGTAAGAGCCACCAACTTCACTATGACACTTGCCCAAAGTAGTCAGCGTGTTGCCATAAGAAAGACATCTTAGTAACCAACAGACAAATAAAATATGTCACGATCTAAGTTCAACAGAGAGAGTCAAAGGTCCTTAGGGAACCTCTTGAGGGTGGGGGATAAGGGAAAACGGGTGAGGGAGACAAAGGATAGGCGCAGAGGAAGCAAAACTTGAGGCGATGTCCACAAGGGGCAAAGCGCCTGTATCATCCCGGATCATCCGAGGCAGGTGTCTGGGAGAACCCCAGCGAAGCTAGCAATGGCCATGCTTCGTCAGGCGTTGAGGCTACTCTCACCATCCCGTTAATCGTCAGGAAAATCGTGCCAGCGGCCCCCCATCTGTAGCGAACCCCCTCAGCACGTAGACAAGTTGTCACCTCCTTAAAGCGCCTTCGGGCCATCAATGTCACAAATGGGAGGTCAGCGAAGAGAGACAAAGTCAGCGTCTCATAAAGAAGGGGTGAACGTGCAGCCGGGACCGCCAGAAGCCTAAGCCTCACAGTCAGGTCCAGAAATATTGGGACATCGACACAATTCTAACATCTTTGGCTCTATACACCACCACAATGGAGTTGGAATGAAACAAACACAATGTGCTTTAACTGCAGACTGTCAGCTTTAATTTGAGGGTATGTACATCCAACTCAGGTGAACGATGTAGGACTTACAGCAGTTTGCAGATGTGCCTCCCACTTGTTAAGGGACCAAAGGTAATGGGACAATTGGCTTCTCAGCTGTTCCATGGCCAGGTGTGTGATATTTCCTCATTACCCCAATTGCAATGTGCAGATAAAAGGCCCAGAGTTCATTTCAAGTGTGCTATTTTCATTTGGAATCTGTTGCTGTCAACTCTCAAGATGAGATCCAAAGAGCTGTCACTATCAGTGAAGCAAGCCATCATTAGGCTGAAGAAACAAAACAAACCCATCAGAGAGATAGCAAGAACATTAGGCGTGGCCAAAACAACTGTTTGAAACATTCTCAAAAACAAGGAACGCACCGGTGAGCTCAGCAACACGAAAAGATCCGGGAGACCACGGAAAACAACTGTGGTGGATGACCGAAGAATTCTTTCCCTGGTGAAGAAAACATCCTTCACAACAGTTGGCCAGATCAAGAACACTCTCCAGGAGGTAGGTGTATATGTGTCAAAGTCAAAAATCAAGAGAAGACTTCACCAGAGTGAATACAGAGGGTTCACCACAAGAGGTAAACCATTGGTGAGCCTCAAAAACAGGAAGGCCAGATTAGAGTTTGCCAAACAACACCTAAGCAAGCCTTCACAGTTGTGGAACAAGATCCTATGGACAGATGAGACCAATATCAACTTGTACCAGAGTGATGGGAAGAGAAGAGTATGGAGAAGGAAAGGAACTGCTCATGATCCTAAGCATACCACCTCATCAGTGAAGCATACTGGGGGGTCTGAGGGGTCTCATTTCTACAAAACATTTGGGAATTGAGGTGATCTGTGTCTTGTCACTGGCTGCCAGCAAGTATTTTGGGGGTCTCACAAATTTCTACAAACCATTTGGGAATTGAGGTGATCTGTGTCTTGTCACTGGCTGCCAGCAAGTATTTTGGGGGTCTCACAAATTTCTACAAAACATTTGGGAATTGAAGTGATATTCTGTGTCTTGGCACTGCCAGCAAGTATTTTGGGGTCTCACAAATTTCCACAAAACATTTGGGAATTGAGGTGATCTGTGTCTTGTCACTGGTGCCAGCAAGTATTTTGGGGGTCTCACAAATTTCTACAAAACATTTGGGAATTGAGGTGATCTGTGTCTTGTCACTGGTGCCAGCAAGTATTTTGGGGGTCTCACAAATTTCTACAAAACATTTGGGAATTGAGGTGATCTGTGTCTTGTCGCTGGCTGCCAGCAAGTATTTTGGGGGTCACAAATTTCTACAAAATATTTGGGAATTGTTATAATCCGTGTGTTCTCACTGGCTGCCACCCATCAGGGGTCTCACTGATTTATAGGAGGTTTCTGAGACTTGTAATCTGTGGCTTCTCACTGCCACCCATCAGGGGGTCACACTGATTTATAGGAGGTTTCTGAGATTTGTAATCTGTGGCTTCTCACTGCCACCCATCAAGGGGTCTCACTGATTTATAGGAGGTTTCTGAGACTTGTAATTTGTGGCTTCTCACTGCCACCCATCAAAGGGTCACACTGATTTATAGGAGGTTTCTGAGACTTGTAATCTGTGGCTTCTCACTGCCACCCATCAGGGGGTCCCACATACTTCTAGCAGATTTATTGGAATTGTAATCTGTGGCTTCTCACTGCCACCCATCAGGGGGTCCCACATACTTTGAGCAGATTTATGCAAATTGTAATCTGTGGCTTCTCACTGCCACCCATCAAGGGGTCACACTGATTTATAGGAGGTTTCTGAGACTTGTAATCTGTGGCTTCTCACTGCCACCCATCAAGGGGTCACACTGATTTATAGGAGGTTCTGAGACTTGTTATCTGTGGCTTCTCACTGCCACCCATCAGGGGGTCCCACATACTTCTAGCAGATTTATGCGAATTTTAATCTGTGGCTTCTCACTGCCACCATCAAAGGGTCACACTGATTTATAGGAGGTTTCTGAGACTTGTAATCTGTGGCTTCTCACTGCCACCCATCAGGGGGTCCCACATACTTCTAGCAGATTTATTGGAATTGTAATCTGTGGCTTCTCACTGCCACCCATCAGGGGGTCCCACATACTTTGAGCAGATTTATGCAAATTGTAATCTGTGGCTTCTCACTGCCACCCATCAAGGGGTCACACTGATTTATAGGAGGTTTCTGAGACTTGTAATCTGTGGCTTCTCACTGCCACCCATCAAGGGGGTCACACTGATTTATAGGAGGTTTCTGAGACTTGTTATCTGTGGCTTCTCACTGCCACCCATCAGGGGGTCCCACATACTTCTAGCAGATTTATGCGAATTTTAATCTGTGGCTTCTCACTGCCACCCATCAAAGGGTCTCACTGATTTATAGGAGGTTTCCGAGATTTGTAATCTGTGGCTTCTCACTGCCACCCATCAAGGGGTCTCACTGATTTATAGGAGGTTTCTGAGATTTGTAATCTGTGGCTTCTCACTGCCACTCATCAAGGGGTCTCACTAATTTATAGGAGGTTTCTGAGATTTGTAATCTGTGGCTTCTCACTGCCACCCATCAGGGGGTCCCACATACTTCTATCAGATTTATGCGAATTGTAATCTGTGCTTCTCACTGCCACCCATCAAGGGGTCTCACTGATTTATAGGAGTTTTCTGAGACTTGTAATCTGTGGCTTCTCACTGCCACCCATCAAGGGGTCACACTGATTTATAGGAGGTTTCTGAGACTTGTAATCTGTGGCTTCTCACTGCCACCCATCAGGGGGTTCCACATACTTCTAGCAGATTTATGCGAATTGTAATCTGTGGCTTCTCACTGCCACCCATCAGGGGGGGTCACACTGATTTATAGGAGTTTTCTGAGATTTGTAATCTGTGGCTTCTCACTGCCACCCATCAAGGGGTCTCACTGATTTATAGGAGGTTTCTGAGATTTGTAATCTGTGGCTTCTCACTGCCACCCATCAAGGGGCCTCACTGATTTATAGGAGGTTTCTGAGACATGTAATCTGTGGCTTCTCACTGCCACCCATCAGGAGGTCACACTGATTTATAGGAGGGAATTGTAATCTTTGTCTTGTCACTGGTTGCTAGCTATCAGGGTGTCTCACTGAGTTATACCAGAGTTCTGTAAATCTTTAATCTTTATACCAGAGTTGAATCAGAGTTCTGTATATATTTAATCTATATATCACTCAGTATGTCTGAAAGAACAAAAAGGACAGGCAGAAGCTCCCAGACACAGAAAAGAGGGCTGTCAGGATCGGGTAACCCCGCTTGCAGACTGTAAGCCAACAGACCCTGACCAACCGGTCCTTAGAAATGGCCGGGTTATGGTCAGTAATACTGAGAATGATGAACACAAATAAAGTGGTGGAGTGCAAAGAAAAACAACCTGCGGAATAAAGTAACCCACAATGCTCTAGCTAGCCGGTCCTTAATAATGGCCGGGTTAAGCAGGGCAAACCAACAAAACACACATAGGCAGGGGTTAAGGAAATAGAGGTGCGTTATACTATGCCAGAAATCAGGGCGCCAGAATACAGGGAAGTCAAGACAAGCCGGGATCGTATAAACCAGGAAATCAGTCAGAATAGGAATCAAGAAATAACAACAAGGCACTAGGAGTAACAGGAACCACGCTAGGGCAACTTGCTAAGAGAAAGGAAGCCCTTTAAATAGAGCCACAGCACTACCTATTGGTGCTCAGAGGAGACACCCTGCTCTGCTATAGGATAGCTGGTCATGTGCTGTGATTGGTTGTCCTTCCTGCATGTTGCATCTGATTTGTGGGCAGCACCATTCCCTGTCCTGTAGTACACAGTACCCTGGAATAAGGCTTTCTGGATATCAGCTGCTGTGACGGCCGCAACATTTCCCCAGACATGGGGCGAAGGTGCAACATTTCCCCAGACATGGGGCTAAGGTGCAACATTTTCCCGGACATGGGGCGAAGGTGCAACATTTCCCCGGACATGGGGCGAAGGTGCAACATTTCCCTGGACATGGGGCGAAGGTGCAACATTTCCCCAGACATGGGGCGAAGGTGCAACATTTCCCCAGACATGGGGCGAAGGTGCAACATTTCCCCAGACATGGGGCAAAGGTGCAACATTTCCCTGGACATGGGGCGAAGGTGCAACATTTCCCCAGACATGGGCCACCGTGACAAGGGCAAGCAGCCCCTGTGTCGGGAGGCTGTGCCTCTGGTCATGGTGGACGTGGTGCATCCTCTGCAGGGGCACGCTTGTCCTTTCTAACTGGTGCTGGCCGTCTTAAGCAGCAGCAACATACTGAGGATTTGGTGGATTGGCTAACCAGGCCATCCTCATCCGAGTCCTCTGCCAGCCAGGCTTGTAGTGCTTTACAGTCCACCTCAGCTGACAAAACATCTAATTCAGCCTCCATGTCCACAGCTACTCCTGCCGTAGCCTCGCTATCACACACGGAGGAGTCAGCTGAATTGTTTGACTACAATGAGAGTGACATGCTGCTTGAGGATGTGCAGCAAGTACAGTGCTCTGATTCAATCTCTGAGGTTGAGGAAGTGAGTATAATCAACCTAGAGGAAGGGGGTGCCAGTGATGACACACAAATAACTGGCACTCATGTTGCCCAAGCAGCTGCAGCATACTGCCAAGTTGGCTCCAGTGACGAGGAGATAGGGGTTGAAGATGACATTGATGATGAGGTCACTGACTCCACCTGGGTGCCAGATCGCACAGAGGAATCAAGTGAGGAGGAGGGGGAGGTGGAGGAGGAGGAGGCACAGCAAACACAAGGCACAACATCCACTATGACCAACCGTAGCACTAGCCAGTCCAAGGCATCAGATGTCAGAGCTGCTCCAGTGCAGAGCGCTGTTGTCTCAAAGCACACATGCAGGAACTCTGTTGTCTGGGAGTTCTCTAAGAAATGTGCAGCAGAGCGCACCGTTGCTATTTGTAATCTATGTCAGATGAGGCTGAAGCGTGGGAAAGACACCGGACACTTGGGTACCACGTGCTTGAGGCGACATATGAACACCTGCCACACATCCCATTGGCGCAAAACTTTGTGTAGGTCCTCCTCCCCTCATCTGTCTCTACCCCCACTGTATGTCCTGCCATGTCATTGCCTACAACCTCCACTGACAGGGATGATGCTACAGTAATGGATGTACCAGGTCCTTCCTCACAATGTGACAGCATCCCATCAGCTGAAGATTTACGCAGTCAGATTACGTTGCCCCAGCTACTGCAGCGTAAGAAAAAATATAGTCCCAACCATCCCCAAGCACAGCGTCTAAATGCCAGCTTAGAAAAATTACTCGCATTGCAGCTGCTGCCTTTCCAGCTGGTGGACTCTGCTCCCTTCCGTGAATTTGCTGAATGTGCTGTACCACAGTGGCAGGTCCCAAAACGCCATTACTTTTCACGCAAGGCCATTCCAGCACTATACCAGCACGTGGAAGACCATGTTATCCAGTCATTGGGAAAGGCAGTCAGCAACAAGGTGTATGTGACTTTAGACACGTGGTCCAGCAAGCGTGGACAGGGCCATTACATTTCCTTCACGGCACAATGGGTAACTCTGATTGCAGCTGGGAGGGATCCAAGACGGGGCTCTGTGCTGGAGCTTCTTCATCCACCACGCCTCCAGAAAGCTGCTTGTATGAGGTCTGTCTGCTCCACCACCTCTTCCTCCTCTGTCTCTGGTGAAGTGGCAGTTAAACCGACGCGTGGCAGGGGCTACGCAATGGCTCAAGCAAAAAGATGCCATACTGTGCTTGAGCTGGTTTGTTTAGGGGACAGGAGCCACACTGGGCCAGAAATTCTGTCAGCTCTGCAGGGGCAGGTGCAGAGCTGGTTAACACCACGCCAGCTTCAGCTGGGAATGATTGTCTGCGATAATGGCAGCAACCTTCTCGTCGCCATTCCGCCCTACGCAAGGGTAAATTGACGCATGTACCATGCCTAGCACACGTCCTAAATCTAGTCGTACAGCGTTTCCTAACCAAGTACCCAGGGCAGCCAGAGCTTCTCAGCCAGGCCAGAAAAGTCTGCAGCCACTTCAGACGGTCATTCTCAGCAAGCGTTCGCCTGGCAGAAATTCAAAGAGAATTCCACCTTCCCACAAACCGTCTGATCTGTGACATGCCCACCAGGTGGAACTCGACATTAGCAATGCTGCAGCATCTGCACAAGCAGCAGAGGGCCATCAACGAGTACCTTTGTGAGTATGGCACAAGGACAGGTTCAGGTCAACTTGTTCCCCCCGCAGTGGCTGATGATCAAGGATGCATGCACTGTACTGTCACCATTTGAGGAGGCAACGAGGATGGTGAGCAGGGACAGTGCATGCATCAGTGACACAATTCCTTTAGTGTTCCTGCTGGAGCACACTCTGTGGGGAATTATAGATGTGGCTCTAGAGGCAGAGCAGCGGGAGGAAGAGGAGGCCTTCCCTAGCTCTCAAGGCCCCAGTCTTTCCGCAGACAGCATTCCAGCGGGTCCTACTCAGATCAGACAGGAGAAGGATGAGGAGGAGGAGGAGGAGGAGGAATATTTAAGTAGTGGGGGCATTGAAGGTGGGGATTCCTCAAGGGAGGGTTTCGTGTGCCCAGAAACACAAGGGCTAGTGCGTGGCTGGGAGGAGGAATGCACGATGGGGTCATCCTCATTGACCAGAAAGACTCGGAAGCTAATGCCACCTCCAACCTATGCTGCATGGGCTCCCTTATAATGCAAAGCCTGCTAAAGGACCCCATGATTCGTGCTATCGAGGAGAGGGATCCCTGGTTGGCAACCCTTCTTGATCCATGATACAAGGGTAAAGTTGCAGAGCTCATCCTGCCCGCACAGAGGGAGCACAGGATGAAATAACTTGAGGACGCTCTAAAGCGACACTTGTGTAACACCTTTCCAGACACTGGTAGGTTACCAAGTGATGACACACGTGCTTCTGAGGCTGCGGATGATTAGAGGAATAGTGGTGAAGGCCAGGGCAGCTTGACTGATGCATTTTAAATTTTTTTAGTCCACGACGCCCAGGGACATCAAATGTAGGCACCCATTGCCAGCGTCTTCATTCACCATATGGTGCAGTACTACCTAGGGGCAAGGGCAGTCCTGGATACCTTTCCAGCAGATGATCCACTGCTTTACTGGGTGTTGAGATTGGATCACTGGCCAGAACTCAGCCAATATGCTATGCAGTTACTAGGTTGCCCTTCATCCAGCGTGCTTTCTGAAAGGACGTTCAGTGCCGCTGGAGGTTTTGTCACAGACAAAAGAGTGCGTCTGTCCACCGACTCTGTAGACTGGCTGACATTTATAAAAATGAATCAGTCCTGGATCAGCAGTTATCAATCCCCTGATGCTGACGTAACGGAATAGATCGGGGATGTCTTCTGCATGCACAAAACCTCCAGCACTGAACTCTTCCACAATACCACAAAAGGGTTACGGTGTGAATGCATTTGCTGCCATGAAAGGCACAATATTTGGCTGCACTGATGCCTGTGTCACATCTATATCATTTTAATTTTTTGAACCGCAGGGTCCAACCCTGCACTCTTCCACAATACCACAAAAGGGTTACGGTGTGAATGCACTTGCTGCCATGAAAGGCACAATATTTGGCTGCACTGACGCCTGTGCCAGATTTATATCATTTAAATTTTTTGAACAGCAGGGTCCAGCCCTGCACTCTTCCACAATACTACAGGGGGGTTACTGTATGATAGTATGCTGACCACAGTCACTTCTCTCAAATACCTAGCTATGTGGTTAGACCCAAATCTATCTTTTGGACCCCACATCGAAAAACTCTCATCTAAACTCTACCCCAAACTAGGTGCCCTGTACAGAAACAAATCCTGCCTGAGCCCCGCGGTAAGAAAGCAGATTGTACAACAAATGCTTATGCCAGCCATTGAATACAGAGATGTAGTGTATGCAGCCGCCCCGCAAACACACCTCCAGAAACTTACTACATTGTATAACTCATTCTGTCGCTTTGTGCTACATGTAACTACATGACACACCATTGTGTTAAAAGAACTAAACTGGCCATCACTGGACTCTAGACGCACCCTTCACCTTTCCAACCTGGTGTTTAAGAGCTTTTCTGGGAAGCTACCACCCTACCTGAATATGCTGCTTCCCCCGGCAGTTCCCTCATCCTATAACCTCAGATCCAGGACCAGCACCTTACTTGCAATACCGCAATACAAAAAGAAAATGGCTCGATCCTCATTTTCCTACAGAGCACCGCAAATATGGAATAACCTCCCAGACACCGTCAAATCTTCCCCCAGTCTAAAGTCCCTTAAGACTTCCCTATTAACATACCTCAATACGAAATGCACCTGTAAACATGTAACATAATGACTTTATTTCCTCCATATTTATTTTTCTGTTAATCTGTATATTTGGTCTTGTGTTAATATCTTGCATTTTACTATTTTGTATTTCTGTAACCACTCAATGTTCTCGAACCCAGGACATACTTGAAAACGAGAGAAATCTCAATGTATCCTTCCTGGTAAAATCCTTTTATAAATAAAAAATAAAAATATGAATCATATTTAAAAAAGCTTTAATCAAAAAAGCCTAAAGGTCAATAATCTGACAAATCTCTTAATACCACTACCTAGATCTCTCTCATGTTTTCACCATGAGCTTACTACATAGGAAAAAGGCAGAAAAATATTTTATTTAGACTCGGATCATATAATTATTACATCTAAAAAGGACTTCTCCAGAATCCTGTAAAATATAGTTATCAGCATCATAAAAAACGACAGACTTCAAAGTCTATATTCAGTCCCCTAGGGGTCAAAGTATCCAATACAAAAATCCACCTCATCTCTGGTTTAATTAATTTCTCGGTCAAACTGTCTCCTCACCAGTTCCTTTTAATTTTCTCTACCGCCCAGAATTTAATCCCTCTTGGGTTACATTGATGAGTGTCCCTGAAATGTACAGACACGCTGTGTTTAGCATAGCCTCTCTCAATATTACATCAGTGCTCATTAATCCTAATGTAAAGAGCCCTCAAGGTTTGTGCTACATATTGTAGCCCACATGGGCATTCTAGTACATACACCACATTGGCGGACAGACAGGTAATAAGTTCTTTAATTTTATATTGTGATTTCTCCGCAGTGGACTCAAAAGTTTTCATTATTCTTTTGCTATTACCAGTTTTTCTACAAGAAATACAGTGTCCACAGCCATAAAAGTCCGGGGACAAACTGAACATATTTTTACCTTGAGCCATTCTATCCTTTCTTTGGTGGTTTTTAACTAGTCCCATCTTAATGGGTTTACTTCCCCTATAAATGATTCGAGGTCTATCTGGTAAAATATTATTAAGAATAGGGTCTCTCTTTAAACTGGACCAATGTCTCTCTATTGATTTCTTAATCATCCTATTGTTAATATTATAGTCTAAAATAAAAGGGACATCTTCCCCTATATTATTTATACGTTGTTTATATGTCAGATGGGTTGATCTATCCATCTTGTGGATTTTATTATTATTCTTTATTTATAAAGTGCCAGCATATTCCGCAGCGCTGTACAATAGGCACAGTATAGACAGGGTTACAATACATTGAACAACATTTGACAAACAGTACAGGAGGAGATGAGGGCCCTATTCCCGTAGGAACTCACAATCTGGGAGGGTTGGGGTTGGAAACAGGAGGAGAGGACTGCAAGGTGAGAGTGATTGATGATTGCGTCAGTGAGTTGGGTGGTAGGCTTCCCTAAATAGGAACGTTTTAAGGGAGCGTTTGAAGGAAGAGAAGTGTCACGTCTCGGCCTTGCCCCCTGCTGGTGGTAGCAGGGATTCCTGTTGTTTTGTTTTCAGCCTGCAGGCCATCTGTTGGGCTAATTGGTCTGCGGTCACATGACCTGTTCTGCCCTATAAGTACGACCAGGATTCCCCTTGATCCTTGGACCAGGATAGTCTTTCTTGCCTAGTCCCTGTATGCTGGTTTACTTTGATTTGCTGTGTATGACCTCTGGCTCATGTATTTAGGATCCCTCTCTTGTCTGACCCCTCTAGTTATGATATTCCGTGTATGACCTTTGGCTCTTGTATTTGGATCTCTCTTCTGTCTGTCCCCTGTACTGTACCGTGCTTAGGAATCTGTATGCCTGCATTCATCGTATGTCTGGTTTATGTTTTGTTCGTCTTGCAGGCCTAGCCTAGTTAGTATCTTGAGACCACCTTTTAAGGATCTCAGTCAGGGCTTAGGGATCTTTTCTAGTTTCTGTTAATATCTTGGTTTGTTCCTTGGAATCTGTATGCCTGCATTCATCGTATGTCTGGTTTATGTTTTGTTCGTCTTGCAGGCCTAGCCTAGTTAGTATCTCGAGACCACCTTTCAAGGATCTCAGTCAGGGCTTAGGGATCTTTCTAGTTTCTGTTAATATCTTGGTTTGTTCCCTGGAATCTGTATACCTGCATTTATTGTCTGTCTGGTTTATGTTTTATTCATCTTGCAAACCTAGCCTAGGTAGTATTTCGAGACCATCTTTCAAGGATCTCAGTCAGGGCTTAGGGATCTTTCTAGTTTCTGTTAATATCTTGGTTTGTTCCCTGGAAGCTGTATACCTGTCCTTAAGGCTTCATCTCTGCAGATTGGGGGTTCCCCCTCACCCTATAGGGGGCTCCCCGTTACATTATCCTGGTCCCAGAATAGAAGCTGGCAGGTATGTCTCATATGTATGAAGCTGTATTGAACTTGGTGCTTGCTATGCTGAAAGAGCTGCAGAGGTTAATGGAGGCTCTGAGCCTATCACCTGCTGCAGCTAACGATGCAGCACCACCCTGCACTACTTGCAAATCCATGTATGAGAAGGAAAGACGCAGGTTGTATGGTCTCTGTTTTTATTGTGCAGATCCAAATCACACTATTGAGCATTGTGTATTAAAACCTGTTAAGCAATGGCAGGGGAACCATATATCCAGGTATCGCTATGGAGGTACTGGTGTGTCCTCCATAGGCATCCAGACTGGCAGAATAGCCACCTCAAATCTGGTGAATCATGGGATCACTATGCCCTCGTCTCCCAGTGAGGTTTCAGTGTCTCCGGTTGGGAATGCTATGCCAGCCATGTCTGTATCCACTAGTACGCTGCCAGCCATGTCTGTATCCACTGGCACGCTGCCAGCCATGTCTGTATTCACTGGCACGCTGCCAGCCACGTTTGTATCCACTGGCACGCTGCCAGCCATGTCTATATCCACTGGAACACTGCCAGCCAGGTCTATATCCACTGGCACGCTGCCAGCTATGCCTGTTCCCACTGGCAATGAAATGCCAGCCATGTCTGTATCTACTGACATGATGCCAGTCATGTCTGCTTCCCCTGGCACGATGCCAGCCATGTCTGCTTCCCCTGGCACGATGTCAGCCATGTCTGTATCCACTGGCATGATGCCAGCCATGTCTGTATCCACTGGCTTGCTGCCAGCCATGTCTGTATCCACTGGCACGCTGCCAGCCATGCCTGTTTCCACTGGCAATGAAATGCCAGCCATGTCTGTATCTATTGCACGATGCCAGCCATGTCTGTATCTACTGGCACGCTGCCAGCCATGCCTGTTCCCAGGCAATGAAATGCCAGCCATATCTGTATCTATTGGCACGATGCCAGCCATGTCTGTATCTACTGGCACGATGCCAGCCATGTCTGTATCTACTGGCACGATGCCAGCCATGTCTGTATCCACCGGCACGATGCCAGCCATGTCTGTATCCACTGGCATGATGCCAGCCATGTCTGTATCCACTGGCACGATGCCAGCCATGCCTGTTCTCACTGGTAATGAAAAGCCAGCCATGCCTGTTCCCACTGGCAATGAAATGCCAGCCATGTCTGTATCCACTGGCACGCTGCCAGCCATGTCTGTATCTACTGGTACGATGCCAGCCATGTCTGTATCTACTGGCACGATGCCAGCCATGTCTGTATCCACCGGCACGATGCCAGCCATGTCTGTATCCACTGGCATGATGCCAGCCATGTCTGTATCCACTGGCACGCTGCCAGCCATGCCTGTTCTCACTGGTAATGAAAAGCCAGCCATGCCTGTTCCCACTGGCAATGAAATGCCAGCCATGTCTGTATCTACTGGTACGATGCCAGCCATGTCTGTATCTACTGGTACGATGCCAGCCATGTCTGTATCTACTGGCACGATGCCAGCCATGTCTGTATCCACCGGCACGATGCCAGCCATGTCTGTATCCACTGGCATGATGCCAGCCATGTCTGTATCCACTGGCACGCTGCCAGCCATGCCTGTTCTCACTGGTAATGAAAAGCCAGCCATGCCTGTTCCCACTGGCAATGAAATGCCAGCCATGTCTGTATCTACTGGCACGAAGCCAGCCATGTCTGTATCCACTGGCACGCTGCCAGCCATGCCTGTTCTCACTGGTAATGAAAAGCCAGCCATGCCTGTTCCCACTGGCAATGAAATGCCAGCCATGTCTGTATCCACTGGCACGCTGCCAGCCATGCCTGTTCTTACTGGCAATGAGATGCCAGCCATGTCTGTATCTACTGGCACGATGCCAGCCATGTCTGTATCTACTGGCACGATGCCAGCCATGTCTGTATCTACTGGCACGAAGCCAGTCATGTCTGTATCCACTGGCACGATGCCAGCCATGCCTGTTCTTACTGGTAATGAAAAGCCAGCCATGCCTGTTCCCACTGGCAATGAGATGCCAGCCATGTCTGTATCTATTGGCACGATGCCAGCCATGTCTGTATCTACTGGCACGATGCCAGCCATGTCTGTATCTACTGGCACGAAGCCAGTCATGTCTGTATCCACCGGCACGATGCCAGCCATGTCTGTATCCACTGGCATGATGCCAGCCATGTCTGTATCCACTGGCACGCTGCCAGCCATGCCTGTTCTCACTGGTAATGAAAAGCCAGCCATGCCTGTTCCCACTGGCAATGAAATGCCAGCCATGTCTGTTTCTACTGGCACGAAGCCAGCCATGTCTGTATCCACTGGCACGCTGCCAGCCATGCCTGTTATCACTGGTAATGAAAAGCCAGCCATGCCTGTTCCCACTGGCGGTGAAATGCCAGCCATGTCTGTATCCACTGGCACGCTGCCAGCCATGCCTGTTCTCACTGGTAATGAAAAGCCAGCTATGCCTGTTCCCACTGGCAATGAGATGCCAGCCATGTCTGTGTCTACCGGCACGAAGCCAGCCATGTCTGTATCCACTGGCACGCTGCCAGCCATGCCTGTTCTCACTGGTAATGAAAAGCCAGCCATGCCTGTTCCCACTGGCAATGAAATGCCAGCCATGTCTGCATCCACTGGCACGAAGCCAGCCATGTCTGTATCCACTGGCACGAAGCCAGCCATGTCTGTATCCACTGACACAAAGCCAGCCATGTTTGTATCTACTGGCACGAAGCCAGCTATGTCTGTATCCACTGGCACGCTGCCAGCCATGCCTGTTCTTACTGGTAATGAAATGCCAGCCATGTCTGTAGCTACTGGCACGAAGCCAGCCATGTCTGTTCCCACTGGCAATGAAAAGCCAGCCATGTCCGCTTCCCCTGGCAAAAAGCCAGCCATGTCTGTATCTACTGGCATGAAGCCAGCCATGTCTGTATCTATTGGCACGAAGCCAGCTAGGTCTGTATCACTGGCACGCTGCCAGCCATGCCTGTTCTTACTGGTAATGAAATGCCAGCCATGTCTGTAGCTACTGGCACGAAGCCAGCCATGTCTGTTCCCTGGCAATGAAAAGCCAGCCATGTCCGCTTCCCCTGGCAAAAAGCCAGCCATGTCTGTATCTACTGGCATGAAGCCAGCCATGTCTGTATCTACTGGCATGAAGCCAGCCATGTCTGTATCTACTAGCACGAACCCAGCCATGTCTGTATCCACTGGCACGAAGCCAGCCATGTCTGTTCCCACTGGCACGATGTCAGCCATGTCTGTTCCCACTGGCACGATGCCAACCATGTCTGTTCCCACTGGCACGATGCCAGCCATGTCTGCTTCCCCTGGCACGAGGCCAGCCATGTCTGCTTCCCCTGGCACGAAGCCAGCCACGTCTGCTTCCCCTGACACAAAGCCAGCCATGTCGGGTACTGGTAATGAGAAGCCAGCCATGTCGGGTACTGACAATATGTCATTTGTGATGCCTGAGGCTGGTACCTTGCCAGTGGTGTCCGGGATAAGCTGTATGTCAGCAATGACAGCTGCACCCAGGTTAGACGAGACAGCTGTGACCACGTTTTGTTATGAGGCCGATGTGCCTGGATTGGCACATGAGACCACTGTGCCCTTGCCCCACAGTGAGTCCAGTGTTGTCCCCACAATTGTCAAGCCTTGTGAGGTGGTCACAAAGTCTATGTCTTGCTCTAAGAGAAGACAAGAAAAGGTGATCAACCCTAGCCAATCTGGTTCTGAAACTGCCACACTTTGTTCTGGTTCCATTGATACTACACCCTCTGAGTCCGAGGTTGCCTTACTCCGCACAGTAATCAGGGAAATTCAGCAAGCTGGTGGTTTAAAGGGTATTGAGATCCCTAAATCACATTGTGTTCCCACGGAATATATACGGACGCCTTCTGGCTTTTGGATGCGTGAGAGGCACTGGGTAGTGCTCCAGAGACACCCTGACATTCTGAAAGGGCTGTTGGAAGACTCTGATTCAGATGATCCACAATATACTCCTCCTGGGGAGAGGTGTAAGACTGTTGTGGCGCCAACTGTACCATGTCCTGGTGATGTCCCATATCCCGAGTGTTTACCAGTCATGCACACACCCTGTACTGTATTGGTCGGGGCCACGTTTAATGGCAAGGTCATTGTCTCTGGGGTAGACAGTAAGTCCACTGTGTCTTGTGGTTCCACTGTGAGTCGTAATATACAATCTCAGGGCAAGACTACTGTCACTGGATCTGGCAGTACCTCTATTGCCTCTATGTGCCATGGTGTGGACGGAACTCCTAGATCACGGTCCAGGAGACGCAAGAGGACTAACCATAAACAACCGGGGACTGATGATTCACTCCGTTCAAGGTCCAAGGTACTCATGCCGTCGGACCCTCAGGTACGAGACCCTAGCCCGGTTGCCGAGGGTTGTGTACGGGCCTCTAATGGTGCAGTGATCTGCAGAGAGGACCTGGAGGTTTATGAAAGAGCTTTGCTTGCTCAGGCACAAACTGACTACTCTGAGTCTGAGCGGGATTCCAATGGGTACTGGTGACTGGTCTTATCCGTTTTCATGCCATCCATGTTTTCTTTCTTGGGTGCCCAGGAGGTCACCCGTAGGGGAGGGGGTTATGTCACGTCTCGGCCTTGCCCCCTGCTGGTGGTAGCAGGGATTCCTGTTGTTTTGTTTTCAGCCTGCAGGCCATCTGTTGGGCTAATTGGTCTGCGGTCACATGACCTGTTCTGCCCTATAAGTACGACCAGGATTCCCCTTGATCCTTGGACCAGGATAGTCTTTCTTGCCTAGTCCCTGTATGCTGGTTTACTTTGATTTGCTGTGTATGACCTCTGGCTCATGTATTTAGGATCCCTCTCTTGTCTGACCCCTCTAGTTATGATATTCCGTGTATGACCTTTGGCTCTTGTATTTGGATCTCTCTTCTGTCTGTCCCCTGTACTGTACCGTGCTTAGGAATCTGTATGCCTGCATTCATCGTATGTCTGGTTTATGTTTTGTTCGTCTTGCAGGCCTAGCCTAGTTAGTATCTCGAGACCACCTTTTAAGGATCTCAGTCAGGGCTTAGGGATCTTTCTAGTTTCTGTTAATATCTTGGTTTGTTCCTTGGAATCTGTATGCCTGCATTCATCGTATGTCTGGTTTATGTTTTGTTCGTCTTGCAGGCCTAGCCTAGTTAGTATCTCGAGACACCTTTCAAGGATCTCAGTCAGGGCTTAGGGATCTTTCTAGTTTCTGTTAATATCTTGGTTTGTTCCCTGGAATCTGTATACCTGCATTTATTGTCTGTCTGGTTTATGTTTTATTCATCTTGCAAACCTAGCCTAGGTAGTATTTCGAGACCATCTTTCAAGGATCTCAGTCAGGGCTTAGGGATCTTTCTAGTTTCTGTTAATATCTTGGTTTGTTCCCTGGAAGCTGTATACCTGTCCTTAAGGCTTCATCTCTGCAGATTGGGGGTTCCCCCTCACCCTATAGGGGGCTCCCCGTTACAAGAAGTTAGGGGAAAGTCTGACAGTACGAGGGAGATTGTTCCAGAGAGTGGGGGCTGCGCGTGAGAAATCTTGCAGTCTATCATGGGAAGAGGTGATGCGGGGAGAAGCTAGGCGCAGGTCACTGTTTGACCTTAGGGTGGGGTGTATTTGGTGATTAGTGAGGACAGGTAGTGGGGAGCTGAGTTAGTGAGGGTTTTGTAGGTAAGGATAAGGATTTTGAACTTAATTCTGCAGTGGATGGGGAGCCAGTGAAGGGACTCGCAGAGGGGAGCGGCAGAGACAGAGCGGCGGGTGAGGTGAATTAGCCTGGCGGAGGCGTTCAGGATGGATTGTAGGGGGAGAGGCGGGACAGAGGGAGGCCAGATAAGAGATTATTGCAATAGTCGAGTCGGGAGATTACCAGGGCGTGTATGAGTTGTTTTGTGGTGACAGCGGTAAGAAATAGCCGAATTCTGTAAATATTACGCAGTTGGTATTGGCAGGAGGAGGAATGAGACTTGATGTGGGGGATGAAGGAAAGAGCAGAGTCAAGTGTAACTCCAAGACAGCGAACTTGGTTTGATGGGGAGATGGTGATACCCTCCACCGTGATAGAGAAGTCAGGAGGTGGGGAGGCATTGGAGGGAGGAATAAGTAGGACTTCAGTCTTTGACATGTTGATCTTTAGGTGGTGGGAGGCCATCCAGGAGGAGATGCCAGATAAACAGTCACTGACTTTTGAAAGGACAGGGGGAGAGAGATCAGGGGTAGAGAGGTTGATCTGAGTGTCATCAGCGTAGAGGTGGTAATTAAAGCCAAAGCTTTTGCCCAGTTAGGAGGTGTAGATGGAAAAGAGCAGAGGACCAAGGACAGAGCCTTGAGGTACACCAACAGATAGAGGCAATGAAGAGGAGGAGTTACCAGCAAAGGACACACAGAAGGACCTGTTGGATAAATAGGAGTCAACCCAAGCAAGTGCAGTGTCACCAAGACCCAGAGAGTTGAGGGTCTGTAGAAGGAGGGGGTGGTCAACAGTGTCAAAAGCAGCCGAGAGGTCAAGCAAGATGAGAATAGAATAGTGGCCGTGTTTTTTAGCAGTTAGGAGGTCGTTGGTGACTTTGGTGAGGGCAGTTTCAGTTGAGTGTAGGGGACGGAAGCCAGATTGCAGGGGGTCAAGTAGGGAATTGGAGGACAGGAAGAGGGAGAGGCGGTTGAAGACTAGTTTTTCAAAGAGCTTAGAGGTAAAGGGAAGCAGGGATACAGGGCGGTATTTGGATGGAGAGTTGGGATCGAGGGATGGTTTCTTTAGTAAAGGGGTAACTAGCGCGTGTTTGAAGGCGGATGGAAAGGAGACAGTGGAGAGAGATAGGTTGAAGATGTGTGTGAGAGCAGGGGTGAGGGAGGAGGAGAGGGGAGGAATTAGATGTGAGGGAATGGGGTCGAGCGGGCACGTGGTGAGATGTGAGGAGGACAATAAGGAATTGACTTCCTCCTCAGTGGCTGGGAGGAAGCGGCAGAGGGTGGCAGAGGGGACCTGTGGGAGTGGAGGTGGCAGATAACTATCTTGTGTTGGGATGTTGCTTCTGATAGTTAAAGTTTTACTGAGGAAGTAGTCTGCCAGGTCTTGAGCACTGAAGGCAGCTGTGGGGGGAGGTGCAGGTGGGTAGAGGAGGGTGTTGAAGGTGGACCAGAGCCGTTTAGGGTTGGAGGACAGCGTAGATATAAGAGATGAGAAGAAGGATTGTTTGGCCAAGTGGAGGGCAGAGGTGTATGACCGGAGAATAAACTCGAAGTGAACAAAATCAGCTTCAGAGCGGGATTTCCTCGAGGCACCCTCTGCAGTGCGGGAGCATCTTTGCAGGTAGCGAGTCTGGAGGGTGTGCCAGGGCTGAAGCTGGCGGCGTGGGGCCTTACAGAGTCGAAGAGGAGCAAGAGTGTCTAGAGCAGAGATAAGCGTAGTGTTGTAGTGATTAGTGGCAGCATCAGGGCAGGTGAAGGATGAGGTATGAGGGAGGTGGTGAAGTAGGTTGGAGAATTGATGGGGGTCCACAGCATGTAGATTTCTGCGAGTGTGTGCGGGGTGGGGGAAGTCCAGATAGGTTGAAAGAGAGAAGGTGGTGGTCAGAGATGGGGGAAAGGGCGACAGTTGAACTCAGAAATGGAGCAGAGGTTGGAAAAGACAAGGTCAATAGCGTGACCATCGCGGTGGGTATGGAGGAGGGAGAATTGTGTGAGTCTAAGGGAGGACGTGAGTGAAAGACGTTTGGAGGCAGCAGGGGCGGAAGGATCATCAATGGGAATGTTGAAGTCCCCGAGAACTAGGCATTTGAAGATTAGAAGACAGGAAGTGAGAAAGCCAGGTAGCAAAGTGGTCAAAGAACTGGGAGGTTGGTCCCGGTGGGCGGTAGATGACTGCCACCCTGAGGGCCAGAGGAGAGAACAGGCGGATGCAGTGTGTCTTGAAGGAGGAGAAGGAGAGGGATGGGGTGGAGGGAGATGCTGGTAGGTGCAGGTGGGAGAGAGCAGGATTCCGACCCCGCCACCATTTCTCTCACCCGGTCTGGGGGTATGGCTCAAGTGTAGACCGCCATGTGAGAGAGCAGCAACAGAGGCCGTGTCAGAGGGAGTTAGCCAGGTTTCAGTTAAAGCTAGGAGGTTGAAGGAGTTTGAAAGGAAGAGGTCATGGATTGCTGTGAGTTTGTTGCACACAGAGCGAGCATTCCAGAGGGCGCAGGAGAAAGAGGACAGGCGCTGAGGGTTTATGGGAATGATGTTGCTGGGCTTGCAGGGAGATGATTTATGTGCGATGGAGATAGGATGAGAGGGAAGTATTGGATGTGTTGTGGGGCCAGGGTTAGGGGATATGTCACCTGAATAGAGTAACAGCAGGAGGGTGAGAAAGAGAAGGTGGGAATGGGATTTGTGGGAGTGATTTGCAGCACAAGAGATAGAGGGAGACCATGTTGTGAGGAAACAAAGGAGCTCATGCAAGGCCATCATGTGGGACGAGAGGAGGGAGGGATAGATGCAGATAGTGTAGGGGTCGGTGGTAGAGGGGCAGGAGTTCCATTTAAGGAGAAAGGTAGAAGTAAGGATTTCTTCTTGGGTATTTTTCAAAACGTCTTCTTTATAGCCTCTTTCTTTGAAGTCTTCAATTAATTTCTGCGATTGAGTGAGGAACTGTTCGGTGTCAGTACAGTTTCTCTTGACTCGTACCATTTGTCCTTTTGGTATCGCCTTTAACCAAGGTGGATAGTGGTTACTTTCAATTGGTATATCGCTATTTACATTCACTTCTTTGACGTGAGTCTTGGTCTTGATGCTCCCTCCATCTATATAGATGTTAAGGTCTAAAAAAATTAACCTGTTGTTCACTAATAGCTGAATCTAATTTGATCCCCAAAGAATTATGGTTAAGATGGGCAATAAATTGTAAAAGGTGTTCTCTATCGCCCTTCCAAATAATGAGAATGTCGTCTATATAATGTTTATAGAGGACGAGGTTTTGCCCCCAGCCATGCCCCGTCCAAACCGCACTGGATTCCCAGTGGGCCATGAACAGATTGGCATAGCTGGGGGCAAACCTCATCCCCATAGCTGTACCATTTAACTGTAAAAAGAAATCTCCACCATACCAAAAATAATTATTGGTCAAAATTAACTGGATACCCTCTATGAAAAACTCAAGATTGAAGTGGACAATGTAGTCCATCAGATGCCAGTCTCTGGTCTAATCGGTGGAGAAATCAGGTAAGTTACATGCGCGCATAAAGAAATCACACAGACAATCGAAGGAGTCTATGCAGCTTCTCTGGTCAAAGCCAATGATCTCTCTGATCTGTTTATTAGGTTTTGATATATATTATAGCAGTTCTATATGTAAGCAGGTGGGAGTCAACTTAACATTTTGATTGACTTCAGCATAAAATTGTGGACATACAGTTTATTTATTAAATAAATGAAAATCAAACATCAGCTACTTCCAAAGGTCAAGGTATCATTAGTCATCTGCATAGTCAGCAGTGTTCTCTGCATCCTGGGTGATCTTGTGATGTCTTGTAATGTCCTGTAACAGTATGCAAAACATGTGTCCTTCATCCTGCTTGTGGTCAATTGTTTTTGCAGAGACACCTGCTTGTGGTTCATTATTTCTGCAGAGACAGCGAAATTACGCAAAATACATTGTGGTTTTATCTGAAAAGATAGTTATATTAATTTCTTCTTAAAGACATAGCAAACTTAACTTAAATGAGCATTTTTCTAGGCCTCTGAATATTATGAAAGCAGATATATATTCTTGTCCACAACAGACCCCCTAAAAATGCACATTTCTTAAGTGTCCCCTTGGAGACGAGCCGCGCCTTCATCCATTCCCCTAATAGTCTCGCCAGCCATCCCAAATCTTCACCGGAGGTTGAGACGAGAAACTCCTATTGAGTAAAACCCCTTTGTATTCCGGGCTTGGGCATGGTCGAGAACGGTGGGTCAAGAATCGGGCCTTCAACTCATCTTGCAATGGGTCACTAACCTCGGCTCAAAGTTAAATCACAGACAGGTTTCCCGAGGGGGGGGTGCATGATTTCATAACTCTGTGGTTGCGTCAGCACTGGTGGGTGGATTTTGTCAAAAATCTCATTCACAGCAGTCTCCATAAGTTGTAGAGTAGCATAGGAAGTGTCAGTATTTTCCCCAGTGTCCCCACACACGTGGCTAAGCATAACGGGGGTAGTGGACTCCACAGTTCTTTCTACAACCTTTTTAATGCAGGGTAAAACACAACATCCAATCACCGCCAACAGAACCATTACTACCAGGATAACTATCCCTATTTGTGTGAGGATTTTCTGCCAGCCACTCATCCAACTAAAATACTGATCCCATGGATCAGTTACATAGTTACATAGTTACATAGTTATATAGGCTGAAAAAAGACATGCGTCCATCGGGTTCAGCCTCTCCCACATAACCTACTGCTGTTGATCCAAAAGAAGGCAAAAAACCCAGTCTGAATGCTTGCCAATATGCAACATACTGGGAAAAAATTCTTTCTTGACCCCAGAATGGCAGTCAGATTTATCCTTGGATCAAGAAGCTTTTACCCACATATTAAATATTATAACCCTTAATATTCTGTGTCTGCAGGAAGTCATCCAGTCGTTTTTTAAAAGTCTGTACAGACTCTGACCCAACCACCTCAACAGGCAGAGAATTCCACAGCTTTATTGTTCTCACCGTAAAATAACCCTTCCTATGCTTTAAGCTAAATTTTCTTTCTTCCAGTCTAAATGGATGACCCCTTGTCCTATGTATAGTCCTGTTAATGAATAGGTTATCAGACAATGGTTGATAATGGCCCCGTATATATTTATATAAGGTTATCAGATCCCCTCTAAGGCGCCTTTTCTCTAAACTAAACAGGTTTAAGCTTGTTAGTCTTTCCTCATAACTTAACCCTTCCATCCCCCTTATTAATTTAGTTGCCCGTCTCTGCACTTTTTCTAGCGATTATAATATCTTTTTTTTAAGACAGGTGCCCAAAATTGCACGGCATATTCAAGGTGCGGCCTGACCATTGATTTATACAGAGGCAAAATTATGTTTTCATCCCGTGAGTGAACTCCCCTTTTAATGCATGCCAGTACTTTGCTGGCCTTGGCGGCTGCTGTTCAGTATCAGTAATACCAGAATTCTTCTTCAGTTCTTCAGACAGGTCTTCCAATTGTTTAATGGCTTTAGTGACCTTACCGGTGGGGCCTGTGTTATCCGGGACAAAGGTGCAACAGGAGCCACCAGTACCTTTCAGCATCTTACAGACCCCACTCCTCTCTGCCAGTAGCATATCAAGGGCCATGCGGTTCTGGAAGGTCATCGCAGAGGTCGGGCCTAGCTGGTCGGCCAAACCCTGGAGGGCATCTCGGGTATAGTTAACAAACCTCTGCTGGTTGTAATAGATGTAGTTAATCCAATCAACATTCTTGTTGATGGTTATCATGGGGATTAAAGATTCGAATCCCTCCTTTACCTGGTCTCTAGCTTTGAACTCATTAGGCACCCCCCTTGGGACTTCTATGACATCAAGGTAGACGTGGGGATCGAAACTGCCAGGTACAGAATTCGCCTCTCTCCTTTGTCTAGTGAGTCTGGGGGTGTGGGCTATTGGCAGATCATCATCAAAGGGCAGGATGTGGAGGGGCATGATGGTTTTAGCCAGAGCACACTAACCGTCCCACGCACCTACCAAGCGGGAGCGGACTCGCAGGTCACCGCAGATCCAATAGACATCTCCCAGGGATATCACCTGGTTTTGCACTTTCTCCTTCTCCACAGCGCTGTACCGTGCACAATATCCTTCTGTGAAGTTTCCAACTACCCGGCCACCGGTCCCCCAAGAGGAGTAACAGGTGTAGTTCCCGGGGTAGATAGTGATACTCTCTGAGAGTCTGGGGTTTTGTGTCTGGAGGGGGTATTTGGACTTCCATTCTTTGCAAGCATCGTGACTTAGAGTGGTGTTGGTAAACAAATTGAGAAAACATTCCTCGATATCCATGGGGATATTGAGAGGTACCGTACCTAGATGAGGCCTAGCAGTACCACACACATAGCAATTGGTTCTGTTGTGGGACTGAGCGCTATATTTCATCCATTCTAACCAAACATTCATATCTGAGTATCCTGTTTCAATGGCCATAGTATCCTCGAAAGTGGGATCAGCGATGGCTACTATACTATTGGAAGATTGTGGTGATTAATGGGTTTGGACTGTTGGCGTGGAGGGACCCAGTCAGGGGCGAGGTACATATCTCGCAGGTGGAATTTTCCCAGGGTCTGAGGATTCTCTGAACCCCCTTTTACCCACAACCCCAGAACATAGATCCCTGCATCCTCGGGTCCAGGATTTTCTAGGGTTAGAATTCGTTTCAGTGCTGTTGCTCCTGTTCTAAGCCGAACTTCCCCATCATCATCAGACTCCTGTAATTCATACTTGGGGCATGTGTTTGGGACCATTTTCAGTGTCATGCGAGCGAGAAGTGATTTACCATTTTCATCTTTCCTATCTAGGGCGATCTGTGGTTTGTGTCCCCAGGGAACTCCAGTATTCCATCCCACCGATGCCCAACTACCACACTCCTGTCCCCAATAACTATTGGTAACGCACATATATATGTCATAATCATGTGGAATCCCATTTCTCCAGATACATTGCAAGCGGGGGCCTGGGCATGGGTGTATATCACAATAGTTAAAGGTGTATGTAGCCCTCGAGTGTTAGAGGAATTGTACCAGAAAGTGGTTAGTTTGTTTTCGGCGGCAGTAATATTCATTGCGTGTCCCATGACATTGGCATTGTCCGCCAGTTGTCCTAGGTCACCTCCCACCTGGTCTCTCACAACTGTTTGCACCAAATCAACAGCCGCCTGTCCCAGTATGACAGCCACATTCCCACCCCCCAAATGAGAAGGATATACATAATCATGGTTGTTTTGTTGTCTGGTCCACTTCTAGTGTACAGGTCTTTTTACAGTGGGAGGCGTGGATCCAGGTGGCTTTTCCTTCCAACTTTACTGAAGTTGCTGTTGTGAGGAGGACCTGGAAGGGACCGTCGTATCTGGGCTCAAGTGGATTTTTCCGAAGAAACTTCTTCACTAGTACCCAATCTCCCGGGACCAGTTGATGAGTGTCGTCGATACTCTCAGGGTCTGGAATGCAAGAGAACACTTGACCATGTATATCAGTTAATATTTTCGAGACACTGGAGACATATTTTACTAGACTGTCAGACTGTAATTGTAATTGTTGAGGGAAATAGCACCCTAGTCTGGGGGCCGTGCCGAACAATATTTCAAAGGGTGACAGGTTGTGTAGACCTCTGGGAGTATACCTGATGCTAAAAAGGGCCATGGGTAGACTTTCTGGCCAGGGCAAACCAGATTCTTGTCCCATTTTCAGCATTCTGGATTTGAGGGTACCGTTTAATTTTTCGACTTTTCCGCTGCTTTGTGGGTGGTATGGATCATGAAAGGCAAGGGTGACCCCTAGAGCGGACCAAATTTCCCTAGTTATGGTTGCGGTGAATGCAGGCCCTTGGTCACTCTCTATCACTTCAGGGACGCCAAACCTGCAGATAAGCTCTGATAGCGGCGCAGACAGGGTTACCTGTCCATCAGGTGTGAATTTTATGGAGGCTTGGAGGCGAGATAGAACATCTGCCCCATGGAGGTTCAGGGGACAGGTGTTGGACACAACAAATCTAGCGAAGAGATCTGGGTGGTTTCCTACTTGTAAGGGTTTTGTTAACAAATTGGAGTGGGGTACGCCATCTACACCCACACATGAAATATCAATGTCAGATAGAAAGGAGGGGTCCGGTATATCAGTGGCTCGTATTACGCTGCGGGCTGCCCCTGTGTCTACGAAGAAAGTGGTGGGGTTACCTTCAATTGGTAAGGTTACCTTAGCGAGTGGCCCCCCTGTCCCTCCGCAGAGACAGCCATGACCAGGGAGCCTGACACAGGGTTGCCGGTTTCCTAGCTCAGGGGCAGAGGTGGGGGAAAATTATCTAGTGCAGAGGAGATCTCTGATTGAGATGGTCTGGTATCTACCCTTTGGGTAGTCCATGGTTTGCGGGGGATTATGGGTTCTTTACAATCCCGTTTGAAATGGCCGTACTTTCCACAATTAAAACAGGATCTTGGAGGGCGCATCCCATCACTACTAGGCGGCCCTCCAACTGTACCCGCTGCCATAAGGGGAGTGGGTTTCTTTGTCAGGAAAACGGACTCTAAACCTTTTGCTACCAGGAGAAGGGTGTCTAGGGGGAGCATCCGGTATTCAAGTCTAGCCGTAATAAGTCCTTTTCTTTACATGTTCCTTTAGACCAGAAACGAATGCAGAGGATAACATTTGACCATGTGATTTATTGTAGGCATTAAACCCTAGGTCGGAGAACACTTGCATCAACCTGGCATAATATTTCTCAACTGATTCAGCCTTATCTTGTGTGATATCATTTATAGTGGTTGCCTGGTCAGCTAATCTGTCCTTTGCCCACTCTCTGAGTTGTTCGCAAAATTCTATACCTGACTGGTACGAGACATCAGATACTAAGCGCGCAGAAGTAAATCCTTTTTCCATTATGGGCCAATACCCATCGCCTGCTTTCATTTCGCACAAACTTAAAAGGTCCTTCCATGCTGCAGAGTAAGTCTTCTGAATCTGAACTATGCGTCTATAAAAGGGCATAGGTTGTTTTTCCGGGTCAGGTAATGTGCCTACTAGGGAGGAGGCTTGAGATGGTGTGAAGGTGACCTACATAATGGGGACGTCAGTGGAAGTGAAATCTCCCAGTCGGGGAGACGGTCCCGGTACTCGGTCTGTTGGGAGCGTCCAGGTTACATTGTTTTTGGGAGTTGGAGGGATGTCGTGGGTGTTTTGGTAGAAAGGGTACGTGGTGTCAGTTTGCTGGGGTGGAAAGGTGATACGATCTTGGTGCTGGGGTGGAAAAGTTGTGGGCCAGCTACGGGAGACCTGAGGGGTGGTTGCAGGTAACCCTATATGGGACGTTAGGGAATCATCGGAACGAATAAGAATGACTGGAAGAAGGTGCCCGCATTCCCAACCATGGTTGACCCGGGTCACCCGTACGGTCTATCGTTTGGAGAGTGGTATCTAAATTGGGCAAATGAGGCATTATAGGTGATATAGTCGGTGTCTGACTTGTGGATGTTGATGGGAATGTGGCAGAACCGGGTGTGTAGTATGCTCCATCTGTACTTAAAACAGGGTAAAGACTTGTGGGGGCTGATTTTTCTATTTTCCTTTTGGAAACCTCGCCATATGAAGGGGCTCAGATTTTGGGGTGAGATAGTAGTAATCCATTTTTCCTTTCTTCTTTTCTAATGTTTCTATCCACCCTTCGTTCTCAATTTCTTTTGCAACCCTATACCATGCCTGTACTACATTCCATAATCCATTATCTATCAACATTCCTTTTTTATTTTTCAACACATTTCTCCATTCCTCTACCTGTAGTCTGGGATTATCTAATTCGCAAATCCTGCCTAAAAGCTTTAGTTTTGTTACATTTCTTTTGCCTGTCCTTTCCTCAACTAACTTGCATGGTGACAAGGCTTAAAACAACTAAACAGGGTTGATACGTTAATAATCAAGCCTGCGGACAAGGGGGGGGAGTTGTGGTCCTCAATCAAGAACAATATCATAATGAAACCATGAGACTCCTAAACGATCCTCATACCTACCGTAAATTAGAGAATGATCCTACTAATAAAATCAAAGAATTTTTTTCTGAATTCATACAGTAGGGCAAAAACAGCGGCATTCTGAATGAACAAGAGTATAGATACCTGAAGATCAAATGCCCACGAATTCTTGTCTTCTATTATCTGCCTAAAGTCCATAAGGACAGGGAAAATCCCCCTGGACGTCTTATAGTGGCAGGAATTAATTCTATTTCCTGTAGAACATCTGAATATATAGATCATTTATTACAGCCTCTAGTGATACAAACCACGGCATATTTGAAAGACACTATTTCAGTGCTCCGGTTACTACAGGAAATTAAATGGGAGGAATTTGTGAATTCATGTGATGTGATGTGAATTCATTATATACCATCATCCCAAACAAAGAAGGGTGTGAAGCAGTGGAATTCTTCTTACGTAATTCAGGAAATTTTTCAGTGGAACAACTTGAGTTTTTCATAGAGGTTATCCAGTTAATTTTGACCAATAATTATTTTTGGTATGGTGGAGATTTCTTTTTACAGTTAAATGGTACAGCTATGGGGATGAGGTTTGCCCCCAGCTATGCCAATCTGTTCATGGCCCACTGGGAATCCAGTGCGGTTTGGACGGGGCAAAACCTTGTCCTCTATAAACGTTATATAGACGACATTCTCATTATTTGGAAGGGCGATAGAGAACATCTTTTACAATTTATTGCCCATCTTAACCATAATTCTTTGGGGATCAAATTAGATTCAGTTATTATTGAACAACAGGTTCATTTTTTTAGACCTTAACATCTATATAGATGGAGGGAGCATCAAGACCAAGACTCACTTCAAAGAAGTGAATGTAAATAGCGATATACCAATTGAAAGTAACCACTATCCACCTTGGTTAAAGGCGATACCAAAAGGACAAATGGTACGAGTCAAGAGAAACTGTACTGACACCGAACAGTTCCTCACTCAATCGCAGAAATTAATTGAAGACTTCAAAGAAAGAGGCTATAAAGAAGACGTTTTGAAAAATACCCAAGAAGAAATCCACAAGATGGATAGATCAACCCATCTGACATATAAACAACGTATGAATAATATAGGGGAAGATGTCCCTTTTATTTTAGACTATAATATTAACAATAGGATGATTAAGAAATCAATAGAGAGACATTGGTCCAGTTTAAAGAGAGACCCTATTCTTAATAATATTTTACCAGATAGACCCCGTATCATTTATAGGGGAAGTAAACCCATTAAGATGCGACTAGTTAAAAACCACCAAAGAAAGGATAGAATGGCTCAAGGTAAAAATATGTTCAGTTTGTCCCCGGGCTTTTATGGCTGTGGACACTGTATTTCTTGTAGAAAAACTGGTAATAGCAAAAGAATAATGAAAACTTTTGAGTCCACTGCGGAGAAATCACAATATAAAATTAAAGAACTTATTACCTGTCTGTCCGCCAATGTGGTGTATGTACTAGAATGCCCATGTGGGCTACAATATGTAGCACAAACCTTGAGGGCTCTTTACATTAGGATTAATGAGCACCTATGTAATATTGAGAGAGGCTATGCTAAACACAGCGTGTCTGTACATTTCAGGGACACTCATCAGTGTAACCCAAGAGGGATTAAATTCTGGGCGGTAGAGAAAATTAAAAGGAACTGGCGAGGAGACAGTTTGACTGAGAAATTAATTAAAACAGAGATGAGGTGGATTTTTGTATTGGATTCAAAACTGGGGGACTGAATATAGACTTTGAAGTTTGTCATTTTTTATGATGCTGATAACTATATTTTACAGGATTCTGGAGAAGTCCTTTTTAGATGTAATAATTATATGATCTGAGTCTTAATAAAAACATATACAGTTGCAAGAAAAAGTATGTGAACCCTTTGGGATTACGTGGAGTTTTGCATGAATTGGTCATAAAATGTGCTCTGATCTTCATCTAAGTAACAACAATTTGAAAAACACAGTCTGCTTAAAATAATTTCATGTTTTTATTGAACAGAACATGTAAATATTCCCAGTGTAAGGTGGAAAAAGTATCTGAACCTTTGGACTTAATAACTGGTTGACCCTCCTTTGGCAGCAATAACCTCAACCAAACGTTTCCTGTAGTTGCAGATCAGACCTGCACAACGATCTGGAGTAATTTTGGACCACTCCTCTTCACAAAACTGTTTCAGTGTAGCAATATTCTTGGGATGTCTGGTGTGAATCGCTCTCTTAAGGGCATTTCAATCGGGTTGAGGTCAGGACTCTGACTGGGCCACTCCAGAAGGTGTTTTGTTGAAGCCATTCTTTTGTTGAATTACTTTAAATACTTTGGGTCATTGTCCTGTTGCATCACCCATCCTCTGCGGAGCTTCAGTTGGCGGACAGATGGTCTTACGTTTTCCTGCAAAATGTCTTCATAAACTCTGGAATTCATTTTTCCATCAATGACAACAATCCATCCAGGCCCTGAGGCAGCAAAGCAGCCCCAAACCATGATGCTCCCTTCGCCATGTTTTACAGTGGGGATGAGGTTTTGATGTTTGTGTGCTGTGCCTTTTTTTTCTCCACACATAGTGTTGTGTGTTTTTTCCAAACAACTCAATTTTGGTTTCATCTGTCCACAGAATATTTTGCCAGTAGTGCTGTGGAACATCCAGGTGCTCTTTTGCAAACTTCAAACGTGCTGCAATATTCTTTTTGGACAGCAATGGCTTCCTCCGTGGTGTCCTCCCATGTACTCCATTCTTGTTTAATGTTTTCCTTATTGTAGATGTGTCAACAAAAATGTTAGCATGTGTGAGAGATTTCTGTAAGTCTTTAGCTGACACTCTAGGATTCTTCTTTACCTCATTAAGCATTCTGCGCTGTGCTCTTGCAGTCATCTTTACAGGATGACTCACACCTAGGGAGAGTAGCAACAGTGCTGAACTTTCTCCATTTGTAGACACTTACCGTCTTACCGTGGACACATGAACATCAAGGCTTTTGGAGATACTTCTGTAACCCTTTCCAGCTTCATGCAAGTCAACAATTCTTGATCGTAGGTCTTCTAAGCGCTCTTTTCTGCGAGGCATGGTTCAAATCAGGCAGTGCTTCTTGAAACCAGTAAACCCAAAACTGGTGTGTGTTTTTAAAGGGCAGGACAGCTTTCAGCAACACATCCAATACTATCACACTGATTGGACTCAAGTTTGGCTCACTCCTGGCTCCAATTAGCTCTTGGAGAAGTCATTAGGCTAGGGGTTCACATACTTTTCCCACCCTGCACTGTGAATGTTTACATGTTATGTTCAATAAACACATGAAAACATATAATGTTTGTGTTGTATTATTTTAAGCAGACTGTGTTTTTCAAATTGTTGTGACTTAGATGAATATCAGAGCACATTTTATGACCAATTCATCCAAAACTCCACGTAATCCCAAAGGGTTCACATGCTTTTTCTTGCCACTGTAACATATCTTTCTGCCTTTTTCCTATGTAGTAAGCTCATGGTGAAAACATGAGAGAAATCTACAATAATGGCCGAAATTGTTGGCACCCCAGACATTTTTCCAGAAAATCAAGTATTTCTCACAGAAAAGTATTGCAGTAACACATGTTTTGCTATACACATGTTTATTCCCTTTGTGTGTATTGGACCAAAACAAAAAAAGGGAGGAAAAAAAGCAAATTGGACATAAGGTCACACAAAACTCCAAAAATGGGCTGGACAAAATTATTGGCACACTTAATTTAATATTTGGTTGCACACCCTTTGGAAAAAATAACTGAAATCAGTTGCTTCCTATAACCATCAATAAGCTTCTTACACCTCTCACCCGGAATTTTGGACCACTCTTTCTTTGCAAACTGCTCCAGGTCTCTCTTATTGGAAGGGCGCCCTTTCCCAACAGCAATTTTAAGATCTCTCCACAGGTGTTCAATGGGATTTAGATCTAGACTCATTGCTGGCCACTTCAGAACTCTCCAGCGCTTTGTTGTCATCCATTTCTGGGTGTTTTTTGATGTATGTTTGTGGTCATTGTCCTGCTGGAAGACCCAAGATCTCGGATGCAAACCCAGCTTTCTGACACTGGGCTCTACAGTGCGACGCAAAATCCTTTGGTAATCCTCAGATTTCATGATGCCTTGCACACATTCAAGGCACCCAGTGTCAGAGGCAGGAAAACAACCCCATAACATCATTGAACCTCCACCATATTTCACTGTAGGTACTGTGTTCTTTTCTTTGTAGGCCTCATTCCATTTTCGGTAAACCGTAGAATGATGTGCTTTGCCAAAAAGCTCTATCTCGGTCTCATCTGTCCACAAGACGTTTTCCCAGAAGGATTTTGGCTTACTCAAGTACATTTTGGCAAACTGTAGTCTTGCTTTTTTATGTCTCTGTGTCAGCAGTGGGGTCCTCCTGGGTCTCCTGCCATAACGTTTCATTTCATTTAAATGTCGACGGATAGTTCGCGCTGACACTGATGCTCCCTGAGCCTGCAGGACAGCTTGAATTTCTTTGGAAGTTGTTTGGGGGCACTTATCCACCATCCGGACTATCCTGCGTTGCAACCTTTCATCAATTTTTCTCTTCCGTCCACCCACAGAGAGATTAGCTACAGTGCCATGGGTTGCAAACTTCTTGATAATGTTGCGCACTGTGGACAAAGGAAAATCTAGATCTCTGGAGATGGACTTGTAACCTTGAGATTGTTGATATTTTTCCACAATTTTGGTTCTCAAGTCCTCAGACAGTTCTCTTCACCTCTTTCTGTTGTCCATGCTTAGTGTGGCACACACAGACACACAATGCAAAGACTAAGTGAACTTCTCTCCTTTTTATCTGCTTTCAGGTGTGATTTTTATAATGCCCACACCTGTTACTTGCCCCAGGTGAGTTTACAGGAGCATCACATGCTTGAAACAATCTTATTTATCCACAATTTTGAAAGGGTGCCAATAATTTTGTCCAGACCATTTTTGGAGTTTTGTGTGACATTATGTCCAATTTGCTTTTTTTCCTCCCTTTTTTGTTTTGTTCCAATACACACAAAGGGAATAAACATGTGTATAGGAAAACATACTTACTTTTCTGTGAGAAGTACTTGATTTCCTGGAAAAATGTCTGGGGTGCCAACAATTTCGGCCATGACTGTAGGTAGTGGTATTAAGAGATTTGTCAGATTATTGACCTTTAGGCTTTTTTGATTAAAGGTTTTTTAAATATGATTCATATGGGGAAAGATAACCCCGTTGCAGTTTTTGATATAAACAATCGCGTGCGGAAACCGGAAGATCTGACAATTCCATGACGAAAACGAAAGTAAAACTATAACATCCGGGCCGGAAGATCCGTCTGCGTGCGGACTTACGGAAACGGAAATACGTCACATTGGAACCAACCAATCACGTTTGGAACGCAGATGAACCGCACGCCGGCTACACGTGGATTTCGATCAAATGAGGAGAGACTATATAAGCTGGAAGATGTTTCATAGGGGGCTAATCCTACAGAAGTAGGCGAAACGCGTCTCAGTGTCTTTGTACCCATTTTTATGTCACTAAATACCCTTTTTATGCCACCACTGGTATAGTTGGTCCAATACCCATTTGAAACCTTCAATAATCAAGACGGGATCCAGCGGCAAGTGGGAGAGACGAGGTGGGACCCCATCTTGTAAGAGGTCCTAGGCGCTTATACAGAGCCCCCGTATCTGGAGGCTCCTAAACACGTGAGTGCATTTCTCCTCATTTTTTTACTATGTCTATGCAGACTCCTTCCTTGTGAGTGAAACTCTTATTCTATACTCTGCATCGTTTTTGGTGTAACCAAATACTGCGCAATGAGGTTTCTTTTCTGTTTTTACAGATATTGATGGTCTAAACAACCGTTTTGGGACAATACTTAAGGAACAAGAATTATTGCTCATTGTGTTTCCTTTCTATAATATTTGTACTATTGTTAATTCTCTATGCGCTCCTACACACTGTATGAGC
Organism: Leptobrachium leishanense; assembly: GCA_009667805.1. Lineage (NCBI taxonomy): Eukaryota > Metazoa > Chordata > Amphibia > Anura > Megophryidae > Leptobrachium > Leptobrachium leishanense. The sequence goes on along the minus strand of CM019065.1, from coordinate 257,988,499 downwards.
GTATCACAGAGCTCCACAGCAGTAAAACTCACAGCAATGTGAGGTGTGTATGAGCGTATCACAGAGCTCCACGGTAATGTGCAGTGTGTATGAGCGTATCACAGAATTCACACATCCTGGCCCACTGTCACATACTTCCGTGCACACACATATACACACAGTCACATAGACACAATCACATACACACAAATTTACACACAAAGCTCTGGTCCAGGGCCCGCCTCGGGGACGCTGCACGGCCCTTGCTCAGAGGACCAGTCGCCGACCCGCTGGAGGGTTTGTTAGACACAGTCTTGGGTTTTTATTAGGCGACTTATTTAATGCTGCTCATCAATTCACACAGACAAAGTTGGGCCTTGACAATGAAGCAGAAAACTGAGAAAAACAAAGACACCTTCACTTAGTGTCTCAGATGTACAACATGCATCATATGACTACAAGACCCATGAGGCCACAGCAGCTTTATTACTGACACAGCATCATCAGAGTGGTAGTTGTAGAATATTTAGGGATACGTTTTTAGGCCCCCCAGCTGGTATCACATGCTGTCTGTGAGTAGTAAACCATGTGATGCCCAGCTGCACAGCTCACCCTGATCAGAATAAATATACACACATGATTGTACTGTGCTACTACCAGGGGCGGACTGACCACTCGGTCCATTCGGGCACCATCTGAGGGCCCAAGAATGGCAGGGGGCCCGGGGCCCACCGCTGCACATGTGGTAACGAGTGGCAAGTCCGCCCCTGTCCACCGTTTTCCCTCAATTCCGGGCAGCCATCTCCCAGCTGCAGTGCTGCAACGTGCCTGCTTCGCACACTGTTTACTCCAGCAGGCACATTGCTTTGGCTCCGCCCCCTCACTGATGTGCGCAGGGCAGAGGAAGAGAAGCTGGATGGACTCCATCCTGTCTGCTGAGTCCAGCTGAAGATTGTGAATGCCGGTGAAAATGAGCAATAGGGGGGATCCAATTGATTTTGCTGGGGGGAAGGGAGGGGGAATCCAATTGATTGTGCTGGGGAGGGAAGGGAGGGGGGATTCCAATTGATTTTGCTGGCGAGGATGGATGGGGAAACCAATTGATTGTGCTGGGGAGGGAAGGGAGGGGCAGTGGCGTAGCATGGGGGGCCTGGGGGCGGTCTCCCTGGGTGCAATTTTCTTAGGGGGCGCAACATTTCAAAAGAAATTTGAACCACTAATATTTTCCAGCAGGGATTATCAAGGTCTATGCCACTTTTGCCACGCTGGCGGTGACTTAGCACTCAGCATCCAGAAGGGAGGACCAGGACATAAAATTCTGGTCCTCTCATGACTCCTCCCTAATGCTTACATAAGTCACGTGAAGCAGCGCAGCATTATTCGACAGAAAACCATGTACCATGCTTGTCAGCCCAGTCCCCCTGCTGCTGGCGGCCCTGCAGCCACTGAACAGGAAGGAGGGAGGGAGGCACCTGCCCTGCAGCAGATTTTAAAATCTGGTCTCCACTAAGCCCCCTGGACAGCTCCTCCCCGGGCCACCAGCAACTCCATGCAGGTAGGCAACACTGTGTGACACCAGAGCCACGTGACCAACACACAGTGTGGGGGTACAGGGAGAGGGTGAATGGAGGTTCGGGGAGAGAATGACTGGGGATACTGGGAGAGAGAGAGAGTGTGACTGGGGGTACTGGGAGAAAGTGGGGGTACTTGGAGAGAGAAAGAGTGAGAGAGTGACTGGGGGTACTGGAAGAGAGTGAGTGACTGGGGGGGTACTGGGTGGGAGTGATTGGGGTACTGGGAGAGAGTGAGTGACTGGGGGTACTGGGAGGGAGTGAGTGACTGGGGGGTGGTACTGGGAGAGCGACTGGGGTACTTGGAGAGAGACTGGGGGTACTGGGAAAAAGTGGGGGTACTGAGAGAGTGACCAGGGGTACTGTGAGAGAGTGACTGGGGGTATTGTGAAAAAGTGGGGCTACTGAGAGTGACTGGGGGTACTTGAAGGGAGAGGGTGACTGGGGGTATTGAGAGAGTGATCAGGGGTACTGTGAGAGAGTGACTGGGGTACTTGGAGGGAGAGTGACTGGATTGATGGGAAAAAGTGGGGGTACTATATAAGTATTTTGTTAATATACAAATACATGTGCTTGTGGGGTAAGGGGGTCAATACTCTACTGGTGGAAGGGAATCATGGTGTGTTGCCGTGTTCACAGGTTGGGGGGGCGCACAATTCTTGCCTTGCCCTGGGCACTGACAACCCATGCTATGCCACTGGGGAGGGGGATTCCAATTGATTGTGCTGGGGCCTGGGGAGGGAAGGGAGGGGGATTCCAATTGATTGTGCTGGGGAGGGAAGGGAAGAGGGATTCCAATGGATTTTGCTGGGGGGGATGGATGGGGGGAAACCAATTGATTTTGCTGGGGAGGATGGATGGGGGAAACCAATTGATTTTGCTGGGGAGGATGGATGGGGAACCAATTAATTTGCTGGGGAGGATGGATGGGTGGGAGGAAACCAATTGATTTTGCTGGGGAGGATGGATGGGGGGAAACCAATTGATTTTGCTGGGGAGGATGGATGGGGGAAACCAATTGATTTTGCTGGGGAAGACGGATGTGGGAAACCAATTGATTTTGCTGGGGGGGAAAGGAGGGGGAAACCAATTGATTTTGCTGGGGAGGATGGATGGGGGAACCAATTGATTCTGCTGGGGGGGAAGGGAGGAGGAATCCAATTGATTTTGCTGGGGGGATGGATGGGGGAAACCAATTGATTTTGCTGGGGGGAAGGGAGGGGGAATCCAATTGATTTTGCTGGGGGGGAAGGGAGGGGGGAATCCAATTGATTTTGCTAGGGGAGGGAAGGGGATAAAATATAATTGATATACTGGGGGGTGAAATACAATTGATATATGGGGGGGAGTAATAAGATGACAGTTTATTCAACCCCCAGTATATAAATTATCAGTACGTTACAGTGAGTTTTATTGCTGAGGAGCTCTGTGTAACGTTCATACACACTGCACATTACTGTGAGTTTTATTGCTACATACCCCTGGGGTGTAGGGGATATATGGTTGTGTGTGAAAATACATATATTTGCTTTTAAACAGGCTGCAGTGAGTAAACTTTTGTGCCTGTGTCCTTGCCGCAGTCCGGCGTTGCACCCTTGTCCTGCATCCAAAAGGCTGGTATTGCTCGTAGAATCGCCACATTATCTGCTGCCTGCACTCTACAAAGTAAGAATGACAGCGTCTTGACAGCATCGTGAGGTACAGGTAGGAGACTAAATATTGCCGCGGGGCAGCAAGAGGTTAAATGGGCACCCTACTTTAAATTTTATCCCCTTTTTCCCCTTTGTCGTAGAAATTAATCTACTATTTCTGTGTAGTTAGATCCGCTGCACTTACAAGCAGTTCTCTGCTCTCTCTGCCATACTTATCTGAACGCGAGCAGTAAGGAGACCCAGAGACTCTGCTGTTGTCTTGTTGGATCCTAATTCCCTGTATAATGGATGCCTTCTCTAGCCCAGAAAGAGTCACACACACACGCTGCTTCTAGCTGGAGTTCATCTGACCAAGAGAGCCTCCTTGCCTCTGGTCCCCTTAATTTATTAGACAATAGCACCACGCCCAGTGGCTGAATGGCTTTACAGCATAAACCACTCAGCCCAGTAAATACATTTACATATCAAAAGGACAGGGGAGTGGACTAGGATGGCTGACTAGCCCATTGTACACAACTCATCCCTGTCAGCATGGATGAGTCATGTTCACTGTCTCCGTCAGCCATGTTTGTCCGACCATCCCCCATCACTGTCAGTATGGACCCCATTCAGATACTGCTCAGAGTGATCAGTATCTAGTGAAGATCAGTCTACTTGTTCTTATAGATTTGAGATATATCTGCGGAGACATTCCAGCTATTGTCAGTACATGGTACGAGTGTACAGACAAGGCAGGCATGTCTTAAAAGCAGGTATGTCGTCTCTAAACCCAAAAGAAGGTTTTCACACTGACGATTTTGCCGCTAGTTCTGATTAAACCCAAATACCCTCTGCTAGAGTGATTCTCAGTTTAATCCAACACAGGGAGACAGATTACAACTTATAAAACACACACATCCTAGAATATAATGTCCACATAATAAAATTTCCACAACAGTCCCTCCTCTTTGTTATATGCTCCCCAGTGTCCCTCGATGAATCTCAATCTTCCTTGGAAAGAAACAGTTCCTCTTGTATATGGAAAGTCCTGAATGCAAAAAGCCAGAAAACAACAGAAAGTCCATCTTGACACGTGGATCATAAAGCAAGTCTAAAACCAAATCTTGACACACCGATGTTTTTTGCAAATCTTAAAATGAATCTTGACACGTGGATCATAAAGCAAGTCTAAAACCAAATCTTGACACGTAGAATCTGCTTTAGGGGAGGTGACTCAGAGGGAGGACATGAGGTGGTGGGTTGCGTCGGTCGCCGGTTGGTCTGGAATCCTCTGTATCCGGTCCATGGGTTGGTCTTCAGGGCGTCTCGTCTGTTCGGGCTTCGGTAACTCAGTCGATTTAGACATCAGGAACATCTCACTTTGGCATATAGAAGGAATAGAGACAGAAACACCTTAAGTATATCCTTTAGCCAGGATCCAATGGAAAACCAGAAATCCCCGATGATTCCCAAAGCTTTAAAAAGGATTCCAACCCTCACTAGCTATAGCTCCGCCTCTGCCCTGCTCTCATCAGTGTGCACCTGACCCTTGTAACCCCCCCTTTGGACGCGCTATTGTCATTGTTCCTTGGTGATCTCCCTCACTGCAACACCGCACAAGAACGTAAACAAGCGAACGGCAGGAGCCAGAGTTACTATTACAAATGTGTCCTTGTGGCCCTTGCTAGTCTTAGGTGCATTTCCCTCACTAAAAACTAAACTAAACAAATAAAGAAAATGATACTCTTCACTCGTTGACGTAGTTGAGAAACTTCTTGCAGTGACTGGCGTGGATCCAGTTGTCTCGTCCCTCGAACTTCAGGGAGGTTGGCGTCATCTGCAGCACCTGGAATGGCCCACGATATCCCGCCTCTAGTCCCATCCTCGGATGTTTCTTTAGCATGATCCAATCACCTGGTTGACTAGAATGAACACTGGTTATTGAGTTTGGGCCTGGGAGAGACTCCCGGACCCGGTGGACTTTTTGGAGCTCATCAAGGAAAAGCAATCATGATGGTCCTCAAAGTGTTTCCCTACTAGGTTGGAAAATTGATTAGAAGTTGAGAGGTTAGAATGATTAGTAAAAGTTGGAAAATTTACGTTTTTTTTTTTTTACCATTATCTCCACACCATTATCTCCTCCCTTCTCTTCCTCCTTCATAACAGGAAAAAGAGACGCTGGGTTCAAAATGGTGCATCGTCTTAGAGTCAGTTTAGTGGGTGTCAGAGCCACTTAATGTCTTTACTCTCTGGGTGGTTAAATGTCGGTACCCTGAGAGATGCAATGTTCTAAAAAGATAACCTTTTCCTTGCAAAACTGTACTTTCTCCTTGTGGGCACCAGATGGTTAAGCAATGATACAGTATGCCGATAACAAACCTCCCGTGTGGGACAGCAAAGTAGCAAGTCATCCACATACTGCGGCAGTACCACCCCTGGATTGATTGGGGCCCACTAATCTAACACAATCTTCATCTTGCAACTGTATTCCGAGGGACTAGTCACCGACCCCTGAGGAAGCCGTGTCCATGTTGTTGGCCCTGGAATGTAAAAACACAAAAAAAACTGGAGAGAGCAGAGTTAGTTACATTGGTGATGACAGAAACATCAGAGGAAACTACAACAGATCAAGTGTTGGTGGATCCAGCCTGCCTTAGCAGAATTAGCCCAGTAAGATCCTCTACCACTTCCATCATTGGATTACCAATCGTGGCTATCCCCTCTGGCCAGGTGTACATAATGCGGTTCTTCCGGACTGAAACCGCCTTCTGTATACCCTGTCGGTTTACCTTAATAGACTTCTGAAGCCAGATCTGAGCTATCTATGCCATACTTTAAAGGGGTTTCATGGCCTTCGCCCCAAAACTAGATTTTGTGTGCTGCACAGCCGTCTGACTGTGGGAAGCCTTGCTTTCCTTCCCTTGCATGGACGGCACATTGCCCATGGCGATTCAAATTGGCTTATCATCTTACCCCTGCGTCCAGGGAAACCCTGCACCAATTTAGGAGAACACCGCCCAGTGTCTTCTTCTGCGGTGGATTGTCAGACTATAACCACTATAGTCCCCCAACTAGAGACCCTAACTGAGGCGACGTGTAACTCTATGGCTTGTTGTCCCAATATGTTTGGTACAGAACTATGCCAAACGATTAGTCAACAACCACAGATTACCCCCCCGAATTATGTCTCTACCCCTCACAGTGTATGCATACACAAGCGTATACGCTGTACGACCATACACTGCGTCGCCAGACTTAACCGCACAGCACAATGACTATCCTCTTTCTCTACAGAACAATGTGGCTTCTCTCAATACAGAAGTTAAGTGGGATAGCCTTCTGCTGTCTATTTCCTAGTTGTACAATGTCTCAGTACAACACCTGAATCACTGTCACCAAATGAAAAAAACTCCAAAACAAAAATTAACAGTCTGAACGTAAAACCGAAATGAACTACTCGCTGCGCAAAGCAACTCTAAACCATTAAAAACGTGTTATTCTCGCTTGCACAATCCGCCTATGGAAAATAAATCTAAAGAGAAAGCTTTAAAACCAAATCCTTTCTTTTCTACCGCAAAACCAACCGTAATGCGATACTATACAAAACGCAGCAAGGTTCTAAAACCCAAAACAATAACATAAAAAAACACATGTGAAGTACACGCTCTACCAAAAACTTCAGTTACAGGAAGTCTTGCTATATACATTGAGATTCAGTAAAAAGTACATTTTAACTTAAAACCAAAACTCAATGCAAACACCAAAAAACAAAACAAAAAAACCCTTGGAACACATACATACAATTGTATAGGACTGAATTAAAACATCAATGTCTTGGAGGGTTATATTACCATAGAAACAGGATTTAACATTACAACAAGGTCCCCAAACAGGTTTCCAGTGAAAGGAAAAAGTCAATTTAAATTAGGTTTAAAAGTTCCTCCATTTTTTTCCTGCAAAATACAAACAGTAAAATGGTTTACAAAGACCTCAATAAGATCTCTTCATTTCCCCTTCTCTGGCACCCAAAATTAGGAACTCTGCTGAATTCCCAGAAACAATCTCTTTCCTCTCTAAGCTTCACATTTTCACATTTCAGCCGTTCATATTGGGATTTTAAATCTGGTTCCTGGATCCATGACCTTGGCTGTCCCTGGCTTCTATGCCTTTGCAAAGATCCATGTCTGGGACCATTACCCCACCTTGCTGAATAAACCGCTTTACTTCTAGGTGTGGTTCTGGGATACTTAGAATCTCTGTTTCTGTTGCCATTAGTTACCGCACAGTACCTCGCAATGTGCGCAAATCCCCTGCATGAAAAACAACGAATAGCTTGTCTGCCTGCACATGGTGATCGGCCTTGCTGCACAACACTAACCATCCTAGCATGACTACCTAGCTACCTAGCACACTACCATCTGAATGGAGTCCTTTTACCACAGACTCATCTGAGGTATCCTCCGCCATTGCACCAACATTTCCAACTCCAGGGTCAGACAAATTGTCCATCTCCATCCCTGAGTCGGTATCAGTATCTGACCCAAAGTCCTCAGACTTCTCCATACAAACAGCACAATGTTCAGCTTCTGTCCTCCTGCAGGGACCAGACAATTCCCTTACAGCCACCTGTGCATGCTTCGAGCTTTCAGACAACCATTCATTCTCCTTGCACAGCTCAGTATTAGACCTCACAGTACATTCATACTCAGTGCTAGCTTCAGCTGCCTGTTGGACAAGAGCTCTCAATTTACCAATTTCCACTTTAAATCTTCCATCTCTCCTTCCAAACTCAGCTTCAGCCTACAAGACTCCTGAAATTTATCAGCTATCCAACCAGCAGCAAAAATCAGAGCATACTTGCCTTTCCGGTTGCGGAACTTTCTGTTACCTATCAGGTTTGCTACACAATTCTGAGCCTACAGCCATGGATCAGTAGATCCCTGCATAGCTTGAACAATGGCCACCGTGTGTTCTACCTTAGCTACTTCCTTAAAAATGCTTTCCATTGTACAGGAATACAAACACTACAATGCTTACTACAAAAAAAGACACTGCTATCAATCTCTATGAGTTGTCCCAATACTTTTGGCACAGAACTACAAAGCACCACCCTTCTACACTGTAGTACCCGTATTAACTATGCCAAACAATTTTACAATTCAGTGTAACAGCCACAGATATACAAACCTTAAGCAGAATCATTAACCATCACACAATGATTCCCCTATCAGGCTGGTCACTGGGCTATACCATAACCGAACACTCAACCGATATCCAGTACAAAACTTACAACAAAATCAAGCCATACATAGAAAAGTTACAAAAAATACAAAAATAACGTCAGGACAAAAACTAACATTTGAGGCAAAAACAAACGAATCGCTTTCCATAGAAACTCCTTGGAGCGATTGACTGCACTATTGTTGCACTGTGTCGGTCCACAAACCGCGAGGAACTATGCAGGAATAGGAAGCAATTCCATTCCTTGAACGTCCAAATGGTTTGTGATGCTGATCAGCGCATCATGAGTGTCCGGGCTGGAAACCCTGGCTCCTTCCATGACTCCCAGATTTTGCAGGAGTCCAGCCTGGCCACCCTCTTTGATGAAGGACAAATGTCAGACGGCTGGCTCCTCGGTAAGTCCCAGATTAAATTATGACATTAGTGTTTATCCATATTTAAAGGTTTGCTAGCAATATTAATATTTTGTATTGTGTTCTGTCTGTCTTTTAGGTGACAAGGGATATGCGTGTCAGCCTTGGCTCCTGACTCTGCTCCGGAATCCACAAACTCCTGCAGAGGTGCACTACAACAGTGCCCACTGTGCTACCCGAAATGTTATAGAGCGCACCTTCGGAGTTCTAAAGTCCAGGTTTCTATGCCTGGACAAGTCTGGTGGGTACCTGTTGTATCCTCCATTGAAGGCAGTCAGTATCGTCCTTGCATGCTGTATATTGCATAACGTGGCTTTAATGCATCGTGTGCCTGTTATCCGCATTTGCGATATAGCGCCTGAGGACGATATGTACCCTTTGGCTGAGGATGTGGATCCCAGTGACCGGGGTCCCGTGGTGAGGGCCAATCTGTTTAAGTAATGGGCCACTTCCGTTTAAGTAATGTTTTATTATCATATATTAACACAATGCATATAATTCTTCATGTTGTATTAATGTCTCCTTACTTTATTTCTTGTATTTTTTGAGCAGAACGCACCTTGAAAACGATGCTGCTACCTGTTCGTCTCCTGCCACAGACCACTATGGGTGTCATCCATTTGTATATAGTGTAAGTGCATGTGCCCATAAATGATAAACCTTTGTTAATCTTTCCTTTTATCATGTCCTCATTGTATGTGCGTTTGATAACAGCAGTTATTGTATGTGCGTTTGATAAATGTTCTTCATTGAGTGGATGGAATTCCTTCCCTGAATGGCCAACATAGTCCTTGAAGAACTGCAAAGTTTCAAAAAATTCCTTTATCAATTGTCAAGTTATAATTGTCCTGATATTAACCCATTTGTCCATCTATCCTTAAATCCTACTGTAGATGTGTAATTTGTTTACGCGGACGATGATCTGCGTGTGACGCACTCACCAACATGGGTTGCCAGCTGATTGGGGACCTCCAGTTGACCTATGACCAGGCATGACATGTTTGATATCAGGTAAAAGCTTCTCCCATTCCACTGTATGTTGTACTTGGCTTTAACCAACTGTGTACCTGTGCATTTAACCCTCGTATATCTTTCCCTTGTCATTTCTGTCTCTGCCACTACAGATGTGTAATTTGTTTACTCCTAACGATGACCTGCGTGTGATGCACTAACCAACATGGGCTGCCAGCTGATTGGGGACCCCCAGTTGAACTACGACAAGGCATGACATGTTTGACAACCTCCATGGATGACAACCTATTATTTTTGTGTATGGCGAAGTATTATAATTTCCAAATTATGTAAATAAGTTGTATTTTTGTAAATGTTTCTTGGTGGCTAATGAAATCTGTATGTACCAATAGTAGTTGATTAAAGAAATGTAAATACATTGCGGTTACCTACAAACCCTGTTTGTGTAGTACATTGTAATGTAATGAAGTTTGTGTATTTTAAAACTATCCCAGAAATAACAGACACAAGACATTTTTTCTTTTTTTTTGATTATCATTTACTTGCCAGGGTGAAACAGGCAATAAATGCCCCCCCTCCCCCTACTGTCACAGAATTTTGTAACTTTAAAGAAATTTTTGTAAAGAATTGTTTTTTGCTTATTTTTTATAAAAATAAATTTTGAGCTGCAACAAACTAGGGGATAGCAGTTTGGTGCTGGGAAGAAGACATTCACGTCAGAGGAGAAGGAGAGTTCGGGGCAACGTAAGGAACCAGGAAAGCCGGACAGAAAACTTAAACCTGTACCTTAAAAATATTTTAATAAACTGCATCAGCTGACGAACTACTCGTCGGGGAAAGTGATGATTAAAATCCTCATGATGCAGCCATCTTTTTTCGACATAGGATGTTAATCAGCATCTTCCGGACTTTCGTCCCGCTGTGCATGCTCTGCACGCAGTGGATCCAACAAACGCAGCGGTGTAGTGCCCAGCATCCCAGCGCCAGCTACTGTCATTATATCAACCATCTGGCTAATTAGATTACACAACCTGGGCAAATCCTGGTTGCGAAGGGCACTCACATTCGCATTCAATGTTTCCTAGGCGTGTCACAATATCAGCTTGGTGCTGATTGTGTTGGCTTATGAATTCCCGGTCCCTTACTAGCAACTCAGCTGAGTATGCTGCATGGCTGCACAGCTCTTCGGCCACATCACTCAGCTGAGTTGCTAGGCTGGCCAGGGCATGAGGCTCGGTGGGCGGGGACAAGGTCACAGACGCAGGTTCTGGCGCTGTAGCTGCGGTGGACTCAGCAGGGGAATCCACCATTGTGAGGATGAAGGACGACTCAGAGTCCTCCTCCTCGTCATCAGTCGACCTTGTGAAAAATCCCAGAACAACATGTGTAAATGATGTGTGTGTCAACAGATGTCACATGACTCCACAATGCTAGCCTGCAGTGCCTTGCATACAAAGTGCCATGTGTCATAGAACACAATTCATGATGTGCATGTGTAAACACTTACCTACAATGGTGGATCCCGATGACATAATCCCCATGGCCCCAGGATCGCAGTGGGACGGACCACCCTCCTCCTCAATCAATCAATGTTGGATGTGCTGTTGATAGAAATATAAATATTAACAAATCATCAAAGGAATATTCATTATAGCTGTTAATAAATAGGACAAATGTTACATATGCACAACATTAACACTTTAAGAGGATAAAGTGGGCAGGCTGTGTATAATTTAGCCTTTCAACCCTTGTCACAACTAGGGATGAGCCGAACACCCCCAATTTCGGTTCGCATTTGAACTCGAACTTTCCAAATGTTCGAATTCGAACTCGAACTCAATACAAGTCAATGGGGCTGAAAATTTGATTTTTAGAGTGCCCTCCAAGAGGGCATATATGCTAGATATTTGCCATAAAAGTTGTATGGGGGCCGGGTAGTGCCCTGGGGGACAGGAAACAAGGACAAAAAGTTAAAAAAAAACGTTTTTAAAGGGACAGTGAGTTTTCCATGAAATAAGGGTTAAAAATAAAAACCAAAAATTCCTTCAAATATCATGCCTAGGAGGTCCCCATAACCTGCCCGTGAAGTGGCGGATTTCTAGGATGTATAGAAATATGTAAAAACCCAAAAATGACATTTCAAATGATGCTTTTCCTTTAATCTATCCATAAACAACTGCTTGGGGCGGCAGTCTGTATGAAATGAGGAGACATTTTCGGACACGCAGAAAAAGTTTAGTGATTGTTTTGGCTAAATTATTGTTAAACTTATGCAGACTTTGGATGAAAGTAACAATAGGTGCTTTAAGGCTGGGGTCAGACTAGCGCACTTTTAACGTGCGTTTAGGCGCACTTAATCACGGCCGCACTAGCAGCAAATGACGCGCAATGACGGCCAATATACGAAGTACGGCCGCATGAAAGTCCGGCCGCGCAACGCAAGTGAAAAATTAACGCATTTTTTCGAGAACGCTGAACCGCTAGTACTGACGTACAGAGTGCGCTGCGTCCACATAGCGGCGTGTGTGCGTGATTAGGAGACGTCAGACGCTGCTCATGTCTGGCCAACATAACGTCCAGACACCCAAAGTTTCCTGGTTTGGATCCGTAAAAAATCACGCACAAAAATGCGCATCGTATGACCGTTTAAGCGCTTTCCATGAAAAAACACCTCAATGCGTTCGGATGCACTTTTTGACGTTCGCTGCGAAAAATGCGTTCGTTTGACCCTAGCCTAAAATTGGGCCTTTAGCGTCAGCAACAGTGCCGTCATACAGTAACCCCTCTGAGGATATGAATCTGATACAGGCGTCAGTGGCAGTGCACCCAAATATTATGCCTTTGGTGCCAGGCCAGCAAGTGCCATCATACAGTAACCCCTCTGTGGTATTGTGGAAGAGTGCAGGGGTGGACCATGCGATCAGGGCCGGTGCTAGACTATTTTGCGCCCTTGCACCCCCCCAAAAAAAAAAAGAACGACACAACATGAAATTGCTAAATTTCTTTTTATTTAAGAATAAAGTTTATAAAGCACCAATAGTAAAGGTAAAATAAATATGAATAAACCGTATTAAACCATTTTAAATTAACTCTATTAAACAAATTAAAATTAACTGTATTGAACAAATATAAATGAACGAAAAAAACAAATAAGAGTTGTCACGTAAGTTTCAGTTTCAGACACATCAAAATTTCACTTTGCGTGCCTTATCCTTTGCAAATTTTCATCATGCGTATATATATATTGCCCAGGCCAGCTCCCATCATGCGCATATATATTGTCCAGGCCCAGTCCAGCTCACATCATGCGTATATATATTGCCCAGGCCCAGGCCAGCTCACATCATGCGTATATATATATATTGCCCAGGCCAGCTCACATCATGTGTATATATATTGCCCAGGCCAATCTCCTGGTGGAGATAGGGGGTTCATTTGAACCCCGATATCTCCAAGCAGCTAGGGGGTCATGGAGGGTGTCAATCGAAAGGCCTGAGCATGGCCTTTCGAATGATACCCAACATGACCAGGTATAAAGTAAAAAAAAAGAAAAGAAAAACATGTATTTTTTTGTGTGTTATTTTTATTAATGCAGCAATATTGTTCACATTTCAATTATAATGTGAACAATGGTGCTGCACTAATGATTTTTTTCTATGGGGTGTGTTTGCTATAAATCACGTAATTCCCCCCACAAAATGTAACAAGTCCCCATTTCTAACTTTTGTACAAGCGCACCCCATAGAAAACATAACCGCAAACGCTCATGTGCTAAAATGTGAAAAAAAACACTTTACACACTGCAGATGATTAAAAATTAAATTTTTATTGCATTTTGTGTCATAATATACAGGCAGGACATGACGTATACATATAAAAATTATATATTATGAATCTGCAGAGTCTGCCGGAAAGAACGATATCTAATATGTCTGTGTCATTTTATAAAATGTGGCTTCAAATCGCGTTTAAACATGATGAGCGAAAGCGGTAAAAATGAGCTGAGCAGCAGTGAAATGCAGCATATTAGAAGAAGATTTAGGAGAGAAATTAACACTTCTCAGAAGCACAGGTGTTGTTTGACACATCAGGAGACACACCACACCCTCATTGTACATACAATGTATCAAATTCATTAGACCAGACTAAAAACACCTGTTTTCGCCATTTGAAAACACAAGTCATTTAGAGTGAGAATCTTTGCACTTAGACATTAGTTTTTAATTCAATATCTAATAAACCGCTGCTTATAATATTCTGCAGTAAAGAGTCTCTTTATTTCTAGATTTTTTCGTTTTTATTAAGCATTTTTTATACTCTTTTCAAATTATTTTTTTTTTGCGAACTCGAACCGAACACGCCAAAAAAGTTCGAAACTTGCGAACAACCAAAGTTCAAATCGAACTCCAAACTGATCGAACCGAACAGCTCATCCCTAGTCACAACCATACTGATATTTCATCTTTCATTGTAAATTGCTAATGCACAGTTGTGTGAATCCTCAAACAATACAAGCCCATTCTTTGTGAGTGAATAAAGATTTACATGCTTGACAAACCCAAGTTCAGGATGACACATCATGTACATGTGTTTGTGCAAGGGAAATAATGTAGAGACACAGTCATGGGGATCCAATGTGCATATGATACCATTAATCACATAAGGGATTGAACATTTGCTCAAAATCAATGCCAGCTCAAACAGCTAAAAGGCCTTGTTCAAAGAGCAAATTAAATAGCATACAAAATGTTATTTCCCTAGTTGTCTAATTTTGTAATATATCATATGTCAGAAACAGTGCTTTTATTAATCCCCCTAGCAGTATCCCATGTGGCTCGTTGTTAAATTAGATAGCTGAAAGAGGTAACAGTCAGCCTGGATACATTCCCGTCCCTGTTCTATCTCGCTGTCCCCTCCTGCTGACTGAGTGCGGCGTACGGATTCCAGGTTTCTTTATTGCAAATTGGGAACCAGGATGCCGCAATTGGCTGGAGGAGACAGTGAGGTAGCACAAGGACAGGTATGTATGTGTTACGCCACCCCAATGCCCGAGATCCACCCGCTGTTAAAGTGTTAATTTATGAGGAGTGTTAGAGAAAGGAAACTTACAAGACACCAGGGAAGACAGCCTCTCTGCCTGGGTCGGCTGAGGAGTCACAGCTGCCACTTCCTGGGGTTCCAGTGAGGGTGCCAGGAGATCTGGTGCCGATGCCCCTGATGCTGTTAAAAGACAGAAGATTAAAAACAGTTGTGAATAAAGCACAATTTTAATTTAAAACATCCTCCCAGAAACATGTTTCTTAGACTGCTGGAGTATGTGCCTGCACCATATTCAACAGGGGCACAGGGGGTAGATTATAACATGTAAATTTGCAATTTTGGTTCCCCGTTTGACATGTAGGAAAATGATGGGGCCCTTGATATGTAGTTTCTGATAGATATTTTTAATTTCCTGTATGAATATATATCTATAAATCTTGTAATTTTTGATATTCAAATATATATAGGGACTGACTGTCTTCAAAATATGTAGCTTGCTCATTTGTCTGGTTCCCCCCCTTTTCCTGTTTGAATACAAGATGTTGGCAGATTTTCTGTTTAGCTTCATTTCCTCTCGAGGCTGACCAGGGGTGTTGATTAAAATAGATATCCCGTATTAATTCTTTCCAGGCAAAATAGAAATGCCTACGAAATCTATCAGGGTTATCCAAAGAGATCCGAATGGCTGGAGAAAGGTAACCGAACGCTGAAAATCAGCGTTCGGTTACCTTTCCTGGCCATTCGGCTATCCAGAGAGCAGGCAATTCGCCAAATCCTGGTGAATTGCCTGCACATACGGTGCCTGTTCGGTGCCTGTTCGAGGGCAGTGAAATCCCCATAAAAAAAGCAATGCTTCAACTATTCAGAGAACACAAACCAGCAGTGAAAGGTTCCCAAAATGCCCTGCCATTCGGTGGTTTAATTCGGCAGGTTTATTCAGGCGAATCCCATAGACTTCAATGTTAAAAATATTCATGTTTTAATTCAATATCTAATAAACCGTTCATTATAATATTCTGCAGTAAAGAGTCTCTTTATTTATAGATTATTTTAGGATATTTGAAGCATTTTTCTGGATTTTTTTTTCTGTAACAGCCCTTTTTATTATCATTCCTTGGACCTCATATGTAAATTTCAGACATTTTCGCTCAGTAGTTTCTTTGCAAACAGCGTTTCACTTTTCAAACATTCAAGCAAACTGCTTTTCTAATTTATTCACTGCATTCGTCAGCGGTGTTGGCTTTTTCTGGCACTGCGGTGCGTGTGATCGGATCCTGCTCGGGTTTTTCCAGCATTTTCGGCGGGTTAATCCAGATGTTTTTGCTGGTTTCGGTGTGCGTTCGCCGTCGTTTTGCGGTGAGTTTTCGGCGGGTTTGCAGCGACTTTTCCCTGCATTATGGCGGCCCTGTGGTGCTTGCTGAATACACCGCAGGGTCGCCGAAATCGGATCGCCAAATCGAACTGAATTGAAGAGAACGAAAAGTCACTGAACGTGCGGTGGCTTTTTGATTCTCTTTGAATAACCCTGTATGTGACGTCTGATATAGAAAAATCTCTGTCCATGTATTATTTCTCCGCCGTGGCACGATATCCCTATATCTGATTCCTATTTCATATTGTGAGGTTGGCTGGGAAGAAGCTGCCCTGTCTCTGTTTGTGACCAGGTGTAACGGGCGGGGTATCGCCCACCAAGGAGTAGCGGAGTTGAGATCCTTAAGGGCTAAGAAATCTTCTTGACATTTAAAGACAGATTAAATCTCCCAGAATCAGACACTTGTGGCAACAAGGTAGAACCATAAACCGATTCGCTACTAAGTACTAATGGTTTCGAGACCAATAGAATACTTAGAGCACATACAGAGAAACACTGATCACTTAGACAGTTGGTGAATTGAGCGGACTGCAAGGAAATAGGTATCTTTAACGTTTGCTGATAATCGGAGACAGGTCAGCGGTACCTTAAGATGGTAGGAACCAATACATACACTTCAGGGTCTGTTGTACAAACAAGAACGAGTATTGTTGAGAGTAAGCGCGCACTGACAATCAGCCATAAACATGGCTTTGCAATCGCGGATTGAAATAATATATGTGGCTGGCGAACATGAATCCTTGGTTGGGTATAGGCACTTAGCGAGGCCACGGACAAGACCCACCGATGAGAAGAAACACTTTCTCAGTAGCGTGTAAACACCCCAGCGGCATGCATGAGGTTAAACCACCAAAACACCACACAGACAATCAGAATCAATCAGCAGAGAATAGTCAGAACTCAGGCCGGGTCAAATAGCAGGAGCAGGGATCGAATACAAAAACTGGGTTGGCAACAGAAAGGCAATCTTAATCAATATGCAGCGATGCGGGAATCAGACTCCACGACAGGGCGACGAGGCAAATCCTCGCGCCCTGTTTTAAACCCGGTGGCTCCTCGTGACCATGCTAGGCCACGCCCCCTCAGACGCCGCTCGGCCATTCCCCAGTGCTGACAGCTCCTGGCACAGGACCTTGCCCAGACCTCCCAGGCAGCGCAGCGGGGGCTGAGGACATGATAGAACCCCCCCTGATGGTCGGACTCATAACTACACTTAACCCTATCTGGCTACTGTGCTCCTCACACCATTTGGCAGCAGTGTCTGGATCCATATTAACCTTTTAATTGCAGTATCTAAGAGACTGAGATCCCGAACGAGCCCCCACGTGTAGCGCTCACCCTCAGAGGAGCCGCTGAATTAACCTCGGGATAGTCTCACCGCACTAGGAATTATTACACACCAGCACTGTTGTGGATTTTCTAGTTTTATATACTTTACTAAAAGATAAATGCGCATTGAATGAATTTACAGGATGCGCCACGTGGGAAAAACACGTAGCGGAAAAAGAAAGGTTAACCCCCTCAGTTCTGTAGTGTAAGTCCCACAAAATAGTTCAAAATATATATGTACAAAGTTTAGGGTACCCGGGTACTGTGTTCGACTGGCCAGTGAACGAAAAAAGCAGTCTTTGACTAGTCACCGTTGGGGCCCTGTGAATTTAAACAATATTGCAGCGTGCGTTTCTGTTTTTGGAACTGTGGCCTGGAGGCCTCTCACCCATCCATCGAACGAGACTGTCTAGCACTCGATGCCTTGACCAAAGAATCTTTCTCCGCAGTGTACTGGGACTCTGTGCCATCGAATCTGCTCCCTGCTTGCCAAATCTCCGCAACTCGAACAATCGATCCGCCGCCTGCACTCCCAATTGATCGGCACGGCCTCCTAACGCGGGGTCCTGCCGGAACCAGCTTGTCCTCCAAACCTCTCAGCGCTGTGTAGATAGGTCACAGAATGGTTTCTGTCCCGCTCTCCAGCACCAGTAAGACAGCATCTGCACTCCGGCCTGGTTGCGATCCCTGACAGCTCCAACTTGCGTCCTCCACCTTTCACTGCTCCGCTCACTCTCTGCGCACCAAGCACAAGGCCCCCCAGTATATCCTCCTCTTTGTACCCCTCACTTCCTGTCCTCACGCAAAGGGTGATGGGAGATGGAGTCCGCTCTATCCAGCATATTCCACAATGTCTCCCTCTGGTGGCAGCAATAGTTCAATGCACCAGAATACAGTTTTTTAAAGCAGCGCTACACTAGATACAAGAGACACAGTCGTAGTACCCAGAACCCGTCTCTCAGGTGATTCTAGGCTTGCTTGTTTCCCGACACATTAGATATTTTTGGTCATTTGGGACATTGTAAATGGAAATGCCCTCTATCCGCACAATATAGGCATAGCCCCTCTCGGAGACGATATTGTCTCTCCTCTCCTGTTATACTAGAGAGTCCTAGTATCATAGGCTCTGGTTCAGTGGGTACAGGCTTGGGAGGAGAGACAGCGTGAGCAGACCTAGGCATAGGACAGGCCCCCTGAGATGTTTTATGAACCTTGCTACGACCAGACCTCCTGTCACGCATCTGATCATCAAGAGCAATGCAATAATCCATCAGATCCTCTAGCTCCTCAGGCAATATCATAGGTGCTAGTTCATGCATGAGACTCTCTGAAATGCCCTTGAGAAATGCAGTAACAAGCACATCATTTGGCCATGATAGTTCTGCTGCGATTGTTTTAAATTCTATTGTGTATTCTGCAACTCGGCGGTTGCCCAGGGATATACACCATAGTGCCCTAGCTGCTCCTGTTGCCCTTCTAGTAGGGTCAAATGTACGTTGCAAGGCAGCCATAAATTCAGCATAATTGTGTACCACAGGTTTGTGTAGCTCCCACAGGGGGGTTGCCCATAGTAGAGCTTTCTCGGTGAGGTGGTTAATATCTGTGGGACACATCTGTGGGACACATACCAGGATTCAATTCAAACATAATCTGGATTTGGGTTATAACCCCTCTGCACGACCCTAAACTCCCATTAAAGCACGTAGGAGTTTTTAAACTGACATGAGCTTCACCAGTAGCAACCATAGAGGACACAGGTACTGCTTGAGTGGACAGGCTCACCCCAGGGGAAGAAGGCAGAGAGCCCTGACCCAATTGTTTCATGACTAGGCCCAAAGCCTGAGCAAATTGATCCATACAGTGATCTTGCTCCTCATGATGTCACCCAGCTTAGACATTAATACAGATAACTCAGCCGGATCCATATCAGGCTCTGTCGTGATGTAACGGGTGGGGTGTCGCCCACCAAGGAGTAGCAGAGTTGAGATCCTTAAGGGCTGAGAAATCTTCTTGACGTTTAAACACTGATTAAATCTCCCAGAATCAGACACTTGTGGCAACAAGGTAGAACCATAAACAGAGTCGCTACTAAGTACTACTGGTTTAGAGACCAATAGAATACTTGGAGCACATACAGAGAAACACTGATCACTTAGACAGTTGGTGAATTGAGCGGACTGCAGGGCAGTCAGGAAATAGGTATCTTTAACGTTTGCTGATAATCGGAGACAGGTCAGCGGTAGGGACGAGCTGTTCGGTTCGATCGGTTCGGAGTTCGATTCGAACATCACTTGTTCGCATGTTCGGAACTACGAACATTTCCGCGTGTTTGCCGCATGTTCGCCCACAATGCACTACAATGGACCACAATGCACTTTTCCACTGGCCTGAAGCTTGTAATTGGCTTGTAAAAGACAGGTTCAAGACTATGCCAATCACGGGTCAGAATCCTGATTGGGCAAATTTTGCCCAATCATGGGCTCACAGAGCTAAGTCCCGCAGCACACTATATAAGGCTTTGCACAGCCTTCAGCACGTGTTTTTTGAGAGGAGATTGTTGTGTTAGTGTGTGTTCTCACTGCCAGTCTGCCACCAGCTATTGGGGGGGGGGGGGTCTAATTTCTACAAAATATCTGGAATTTGTTCTACTCTTTGTGTTCTCACTACCACCAAGTATTTTGGGGGTCTCATTTCTACAAAATATCTGGGAATTGTTCTAATCTTTGTGTTCTCACTGCCACCAAGTGTTTTGGGGGTCAGTCACTTATACAAAATATCTGGGAATTGTTCTAATCTTTGTGTTCTCACCTTCACCAGCAGTTTTGGGGGTCAGTCATTTATAGAAAATATCTGGGAATTGTTCTAATCTTTGTGTTCTCACTGCCACCAGCAATTGTGGGGGTCAGTCATTTATACAAAATATATGGGAATTGTTCTAATCTGTGTGTTCTCACTGCCACCAAGTATTTTGGGGGTCTCATTTATACAAAATATCTGGGAATTGTTGTAATCTGTGTGTTCTCACTGCCACCAACTATTTTGGGGGTCAGTCATTTATACAAAATATCTGGGAATTGTTCTAATCTTTGTGTTCTCACTGTCACCAGCAATTTTGGGGGTCAGTCATTTATACAAAATATCTGGGAATTGTTGTAATCTTTGTGTTCTCACTGCCACCAGCTGTTTTGGGGGTCTCATTTCTACAAAATATCTGGGAATTGTTCTAATCTGTGTGTTCTCACTGCCACCAACTATTTTGGGGGTCAGTCATTTATACAAAATATCTGGGAATTGTTCTAATCTTTGTGTTCTCACTGTCACCAGCAATTTTGGGGGTCAGTCATTTATACAAAATATCTGGGAATTGTTGTAATCTTTGTGTTCTCACTGCCACCAGCAGTTTTGGGGGTCAGTCAATTATACAAAATATCTGGCAATTGTTCTAATCTTTGTGTTCTCACTGCCACCAACTATTTTTGGGGTCAGTCATTTATACAAAATATATGGGAATTGTTGTAATCTTTGTGTTCTCACTGCCACCAGCAGTTTTGGGGGTCAGTCATTTATACAAAATATCTGGGAATTGTTGTAATCTTTGTGTTCTCACTGCCACCAGCAGTTTTGGGGTTCAGTCATTTATACAAAATATCTGTGAATTGTTGTAATCTTTGTGTTCTCACTGCCACCAACTATTTTTGGGGTCAGTCATTTATACAAAATATATGGGAATTGTTGTAATCTTTGTGTTCTCACTGCCACCAGCAATTGTGGGGGTCTCATTTCTACAAAATATCTGGGAATGGTTGTAATCTTTGTGTTCTCACTGCCACCAGCAATTGTGGGGGTAAGTCATTTATACAAAATATCTGGGAATTGTTCTAATCTTTGTGTTCTCACTGCCACCAGCAGTTTTGGGGGTCAGTCATTTATACAAAATATCTGGGAATTGTTCTAATCTTTGTGTTCTCACTGCCACCAAGTATTTTGGGGGTCTCATTTATACAAAATATCTGGGAATTTTTGTAATCTTTGTGTTCTCACTGCCACCAGCTGTTTTGGGGGTCAGTCAATTATACAAAATATCTGGCAATTGTTCTAATCTTTGTGTTCTCACTGCCACCAACTATTTTTGGGGTCAGTCATTTATACAAAATATATGGGAATTGTTGTAATCTTTGTGTTCTCACTGCCACCAGCAGTTTTGGGGGTCAGTCATTTATACAAAATATCTGGGAATTGTTGTAATCTTTGTGTTCTCACTGCCACCAGCAGTTTTGGGGTTCAGTCATTTATACAAAATATCTGTGAATTGTTGTAATCTTTGTGTTCTCACTGCCACCAACTATTTTTGGGGTCAGTCATTTATACAAAATATATGGGAATTGTTGTAATCTTTGTGTTCTCACTGCCACCAGCAATTGTGGGGGTCTCATTTCTACAAAATATCTGGGAATGGTTGTAATCTTTGTGTTCTCACTGCCACCAGCAATTGTGGGGGTAAGTCATTTATACAAAATATCTGGGAATTGTTCTAATCTTTGTGTTCTCACTGCCACCAGCAGTTTTGGGGGTCAGTCATTTATACAAAATATCTGGGAATTGTTCTAATCTTTGTGTTCTCACTGCCACCAAGTATTTTGGGGGTCTCATTTATACAAAATATCTGGGAATTTTTGTAATCTTTGTGTTCTCACTGCCACCAGCTGTTTTGGGGGTCAGTCATTTATACAAAATATCTGGGAATTGTTCTAATCTTTGTGTTCTCACTGCCACTAGTAATTTTGGGGGTCAGTCATTTATACAAAATATCTGGGAATTGTTGTAATCTTTGTGTTCTCACTGCCACCATCAATTGTGGGGGTCTCATTTCTACAAAATATCTGGGAATTGTTCTAATCTTTGTGTTCTCACTGCCACCAACTATTGTGGGGGTCTCATTTCTATAAAATATCTGGGAATTGTTCTAATCTATGTGTTCTCACTGCCACCAAATATTTTGGGGGTCAGTCATTTATACAAAATATCTGGGAATTGTTCTAATCTTTGTGTTCTCACTGCCATCAGCAATTTTGGGGGTCAGTCATTTCTACAAAATATCTGGGAATTGTTCTAATCTTTGTGTTCTCACTGCCACCAACAATTGTGGGGGTTTCATTTCTACAAAATATCTGGGAATTGTTCTAATCTTTGTGTTCTCACTGCCACCAGCAATTTTGGGGATCAGTCATTTATACAAAATAACTGGGAATTGTTCTAATCTTTGTGTTCTCACTGCCACCAGCAATTGTGGGGGTTTAATTTCTACAAAATATCTGTGAATTGTTCTAATCTGTGTGTTCTCACTGCCACCCATCAGGGGATCTCACTGATTTATAGGAGGTTTCTGGGAATTGTAATCTGTGTCTTGTCACTGTTGCCAGCTATCAGGGGGTCTCACTGACTTGTAGGTGGTTTCTGGGAATTGTAATTTGTGTCTTGTCACTGCCACCCATCAGGGGGTCTCACTAATTTATAGGAGGTTTTTGGGAATTTTAATCTGTCACTGACTGCCAGCTATCAGGGTGTCTCACTGAGTTATACCAGAGTTCTGGAAATCTTCAAATCTTTTTACCAGAGTTGAATCAGAGTTCTGCAGCATATCTCCAATTTTTATAACAGAGTTGAGTCAGAGTTCTGTATATCTTTAATCTATATATCACTCACCATGTCAGAAAGACCAAAAAGGACAGGCAGACGCTCCCAGGCACAGATAAGAGGGCAAGCAGCCTCTGTGTCGGGAGGCTGTGCCTCTGGTCGTCGTGGACGTGGTGCATCCTCTGCAGGGGCACGCTTGTCCTTTCTAACTGGCGTTGGTCTTAAGCAGCAGCAACATACAGAGGATTTGGTGGATTGGCTAACCAGGCCATCCTCATCCTCCCAGTCCTCTGCCAGCCAGGCTTGTAGTGGTTTACAGTCCACCTCAGCTGCCAAAGCATCTAATGCAGCCTCCATGTCCACAGCTACTCCTGCCATAGCCTCACTATCACACACGGAGGAGTCAGCTGAATTGTTTGCCAACAATGACAGTGACATACTGCTTGAGGATGCTCAGCAACTACAGTGCTCTGATTCAATCTGTGAGGTTGAGAAAGGGAGTATAATCAACCTAGAGGAAGGGGGTGCCAGTGACACACAAATAACTGGCACTCATGTTGCCCCAGCAGCTGCCGCATACTGCCAAGTTGGCTCCAGTGACGAGGAGATAGGGGGTGATGACAATGATGATGAGGTCACTGACAGTGGAGTTAAGTGAGGAGGCACAACAAACATGAGGCACAACGTCCTCTATGACCAACCGTAGCACTAGCCAGTCCAAGGCATCAGATGTTAGAGCTGCTCAGGTGCAGAGCGCTGTTGTCTCAAAGCACACATCCAGGAACTCTGCTGTCTGGGAGTTCTTTAAGAAATGTGCAGCAGACTTCACCATTGATATTTGTAATCTGTGTCAGATGAGGCTCAAGCATGGGAAAGACACCAGATGCTTGGGTACCACATGCTTGAGGCGACATATGACCACCTGCCACGCATCCCGTTGGCGCAAAACTTTGCGTAGGTCCTCCTGTCTTTACCCCCACTATATGTCTTGCCATGTCATTGACTCCAACCTCCACTGACAGGGATGATGCTACAGTAATGGATGTACCAGGTTCTTCCTCACAATGTGACAGCATCCCATCAGCTGAAGATTTACGCAGTCAGATTACATTGCCCCAGCTGCTGCCGCATAAGAAAAAATATAGTCCCAACCATCCCCAAGCACAGCGTCTAAATGCCAGCTTAGCAAAATTACACGCATTACAGTTGCTGTCTTTCCAGCTGGTGGATTCTGCTTCCTTCCGTGAATTTGCTGAATGTGCTGTACCACAGTGGCAGGTTCCAAAATGCCAATACTTTTCACGGAAGGCCATTCCATCACTATACCAGCACGTGGAAGACAATGTTATTGAGTCATTGAGAAAGGCAGTCAGCAGCAAGTTGCATGTGACTTTAGACACGTGGTCCAGCAAGCATGGACAGGGCCGTTACATTTCCTTCACGGCACACTGGGTAACTCTGATTGCAGCTGGGAGGGATCCAAGATGGGGCTGTGTGCTGAAGCTTGCTCAACCACCACGCCTCCAGAAAGCTGCTTGTATGAGGTCTGTCTGCTCCACCACCACCTCTCCCTCTTCCTCTTCCT
Organism: Leptobrachium leishanense; assembly: GCA_009667805.1. Taxonomy (NCBI): domain Eukaryota; kingdom Metazoa; phylum Chordata; class Amphibia; order Anura; family Megophryidae; genus Leptobrachium; species Leptobrachium leishanense. The sequence goes on along the minus strand of CM019065.1, from coordinate 257,963,732 downwards.
CCTCCTTCTGTGTCTCTGGCAAAGTGGCAGTTAAACCGACGCGTGACAGGGGCTACGCAATGGCTCAAGCAAAAAGATGCCATACTGTGCTTGAGCTGGTTTGTTTAGGGGACAGGAGCCACACCGGGCCAGAAATTCTGTCAGCTCTGCAGGGGCAGGTGCAGAGATGGTTAACACCACGCCACCTTCAGCTGGGAATGGTTGTCTGTGATGATGGCAGCAACCTTCTATCCGCCCTACGCCTGGGTAAGTTGACGCATGTACCATGCCTAGCACACATCCTAAATCTGGTGGTACAGCGTTTCCTAACCAGGTACCCAGGGCTGGCAGAGCTTCTCAGACAGGCTAGAAAAGTCTGCAGCCACTTCAGAAGGTCATTCCCAGCAAGTGTTCGCCTGGCAGAAATTCAAAGAGAATTCCACCTTCCCACAAACTGTCTGATCTGTGAAATGCCCACCAGGTGGAACTCGACATTAGCAATGCTACAGCGTCTGCACAAGCAGCAGAGGGCTATCAACGAGTACCTGTGTTAGTATGGCACAAGGACAGGTTCAGGTCAACTTGGTTTCCCCCTGCAGTGGCTGATGATCAAGGATGCATGCACTGTACTGTCACCATTTGAGGAGGCAACAAGTGCATGCATCAGTGACACAATTCCTTTAGTGTTCCTGCTGGAGCACACTCTGCGGGGAATTATAGATGTGGCTCTAGAGGCAGAGCAGCGGGAGGAAGAGGAGGCCTTCCCTAGCTCTGAAGGCCCCAGTCTTTCCACAGACAGCATTCCAGCGGGTCCTCCTCAGACCAGACAGGAGGAGGATGAGGAGGAGGATGAATATTTAAGTAGTGGGGGCATTGAAGGTGGGGATTCCTCAAGGGAGGGTTTTGTGTGCCCAGAAACCCAAGGACTAGTATGTGGCTGGGAGGAGGAAGTGCATGATGGGGTTATCTTCATTGACCAGGAAGACTCAGAAGCTAATGCCACCTCCAACCTACGCTGCATGGGCTCCCTTATCCTGAAAAGCCTGGTAAAAGACACCAGGATTCGTGCTATCAAGGAGAGGGATCATTACTGGTTGGCAAGCCTTCTTGATCCACGATACAAGGGTAAAGTTGCAGAGCTCATCCTGCCCGCACAGAGGGAGGACAGGATGAAAAAACTTGAGGACGCTCCAAAGCGACACTTGTGTAACACCTTTCCAGGCATTGGTAGGTTACCAAGTGATGACACAGGTGCTTCTGAGGCTGCGGATGATCAGAGGAATAGTGGTGAAAGCCGGGGCCGCTTGAGTGATGCCGTTTTAAATCTTTTTAGTCCACAACGCCCAGGGATGTCAAATGTAGGCACCCATTGCCAGCGTCTTCACCGTATGGTGCAGGACTACCTAGGGGCAAGGGCAGACCTGGATACCTTTCCAGCAGATGATCCACTGGCTTACTCGGTGTTGAAATTGGATCACTGGCCAGAACTTAGCCAATATGCTATGCAGCTACTAGGTTGCCCTTCATCCAGTGTGCTTTCTGAAAGGACGTTCAGTGCCGCTGGAGGTTTTGTCACAGACAAAAGAGTGCGTCTGTCCACTAACTCTGTAGACCGGCTGACATTTCTAAAAATGAATCAGTCCTGGATCAGCAGCTATCAATCCCCTGATGCTGACGTAAAAGAATAGATCGGGGATGTCTTCTGCATCCTCAAAACCTCCACCACTGAACTCTTCCACAATACCACAAAGGGGTTACGGTGTGAAGGCACTTGCTGCCACCAAAGGCACAATATTTGGGTGCACTGACGCCTGTACCAGATTTATATCATTTTAATTTTTTGAACTGCAGGGTCCAACCCTGCACTCTTCCACAATACCACAAAAGGGTTACGGTGTGAAGGCACATGCTGCCACCAAAGGCACAATATTTGACTGCACTGACACTGACGCCTATATTACCAGATTTATATCATTTTAATTTTTGAAATTGTTCGAGTTCGAATGCGATCCCTAGTCAGCGGTACCTTAAGATGGTAGGAACCAACACATATACTTCGCGGTCTGTTGTACAAACAGGAACGAGTATTGTTGAGGGTAAGCGCGCACTGACAATCAGCATTAAATAAACATGGCTTTGCAATCGCGGATTGAAATAATATATGTGGCTGGCGAACATGAATCCTTGGTTGGGTATAGGCACTTATCGAGGCCACGCCAAGACCCACCGATGAGAAGGAACATTTCCCCAGTAGCGTGTAAACACCCCAGCGGCAAGCATGAGGTTAAACCACTAAAACACCACACAGACAATCAGAATCAATCAGCAGAGAATAGTCAGAAATCAGGCCTGGTCAAATAACAGGAGCAGGGATCGAATACAAAAACCGGGTTGGCAACAGAAAGGCAATCTTAATCAATATGCAGCGATGCGTGAATCAGACTCCTCGACAGGGCGACGAGGCAACTCCTTGCATCCTGTTTTAAACCCAGCGGCTCCTCGTGACCATGCTGGGCCCGCCCCCTCGGACGCCGCTCGGCCATTCCCCAGTGCTGGCAGCCGGCCAGCTCCTGGCACAGGACCTTGCCCAGACCCCCAGGCAGCGCAGCGAGGGCTGAGGACATGACACCGGGCACCTGAGGGATCTCCTGCCATGTGCGTTGAGGATTCCTGATGGCCAGCGACTTCGAGGACCGGGGTGGGTTGAATGTTTTCGGTTGGCGCCACAGACGTTTTTGTCTGAATCGGGATCTTCACCTGCTCCCCTATTCTCCTGTCTCTGTGATCCAGGCTGATGTCCTTTGACGAGTCTTCAGGAAGTCAGTCCAGTGTTAGTGTCTGAATGGTCAGTATACTGCATCTGTCTGTCTATCTGTCTGTGCCTTCTCCCACTTGGAGAAGAGGGGAGATTTGATCACCCTCCCTTTTCAGGTTCTGGTCTCGGTATTTTGTGTGAGAGAGTCTGTGTGTATGCTTGCGAGCCTACCCAGATAGTGGGGAAGCGAATCTGAGATGAACTGTTGAACAGCATACTGAGTGTATTATTATGGGTCAGTAATATTCCCAGTACAAGGGGACGCCCTTGGGACATATTGTTGGTTCTGGTTCTGGAGTATTTCTGGATGGGCTGCTGTGATGTGTGTTCTGAAGCAAACTCTGTGAAGTGCATGAGTGCATGAAATGTGTGTATCAAAGCTCATCCAGGTCTGTATCTGTTATCAGTGTTTCTGTATAAGCGCTGCTCTCTGTATAGCACTCAGTGTCAGCTCTGAGTATATATCAGTGCCTCTGTATAAGTGCTTGGTGTCTGGTATGAGTATGTAGCGCTCACTCCCGGAGGAGCCACTGAATTAACCTTGGGTTAGTCTCACCGCACTAGGGAATAAATATACACCAGCACTGTTGTGGATTTTATAGATTATATACTTTATTGATCCCAATAAAGCAGCATATATAATGTAGACATGGTATATGAGCGACAGGACTTCGTAATGCGGGAAAAACACGGGGCGGCAAAAGAAAAGTTTAACCCCTTCAGTTCTGGAGTGTAAGTCCCGTGAAAGTAATGTCTCAAAAAGATGTATATGATCTCGGGTACCCGGATACTGTATTCAACTGGCCAGTGAATGGAATGATCAAATCTTCGACTAGTCACGTTGGGGCCCTGTAGATTTAAACAATAATGCAGCGTGCTTTGTTATACTTGGAACTGTGGCCTGGAAGGCCTCTCACCCATCCGTTAGACAATCTGTTCCGCTGCCCGATCAAGGATGTCTCTCCGCTTTTACACTGGGACTCTGTGCCACCGGATCCGCTTCCCTTGCTTGTCCGATCTCCGCAATGAGAAACTACGGCCTACCGCCTGCACTCCCAATGGATCATTGCGGTCTCCTTACTCGTGGTCCAACCGGAACTAAATTTCTGTGCAAACCTCTCAGCGGTGCGTAGGTAGGTCTCTGCAAAGTCACTGTCCCGATCTCCAGCACCCGCGAGGCAGCGCCTGCTCTCCGGCCCTGGCAGTCTCACATGCGTCTTCCACCTTTCGCCGCTCGGCTCACTCTGCCTCTCCTCCGCAAGAGGCTGCGGATGTCATTCCTCTCTCTCTCACCCACTTCCTGTCTCCACCGCAAAGCACGATGGAAATTGTAGTTCCGTTTGTGTCCAGCATAGTCCATATTACCCCTGTCTCCCTCTGGTGGCCACAACAAGTAAATGCAGCAAACACAATCCTTAAACAGCGCTACAAGTACATATCAGTACCTCTGTATAAGTGCTCAGTGTCTGCTCTCTGTATACGAGCGTCATCTTGGTAATCCTGTGTATGATTTTGGTTTGTTTCTGACGTTTCTTCTGTGTAATCCCCATTTGATATCTATTGATATTCTGTTTACCTTTTCCTGGCTGTTCTGACTTCCCTCTCTGATATCTGATCTTGGCTTGTCTGACATTCTCTCCTGGTTCTTGATCCTTTGGCTCCGGTTCTGACAATTCTATTGTATGTTGCTTGTGTCCTGTCTGTGTATAACCCAGCAACATTATATTCAGTTCGTATTAAAAGTCATTTCTGTCTGTCCTAGTGTTTAGGGATCCCTTTAGTTATTCCGTTATTATTCTTGTCTAGTATTGGTGTCATATCTGTGTGCTGTGGTCTGTCTATGTAGCTGCAGAAAAAAAAAACCTGCCTCAAGGGTGGTTAAATAGCCAGTATAAAGGGCCCACCTTGGCTCACGCCGGGTGCCCCCGTAATAATTAGTAAAAATCTGCAGCGATGTATTATTTCTGTTCCAGTATTCAAATATGTGGGGGGAAAAAAGGCATCAAGCTGCTAAATATTGTACAAAGAGCTCCATATTGTACAAAGTAGTCTACATATAAAACAGTAGCTTTAGCAAGTAATAAAAACCTTCGCAGGTAATAAAACAGATATCAAAAAAAGCTTTAAAAAAGTGATATACAGTTCACAGTGTGTAATGTATGTGTATATTTGTTATTCTGTCTCTCCCTTTGTACAGTGCTACAGAACTTGTTGGCACTTTATAAATGCTTGTGACTGTATAAGGTGGATATAACAAATGTCCAAAAGTGCGTAGTGCAGCAGTTCATACAGTATATCCACAAAATACTGTGCTAGGGACTCGCTAGGATTACTTATCACTAGCGTCGCTAGGGGGGGCGGGGGGTGCAGCCCGCACTGGGTGACACCACCCAAAAAAAAATATTATTATTTTTTTAACAAAACTATTTTACCAGGAAGTCTACATTGAGAATTCTCTAATTTTCAAGTATGTCCTGGGTAGGCAAGGCCTAGGCTGGCACTTTCCAGGGGGCAGCAAAAAAACACCATTTAAGGGGATATTCACAGAGCACCAAAATGACGCAGACATTTCAGTGTTCTGTTGTTCCCCGCACTTTGGGGAATTAAATTTCCCTGGTGAATTCACCGCAGGGTCCCTGAAGTGCAGGGAATCAGCCACCGAATGCCACCGCAAACCCGTCACCCGCTGTTTTAAAAAAAACTACTGAACAAAAATGTCTGGAATTAACATATAAGATCCTATGAATGATAATAAAAAGGTCTGTTACAGAAAAAAATGCTATTAGAAAGAAAAAAAATTGGATTTTTTTAAAAAAATGCCTAATAGAAAAAAAATTTAACAAATAAAGAGACTTTTTACTACAGATTAATGGAATCAATGTTTTATTAGATATTGGGTAAAAACTGAATATTTTTAACATTGAACCCTATGCAGGGTTATTCAGAGAAGGGTGAAAACCTTGAGAATGACTGTAGAATTGAAAATTCTAGGGCAAAATAGTCAAACCAGAAAAATTCTCCCATTTATCTCACTTTCCAAATTGGCTATTTGGTCTAGATTCTTCATTCTCCTGGCAATTCTCAAGATTTTCACCTCTCTCTGAATAGCCCTGATGGTGTTCGCCTGAATAAACCTGTCTAATGAAACCACTGAACATCAGGGCATTTCTCTGCTGTTCGATGTCTCTGAACAGATTTACCATTACTTCTCTATGGGGACTTTCACTGCCATCGAACAGGCACCGTACTTGCTGGCATTTCACCAAAATTTGTGTGTGAGTATGTTACCAGAATCCACCTGGCTCACTCGGGAGAAAGTCGGGCCGGCGCGGACAATGACTGGCTGGACACGAGTCTCTTCAGGAAAGGCAAACTTTATTGTGACGTCACCAATTATTAGACAGGATTGAATCGCAAAGACTGAGCCCCGAATACATTCCAACATAACATTTTATACAGTGAATAGATAATCAGGTACATCCCAATTAGCCCACCCCACGGTGACACTCCACGCCACTCCACTCCACCCCACGTGGGTCTGTACCTTCCCCTTTCGAAATACAAAGACATTCCACAAAATGGCAGTAAATCGGCAGCTTTCACATTATTATGACAATTGGATAATTTAACACTCGGCCAGATCCTATCGGTGCCCACCTCCCTGTAGCTTGTTTGTGGTGTTTACTGATAAGCAGCCAGATGGCTTCACATCCATCTGTGTTCTTGTCCCTAGCTCTCTGACCTTGATGTAACTAATCTACATCCTGACACTTCTGCTAGTTTCTGCCCGGATCTTGTTAATTTAATTGCTCTGCCAGAGAATATCTGGAATGCCTGACTTCTTTGCAAAGACACACTTCTAATTCAACTATTTCTCGCTATTTACATTTACGTGAACCAAAGTTTTGCTCAAGATGGCTGTTATGAACCATCATGGCGACCTATTTCGGGTCTGATTCCCTTACAATCCCCCCTTGGCTAGGGTTTCAGGTTCTCCTTCCTGAGACCCTTAGCCACTATACCTTGAATGTTTCATTATTGAAAACCTTGTACTTTGGGGGCACCGCCTTTATTGGGAACAAATCAGGAGTAATCATCAATGGTATCTTCTGTGTGGGTGTCAGGACCTTCCTACATAATGGCCATAGGCACAATCCAATGCAATATAGCAACATCCCTACTACCAGGATCACAATTGTCATCATTATCATGGATCCAATCTGTGAGATAAATCCCAGCATGGATACAAACCAATCTCCGAATGACCCGAACCCCCGGAAAGGGTTCCAGCCTTCCTCCACAATCTGTCTAGCCTTGCTCTGTAACTGAAAAACTTTCTCTTGGTGATCCTGGATTACCTGGTAATAATCGGAACTTCTTCAGTTGAATTTTGGATAAAAATACAACATTCATAATACATTGTCATTTCACGTAAACCATTTAAAACAGCATTAATTTGTTTCGAAGTCCTATCATTTTACAACTTTTGATGCTTACACACTTCAATATTACAGTAACAATAATGGGTTCACGGGCTACCCTCTGGGTTTCCCGGTTTTCCATCGTTGGCAGGTGGTCAGGCATTATTATGGCCATCAAAACACCTACTTGCTTGTCTGGGCAAGTATTTGGATTTGAATGAAAAATACCTTGAACAAATCAGAGTCACTGGCAATTAGTCCCCACTAGGACTCTGTGGCTACTGTCACTAGTCTGAGTCTAGAGCAGTGTATCCACAAAACCCCCCTGGGCCACCTTCACTGCTGCGGGGGTGGATAATAGAGCAAGGTAAAGACCCCTCCACTTTGGGCCTAGTGGCCAATCTTCCACTCCTTCATCCATAACGAATTACCTGGACAACACTTATGCAATAATGGATACAAAAAGTGAGATAAATTATCACCAACCCAGGTATTCAATTTCTGCATTGCTTGACCCAACAACAATACTTATTCATTCAATTTAGTTTCACCTATTGCTTGAAGGTCCCCCCTTGGCTCATTAATCAGAGGGGTAGGCCACCCAAACAAGAGTTCCTACAGACTCAGTTTCAATTGTGGGGTTGGCCTGCATCTAATATGCAATAGGACTATCGGCAGCACTTCCAACCAGCCCAGTGACGTTTCTTGGCACAGTTTCGACATCAAAGTCTTTAACGTTCTGTTCATGCTTTAAACTTTTCCCAAACTTTGGGGCCTGTAGGCTGTATGTAGCTTCCAGGGTATGCCCAGCAGGTGGGCAAGCTGTTGCAAACAGTTCTGAACAAAAGCTGGGCCGTTGTCTGACCCAATTTCTTGCGGACGTCCATAGCACGGAATAATTTCTCTCATTAGGCTTCTCACTACTTCTGCAGCCTTTTCAGTCCTGGTTGGGAATGCCTCAACCCACCCCGTTAGGGTGCACACCATCACGAGTAGATACTTGTATCCTTTGCAGGGTGGTAGCACCGTAAAGTCTATTTGTAGCGATGCCATTGGGGATAATCCGACAGGCTGCTTTCCTGGGGGCTGTGATGGGCCCATCTTTGGGTTGTTCTTGGCACAGGTCACACACTGCTAGGCTACCGTTTTGCAGACAACTGACAGTCCAGGAACGTAAAAATGCGGTTCTAACTGTTGTTCCATCATTTCTCTTCCTCCATGAGTACTTGCATGGAGTGCTCTGACAATTTCAGGAGCTAATGTTGCAGGGATGACTATTTGGTTGCTTGCCAACCGGAACCATCCGTCTTCTCCATATTTTCCTGGTTCTTCTGAAAGCCATTTCTTCTCCTTCTCTGAATACACAGGTGTCCATTCGCTCAAGGGAGCTGGCAGTAATGGGGCTATCATTGAAGGTGGAACCTTGTACTTTTCAAGTTCCTCCTGAGTCCCCCACATGAATTCTTCTCTTGGCTGGTAATGTAGCCAGGCGAAGTACAGTAGATCTTGGCTTTCCTGCGCATATTTCACAGCTGGCACAAAGAAATTCATTGCACTCTTCTTCATATTTGGCAGTCGATGTTCAATAAGGATCTCATTGAGGAGAAACTTCACCAGTGGGGCTTGGTATTCCTCAGCTCCCAATTCTCCCAGGCTCAACAGGACACGAGTAATTCTCAAATTTTTATGAGTTTTGATTGTCAGATTGTCGAAACGTTCAGCAAAATTTTCTGCCCGTTCAACTTCAATGACTTGGCTTGCTTTCCTGATGAGGAGAGTAGACCTCTCTCTTTGTAGAGCGCACCGTGAGCGTGGACAGTCATAAAGGCTTATTTCAAATCAATGTAGACGTTCAATCTATTGCCTTCAGCTAATTCCAGAGCTCTTGTCAAAGGCGTTGATCTCTGCCAGCTGGGCTGATGTATTGCTTGGCAGGGGATTTGCTATCAGAATCTCTGCAGTCTTGACTATAGCATATCCAGATAGTCTTTTGCCATCCTCCATATAGCTGCCCCATCAGTGAAGAGCTGTAGATAGTATTTGTCATGGGGTACATCTCTCAGATCTGGTCTGCTGCTGAATACTTCTTCTATGACCTGAAGGCATTCATGATTTGGATCTTCTTCAGAGTCAGGCAGTAACGTAGCAGGATTCAAAGTAGCAATGAGGTCCAAATGAACCCGTGGATTCTCACACATCATTGCTTGATATTTCGTCATCCGACTATTGCTGAACCAGTAACTGCCTTTGACATCTAGCAGAACTTTGACTGCATGTGGCACTTTGACATGAAGGACTTGTCCCAGAGTCAACTTGTCAGCTTCGGATATCAGCATTGCAGTGGCGGCCACGACTCTTAGACAAGGGGGTAAGCCACAGGCCATGGGGTCAAGCTGTTTGGAGAGGTAGGCTACAGGCCTCGGCCATGACCCCAGATTCTGGATTAGAACTCCCGTTGCAGTTTGGTTGTGTTCATGCACATAGAGCTGGAAGGGTTTACTATGATCTGGCAAGCCCAATGCTGGGGCTTCCATTAAGAGGGTCTTTAGTTTCAGAAAGGCAACCAGTCTGTTGTTCCTCTCAGAGGAATGGATCATGTTCTCCCCCCTTGGTAGCTTGATGGAGGGGCTTGGCAATTTCAGCAAAGTTGGGGATCCACAGGCGGCATAACCGAGCAGCACCTAGGAATTCACGGATCTGCCTCCGTGTCTTCGGCTGGGGGATGCGGCAGACTGCTTCTTTCTGTTCAGATCCCAAAGCATGTTTGGTGCCTTTTTTTATTGAAAACCTAAGTACTTTGACACTTTGTTTGCAAATTTATGCTTTCTTTTTCCAAGACTTTTGTAGCTAGCTTGGCACAGCAATTGTAAAAGAACTTTGGTTGCCACTTTGGTCTTTTTCTGCTGTTGAAGCAAGCAATAAATTGTCAATATATTATAACAATACAACCTTGTCTGGCTGAGAGTCGAAAGACAGGAGATCCTGACTCAGGGAACTGCCGAAGTCTGTGGACGTGTTAGGAAAATAAATCATTTGATGCTTAGCTCTGGCTTCCCTTTGGCTCCTTGCAAGTCAGATGTTTTCAGAAGAAGGCGTCTTCTAACTCTAGCAATTTGTACTTCCGGATGTGAAAGGCAGTCTGTTGTAGAAATTCGAACCCACAAGTATTGCTACGGTCATAGCTCCTGGCTTTAAATCAACAGACATGAGAGGGATTTTTTTTGCTTTCACAGCTTAATCAGACTGTCTGTCTACTGCCCACACTTCAGTACTGCCCAGTAGTAGTGCATATGGGTCTGGTGCAACCGGCGCAGTTGGTGCTGTGCACCATTCTTCCTCTCTTGGCATAATTACTGCAATTCTGCTGGGGTATTTCTCTGGTCTAGTCAGATTGTGCTGCCGATCAGAGCTGCCATTCTCGGGCAGGTCTAATCTAGCGTGGCCCCCGGGAAAAAAAAAGTAATTTGGGCTTGCAATTTGTCAGAGAATCTCGTCTCAAAAAAACTGGATGGGACATTCAGGCATATATATATATAAAAACAGATTATACACTTTAGCCAAAGAGAAGGACGTCTATATACACACGCAATATCTACAGAGGTCCTTCTCCCGTAGCCAAAACGGACTCTTAATAACACATTAAAAATAAAATTAGGAGGGGGCGTGGCTTGGACGGCGCCTAAGATGGCCGCGTAAGTGCTTCGCTCCATACCACCACCGCGCTTTTCATTCGATTCCACACATCTCTCTGCAACATGGGGCGTAGTAAGAAGATGCCTGAGGACCCAGAAATGCCAGGGACCCCGAGGAAACCTCTTGTGGGGCCATTCGACACCTATTTGCAACAACCTGCTTCACCCCCGCCCGACCTGTGGCCTGCGCAGGGGATGGAGGCACCTCGTGCTGGCTTGGAGACTCCGGCGTCAGACCGTGTGCCTGAACTCATCGCGGGCCTCCGGACACGCAAATATAGCCAAACCCTGCTGGATGCTGTGCAGGAGAACCTAAACCGAGACATTAATGTTCTGCGGGAGGATATGGGATCGCTGACAGCTCGGGTGGCGGCCTTGGAGGCGGCCCCGCGCCGGGATGCAACACCAGCTGAACCGCTGCAACAGAAGGAGGCACTGCAGAGTACACCTGTGGTTACTGAGGTATGACGTCGACTGGACGATTTAGAAAACAGGTCCCGCCGCAACAACATCCACGTGCTGGGCATTCGGGAGATGGTGCTGGACTTACCCTCCTGCCTCACCCACGTCTTTAATTTTATTTTGGCTGAACGAGCTGTACACCCTTCTAGCTTTGACCGAGCGCATCGGGCCAATACGGCGCCCCACGTGACGTTATCTGCCGCATGGCAGATTTCAAAATCAAGCGGGCGATTATGAATACAGTGAGACACCAACGCGTCTGGGACATTGGAGGTGATCAGCTGGAAATTTTCCCTGATTTAGCGCAGTCCACGCTAAAGGCTCGCAGGGTCCTGCATCCACTGACTTCGCTACTGAGCTCCCGCTCCATTTCGTACCGATGGGCATTTCCATTTGCCCTGGTGGCCTCTACTACCGAGGTATCCGCTACGATACGCTCGATATCGGATGTGCCCGACTTCCTAGCGGCGTTTGAGTTCCCACCACTGCAGCTTACTGACTGGGTGACTTTGCACGAGGAACCACTTGCGGTCACGCACCTGACAGCAGGACTTCTGAGAAGACGGAGGCAGAGATCGGAAAGCCGTAGCCACCGACGCCCATCGTCGACTCAGAAAGGGGCCACTACGAACGGTAATAGTGTGTGAGCCTCCATGTACTCTTTTTTTTGAATACCTGACCGTTTATGACGGTACTGACATCGAACTGACACAGATATAGCTGGGAGGACGGCTGGCTATCTTGATATTTCAATGTTTTTGTTTATCCCGCATGTAATTTTTTCTTGTTACCCACGAAATAGTGTCACATATTATTATTTCCACGAGATGATCAAACCGGGACAGTGGGTTTGCAAGTCTTGGGCTACACACCAGTTCTGCGGGCGGATCGTTAAAATTTACACAACGTTGGGTGGGGGGGACGAAGGGGGGAGGGACGGGGGAGATTGGTGGGGTGGGGTGACGAACGCAAGATTTTGCGGAGAGGAGGGGGGACTTTATTGATTACTGTTTATATGATCTATCTTTTCTTTGCTTTTTGGGGGTGGAACATATGGATGACCTTTCTTACTGTAGTTGCTTTTGTATAGCACAAGCTGGGGGGATAGGGAGGGGGAGGGTCTGTTCCGGAAGGGAGGGCACAGTGGATTGGGGGGTGGTACTGTTTATTGGGCGGGGGATGGGGGACGGGGGACGTTCCTAATCTTTTTGTTGCATTGTGTCCGATACATGTTCTTTGCTATGCCTGTGATTGTATAACTTAGGGGTGCTTCAATCTGAGGACCCCTTACGAGGCTCCTTTGCTGACTACTAGAGGCGACCTGGAGAATCCTCATTATATGTAACCTACCCCATTGAGAGGTACTTGACCGTGCACACTACCTGTGAGGTACTTTGCTACATGCACTTCCTCCTTTTCTTACCTCTCCTCTCTAATTTCTTTCGCTGTCCTATTGATTTTGCCGTCCAATGTGACTCGAGGTTTTTTGCTCGGTCCCATCCCCCCATGGACGTCTTTATTTCTGGAGTGTTGCTTCAGGCTCGGCCTCCACGTGACGTTGAGACCCTACAAACATAGTTTCGCTTTCTCTATTTCTTTCTTCCCTGTCTCTTTTCCTGCTCTTTTGCGCTCCCCCTTTTTTGTTTTTTTGTTTGTTGTTTTGTTGTTTTTGTCTCTCATTCTCCTGGTTGTATCTCCCCCTCCCCTTCCCTGGTTGCTGTTTGAGGGTGTGAGTGTTGCTGGTTTACGGGACTACTTGCCTTCTTTCTGTGCGCCAGTGTATCGAGACTGCACCAACCCTTTGTGATGTCTGTGCGAATTACCTCGGTGGGCCAATCCTCAGATTGCTTTACGCCACGGGATCTTGCCTTACTATCGTATAATGTGCGGGATCTCAATACCCCGGAGAAGCAGGCTCAGCTGTTGCGAGACTTATTCTTAGCGCATGCATCGGTGGCTATGCTGCAGGAGACCCACTTCCGAGAGGGATCGGCCCCGGTATTACGGGACCGCAGATTTCCGGTAGAGTATTTATACCTCTTTGTGAAAGGGACAATTGCGGAAGTCACCTATACTTTCGCTACTGTCTATGTCGCCAATGTGGCACAATCGACTTGTTTTGCACGCATTATGTCAAAACTATGACGGTTTCAGGAAGGGGTGCTGGTCGTGGCTGGAGACATGAATGCAGCTTTGAATCCGCCGGTGGATACTTCCAGCGGCCGGTCAGCTCTGCCTCCGCACGTCTTACGTGCCCTGCGACGCTCCCTACATGACATGCGTCTTGTAGACACCTGGCGTGCTTTCCATCCGGACGAACGCGACTATACCTTTTTTTCGGGTCCACACCTTGTCTATTCCCACCTGTATTACATTTTCTTACCTCAATTTCACTTGGATCTTGTTGTAGAAACTAATATCCTTCCGACCACCTGGTCGGACCATGCACCTGTATCGGCGCGCATGCAGTCCCAGTTGTTCTGCCCGCGTGAACGTACGTGGCGGCTCAATGCTTCCTTGCTGTCGAACCCGGAGGTAGTGCAAGGTATGCGGGAGCTGTTGACATATTATTTTGAGGAAAACGCAACGACGGCCGGGGCGGCCTACCATATGGGAAGCACACAAAACAGTAGCTAGGGGAGATCTCATAAGCAGAGGTACAGTACTGAAAAAGGCTAGAGATGGGCAGCGACTTGACCTTTTGAATGAAATCCGCACGTTGGAGCTCCGCAGGGGAGGGGACTCGGATGCCGAGACCCAAAGTCTATTATTGTCAGCACGGCGATCTTTGAACGACTTGCTTTCCCTTGAGATTAAACAGGACGCTGTGAGTACTAAATGCTTCTTCGCATTACATGAAAATCGACCGGGGAAATTGCACGGATGCTGCGCAAACACCAACAGCTGGCTTACATCCCGAAGATCCGTGCCGTGAGAGGGGCACTTATGTTACACCCCGCAGAGATTTCGGAGGCGTTCCAAGAATATTACGCTTCGTCGAACACACCACAGCCGGAGGCCATTCGGTCTTATCTCGCCACTCGTCCGCCTCCTGGACACGGAGGCTGAACAACTAGATGTGCCAATCACAGCGGAGGAACTTACGGTGGCATTGAAATCCTCTAAGAACGAGAAAAGTCCAGGCCCAGATGGACTTCCCGTTGAGTATTACAAGGAGTTTCGGGATCTCTTACTCCCCCATATGCTATCCACCTTTAATGCAATCTCGTCTGAGACGCCATTTCATCCCCCACACACTATGTGCGTCTATATTGGTTCTGCCGAAACCGGGGAAGGACCCCGCGGAGTGTGCCAGTTATAGGCCTATCTCACTCCTCAACGGCGATATGAAACTGCTGGCGCGTATTTTAACTGATCACCTTAAGCCGTTCCTCCCGAGATTGGTCCACTCAGACCAGGTGAGGTTCATTCCAGGCAGGGAGGCGAGAGATGGCACCATCAATGCAGGCCATCAATGCCATGGAGTCTTCACGACGCTCGGGTCGGCACCTTCTCCTACTTTCCATGGACGCGGAGAAGGCGTTTGACCAGGTGCTCTGGCCTTTCCTTTTTCAGACCTTGCGGATGTTAGGTATGGGTCTGGGTTTTTTGACCTGGGTCCAGGCCCTGTATACACTCCCCACGGCCAGGATTAAGGTTTACGGCGCCCTTTCGGCTAGTCTACAGATATCCAATGGCACGCGCCAGGGGTGTCCCCTCTCCCCATTGCTATTCGCCCTGTCACTAGAGCCCTTTTTGGAGGCGGTGAGACAGGATCCGGCAATTCCGGGCCTGAAGGGGGCATGTCATACGCATAAAGTTACTGCTTATGCGGGTGACTTACTGTTTTTCCTGACAGACGTCCACAGTTCTTTACTGGCTGTGGTGTCTGCATTCGACACCTAAGGCAAATTGGCAGGACTGAAGATAAATATGTCCAGATCCGAAATCTTGAACATCTCCATCCCACCCAACGAGGTTGCAGGATTGAAAGGTAAGTTTCCATTTCATTGGTGCGAGTCAAAGATGAAATATCTGGGAATCTGGCTTTCACCTGCGCTACAAGACCTCTACGCTCTAAACTATCTTTCCCTCATGGGAACGCTTCGCTCTGATTTGGCAGCCTGGAATACTAAATTTATATCGTGGATGGGGCGAGTGGCGGTGTTCAAGATGAACATTTTACCATGCCTTCTTTACCTTTTTCAAGCTGTACCGGTGGCATTACCGGGGCCCTTTTTTGCGTCTCTCAGATCGGAAATTATAAGATTTGTATGGGCTGGCCGCAAACCTTGTCTCCGCATTTTGGTTCTCTACCGTCCTACAGGGTGGCACAATTTAACCGCCTGGTGGACTGGTCCACTGCGGGCAGCGGCGGTGGATGGCTGGATTTGGAGGGGGCTGATGCGGGGGTCCCCCTATGGACTTTACCGTGGTTGCCGCCAAGAGCGGTGCCGAAGGTTATACGTTCCCATCCCTTGATTGGGACTACCTTACGGCTATGGGATCGCCTGAAATTCTCACATGCCCTGTCTTCTAGCCCCTCGCCGCTGATGCCTCTGATGTCTAACCCTCTCTTTACACCTGGAGTTAGGAAGACCTTGCAACGCCATTTAGTGGAGAGAAATAGGCTCCTTGCACTTCATGTGGCACACATTCCTACATTACAGGCACTCACCTCGCAACCTGACCTCCCACAACTGTCTTTTCTGGACAAATTAAATTTTGGTCAGATACGGCACTTCTTAAGCTCGCTCCCCAGTGGACACAACTTGACATGCGTGCTTTCGCCATTTGAACGTTTCTGCTCTCTCGGGCTCCCCTTGACACACAGTATTTCTACCCTCTACTCGGTCCTCCAGGCTAAGGACTCTAAATTGCCTCCCTTTATGGGCAGATGGGAAACGGAACTGAACCTGACGATCGCAGACACTGACTGGAAAACAATTTTATTTTGACCCATCATGGCACACAGGCTGTCAGATACCATGAAACGTCCTACAAGATACTGACTCAATGGTATTGTACACCTCTGCGACTTTACCTATGCACAGGAAAGACAGACCCTAATTGCTGGAGATGCGGCAAGGAACTTGGTTCCTACCTCCACATTTGGTGGTCTTGCCCCCCTCTCCAGGTGTTTTGGTCATGGGTGAGGGACGTGATCTGTGAGGTAACTGATCTCTCCCTGGACCTTGCGCCTCAGACTTTCCTGCTACTACTCCCGGGCCAACTGATGGATTCGTTTAAGAATTCAGTGGCATTTCGGCTCTTGTTGGCGGCACGCCATTGGAGGCGTTCCTCTGTCCCTTCACTGTGAGAATGGATATCTCAAGTAGATGAGATGTACCGAGTTGAGGAGAGGATCGCATCGCGGGAGGGCACTCTCCTGGAATTTTATAACACATGGTTTTACTGGTTACAGTTCAACTCGTCGAATTCCCTACGTCAGCGTCTTAACCGTGACCTCACGACTCCGATCACTTAGATGGTGGACGGTGGACTTTTGTTGAAGCGTCAACTGGGAGTGAGATAGCGGTTCTGTTGTGGAAATTTTATTATGTGGATATTATAATCTAGGATGTGTGTGTGTTATAAGTTGTCATCTGTCTCCCTGTGTCGGATTTTAAACGGAGAAATGCTCTAGCAGAGTGTACTTGGGTTTAAATCCAAACCAGCGGCAAAACCGTCAGTATGAAAACCTTCTCTTGGGTTTAGAGACGTGTTCTCAGTGTGTGTAGGCGTTTTGCGGTTTGTGAGTACTAAGTGCAATGCGCTGGGCTTCTTACCTCCCAATGTCTATGCACATTGGAGAAGTGAAGTCTGCATAACGAGAGATACGTATTATATCTCTGTTGCGGCTACGCTATCCCTTTTTGGATACATACCTGCTTTTAAGACATTTAAGCCTTGTCTGTACACTCGTACCGTGTACTGACAATAGCTGCAATGTCTCCGCAGATATATGTCGCAAATCCATAAGAACAAGTAGACTGATCTTCACTTAATACTGATCAGATTTGATCAGTATTGAATGGGGTCCATACTGAAAGTGATGGGGATGTCGGACAAACATGGCTGATGGGTACAATGTCCATTACTCAGGGATGAGTCATGTACAAGGGGCTGGTCGGTCATCCCAGTCCACTGCCCTGTCCTTTTGATATGTAAATGTAATTACCGGTCAAACTGGCTCCTGATTGTAAAGCCAGTTAGCCACTGGGCGTTGTCCTATTGTATAATAAATTAAGCGGACAAGGGGCTCTGAGCCCACTTGGCCAGGAGGATTTCCAGCTTGAAGCAGCGTGTCTGTCTGATTCTTCCTGGGATAGAGAAGTACTTCGTGCCTTATACAGAAAGAACTGAATATAGCGTGTTTTTTTATAGCGACGGATTTGTTTGTACTGGGCGCACTTTAATACTGAAGTGTACCTTTTTAGTGCACCAGGACTTTGTGCGCAAAGACCAAACTTTCCATAACAATTGGCGAGCCTTGTATTTAGGAGCAGACGCGGATTCCAGAACAGCTTGCCAAAGGAGGGAGATTGGATTCTTGATTTTGGACAACCAGAAAAAGCCGGCGAAGTTGGTAAGACTTTATTTTCAGTTTTTGAAATTTCTGTTGTCCTAGAACCAGCATCTGGTCTATCTGCAAGCTGTTGCGGTAATCCGCGCTCAGCAAAAGAATCTCTCTTTTTGCTTTTTCACTCTTTGTGTATAAGGACAGGGGATAAATATCTCTACATAGAGGGATAGGGTTATTGGCTGGGGATAGAGTCTATATTTTGCAAATCCCTGGTCAATACAGCCAAGAGGGTCTTTGTATGGGGTTTATGTATGGAGTTTGCTGGATGTTTTAAAAGTGTGACTGGGTTATTTTCATAGTGCTGGTCACCGTGTGAAATAACTTTTAGTGTGTAAATTTTGGTGGATCTGAAATTGATTGTGACGTGTGGGGTGATCATTACAGGGTATCATTTTTGTTGTAACTTTTATGTTTGTAAGAGGTGGTTTTGGTTTGTAAAGGCAGCATTTCCTTCGTTAGCATTTGCACAGAAGAGACCGCAAGTGAAGGATTTTTAGGCTGCTTGCTCCAATTTTCAGGGGTAGGGCACAGGGAATAGGAAGAAACTGTTTTGTTTAATTTGGATTTGTATTGCTGGATTTTGGAGACACCATTTTGTCATTCTTTGTGTGACACCATGTGCTCAACCACCATTTTGTGGAAGCTCAACCACCATTTTGTTGAAGCTCAACCACCATTTTGTTTGTAGTTAAATTTTCGTTTGTTCTCAGGTTTAACTATTTTTGTATTTTTATACAGATTTCAGTAAAGCGGTTGCGGTTTTTGTACTGAATTTTGAGTTTAAGTGAATTCTTTACTTTGTACTGAGTTTTTTTTTTTATAAACACGATTTTTATTGGTTTTTCAGTAATACAGCAACACGGCGCTCATGGAAGCCCATAGAGCGATACATAATCTCAGGGAGGCAGCAACAGAAGTAAGCAAATAATATAAAGAGACTGAACCTGCTTTCTTTCTCTGAGACATGAATATGCCGCAAAAGGACTTGCGTATCCATTGCATAAAACTTACAATATTAACTACATAAATAATATACAGAGAAAAGAAATAAAGAGAGGAGAAGAGAAAGAAAAAAGAAAAAAAAAACAAAAAAAACAATATATATATTTCCCTAAGTTTATAGATCAAGGTCTCTAGGTCCGACAGTTCTATAACCAACTACGTGATGGTCTGTGTCGAGAGCCAAGGTTCCCAGATCTTTGTGCATTGTTGAAGCATATCGTGCAGTTGAGCAGTTAGACGTTCCATTTTATATATATACCACACCTTCGCCTCTATCTCCGGTATGGAGGGGAGGTCTCGTTTCCAGGAGCGGGCAATACATATTCGAGTAGATGTACATATACGATGGGCTAGGCGAAGGGAGGAGCGAGGCAGACCATGACGTCGGGACGGGCTATTAAGCAGGGCCAAAGCGGGGTCAGGGGGTACTGGCAGACCCAGAGCTCTGGAGATCATAGCGAAAACTGAGGACCACAATACTATTACCTGCCCACACTCCCACCACATGTGATAAAACGTTCCACGCTGGCCACAACCCCTTGTGCACAAGCCAGTTAGTGCGGGATAGATTTTCTGTAAGCGGACTGGATCCAGGTACCACCTGGAGAGGAGCTTATAGCAATTTTCTTTTATCAGAGTACATGTTGTTATCCCCATCGAGGACTCTGTTATTGCCCCCCATTCCTCTCTGGTTAATTGGCGACACAGGTCTGCTTCCCATAGGAGCTGGTACGAGCACGGGCAGTCGAGAGACGGGCAGAGGAGAAGACTATATATTTGGGATATCGCTCCTGCTGTGCTTGAGCTTCTCATTACTAGGCGTTCGAATGGAGTCTCAACCGGGGTGCCTATATTTAGGCGACTACGTACAAAATGTCGGATTTGAGAATATCGATGAAACTCTCGTAAAGGGATATCATGTGACTCTCTAAAGTATTCCCACCGGGGAAATTTCCCCTGCAGTAGCACCGCTCCTAGAGTCGTAAAGCCCTTCCTAAGCCACCACTCAAAAGCTCGGCCCTCCTCCCCATTCCATGGGGGGAAGAGCGGGTTATCTCGCAGGGGCAACAGACCAGAGGTAGTGGTGGTGAGGGACATACAATATTTGACTTTAGACCATATATCTAATGAATGAGCAGTGGTAGGCAACAAACGACCCCTTTCTACCGCGGAGATTTGTCTCCAGGGAACCTGTGATAAGCATGAGGGGGCAACATAGTCATTCTCAATGTCAACCCAACAGACCCTACCTCTTCTAGAGGACCATTGGAGGAGTTGCGTCAACTGTGCCGATTTATAGTACAGGGCTAGGTCAGGGACAGCAAGGCCCCCATGTTTCTTAGGACGGCGTAGTATCAGTCTGGAAACTCTTGGTTTCTTCCCTTGCCATACGTATCGGTAAAAGGCTGACTGGAGGTCGGGTAGTATCGTCAGAGGTAGAGGGACCAGTAAGGTGCGAAAAAGATACGGAAGCTTCGGGAGTGCTGTCATTTTAAGGGCATAAATGCGGTCCATCCAGGAGATGGAGTAGGAGGACCATTGCCGCAGTAGGGATTTGATGTGCTTAATCATGTCAGGGTATTTATAGGCGTATAGCTGTGGCACGTGAGCGGTGAGGTAGATCCCCAGGTATTGGAGTCGATGGGGACACCAACGAAAGGTGAATGATTCCCGTAAGTGTGTAACAACCTCCTGAGGCAAAGAAATATTTAACGCTTCAGATTTAGCAATATTAATTTTGTAGCCAGAGCCAGGGGAGGAGGCAAGTAGGTTCAAACAGGAGAGGCAACCGTATAGGTTCGGTGAAACAAGAGGTCGGGTTATCGTGAGTAAGATATCGTCTGCGAATAGACTTAGTTTGTAGTTTTTGTCACCCACTGCTATTCCCGAGATATCTGGGTGACCTCTTATCTGTTCCGCCAGGGGTTCTAGACATAGGGCGAACAGAAGTGGAGACAGGGGGCAACCCTGACGCGTACCATTTAAGATGTCAAATGGTCTCGATCTCCCTCCCATAGTCATTACTGAGGCCGTTGGCGAAGTGTAAAGTGCCCGAATACCCCCTATCATCCCCTCCCCCACACCAAATCTCCTCAAGACCTCCCATAAATATGTCCAGTCCACTCTATCGAAAGCCTTCTCGGCGTCGAGGGAAAGCAGTAAGGACGGTTGTTTGGAAGCGTGCGCTATAGAGAGTAGGTTCACCGTGCGGTGAATATTGTCAGGGGCACCGCGAGACGGGATAAAACCGACCTGGTCCGGGTGCACTAGTGAGGGTAGGTGACGACTCAAACGCGTAGCTAAGACCTTTGCATAGATTTTCATGTCTACATTCAGTAATGATATCGGGCGGTAGCTGGCGCAAGTAGAAGGATCTTTCCCTTCCTTGGGAATCACCACTATGGAGGCGGCCAGCAGTTCCTTGGGAGGGGTTTTGCCTTCCAAGAAGCCGTTATACATATTAGTTAAAAGTGGGGCTAATTGGGTTCGGAATTTCTTATAATATAGGGGGCTAAACCCGTCCGGGCCTGGGGCTTTAGATGTACGGAGTTCTTTCAGTATTGGGAGGATCTCTTCAGTGGTAATTGGAGTCACCAGCTTGTTCGCCTGGGGTCGGGACAACATACGTAGAGGCAGTTGTTCTAAAAAGGAGCGAATCTTTTGTAGTTTCTGGTCATCAGGTGGGGCTGTCGTACCGTCATACAACTTAGCATAATAGCGCGCAAATTCCTCCGCTATTTCTGATGGAGTTACTGCCGGGTGCTTCTCTGATCTCTGGATTTTCGCTATAGAGTTACGCTTACGCAGGGCGCGCAGTTTGCGGGCTAGCATGGCGTCTGGTTTGTTTCCCTTCTCAAAAAATAGCTGTCCGACCCTACGGAGGTCACCTAGTGCCCTCTCCGTCTGTAGTGAATTCAGTTCCCCCCTGGTAGTCACTATTCTGTTCCAAATCAAAGGGTCCGGTTGAGTTTTATGCGATCTCTCTAAAGTAGCGAGGGTAGCGGTCAGGTCGTCATTTGGGTGCGTAGTTTCTTATAGTGGGCCGCTTGTAGACCTATAAGTCGGCCCCGTAGGACCGCCTTATGGGTGGTCCACAACAGGTCTGGTTGATAGTGGTCGGGGTTGTTATCCAGAACAAAGTTTGCTACCGCTAGGTCCAGTTCCGTTGTGACTTCCGGCCTCAACAACAAGGCGTCTGGTAGGCGCCAGGGAGGACGGGGGGAGCTCCTGGAGCCATCCGCCAAGACCACGCTGAGAGGGGCGTGATCCGACCAAGTGATCTCATGGATCTTGGCAGATAGCATATCTCTCACCGCTCGCTGGGGGACAAAGACATAATCAATTCTCGTGTATGTTGTATTCGGGTGGGAGTAAAACGTGTAATCCCTTGTCGTGGGGTGCAAAAGGCGCCAAGCATCTACTATTTGGGTTTGTTGCAGAAAATCTTTAAGAAGTGGGCGGTTAGGGTGAGAATCAGACTGAGCAGGGGTGGTAGATCTATCTAAAACCCGGTCCAGGACGGAGTTAAAGTCACCCCCGATGATCACCTCCCCCCCAGGGAAAGGCTCTAGCAAAGTTAGGAGCCGGTCATAAAAAGCAGAGTCCCTGGTGTTGGGAGCATAGACGTTGAGGAGTGTTATCGGTCTATTGTCAATAGTGCCCTGAAGAAACAGAAACCGTCCCTCCCTATCTAATACCTTTCTACGAAGGACAAAATTAACGCGGGAGCGGAAAAAAATGGAGGTTCCCCGGTGTTTCGTAGGAGCACAGGCGTGGTAATGCAGCGGAAATCGTTTATCAAAAAACCTAGGGGATTTACCCTGAGCGAAATGCGTTTCCTGGAGGAGGAGAATATCCGCTCCCAACGAAACGTATGATCGCATTGCCTTACGTCTTTTCATTGGATTATTAAACCCTTTTACATTATGTGAAATTACATGTAATGGCATTGAAGGAACAAATATAGGGGGAGCAGCTGGGAGCTAATAAACTTTGTCACGGTTAAACAGGGCAATAGGGTGAAGGCAGGAGAAGATGGTATTTGAAAACCTAGAACACCTAGACGGTATACCCTTGCACATACATTAACAGATGACCACAGTTTGCTTGGAGAAAATGGCAGTTGAAAACCTAGATCCCCTGCACGGTATACTATTACACATACATTAACAAATGACCACAGTTTACCTGACCTTTCGAGACCTTGATCGAAAAAGAAAAGAGAGAAAAAGAAAAAATGGGAAAAAAGAAACCAAAAGGTAAAAATGTTTGCAAAAAGAGAGAGAAAAAAAAAGAGCAAAATAAATCGTAGAAAAAAGGAACCTACACACAGTCGAACTCGGATCGTAAAAAAGAACAATCCAACAAAGATCCCATCCAGTAGGGAGACAGTCTCGGGTATCATCCATACCCCATAATTATCCACTTCAGGGAGAAATCCGAGAAGGGCGCCCAGAGCCCTGGGCGGAGGGGTGGTCGGCGACATCCACCAGGTGGTGTCACCTGTGTCAATATCCTGACCTCGTTTGGATCCAACCAGGAGCTCATCATCCCAATGAGGTTGTAGTTTAAAAACTTCAGATAAGTTCCATATTCAAGATGTGTTACAATAACGGCAGAGGCTCTGCTACCTCGTGTAGGCCTCGTGAGGCGGAATGAGGAGACATCAGTCATGGTGGAGGAGTCGGCGAGGGTCTCGGCCGACAGTTGTTTAGGGAGGTCTGAGACCATTCCGTCTCCATCCTCTGCGGTGTGAAGGGCCTCTCTCGTGACGGGGAGGGTCTCACTTCTGCTAGGCCCAGAGCGTGAAGAAAGCGGTCAGCTCTCTGCAGATCTTCCAGAACATGCGTAGCTCCGTGATGAGATACCACAAGTTTGAACGGGAACCCCCAGCAGTATCTGATGTTATGCGCAATCAGTTGGTCCGTGATAGGTTTAAAGGAGCGGCGATTTTGTAGAGTCGTAGGAGAGAGATCAATAAACAATTTCGGCATAACGTTATCAATAGACGGCGTTTGCGTTCTAGCGGCTGCGACCACCGCATCTTTTATCCCGTAATAATGGAATCTAGCGATAATATCTCTAGGACGGTCACCAGGTCGCGGCTTGGGTCTTAAAGCTCTGTGTACCCTGTCGAATAAGCAGTGTTCCGGGGGGGTATCGGGCAATAGACTGAGCAGGTACCTGTGCAGAAAGTCCTGTAGGTCAGTAACATCTTCTGGGACTCCCCTGAGGTGTACATTGTTCCGCCGGGACCTGTTATCCTGATCTTCTTGTGCCCTCTGTAGTTGGCGAACTTCCTCCGTAAGGGTCTCCAGATGTTGAGCCATGTCGTTATAGACTTTTACTGAGGCATCGTTTGCCCGCTCTAGAGCGTCCGTCCGAGCCCCCACCGCATCGATCTCGGCCCTCACCGCCGCCAGACCCTCCTGTATATCCCCCTTTATGTCAGCGCGAAACGCTGAGAGTAATCGCTCTATGTCACCTCTCGTGGCCGGGCCGCTGTCGGGAGAGCACGAGGAGGCGGCCGCCATCTTAGGTGAGGCGGCAAGTTCCGAGCCTGGCGTGCGATCAGCAAATAAGGGGTGAAGACGGCCCGGAGGTAGGGATTTTTTTGGTTTTGGGGGCATCTCCAGATACCTGGTGCAGTCCGGGACCCGAGGGGATCACTCAGAGCCAGGGTCGATCGGGCTGAGTTGCAGATTCGCTAATGTAAGCTGGGATGAGTGCGGAGCTCCGGGATCACGCGGCCATCTTGGTTAGCCGCCGGACACGCCCCCCCCCCTTGTACTGAGTTATTTTTTATTTTTTTTTATATTTAAGATTTTTATTTTGTAAAGCAAAAAGAGATCACAAACCGACCAGCATAGTTGGCCTCGCAGGGCCAAATATTGTACTCTCATAAAACTCACTTATAACATAAAAAGGGGGAAGGGGGGGGGTTCACAGGAAAAATCAGCAAGAAGTCGAAAAATAGGGGGGGGAGGGGGTCAAAGCAAAAGTCAGCGAAAAGAAAAACTTTGGGTTCGCAAAACTAAAGTCTCAAAAGTTATCCCCGGCCGGGGAATGTCATCAAGAAAAAATAAAACAAAATAAAATAGTGGC
The DNA here is from genome assembly GCA_009667805.1 of Leptobrachium leishanense. Classification (NCBI taxonomy): domain Eukaryota; kingdom Metazoa; phylum Chordata; class Amphibia; order Anura; family Megophryidae; genus Leptobrachium; species Leptobrachium leishanense. The sequence goes on along the minus strand of CM019065.1, from coordinate 257,938,670 downwards.
CGAAGCGTCTCTGGACCAGCAGGATGAAGATTAAACAGCAAGAGGAGAATCCAAATAAGAGTCATCGGTGTGAAAGAAAATGGTCGCAGGAGTTAAAACAACAGGTCATCCAGAAAATAAAGGATTCATCACCCCGTATCCCGAAATGGTAGCTTACGTAAGACAGGTAGTACAGTGCATGCGAGACCGGGGCTTCCAAGCACAGCGAGCCTGCAGTCATAAAGCTGACCTCCAAGTCGCCTCTGGACCTGATACTCTCCATACCCTCCTCCGTCAGATGCTCGGGGTACAGCTGCACGTGTCAGTGGGTACCGCGGTGCCGTCTGAACGGCCATCGGCAGGGGGTCAGTCTCCGCAGGCTTACGTCTGGAGTACGGTATCTCCGGGTCCGGTGAATCCAGCGCCACCTGGACGTCGCAAGACTCCAGCTCGCCCCCTCCAGACAGCCCGGGGTCAGCGTCTCAGTCAGGTCGCCGATCCCGACGTACCTCTCCATAGCATCAGGGACGATCCAGCAGGGTCCAGCGGGGCACAAGGTTGGATCCTCTCCGAGAGCGTCCACCTCCTGGATCTCTGCATCCACTCTCTGGTCTGCGGTCACCCGGCCAGTCCTCCACGCGGCCATCAGTCGCCCCCACGAGCCCCGGGAAATCGGGCTCTCTTCCTCCTCCCCCAGCTGCTCCAAGCAGGCCTCAAGGGCCGCAAACGCAGCCTCCATGCCACCGGTGGGGGGGGGCGCTCCATCCCACTCGCTCCGTCAACATCAGGTCCCCAGGCATCGCAGACACAGCCGGAAGACAGGGGCCCTCCATCCTCTCAGTCTGCATCCACCAAGCACCGGGTCAGGCTCTCTACAAGCGGAGCAGGAGGGACAACTAGCACCCGGAGGCAGATGGGTAGGCCGCAAGATGGCCGCCAGGGAATCAGACCCGCCGGGCTAAAACTCTGCTGTGCTCCGGGTGGAGGGCAAAAACGGTCACCGGAGCAATCCCCGTTATGGCTAGCCGTCCAGGGACCCTAATAATGGGCAAATTGATGAGGGGTTCCAGCTAAAAAACCCCAATATCAGGCGAATCCTGCAGAGCTCCCTCACGACACGTCTTGTCCCTTTCAGAGCCAGCCACGCCCCCCTGTACTGAGTTTTTAACCAATTTTAACTAAGAGTTTTTGTACCTTTAGTGGTGATTTTATTTTTTTATTGGTATTGCGGTAGAAAAGAAAGATCTGGTTTTAAAACTTTCTTTTTATATTTACTTTCCATAGGCAGATTGTGCAAGCGAGAATAACACGCTTTTATGGGTTTAGAGCTGCCTTGCGCAGCGAGTAGTTTATTTCAGTTTTGAAGTTCAGACGGTTTGTTAGTTTCATTTGGTGACAGTGATTCAGGTGTTGTACTGAGACATCGTACAACTAGCAGATAGACAGAAGAAGGCTATCCCCATTTAACTTCTGTATTGCGAGAAGCTACATTGTTCTGTAGAGAAAGAGGATGTTCATTGTGCTGTGCGGTTAAGTCTGGCGATGCAGTGTACGGGCGTACAGCGTATACGCTTGTGTATGCATACACTGTGAGGGGTAGAGACATAATTTGGGGAGGGGGGTAATCTGTGGTTGTTGACTAATCGTTTGGGGCATAGTTCTGTACCAAACCTGTTGGAACAACAAGCCACAGAGTTACACGTCGCCTCGGTTAGGGTCTCTAGTTGGGGGACTATAGTGATATAGTGGTTATAGTCTGACAATCCACCGTAAAAGAAGACACCGGACGGTGCTCTCCTAAATTGATGCAAGGGTTTCCCTGGACGCAGGGGTAAGATGATAAGCCGATTCGAATCGCCATGGGCAATGTGCTGTCCATGCAAGGGAAGGAGGCTTCCCACAGTCAGACGGCTGCACAGCACATGAAATCTAGTTTTGAGGCAAAGGCAACGAAATCCCTTAAAGAATGGCATAGATGGTCCAAGGGTACCGCTTGGAGTATCCCTCTGGAGGGGATGTTTGACGCCTGGAGATGGGAGAAATTCATAACTGAGTTTAAACCCAGACTCTGGACGGCAAAGACCTTACATGTAGCTCAGCTGTGGGTTCAGAAGTCTATTATGGTAAACCGGCAGGGTATACAGAAGGCGGTTTCAGTCCGGAAGAACCGCATTATACACCTGGCCAGAGGGGATAGCCGCGATTGGTGATCCAATGCTGGAAGCGGAAGAGGCTCTTTCTGGGCTAACTCTGCTAAGGCAGGCTGGATCCACCAACACTGGATCTGTTGTAGTTTCATCTGATGCTTCTGCCATCACCAATGTAACAACCTCTACTCTGCTCTCTCCAGCTACCATACCTCTCGCTCCCACAACTCCACCTAACCCTCTCTATCCGTCTCCCTCAGCCACATCTGGGGCGTTTTCTCCTCCAATTACAGTTAATTACGAATCATTTCCAACTGGGGATCTGCAGATGCTATGTGAGTCTAAGGGAATTGGGACCAGACTAAGGAACCGTGGGGATTGCATAGCTGCGCTAAGAGCTTTTGATTCAGCCGTGCCTACCATCTACCCTTCATTGGATGGCTTCTAGACAGGGATGGTCATGGGCAAGGTAGTACACAGTAGTCCAATGAAGCTACAGCCTCCAAGGTATACACCTGGTCCCACTTGTGTCTCTGAACCTGGTACTTATCCAGTCCGGGTGCAACAATACGAGGGTGTTCCCAATGCCGACGGTGAAAGGATGTTAGGGGAGAGGGTGGTATGGCATGTCCCTCTTGCTTCCTCGGAAATCAGAACCATCCTAGCCGAACTGCCTGACTATAGAACGAATCCACGAGGGTTCGCGAGAATGTTTTGTCAAAATCAATTTAGTTACGGCATGAGCGGAACGGATTGTGCCCAAGTTCTGAGGGCAAAAGTAGGAGAGGAACCGGCAGGGGTTATAATTTCCCGTTGCAACATTGTCACTCATGAACAGGCCACTTCCGGAGGTAAGGAATTCTGTGTTGCCCTGCTAGCCAAGCTACCAGAGATGTATGGTGCCTCCTCTACCACGGATGTGATGAAACTCTGTCAAAATCCTGGGGAGGAATGCGTTTGTTTCTGGCGTCGCCTGAAACAAGCGGCATTAGATGCAGATATGGAAGTTGGTCCTGATGTGCCAACCGACGGAGGTAAGCTAACCGCTATTCACCTCCTACTAAGAGCCAAATTCTTAGAAGGCATCCATACGAAAATTCGAGACCGGTTATTGTTAGCCAGACCCGAATTTAGTGAAATGACAATACCTGCCATTCTATCCACTCTCTCCGCTATAGAGAGAGAGGTGGATAGGAAGAAACAGGATAAAACATCCAAAGTCCTTGTGTCACAAGCCCCCGATGCAAAACAAACGTACCAAAATCGTGGGGAAAAGACACAACGCTGGAAAACCAGGACTTGTCACATCTGCAAAAAGGAAGGACATTTAAAGCGTGACTGTCCTAACAGACCCAAGGGTAAGTGGCAGTTCATTCCAGATGATCCAACGACTTCGGTCGTGGGGATGGCCAGCCATGGCTATGATTCTTCATAGCACATTGGCAAACCGGTGTCAGGCCATATAAACCTGTTTATTGAGGAATTAAAATATCCCCTCCCTTGCCTCATTGACACCGGTCCAGGCCGAACTGTCCTGAGATCCAGAGATCTCAGAGGCAAGGTTCCCCTCTCTGGGGAGACTATACCCACTGTGGGTCTCACAAGTCAGACAGTGTCTCTACAGACCACCAAACCACTCCATTGTAGACTAGGGCAGCACATGGAAGCCATCAGGTCTGTACTGGTATCGGATGATGTTCCCATTAATTTGTTGGGAGCGGATATTTTATCAGAAATACAGGCGATTATTGAGTACACTCCAGCTGGCATTGTGGTAAGTAGTGCACTATCAGAAGAACGATTATGTGCTATGGTAGCATTACCATATCTAACAGAACCAACCTGTTTCCTGGAGTTGGATGTACTGGCAGAGGTAAATTCCAAAATTGGGCAGCAGATAAGTACGATGTGGGCCTTCTTCCCGTGCCGCCAACTACAGTTAACATCAAGCCAGGGACCGTTTTACCCCGATTACCACAATACCCCTTGAGTGTGGCTCAAATGGACAGTCTTAAGATCCAAGTAGACCGATATCTACAGAAAGGGGTCCTCTCGCCAATCAAATCACCCTGCAACACCCCACTATTCCCAGTGGCCAAAAGGTCGGCCAAATTCCAGGAAACAACATACCGGCTAGTGCATGATCTGACAGCTGTAAACAAGATTAGTGATGCTCCTCTGGTCCCTAACCCCCACACCTTACTGGCCTCTGTACCACCAAATGCAAAGTTTTTTACTGTCATTGATTTAACCAATGCTTTTTTCCCCGGTACCACTGGACCTCCAGTGCCAGTACCTTTTTGCTTTTACATTCCAGGGTCAACAACTAACATGGACACGTCTCCCTCAGGGTTCGGTGACTGGTCCCTCGGAATACAGTTGCAAGCTGAAGATCGTGTTAGATTAGTGGGCCCCAATCCAGGGGTGGTACTGCTGCAGTGTGTGGATGACTTGCTACTTTGCTATCCTACACGGGAGGTTTGTTATCGGCATACTGTATCATTGCTTAACCATCTGGCGCCCACAGGTAATAAGGCTAACAAGGAGAAACTACAGTTTTGCAAGGAAAAGGTTATATTTTTAGGACATTGCATCTCTCAGGGTACCCGACCTTTAACAACCCAGAGAGTAAAGATATTAAGTGGCTCTAACACCCACTAAACTGACTCTAAGACGATGCACCATTTTGAACCTGTTATTAAGGAGGAAGAGAAGGGGGGAGATAATGGTGTGAAAAACAAAAAATTTCCAACTTTTACTAACCATTCTAACCTCTCAACTTCTAATCAATTTTCCAACCTAGTAGGGAAACACTTTGAGGACCATCATGATTGCTTTTCCTTGATGAGCTCCAAAAAGTCCACCGGGTCCAGGAGTCTCTCCCGGACCCAAACTCAATAACCAGTGTTCATTCTATTCAACCAGGTGATTGGGTCGTGCTAAAGAAACATCAGAGGATGGGACTAGAGCCGAGATATCTTGGTCTATTCCAGGTGCAGCTGACGACGCCAACCTCTCTGAAGCTCAAAGGACGAGACAACTGGGTCCACGCCAGTCACTGCAAGAAGCTGCTCAACTACATCAAAGAATGAGAAGTGTTATTTTTGTTTACTTGTTTAGCTTAACCCCTTCCCTGCGGAGGACGCGCTCAGCGCATCCACCCGCAGGTAGCATTCCTTGCGGAGGATGCGCTGAGCGCGTCCTCCCTTTGGGGCCAGCGATCGGCCGGGTTCCGGACGATTGCTGTGCCCCCGGTGCTCCCTGGTAAAATCCTTTATAAATAAATAAATAAAATAAATAAATCAATGGAGGGGAGGGGGGGCTCCTTCGGAGCCCTCTATCTCCCCAGACCCCAACCATTGAAGCTAGGGAGATGCAAGTTGCACCGTTGGATAGGGGAGAGTCTCCCCTTTTCAGCGGTGTATTGCATTAACAATTTCGCTGCCGGATCGGGTTTCGGCGCTAATTGGCGCCAAAACGCGATTCGAACCTGGAGGGGGGCTGACATCTTGGATGTCAGCCAAGCCTCCAGGTCCCCCCCACCCACTGACATCCTCACCATATGTGTGAGGATGTCAGTGGGCCAGTTAACCCTCTAGCTGCCATGTAGAGATAGGGGGATCCTTAGGATCCCCTTATCTCCCGATCCGTGGCAGTTAGATGGCCATATTTCACATCATTGGAAAGGCCTGATCAGGATACCAAACATGACCAGGTTTGGTTTAAAAATAAATAAATAAAAAATAAAATAAATAAAAAATAAAAAATGAAATATTTTTTTTTAAGGTTTTTTTTGTCTGGGGGGGTTTAGTTAAATGGGACCTAGGCTGTCATCTAAAAATAATTAGCACAAAATGGTCAGAATGAGCGCAGCGCACATAGGTGAACTGGCTTAGCAGTGAAGGGGTTAAAAAGCAAAAACATGTAAAAATTGGGTATTTCTAGTCTCGGGACAAAATTTTGAAACTATTTAGCCGGGGGCTTTTTTGGTGGTTGTAGATTTTGGGGATTAAATTACGAAAAAGTGTGTTTTTACCATTTTTTTTATCAAATTTTTTTATAGTAAATTATTCAATATGATGGAAATAATGGTATTTCTAGAAAGTCCATTTAATGGCGGGAAAAACGGTGTATAATATGTGTGGGTTGAATAAACGAGTAAGGGGAAAATTTGACCTAAACATAAACAGCGCAGGAACGTAAAAACCGCTGCGGTCACTAAAGGACGGATTTGTGTAAAACCGCCCGGTCACTAAGGGGTTAAAGTAATTAGCAATTTAATTTTTTTTTCTTTCTTTGGTAAACCTAAAAAATCTCAACATACACTTTTTTTTTTAAATAAGAAATTTTTATTTCTCCGTTTTCAAATCAAACAGGGGGGTACAGAAAGGAAAAGGGGAGGGAAAATACATCAACATTCAAGAACACAAATTATTTCACATCCAGAATAAAATACATCTAGAACACTCCTGGGAAGGGCTCTCCTGTACTTCACCTCGCAACTACATAAGTATCCCACACCCTCTTATGCCCAGGTTCCTTCCCTGTACTTGAAAGGCCATAGAGTCAAGGGTTCTAATATCAGTGAGCCGTTTCCGAACCTCAGCTATCGTAGGTACATTTACCGATTTCCATTTAGAGGCCAGTAAGGACGCCACCACCATCAATATATGCGATAAGACTCTCTGTGATTTTGTCAGGTGTGGTGGAAAAAAGTGGGTCAGACAAAGGTCCGGTTCTGGGGGAATCGGTGAGCCCAAAACTGTAGTACTAAAGGTAGTTACTTCTTGCCAAAACGGAGTGACTTCACTACAGACCCATCATACGTGGAAGAAAGTCCCGGAGGCCCTCCCACAACCCCAGCACATTGGGGAGATAGTGGGATTCATATGGTGTTCCCTGTCAGGTGTGATGTGCCATCTATTTAATAACTTCTTCCGGGCTTTGAGAAGAGACGCACTACGGAATGTCCCCTGTCCCTAGCAAACGATTCACTCCATTCAGTCTCCGACCAAACCCTCCCCATGTCCCTCTCCCAGTTCTTCTGAAATAGACACTTGCCCTGTCCCTTTTTGGCTAACACCATTCTGTAGCATAAAGATAGCAGTTTCACTGACTTGTTAGGCTGGACACAGTAATTTTCAAAATCCCAAAGGAGAGGGGACGGCAATAATAATGCCCGGAATATCCCTAGTTGAGTTAAGTAAGATCTCAATTGCATATATGATAAACTTACACTTCCGGGCACCGGTCCTTCAGAGGTAAATAAATGACAGATTCAGGTCACCCCCGCCCCCTCCTACAGTCCCGAGCGGAAGGTAGGTAACCTGTTCCAAGGCAGCTAGGGGGGTCGCCATAGCCAGGGGGTGAACCTGGTGGAGAAGTGATGCACAAGTGTATCAGATACACACTAACCAATTTGGAAAAGAAAGTAGTTCCGACCAGTTCGGTCGTCTGGGCCTCGGGAGCCAGAGGGCTGTCACCGGGTTCGTAGGTGTAAAATGTAGGCGTAGGCACCACCCTCGCCCACTGTGGAGGGTTTGATGACGCCAGCAGGGACCCTACTGCTGCCAACCCCACCGCCCTATAATAAAACAAAAAAATAGGAAGTCCCAATCTCTCCCGCTCGATCGGTTGATGTAAGATCGCTACTTTAATTCTCACCCTCCTCCCCGCCTATATAAAGCTAGTAATAATCTTTTAAAGGTCTTTAAAAAAGGACAATAGAATTGGCATAGGCAGGGCCCTAAATATGTACAGTATCTTGGGAAGCAGTGTCATCTTGACTGCCGCCATTCGACCCACCGAAGATAGTTCCGTACCCAACCAGCGGTTACATAACTGTTTAGAAAGCAGGGGTAAAAAGAAGCAGGGTAAAATTCAGCTGTAGCAAAAAAGTTGGAGAGAAACTAAGTTTAACCCCCAAATATATCAGGGACGTCGTCCGCCAGTCATATCGATAATGGTCTTTAAGCTTGGTCACTACTTCGTTAGGGACCGCATATGGAAGGGCCTGGGTCTTTGCTACGTTTATCTTATGGTAGGAGACCTCGCTATATTCTGTAAGTAAGGAGTGGAGGCAGGGAACTGAAGTCTCAGGATTAACTAAAGTCAGGAGGATGTCGTCTGCATATAGTCCTAATTTACAATCAGAAGGTCCCATAGGGACTCCCTCTACCCCCGGCGACTGTCTAATCGCCTGCGCAAGCGGTTCTAAAGCTAGGGCATAAAGTAAGGGAGACAGGGGGCATCCCTGACGAGTACCATTGGATATTGGGATGGACTTAGACAAAAAACACGCATTTAAAACTTTAGCTGAAGGGACCGAATACATTGCCCTGATCAAGTCAGGTGGGAAATCAAACTTGGATTTCACAACTTGGAGGACATGATGCAGGAAAAGCCAGTGAAGTCGATCAAAGGCCTTTTCGGAATCGAGGTAGAGGAGGAGGACCGGTCTGGATTCGCGGCATACAGTTTCCATTAACCCCAAGAGTTTAATTGTGTTGTCTGTGCCTTGTCTACCGGGGATAAATCCTACCTAGTCATCCGCGACTAGTGAGGGCAGCACTTCAGCTATTCTATTTGCAAGGATCTTGGCATATAATTTGGTATCTACATTCAAGAGGGAGATCGGCCGGTATTTAGCGTAGTGAGGGGATGGGGGATCTGATTTGGGCAGCGTCACTATAGTCGCCGAAAACAATTCCGAGGAAGCCTCCCCTTTACAGTAAATGGTTTGAAACAGGGAAAGTAGGTGAGGGGTAAGAAGGTCTTTGAAAGTTTTGTAATAAAGGCCAGTAAATCCGTTCGGTCCTGGAGCTTTCCCTGCCAGGAGCAACCCAACCCTATCACTCGTTGTATCTCCATCATGGAAATATGCTGGTCCGATAATGTTGGTAAGTGAAGGGACTGTAAATAGGGAACTATGTTAGATAGAGTCGGTTGGGTGATAGTCGAATCCGATTTTAAGTTATAAAGTTGGGAGTAATAAGATGCAAAGCCGTCCGCTATATGCTGAGGATGATGGTGAATTGTACCCTCTGCTCCATGTAGGCTGTGAATGTGAGACCGGGGGATACGTTTCCCAAGTTTGTTGGCCAGTAACCTGCTTGCTTTATTACCATAGTGGTGGTATTTAACCTTCAGCCGCCTCGCCGCCCATGCGTATTGAGGTTTATCCAATTCATCTAATTGAGATTTCAGGGAGGTCAGTTCCTCAGTGAGTGCGTCCGTGGGTGTCAGTTTGTGCGAAAAAGTGCATGCGTCCCATCGCTGTAGGAGGTCCAGTCGGTGTCCCACATCCCGTCTCTTAAAGAATGAGCCCCATTTAATTAAGATACACCAGATCACTGCCTTATGCGCCTGCCATAAGGTGAGAGGCGATACCTCTGGAGAAGAGTTTTCCACGAAAAATAAAGGTAGTTACATAGTTACATAGTTACATAGTTATATAGGCTGAAAAAAGACATGCGTCCATCGGGTTCAGCCTCTCCCACATAACCTACTGCTGTTGATCCAAAAGAAGGCAAAAAACCCAGTCTGAATGCTTGCCAATATGCAACATACTGGGAAAAAATTCCTTCTTGACCCCAGAATGGCAGTCAGATTTCTCCTTGGATCAAGAAGCTTTTACCCACATATTAAATATTATAACCCTTAATATTCTGTGTCTGCAGGAAGTCATCCAGTCGTTTTTTAAAAGTCTGTACAGACTCTGACCCAACCACCTCAACAGGCAGAGAATTCCACAGCTTTATTGTTCTCACCGTAAAATAAACCTTCCTATGCTTTAAGCTAAATTTTCTTTCTTCCAGTCTAAATGGATGACCCCTTGTCCTGTGTATAGTCCTGTTAATGAATAGGTTATCAGACAATGGTTGATAATGGCCCCGTATATATTTATATAAGGTTATCAGATCCCCTCTAAGGCGCCTTTTCTCTAAACTAAACAGGTTTAAGCTTGTTAGTCTTTCCTCATAACTTAACCCTTCCATCCCCCTTATTAATTTAGTTGCCCGTCTCTGCACTTTTTCTAACGATATAATATCTTTTTTTAAGACAGGTGCCCAAAATTGCACGGCATATTCAAGGTGCGGCCTGACCATTGATTTATACAGAGGCAAAATTATGTTTTCATCCCGTGAGTGAACTCCCCTTTTAATGCATGCCAGTACTTTGCTGGCCTTGGCGGCTGCTGTTTGACATTGCACATTGTTACTTAGTTTGAAGTCTATGATTATTCCCAAATCCTTCTCCTGCTTGGATTTCCCTAACTCCGTACCATTTAGGGTATAAATTGCTTGTGTGTTCTTCACTCCAAAGTGCATAACTTTACATTTATCTAGATTAAATTTCATCTGCCATTTAAGTGCCCAGTCCCCCAATATATCTAAATCCCTCTGCAGCGAAGTAACATCCTGCTCACATTGTATTACTTTTCCTAGCTTTGTGTCATCTGCAAACACTGATACATGACTTTCAATGCCTATCTCAAGGTCATTTATAAATAAATTGAATAGTATTGGTCCTATAACAGACCCCTGAGGGACACCACTTACCACTGGTGTCCATCTTGAAAATGTACCATTTATGACCACTCTCTGTACCCTATCTTTTAGCCAGTTTTCTATCCAAGAACAAGTATTTTCATCTAGACCATTTTTTCTTAATTTAAGTAGTAACCTTTTGTGTGGAACTGTGTCGAAAGCTTTGGCAAAATCTAAGTAAATCACATCCACTGCGACCCCCTGATCTATACTTCTACTTACTTCCTCATAGAACGTAATTAGGTTAGTCTGACATGATCTGTGTTTCATGAAACCATGCTGATTTTTGCCAATTACATTATACCTCCCAATAAATTCCTGAATATTATCCCTTAGTAACCCCTCAAATACTTTCCCAGCCACAGATGTTAAGCTCACAGGTCTATAATTCCCAGGCACAAATTTTAAACCTTTCTTAAATATAGGTCACGTCAGCTTTTCTCCAATCCTCTGGTACTATTCCTGAAAGAAAAGAATCTTGAAAGATTAAGAACAGAGGTTTACATATTTCAACACATAGCTCTCTTAGTACTCGCGGGTGAATTCCATCTGGCCCTGGGGCTTTATTAACATTCACATTGTTTAATTTGTGTAAAACCTTGTCCTGAGTCAACCAGTCACTTTGTATTAGTAAGTTTTTATTAATGAATTTCATGTCTCCTGTTATAGGTTCTCTTTGATAAATACTGAAGAAAAATAATCATTTAAAATTTCTGCCTTATCCTGATCTTCAGTTAACAATAACCCTGACTCAGATTTTAGTGAACCTACATTTTCACTCTTGGGTTTTTTAGAATTTATGTACCTAAAGAATCTTTTAGGGTTGGTCTTGCTCTCTTTGGCTATTTCTTTTTCATTTTCTAGTTTAGCCCATCTAATCGCATTTTTACATGCTTTATTGGCTGCCCTATATGCTTTATAGGATGCCTCAGATTTATCAAATTTAAAAGCTTTAAATGCCTTCTTTTTATTTTTCATTTCCTTAGTTACCTTCCTACTAAGCCACATTGGTTTCAGTCTGTTTCTTTTATATTTATTAACCAGTGGAATATATTGTGACGTGTACTTTTCTAGTGTTAGTTTAAAGATATTCCACTTATCCTCAGTGTTTTTCCCGTGAAAGAGTTTCTGCCAGTCAATGACATTGAGAGCTTCCTTTATTTTAATAAAGTTGGCCTTTTTAAAATTATATATTTTAGCATGCCCCTTATGAATGTGTTTTTTTGAGTTTATTTCAAAAGTCACCATGTTATGGTCGCTATTTCCCAACTGTTCTTTTACATTAATATTTGAGAAAAGATCCACATTATTTGTTATAACCAGGTCCAGACAGTTATCCTCTCTAGTTGGTGTTTCTACCAGTTGTGACATGAAGGTATCATTTAAAATGTTCAGGAACCGGATTCCCTTTGCTGAATTACTAGTCCCACTATCCCAATTTATGTCCGGGTAATTAAAATTCCAATAATTAAAGTGCTGCCATGATGTGCAGCCTTCCTAATTTGCTCTAACAGTTGTTCTTCCTCATCATTATCTATATTAGGTGGTTTATAACATATGCCAACCAATAATTGACTTCCCTGTTTATTCCCCAACGAAATATTTACCCATAAGGATTCCACATTTCCCTCATCACTTTCCAGTTGTGTAATATTAGGCTTTAAATCCTGATTTACATATAAACACACTCCACCCCCTTTCTTATGTTTCCTATCCTTTCTAAACAATGTATAACCGTTTAAGTTTACAGCCCAGTCATGCGTTTCGTCCCACCATGTTTCTGTTATTCCTATAATGTCGTATTGCTTAGTGTATGCTATTGCCTCTAGTTCCCCCATCTTGTTATTAAGGCTCCTTGCATTAGCAAGCATACATTTAATGTTGTCTCTACCCACACATGCTGAATGCGACTTTACATTGCATGCCTCCACTGTTCTTACATTACCCATCCCCCCGGCTCCACCCCCCTTAGTCTGAACTGAAACCCTTCCGCTATCTGCTCTGTCTCCATTTTGTAGGATACTGTATCCCTCCCCCCTTCCACTAGTTTAAAGTCTCCTCCAACCTTTTAACCATCCTCTCCCCTAGCACAGCAGACCCTCTTCCATTCAGGTGCAATCTATCACAACTATACAGATTGTACCCCAGTGCAAAATGAGCCCAGTGCTCTAAAAACCCAAAGCCCTCCTTCCTGCACCAAGCTTTAAGCCACGCATTGACCTCCCTAATCTCCCGCTGCCTTTCCACTGTAGCACGTGGCACAGGTAGGATCTCAGAAAATACTACCTTGGAGGACCTCTTCTTCAGTTTACTTCCTAATTCCCTGAAATCATTCTTCAGGTCCTTCCATCTTCCGCTTACTTTGTCATTGGTACCAATATGGACCATGACAGCTGGGTCATCTCCAGCCCCTCCCAATAATCTATCAACTCTGTCAACCACATGCCTAACACGGGCACCCGGCAGACAGCAAACTGTCCGGTTAAGGCGATCAGCGCGACAGATTACCCTGTCTACTCTCTTAATAATAGAGTCCCCTACCACCACAACCTGTCTAGGCTTACTTGCCCTCTTTATCCCTCCCTTACTTGGTGGGCTGATCCCCCGGCTGTTAGAGGGAGCAGCCTCCAGTACTGCTACACCTGAGCTGCTGCACCCAACATCTTCGCTCAGGGGGCAAATCTGTTGGTGTGCGCAAGATCAGGACTAGCCAACCTTTTCCTCTTCCCTCCCCCCTGCTACCACGTGTCACTGACACCCAGCTACCAACCTGTTCCCGGTTTACTCCACTCCTCCCACACCCCTAGATTCCTCAACTATACTTTGCTCCGTGAGAAGCAGGCTCCTTTCAAGATTGTCAATCTGCCTCAGCGTTACGATGTGCCCTTCCAGATCTCCAATACGAGCTTCCAGAAGAGCTACACGTTCACACTTGCTACAGAGATATGGACCCTGGAAGGATTCCTCCAGACATGCATACATGCAGCAGGATGTGCACTGGGTCAAACCTTCAAGCTTGCTAACACTCATACCAAAACAAGATAACAAATATATAAACAACAATTGATACCTGTTATTTAAACTCCTGTTTTTAACTCCACTTGAAAATAGCCCACTTAAAAGTAGACCACCTCAAGCCCCTGTAAGCAAGCTCAGTGAGTTGCCCCTGAGATTATGTAGCCATACAAGTGAAATCACCTGACAGGCTACACGCCCCCAATTAACAAGTCACCAGCCACCCAGGGAAAAAAAACAACCAAAAAGCACAACAGAGAAAAAAAAACCAGCAGAAAAAAAAACAAAAAGAAAATTAAATTGACAAATAAACCAGAGGTTTCTCTCCCTCTAAAGATACAAACCAGACCAGTACAGGTAGAATTCCTGTTTTAAACTCCACTTGAAAATAGCCCACTTAAAAGTAGACCACCTCAAGCCCCTGTAAGCAAGCTCAGTGAGTTGCCCCTGAGATTATGTAGCCATACAAGTGAAATCACCTGACAGGCTACACGCCCCCAATTAACAAGTCACCAGCCACCCAGGGAAAAAAAACAACCAAAAAGCACAACAGAGAAAAAAAAACCAGCAAAAAAAAAAAACAAAAAGAGAAATTAAATTGACAAATAAACCAGAGGTTTCTCTCCCTCTAAAGATACAAACCAGACCAGTACAGGTAGAATTCCTGTTTTTAACTCCACTTGAAAATAGCCCACTTAAAAGTAGACCACCTCAAGCCCCTGTAAGCAAGCTCAGCGAGTTGCCCCTGAGATTATGTAGCCATACAAGTGAAATCACCTGACAGGCTACACGCCCCCAATTAACAAGTCACCAGCCACCCAGGGAAAAAAAACAACCAAAAAGCACAACAGAGAAAAAAAAAACCAGCAGAAAAAAAAAACAAAAAGAGAAATTAAATTGACAAATAAACTTAGTTCTCTAAGTAATTCCTCTCACACTTCTGGGTGGGAGAGCAATGATTCATTCAACCTCCAGGGCATTCTGCCCGTAGAGGTAGAAGAGCCGCATATGGTGAGTTCCACAGGAGCGTGGTCTGACCAGGACATAGTCCCTATCTTGCAGCCCTGTATCCGAGATAAAACCTCACGAGGGACAAAAAAGAAATCCAACCTTGAATAAGATTTATGAGCCATTGAATAAAACAAATAATCTACCTCTCCCGGGTGGAGAAGGCGCCACACATCATATAATTTGTATTCCACGAAAAGATTGCGGAAAAGCAGGGTGTGAGATTTTTGAATTCTTGTGGGGGTGGAGGGCAGATCCATATTAAAACCCCACACAGGAGTAGTAGGTCCCGACTAGCCCGACCCAGTTTAGACAATGTTTTATGTAGGAACGAGTCCTGCCCTGTGTTCGGACAGTAGACATTTGCTATGGTATACTCTACATCATTAAGGGAACATATGAGAAAAATGTATCTGCCCTGAGGGTCTATTATCTGCCTATGAGGCTGAAATCGCACATTGTTACGGATCAGGAGAGACACCCCCCGGGACTTAGTGGGGGCGGTCGCATGTACCTGAGTACGGTATTGGGGTAAATACAAGGTAGGAGAAGCTCCGGTCTTAAAGTGTGTCTCCTGTAGGCACACCACATCAGGGGTAGATCGCCCAAGGTCTGCAGCAAGGGAGTGCCGCTTAAAAGGAATGTTCAGCCTTTCACATTAAAGGAGATCAGTTTCATGGTACTACCTGGGACCCGTTCTTGAAATTACATGGGCAGTTAGAGTGTCAAGCAGTAACCAGAGTGCGATGTATCTTCCCAGAGGAACACAAAGACAAAAGGGGAAATACAGGTGGGGGGGCAGTGCCAACAGGGCACTGCAAACTTGCCAGAAAAAAACCCATACATAACCATACAATATAACTACTCCAGCCAAACCTCCCGTGACTGAGCAAAGCTCTCAGGCAAACCTTGAAGAACCAAGGGGAGGAGGGGGGACAATCCGTGTACGAGACCATCCGCACGGTCAGCGATCCGTGCCGGGTCTAGTTCTTGGGGGCAAATCACCCATAGGGAAATAGAAAAAATAGAAGTCCCAGGGCTAGGGTATTTTTTTTAAAAAGAATGCCGATAAGAGTCCATAACTCCAGACTCCAACTCAACAAGACCGGACATGAACCAAATTTCCGGAGATGTCGACGGCAGTCTAGGAGGGGTGTAAGCATCCAACAACTTCCAGTCCAGAGGGAGTCACATTCCCTCAGGATTGTTAGGAATCACATGCAGCACCTCTTTGCGCCAAAGGATCAGCTTTGTGGGAAAGCCCCACCTGTAGGGCAATTTATGATTTCTAAGTATTTTTGTGATAGGTGTGAACTCTCTTCGTTTCGCCATAGTGTGAGCAGATAAATCAGGGAACAGTTGAATGTCACTATACGGGTCCGGTAAAGTCTCCTCTGAGCGAGAGTAGCGTAAAATATCTTCTTTGCTGCGGAAGAAGTGAACCCGCACGAGAACGTCACGCAGGACCGTGGCGGGAAGATTCCGCGGTTTGGGAATACGGTGCGCTCGGTCCAGTTGCATGTCATCTTTGGTCTTTTGCAGCAGTAGCTTTTGAAACATACCCGCCACATACTCATATAGGGCATCTGTTTTCACCGACTCAGGCACGCCGCGTATCCGGATGTTGTTCCTCCGTGAACGATCCTCCATATCCGCCACCTTCACCCTTAATGTTTCGTGGGATGCTTTCAGCTCCCTATGTGCGTCTACTAGCTCGTTATGAGCCAGGCAGAGTTCATCTGATTTGGCCTCCAGATGGTCTGTGCGGTCACCCAGCTCCTGTATGTCCCGGCGGATGTCAGCTGCAATCGATTTAAAATCCGTTTGAAATGACCTCCAAAGCTCACCCAGCATCTCCTGTAGCTGACTTTGTGAAGCTGGAGCACAGAGGAATAGCCAGCGGATCATCATGTGCACCAGGGGAGATAGGTGAGTGGGACCCCCTGGAGCACGAGGAGCCGCCATCTTGGGCCTCTAGCAGCCTGTCTTTTTTTGCTGACCTGGAGGTCTCCAGACTCCGCTGTGCCTTTGGTGGAGCCATCGATCGGTTCCCTCGGGTCTCCGCACCTTCCCACGCTAAAAAAGGGCGATTTGCCCTGCACTGTGCCGCATTATTAGCTGCTTAACCCGGCGGGTAGACGGAGCTCGCTCTACTCGCGTCTATCCGTGATGGCCGCCGGACACGCCCCTCTCTCAACATACACTTTTTAAATTGTTCGTGGCAATTATGCATTCCTGACTGAATACTTTGGAATGACATATAAGGGTTAATTCCTTTCTTTATCAGAGAGCAGAGAGCTTACTCTCTCCCTCCCCTCTGAGCAGATAGTATGGTCTAAAGAAAGGGGGGCGAATACAGGGGAAACCGTTAGTTGAGGAAAATCTCATTACTTCTCAGCCATCACACTCTAAATTAAGATCCAAAAATTATTACAAAGATCTTTCGTAACTGCTAGCACACTTTACTCTAGCAGTTACGAAAGATCTTTGTAACTGCTAGATAGACTAAAAATTGCATAACATATATATATACACATACATATATATATATATATATATATATATATATATACAGTTGTGTTCAAAATTATTCAACCCCCAATGCTGTAAAGGGTTTTAGGGAATTTAGTGTACATTTGTAATTGTATTCAGAATGAAATCCTACAAGGACTTTTTAAAGAACCATATGCAACTTACATGACATCAATTGGTTTTGTAATACAGTAGTAAATGTTTCTTTTGTGAATTCTTCATTGACACAATTATTCAACCCCTTAAAGACTACCACTCTGAAGAACAGAGGTTCATTCAAGTGTTTTCAATCAGGTATTGAAAACACCTGTGGATGTCACGGAGCAGCAATAAAGCATAATAAGCACCAATTAGGCAGCTTTAAAATGACTGTGATACTCAGCTCCTTCTAGACATTTACTGGTGTGGTTACAAACATGGTGAAGTCAAGAGAATGGTCCAGGAAGACAAGAGAAGAGGTGATTACTCTTCACAGGAAGGACAATGGCTATAAGAAGATTGCAAAGATGTTAAACATACCAAGAGAGACCATAGGAAGCATCATTCGCAAATTCAAAGCAAAGGGCACTGTTGAAACGCTACCTGGTCGTGGCAGAAAGAAGATGCTGACTTCGACTGCTGTGCACTACCTGAAGCGTAGAGTGGAGAAAAGTCCCCGTGTGACTGCTGAGGAACTGAGAAAAGCTTTGTCAGATGTGGGTACTGAAGTTTCAGCTCAGACAATACGGCGCACACTGCGTAATAAAGGCCTCCATGCCAGAACTCCCAGGCGCACCCCCTTGCTGTCTCCAAAGAATAAGAAGAGTCAACTGCAGTATGCCAAAAGTCATGTGGACAAACCACAGAAGTTTTGGGATAGTGTTCTGTGGACTGATGAAACAAAATTAGAACTGTTTGGGCCCATGGATCAACGCTATGTTTGGAGGAGGAAGAACAAGGCCTATGAAGAAAAGAACACCTTGCCTACTGTGAAGCATGGCGGGGGGTCAATCATGCTTTGGGGCTGTTTTGCTTCTGCAGGTACAGGGAAGCTTCAGCGTGTGCAAGGTACCATGAATTCTCTTCAGTACCAGGAGATATTGGATGACAATGTGATGCAGTCTGTCACAAACCTGAGGCTTGGGAGACGTTGGACCTTTCAACAGGACAATGATCCCAAGCATACCTCCAAGTCCACTAGAGCATGGTTGCAGATTAAAGGCTGGAACATTTTGTAGTGGCCATCGCAGTCACCTGACTTAAATCCGATTGAGAACCTCTGGTGGGACTTAAAGAAAGCAGTTGCAGTGCGCAAGCCTAAGAATGTGACCGAACTGGAGGCTTTTGCCCATGACGAATGGGCGAAGATACCCGTAGATCACTGCAAGACACTTGTGTCAAGCTATGCTTCACGTTTAAAAGCTGTTATAACTGTAAAAGGATGTTGTACTAAGTACTAAGATTGAATGTCACTTGGGGGTTGAATAAAACTGATAATGATGTGAGCACAGAAAAGACATTTGTGGTTATTTCATTATAAATGTTATGTTATATTTGTCTGACCTACACGTGCCTCTTTGATTTAATTGTAAGCAAGATGACTGAATGATCAAAATCAATGTCAAACTGGCCAAAACACTCAATTTCAGTGGGGGTTGAATAATTTTGAACACAACTGTATACACACAACTGCACAATCTATACAGATATACTCAAGTGGGGCTTCTTTCTATATGGCAGTTATGGGGCATATAGCTCCCTGATCAATTATAGATGCAGTCAGGCAAAAAAAACATTATACCATAAAACTATTCAATTATACACCACACATTATCTGTTAATAACATTCTCTGACGCAATACTTACACAGAACATTACAAATACAGGGCAGTACAGACACAAAATCTGGGTGACCAGTCTGAATTACATACACAAATTATACAGTACTGTAACCTTCTAGATTACCATCTGGTCCATTGATCTTTTCCTCTTCTTCTGGTCTGGGGGGGGGCTCCTGCAGATTATGACATAGCACACACACACAGGGCTTGTAACTTTTCTTTTGGTTAATTTAACCTCTTACTGATTTTTCAAATTAGCACTGGGTCTAGGTACCTCTTCCCCAGCCAGGAGGGCTCCAAAACCAGCCAGTCAATAGTATACATTCTACATAATTCTTCCTTTTTCAATTTAATACTATATTGATGCGTCTTGTACAAAACCTTAAAATTTACGCATCATGTACTTCAAAGGCGTTCCTTCCACCTTTGCCTTCTTAGGGTGTGATATTACGCTACTTATTATACCTCGTTTCAGCAATATTTTCTTCACAATTTAATATTTATTCAAAACAGCTTTTATACTTGACGGTATGGTATTTCGGTCAACAATTCACTCGTGTCATATTCGCTTCCCCTCTTCGTGCCCAATTCAGAACTGCACTTGGAGGGTCCACTCTCAGATTTGCTTCCTTGCTAGGCAAGTAGGAGCGCGTTCATACACTTTCACTCACTCAATTACAACCCGTGCTATACCAGATACATTCAGCACAAAACAATTCCGACTTTCCAATTTCCTCCAAGATTTTATCTATCTTTTTCTAGCTAATCATTTCCCATTACTAGCAACACATTACATAGTTACATAGTTATATAGGCTGAAAAAAGACATGCGTCCATCGGGTTCAGCCTCTCCCACATAACCTACTGCTGTTGATCCAAAAGAAGGCAAAAAACCCAGTCTGAAATATGCAACATACTGGGAAAAAATTCCTTCTTGACCCCAGAATGGCAGTCAGATTTCTCCTTGGATCCAGAAGCTTTCACCCACATATTAAATATTATAACCCTTAATATTCTGTGTCTGCAGGAAGTCATCCAATCGTTTTTTAAA
Organism: Leptobrachium leishanense; assembly: GCA_009667805.1. Lineage (NCBI taxonomy): Eukaryota > Metazoa > Chordata > Amphibia > Anura > Megophryidae > Leptobrachium > Leptobrachium leishanense. The sequence continues at coordinate 257,918,569 of CM019065.1, read as the reverse complement.
AGTCTGTACAGACTCTGACCCAACCACCTCAACAGGCAGAGAATTTTGCATGGCAGACTGGTAATATGGCTGGGAACTGGTATTGTGCATGGCAGACTGGTATTGTGCATGGCAGGCATGGCAGACTGGTAATATGGCAGGCCGGGCACGGAGGAGATGGAGGCCGGCAAGGAGGAGATGGAGGCCGGCAAGGAGGAGATGGAGGCCGGCAAGGAGGAGATGCAGAAAACAAATCCGATCCATTGGAGAGGCGCTGTACTGTGCGCCTCTCCAATGGATCGGATTTGTTTTGTCCCTCAGGCAGAGAATTCTACAGCTTTATTGTTCTCACCGTAAAATAACCCTTCCTATGCTTTAAGCTAAATTTTCTTTCTTCCAGTCTAAATGGATGACCCCTTGTCCTATGTATAGTCCTGTTAATGAATAGGTTATCAGACAATGGTTGATAATGGCCCCGTATATATTTATATAAGGTTATCAGATCCCCTCTAAGGCGCCTTTTCTCTAAACTAAACAGGTTTAAGCTTGTTAGTCTTTCCTCATAACTTAACCCTTCCATTCCCCTTATTAATTTAGTTGCCCGTCTCTGCACTTTTTCTAGCGCTATAATATCTTTTTTTAAGACAGGTGCCAAAAATTGCACGGCATATTCAAGGTGCAGCCTGACCATTGATTTATACAGAGGCAAAATTATGTTTTCATCCCGTGAGTGAACTCCCCTTTTAATGCATCCCAATACTTTGCTGGCCTTGGCGGCTGCTGTTTGACATTGCACATTGTTACTTAGTTTGAAGTCTATGATTATTCCCAAATCCTTCTCCTGCTTGGATTTCCCTAACTCCGTACCATTTAGGGTATAAGTTAAGTTACTCGTGTGTTCTTCACTCCAAAGTGCATAACTTTGCATTTATCTAGATTAAATCTCATCTGCCATTTAAGTGCCCAGTCCCCCAATTTATCTAAATCCCCCTGCAGCGAAGTAACATCCTGCTCACATTGTATTACTTTTCCTAGTTTTGTGTCATCTGCAAACACTGATACATGGCTTTCAATGCCTATCTCAAGGTCATTTATAAATAAATTGAATAGTATTGGTCCTATAACAGACCCCTGAGGGACACCGCTTACCACTGGTGTCCATCTTGAAAATGTACCATTTATGACCAATCTCTGTACCCTATCTTTTAGCCAGTTTTCTATCCAAGAACAAGTATTTTCATCTAGACCAATTTTTCTCAATTTAAATAGTAACCTTTTGTGTGGAACTGTGTCGAAAGCTTTGGCAAAATCTAAGTAAATCACATCCACTGCGACCCCCTGATCTATACTTCTACTTACTTCCTCATAGAACGTAATTAGGTTAGTCTGACATGATCTGTGTTTCATGAAACCATGCTGATTTTTGCCAATTACATTATACCTCCCAATAAATTCCTGAATATTATCCCTTAGTAACCCCTCAAATACTTTCCCAGCCACAGATGTTAAGCTCACAGGTCTATAATTCCCAGGCACAAATTTTAAACCTTTTTTTAAATATAGGGACCACGTCAGCTTTTCTCCAATCCTCTGGTACTATTCCTGAAAGAAAAGAATCTTGAAAGATTAAGAACAGAGGTTTACATATTTCAACACATAGCTCTCTTATTATTATTATTATTATTATTATTTTATAAAGCGCCAGCATATTCCGCAGCGCTGTACAATAAGCACAGTACAGACAGGGTTACAATACATTGAACAACATTTGACAAACAGTACAGGAGGAGATGAGGGCCCTATTCCCGTAGGAACTCACAATCTAGGAGGGTTGGGGTTGGAAACAGGAGGAGAGGACTGTAAGGTGAGAGTGATTGATGGTTGCGTCAGTGAGTTGGGTGGTAGGCTTCCCTAAATAGGAATGTTTTCAGGGAGCGTTTGAAGGAAGAGAAGTTAGGGGAAAGTCTGACAGCACGAGGGAGAGCGTTCCAGAGAGTGGGGGCTGCGCGTGAGAAATCCTGCAGTCTATCATGGGAAGAGGTGATGCGGGGAGAAGCTAGGCGCAGGTCACTGTTTGACCTTAGGGAGCGGGCTGGGGTGTATTTGGTGATTAGTGAGGACAGGTAGTGGGGCGCTGAGTTAGTGAGGGTTTTGTAGGTAAGGATAAGGATTTTGAACTTAATTCTGCAGTGGATGGGGAGCCAGTGAAGGGACTCGCAGAGGGGAGCGGCAGAGACAGAGCGGCGGGTGAGGTGAATTAGCCTGGCGGAGGCGTTCAGGATGGATTGTAGGGGGGAGAGGCGGGACAGAGGGAGGCCAGATAAGAGATTATTGCAATAGTCGAGTCGGGAGATTACCAGGGCGTGTATGAGTTGTTTTGTGGTGACAGCGGTAAGAAATGGCCGAATTCTGGAAATATTACGCAGTTGGTATCGGCAGGAGGAGGAAAGAGACTTGATGTGGGGGATGAAGGAAAGAGCAGAGTCCAGTGTAACTCCAAGACAGCGAACTTGGTTTGATGGGGAGATGGTGATACCCTCCACCGTGATAGAGAAGTCAGGAGGTGGGGAGGCATTAGAGGGAGGAATAAGTAGGAGCTCAGTCTTTGACATGTTGATCTTTAGGTGGTGGGAGGCCATCCAGGAGGAGATGCCAGATAAACAGTCACTGACTTTTGAAAGGACAGGGGGAGAGAGATCAGGGGTAGAGAGGTAGATCTGAGTGTCATCAGCGTAGAGGTGGTAATTAAAGCCAAAGCTGTTGATGATTTTGCCCAGGGAGGAGGTGTAGATGGAAAAGAGCAGAGGACCAAGGACAGAGCCTTGAGGTACACCAACAGATAGAGGCAATGAAGAGGAGGAGTTACCAGCAAAGGACACACAGAAGGACCTGTTGGATAAATAGGAGTCAACCCAAGCAAGTGCAGTGTCACCGAGACCCAGAGAGTTGAGGGTCTGTAGAAGGAGGGGGTGGTCAACAGTGTCAAAAGCAGCCGAGAGGTCAAGCAGGATGAGAATAGAATAGTGGCCGTGTTTTTTAGCAGTTAGGAGGTCATTGGTGACTTTGGTGAGGGCAGTTTCAGTTGAGTGTAGCGGACGGAAGCCAGATTGCAGGGGGTCAAGTAGGGAATTGGAGGACAGGAAGAGGGAGAGGCGGTTGAAGACTAGTTTTTCTAAGAGCTTTGATGTGAAGGGAAGCAGGGATACAGGGCGGTAGTTGGATATAGAGTTGGTGTCTAGGGATGGTTTCTTTAGTAAAGGGGTAACTAGCGCGTGTTTGAAGGCGGATGGAAAGGAGCCAGTGGAGAGAGATAGGTTGAAGATGTGTGTGAGAGCAGGGGTGAGGGAGGAGGAGAGGGGAGGAATTAGATGTGAGGGAATGGGGTCGAGCGGGCACGTGGTGCACGGGTACTCGTGGGTGAATTCCATCTGGCCCTGGGGCTTTATTCACATTCACATTGTTTAATTTCTGCAAAACCTTGTCCTGAGTCAACCAGTCACTTTGTATTAGTAAGTTTTTATTAATGAATTGCATGTCTCCTGTTATAGGTTTCTCTTTGATAAATACTGAAGAAAAATAATCATTTAAAATTTCTGCCTTATCCTGATCTTCAGTTAACAATAACCCTGACTCAGATTTTAGTGAACCTACATTTTCACTCTTGGGTTTTTTAGAATTTATGTACCTAAAGAATCTTTTAGGGTTGGTCTTGCTCTCTTTGGCTATTTCTTTTTCATTTTCTAGTTTAGCCCATCTAATTGCATTTTTACATGCTTTATTGGCTGCCCTATATGCTTTATAGGATGCCTCAGATTTATCAACCTTAAAAGCTTTAAATGCCTTCTTTTTATTTTTCATTTCCTTAGTTACCTTCCTACTAAGCCACATTGGTTTCAGTCTGTTTCTTTATATTTATTAACCAGTGGAATATATTGTGACGTGTACTTTTCTAGTGTTAGTTTAAAGATATTCCACGTATCCTCAGTGTTTTTCCCGTGAAAGAGTTTCTGCCAGTCAATGACATTGAGAGCTTCCTTTATTTTAATAAAGTTGGCCTTTTTAAAATTATATGTTTTAGCATGCCCCTTATGAATGTGTTTTTTTGAGTTTATTTCAAAAGTCACCAAAATACCAAATACCAAAACACATCTGCCCTTACAATTGCCCGGGGATCTCAGCCCACCAAAGCACCCTTAATCTGCAGCTACCAATGGCCCGGTGCTCCAAACTCACCAGCCGGCCCTTTAATCTAAACGGGATATGCAATAACAATTACCCGGGGCTCTCAGCCTACCCTCAAAAATCTCTCCTCCTCTTTACCCACGTGCAGCTCTCAAGACACAATATCAACACTGCACCACATTGCAATGCGATACCTCAATTCAATTACAAACAAACCAAATTGGTATCCAGTCCGCCGGGTCCAGTCACGTGCCAACCAGCAGCCATTGAGGTGCAACTAACTAGTTCTGTGCTTTAGGCGGCGGGTCCGGTACGGAGGTCCAGTACAGGGGTCCCCTTACCCAACTATGGTCAGGCGTTTCAATCAATACCGGTTTACAAAACAATATGGTACCTTTGCCAATCGCTGCGCCGAATGCTGTTTCCTCGGACTCGGTGGCATCTCAGCTTCCCGGGTCGGGAGTCCGTTTAGGACTAGTCGAGGTCCATGTCACAGGAAATCCCGCTTGGCGCCTTGCAGATGTCAGCTCACCTTCAACGGATGTCCAACCTTCGGGATCACTCGCACCTGCAGTCCACCGCTATGATGTCCAGCAGCCATTGCCAAACCGAAAGCGACTGGATCCCGGACGAGCCCCCAAAAAATGTTACCGGAATCCACCTGGCTCACTCGGGAGAAAGTCGGGCCGGGGTGGCTGACAATGACTGGCTGGACACGAGTCTCTTCAGGAAAGGCAAACTTTATTGTGACGTCACCAATGCTCAGATAGGATTGAATCGCAAAGACTGAGCCCCGAATACATTCCAACATAACATTTTATACAGGGGGGCGGAGCTGTGAGTGGATGAGTGTGGACGTGTTTCTGCGGAGCTCTCTGAAGACCTGGCCTTTCTGGCAATATTATATACGTCCCACCGTCCAGGAGAGCTGTTGCCTGGGTCATTTTAATTCCTGCTGTGCTGGAGCATCATTTATGGCCCGAGGCAACCCTCAATCTACCGTTTGTGGTGGAGTTTGAGCACACTGAAGATATTTGCGGCCTAGCCGGAGGTGGCCATCTTGGAAGCCTGTGCGGGAGTCGCCGACTCTCCCCCTGGGGTAATCTTACCTGATTTGAGGAGTGACCTGATGGCGGAGTGGATTGGCAGAGGGTCCTGCTTGATGGAGGGCCCCCACCAGCGGGATGTCGAAGCCTTAGTGGAGCCTGCTTCCTCTTCTGCGGTGACGGCTGTTATCGAGCGTCCTGATGTCTTGTGCCCGCTTACGAGGGGGGAGGTCTGGCGCCTCATAGCGGAGTTCCGCACGCTGTGGAAGGCGGATTTCCAGGAGGTGAGAGCTGCGGTTGTGGAGGTGAGCTCCCGGTTGGAGGCGGCCTCGTGTCGAGCTGTCGCAGACTGGCCAGAAGATACGTCGACCGTGGCCCTGGCAGCTGGCTGCTCTGCCGCAGAGGAGGATGGAGAGCGGTGCCCCGGGAGCGCCGGGACAATGCAGGACTCCAGGCTGCTGGCGGAGGATGATAAGTTGCATGCCGCAGCAGTCGGGCGGCCAGCTGAGACACTGATTGCCGAGACTGCGGTGTCTCTTGGAAATTTGGGCCTTTCTGCTGCGGAGGTCTGGCACCCTAACGTGACATCACGGGAGATGGTGATGCAGAGGATCTTTTCCCTTACACTTGGAGCGGACTGCTGTGGGATTTTCTTCCCCTGCGGAGCTAGTGGAGGGTGCAGGGAAATGTTGTGCCTTAGTTTCCCGATCGCTGGGCCTAAATGGTCCCCCTCGAGTTTCGTGACACTGGCTAAGGCCTATATGCTGGACTTCGGATGGATCGGCTAACGCTTTTCTTTTGACGAGACCCCCCCCATTTGATGCTGATGGTCTACCCCCCCTGATGACACCCCCTCACTGATGTCTGTGAATTAACCCCCCTTATTCATGTCTGCTATCTGTTCCTATCCTCTTACTTTTTGTTCCCCCCTTTTTATGTTCTCCTGACTGATTTTATGGTCATGCCTGCTGAATTTTTGGGTATAGTGGTGTTCGTCTGGTGTTCGTTTGGAGCACTGGGACTTAAGCCCCCTCTTCTTATTTTTTTTTTTTTTTTTTTGTGTAGGACATTGGGAAGCAGCCTGGGCGAGCCACTAGGGTGACTACCTAGGCTCTGTCCACCCTTTTGGCCCCAGGTCTCCCGGCCAAGTGGCCTCTTCCATGGCCCTCAGTTCCTTCAAGGTTGCCGGGGTGAGCCAGGAATACCACAATATATTTGGCAGTCCCTCACTACCCTTTCCCCCTCTCCTTTTTTTTTTTTTTTTTTTTCTTCTTTTTGTTTTCCTGGTGCCCCCCCAGCGAACTCCATCGCTCTGTTTTGCTCTTGCTGGATCGACCCTCCTGACGAGTTTATACATCCCCCCCTGTTATTGTATCCCCTCCCCCAATTTTTGATATTCTGCAGTTTCTTTTGAGATCCCCGTTTTATGTGATTTCTCTGAGCATGTCTTATCTGGCCCTGTGAGGCCACCTGGCTGGTCAGTCTGTGACCCTTCGTTTATTGCAAAATAAAATTTTGAAATACAAAAAAAAAAAAAAAACATTTTATACAGTGAATAGATAATCAGGTACATCCCAATTAGCCCACCCCACGGTGACACTCTCCCACCCCACGTGGGTCTGTACCTTCCCCTTTCGGAATACAAAGACATTCCACAAATTGGCAGTAAATCGTCAGCTTTCACATTATTATGACAATTGGATAATTTAACACTCGGCCAGATCCTGTCTGTGCCCACCTCCCTGTAGCTTGTTTGTGGTGTTTACTGATAAGCAGCCAGATGGCTTCACATCCATCTGTGTTCTTGTCCCTAGCTCTCTGACCTTGATGTAACTAATCTACATCCTGACACTTCTGCTAGTTTCTGCCCGGATGTTGCTAATTTAATTGCTCTGCCAGAGAATATCTGGAATGCCTGACTTCTATGCAAAGACACACTTCTAATTCAACTATTTCTCGCTATTTACATTTACGTGAACCAAAGTTTTGCTCAAGATGGCTGTCATCAGGGCCGTCTTTAGCACAGGGCAAAAGGGGCAGCTGCCCTGGGCCCAGTCAGTGTTATGGGGCCCAAAGCAGCTGCTCTTGAGCCCGCAAAAATAGTGGTGTCACAGGCTGCCTCCCCTCTGTGGTGATGGTGACAAGTGACCACAGCGAGGAGGTGAGGCCGCACGAGAGAGGGATGCATCTTGGGAGTTGCGTTTGGCTCCTCCCCCTTCTCTTCAACATGCAGTTCCCCCGCAAGAAGATCCTGGATTCAGGAAGCAGTGCTCTGCCCTGCCAGGCCAGCCTGTCTGAGAGACTACAGCAGCATGAAGTAAGAAGCAGGGCTCTGCTTACAAGACCCTCTGTTCCCCCACCCCTCCAGCTTGTCTATGTCACATGTTAATTTGTATATAGATGGTGTGTGTGTGTTGTGTAAATTATGTATATATATATATGTGTGTGTGTGATGTGTAGATTATGTATATATGTGTGTGTCTGTGTGATGTGTAGATTATGTATATATGTGTGTGTCTGTGTGATGTGTAGATTATGTATATATGTGTGTGTCTGTGTGATGTGTAGATTATGTATATATGTGTGTCTGTGTGATGTGTAGATTATGTAAATATGTGTGTGTGATGTGTAGATTATGTATATATATATATATATGTGTGTGTGATGTGTAGATTATGTATATATGTGTGTGTGTGTGATGTGTAGATTATGTATATATGTGTGTCTGTGTGATGTGTAGATTATGTATATATGTGTGTGTGTGATGTGTAGATTATGTATATATGTGTCTCTGTGTGATGTGTAGATTATGTATATATGTGTGTCTGTGTGATGTGTAGATTATGTATATATGTGTGTGTCTGTGTGATGTGTAGATTATGTATATATGTGTGTCTGTGTGATGTGTAGATTATGTAAATATATATGTGTGTGATGTGTAGATTATGTATATATGTGTCTCTGTGTGATGTGTAGATTATGTATATATATATATGTGTGTGTGTGTGATGTGTAGATTATGTATATATGTGTGTCTGTGTGATGTGTAGTTTATGTATATATAATGGGTGTTAGTGTAAATTGTGCATATATGATGTGTGTGATGTGTAGATTATGTATATATGTGTGTCTGTGTGATGTGTAGATTATGTATATATGTGTCTGTGTGATGTGTAGATTATGTAAATATGTGTGTGTGTGATGTGTAGATTATGTATATATATATATATATGTGTGTGATGTGTAGATTATGTATATATGTGTCTCTGTGTGATGTGTAGATTATGTATATATATATATATATATATATATATATATATGTGTGTGATGTGTAGATTATGTATATATGTGTGTCTGTGTGATGTGTAGTTTATGTATATATAATGTGTGTTAGTGTAAATTGTGCATATATGATGTGTGTGATGTGTAGATTATGTATATATATATGTGTATGTGTGTGATGTGTAGATTATGTATATGTGTGATGTGTAGATTATGTGTATATATATGTGTGTGTCTGTGTGTAGTTTATGTATATATAATGTGTGTTAGTGTAAATTGTGCACATGATGTGTGTGATGTGTAGATTATGTATATATATATGTGTGTGTGATGTGTAAATTGTGCACATGATGTGTGTGATGTGTAGATTATGTATATATATATGTGTGTGTGATGTGTAGATTATGTATATGTCTGTGTGATGTGTAGATTATGTATATGTGTGTGTGATGTGTAGTTTATGTATATATAATGTGTGTTAGTGTAAATTGTGCATATATGATGTGTGTGATGTGTAGATTATGTGTGTATATATGCTGTGGAAATGTGTGTGATGTAAATATCAAGTGTATATTATGCGTAAGTGTATATATATAATGTGGAAATGTGTATATGATGCAAGTCTGTATATGATGTATATATTATGTGTACATGTACAGTATATAGAATGTGTACATTGGATGTGTACGTGCACAAAGGATGTATATACACAATAGTACATATATATATATATATATTGTGCATGATGTGTACACACAGAGATATTGTGTTTTTCTCACAGTGTGTATTTAGGATGTGAAATTGTAAAAAAAAATTATAAAACAAATAAATAGGCTTGTTTCATAAAATGTAATCTGTGTGTTTTTTTTTTTTTAAGGATGGGATGGAGAGTAAAATTCCTATGGGGGGGCCCAAGAAAATGGTTGCCCAGGGTCCAGTCAATATTAAAGACGGCCCTGGCTGTCATGAACCATCATGGTGACCTATTTCGGGTCTGATTCCCTTACAAGTAAAATGAGAGAGCTCCACAGCAATAAACCTCACAGTAATGTGCGCCGTGTATTATGAGCATTCAATGTATGTTATATTAATGAGCATTCAATGTTATATGGGAGTACTGATTTATGAGTAAGAGTAGTTAAAAAAACCAAAAAACTTAAAACTCGGGGTGGGGGTGACACCATGAGTTACCGCACCGGGTGACACCAACCCTAGTGACGCCACTGTTCCTTATACTTTGCTGCATGCCACATTGTGGATTAATGTGATTCAAAAAAGTTCTTAATTTAAGAAAGTGTTAAGTAGTATACCCCAAGTTCTTTTTGTGTTTGCAGAAAGTCTGGTTGGATATATGTATATATCTATCCTATAAAACAATAAGGGCTGGCGTGTCCGTCGCCAAAACCCTACTGCGCATGCGCGCGCAACCTGCGGCGGTTGGCTGCCCGCGCATCCAACGGCCGTGGCACGCGCACAGCCGGCGTGCGAGAGGGACAAAACAAATCCGATCCATTGGAGAGGCGCACAGTACAGCGCCTCTCCAATGGATCGGATTTGTTTTCTGCATCTCCTCCTTGCCGGCCTCCATCTCCTCCTTGCCGGCCTCCATCTCCTCCTTGCCGGCCTCCATCTCCTCCGTGCCCGGCCTGCCATATTACCAGTCTGCCATGCCTGCCATGCACAATACCAGTCTGCCATGCACAATACCAGTTCCCAGCCATATTACCAGTCTGCCATGCAAAATTCTCTGCCTGTTGAGGTGGTTGGGTCAGAGTCTGTACAGACTTTTAAAAAACGACTGGATGACTTCCTGCAGACACAGAATATTAAGGGTTATAATATTTAATATGTGGGTAAAAGCTTCTTGATCCAAGGAGAAATCTGACTGCCATTCTGGGGTCAAGAAGGAATTTTTTCCCAGTATGTTGCATATTGGCAAGCATTTCAGACTGGGTTTTTTGCCTTCTTTTGGATCAACAGCAGTAGGTTATGTGGGAGAGGCTGAACCCGATGGACGCATGTCTTTTTTCAGCCTATATAACTATGTAACTATGTAAAATACCAGTCTGCCATGCACATTACCAGTCTGCCATGCACATTACCAGTCTGTCATGCACAATAATAGTTCCCAGCCATATTACCAGTCTGCCATGCACAAAACCAGTCTGCCAGCCATATTACCAGTTCGGCAGCCATATTACCAGTCTGCCATGCACAATACCAGTTCGCCAGATATATTACCAGTCTGCCATGCACAATACCAGTCTGCCAGACATATTACCAGTCTGCCAGCCATATTACCAGTTCGCTAGCCATATTACCAGTTCGCCAGCCATATTACCAGTCTGCCATGCACAATGCCAGTCTGCCATGCACAATGCCAGTCTGCCAGCCATAACACCAGTGTCTCATAATACCAGTGTGCCTAAATACCAGCCTGCCATGCCATGCATACCACGTGCCATTAAATATACGATTAATGTATACGCTACAAAAAAAATGCCTGCCCAAGCCCAACACAATCTAAGGGGCCCCATGAGCTTACAATCTAAGGGGCCCCATGAGCTTACAATCTAAGGGGCCACATGAGCTTACAATCTAAGGGCCCACATGATCTTACTATCTAAGGGGTCCCACGAGTTTACAATCTGAGGGGTCCCACGAGTTTACAATCTGAGGGTCCGGTTCCCGTGAGCTTACAATCTAAGAGGGAAGAGGAACCTACTCTAATATATAAATTCCTTTGTAATGCGCTGTCAGCTGTGTGCGCACCCATCACAGCTGCTCAGTCGGCCCTCCTGTTGCGGATGGGATGGCGATGGACGTGTTACAAACGTATTTATATAGAGAGATACTCTTGGATAGGACATTGGAAAAAAAACTATGTGGACTTGAATTCTGACCTGGCGACAACAACAATAGACTGCCCTCTGGGCAGGCTTTCCACCTAGTATATATATATTGTACTAATAAGGGGGTCCTTTATGAAGGTTGCGAAATGCCGAAAAGAAGGCTTTTGCCCGCTGCTTTGCTCGCGTGGATTTTAGAATTTGTTAAAATTGTTTTTTAAAAGAAACTTGAGGTTTTTTTGGTAGAACCCCCCTTTCCCCCCCACTTGGGATTTTTGGAAAATTGTAAAACACGTGTTTTTTTTTTTTCAAGAAGAATGTAAGTGCCACACCTTTGGTTTTTGAAATATAGGTATAGTGATAAAAGTATTCACTTCCCTTTCCCCCACCCCCTTAACTGGATTTTTGGAAAATGGTAAAACATGTTTTTGGGTTTTTTTGCACAAAGATTGTAAATATCGAATTTCACACCTGTAACATCATTGGTTTTTGAAATATAGGTATAGTGGTAAAGGTATTCATCCCCCTTTTTGCCCCCCCACTGGATTTTTGGAAAATGGTAAAATACGTGTTGTTTTATTTTCAAGACGAATCTAAATGCCAATTTTCACGTCTGTAACATCTTCTGTTTTTGAAAAGTCATCCTGTTGAAAAGTTTTCACCCCCCTTTTTTCACCCATCATGTGGGATTCTTGGAAAATGGTAAAACATGTGTTTTTTATTTTATCAAGAAGATTGTAGTGCCAGATTTCACACCTGTAACATCTTTGTTTTTTGGAAATATAGGTATACTGATAAAAGTATTCAACCCCCCTTTTTTTCCCCTCCCACTGGATTTTTGGAAAATGGTAAAATAGGTGTTTTTTAGTTTCTCAAGACTAATCTAAATTCCAATTTTCACGTCTGTAACATCTTCTGTTTTTGAGATGTAGGTATCCTGATTAAAAGTATTCACCATCCTTTTTTTTACCCCCCCACTTGGATTTTTGGAAAATGGTAAAACACGTGTTTCTTTATTTTCAAAAGATTGTAATTACCAAACTTCACACCTATAACATCTTGGTTTTTGAACTATAGATATACTGATAAAAGTATTCAGACCCCTTTCCCTCGACCCCCCCCCTTATTTGGATTTGTGGAAAATGGCAAAACACATGTTTGTTTGTTTTCACGAAGATTGTAAATACCAAATTTCACACCTGTAACATCTTTGGTTTTTGAAATATAGGTATACTGATAAAAGTATTCAACCCCCCTTTTTTCCCCCCTCCCACTGAATTTTTGGAAAATGGTAAAAAAGGTGTTTTTTTTGTTTCTCAAGACAAATGTAAATACCAATTTTAACGTATGTACCATCTTCTGTTTTTGAGATATAGGTATCCTGTTTAAAAGTATTCAGCCCCTCTTTTTTTCACCCCCCCATTTGGGATTTTTGGAAAATGGTAAAACACCTGTTTTTATTCTTCAAGAAGATTGTAAATACCAAATTTCACACCCATAACATCTTCGGTTTTTGAAATATAGGTATACTGATAAAAGTATTCAACCCCCCTTTTTGCCCCCGCAAGGAATTTTCAGGACATGGTAAAATACGTGTTGTTATATTTTTCAAGACGCATTAAATGCCAATTTTCAGGTCTGTAACATTGTCTGTTATCCTGTTTAAAATATTTCAAATATTCAACCCCCTTTTTTTGGCCCCCACTTGGATTTTTGAATAACGGTAAAATACGTGTTTTTTAATTTTTCAAGACGAATCTAAATACCGATTTTCACATCTGTAGCATCTTCTGTTTTTGAGCTACAGGTATCCTGTTTAAAATATTCACCCTTTTTCACCTTTATGGGTGGATTTTCCAAAAATCCTTCCTTAGTGGGCGCCTACATCATAAAAACAGTGCACCTTCAAAATTTCACGTTCCTAGGTTAAACGGTTTCAGCTGGGCATTGATGAGTCAGTCAGCCAGTCAGTCAGGACTTTCGCGTTTATGATAAAAGTATTCAATCCCCCTTTTTGCCCCCCCCCAGGAATTTTCATAAAATGGTAAAATACGTGTTTTTTTATTTGTCAAGATGAATCTAAATACCAATTTTCACGTCTGTACCATCTTCTGTTTATAACATATAGGTATCCTGTTTAAAATATTTTAAATATTCAACCCCCTTTTTTTGCCCCCAGGTTGAATTTTTGAAAAACGGTAAAATACGTGTTTTTTTATTTTTCAAGAAGAATTTTCACATTTGTAACATCTTCTGTTTTTAAGATATAGGTATCGTGTTTAAAATATTCAACCCCCTTTTTCACCCCCTTAGGGGCTGAGTTTCCAAAAATCCTTCCTTAGTGGATGCCCACATCATAAAAACAGTGCACCTTCAAAATTTCACGTTCCTAGGTTAAACGGTTTCAGCTGGGCGTTAATCAGTCAGTCAGTCAGTCCTTTCGCATTAATATATATAGACGTATTTAACCCCCATTTTGGCCCCCCATGGAATTTTCAGAAAATGGTAAAATACATGTTTTTTTATTTTTCAAGACGAATCTAAATATCGATTTTTACGTCTGTAACATCTGATTTTGAGCTATAGGTATCCAGTTTAAAATATTCAACCCCCTTTTTCACCCCCTTAGGGGCGGAGTTTCCAAAAATCCTTCCTTAGTGGGTGCCCACATCATAAAAACAGTGCACCTTCAAAATTTCATGTTCCTAGGTTAAACGGTTTCAGCTGGGCGTTGATGAGTCAGTCAGTCAGGACTTTCGCGTTTATGATAAAAGTATTCAACCCCCCTTTTTGCCCCCCCAAGGAATTTTCAGAAAATGTTAAAATACATGTTTTTTTATTTTTCAAGAAGAATCTAAACACCGATTTTCACATCTGTAAAATCTTCTGTTTTTAAGATATAGGTATCCTGTTTAAAATATTTAAAATATTCAACCCCTTTTTCGCCCCCCAGTTGAATTTTTGAAAAACGGTAAAAAATTTTTTATTATTTCTCAAGACGAATCTAAATACCGATTTTCACATCTGTAACATCTTCTGTTTTTGAGATATACAGTGGCAAGAAAAAGTATGTGAACCCTTTGGGATTACGTGGAGTTTTGCATGAATTGGTCATATAATGTGCTCTGATTTTCATCTAATTCACAACAATTTGAAAAACACAGTCTGCTTAAAATAATACAACACAAACATTATATGTTTTCATGTGTTTATTGAACATAACATGTAAACATTCACAGTGCAGGGTGGAAAAAGTATGTGAACCCCTAGCCTAATGACTTCTCCAAGAGCTAATTAGAGCCAGGAGTGAGCCAACCTTGAGTCCAATCAGTGTGATATTATTGGATGTGTTGCTGAAAGCTGTCCTGCCCTTTAAAAAACACACACCAGTTTTGGATTTACTGGTTTCAAGAAGCACTGTCTGATGTGAATCATGCCTCGCAGAAAAGAGCTCTCAGAAGACCTACGATCAAGAATTGTTGACTTACATGAAGCTGGAAAATGTTACAAAAGTATCTCCAAAAGCCTTGATATTCATGTGTCCACGGTAAGACAGACTGTCTACAAATGGAGAAAGTTCAGCACTGTTGCTACTGTCCCTAGGCGTGGTCGCCCTGTAAAGATGACTGCAAGAGCACAGCGCAGAATGCTTAATGAGGTAAAGAAGAATCCTAGGGTGTCAGCTAAAGAAATCTCTGGCACATGCTAACATTTTTGTTGACACATCTACAATAAGAAAAACATTAAACAAGAATGGAGTACATGGGAGGACACCACGGAGGAAGCCATTGCTGTCCTAAAAAAATATTGCAGCACGTTTGAAGTTTGCAAAAGAGCACCTGGATGTTCCACAGCACTACTGGCAAAATATTCTGTGGACAGATGAAACCAAAATTGAGTTGTTTGGAAAAACACACAACATATGTGTGGAGAAAAAAAGGCACAGCACACCAACATCAAAACCTCATCCCCACTGTAAAACATGGCGGAGGGAGCATCATGGTTTGGGGCTGCTTTGCTGCCTCAGGGACTGGACAGATTGTTGTCATTGATGGAAAATGAATTCCAGAGTTTATCAAGACATTTTGCAGGAAAACGTAAGACCATCTGTCCGTCAACTGAAGCTCCGCAGAGGATGGGTGATGCAACAGGACAATGACCCAAAGCATACAAGTAATTCAACAAAAGAATGGCTTCAACAAAACAAAATACGCCTTCTGGAGTGGCCCAGTCAGAGTCCTGAACTCAACCCGATTGAAATGCTGTGGCATGACCTTAAGAGAGCGATTCACACCAGACATCCCAAGAATATTGCTACACTGAAACAGTTTTGTGAAACATAGAAACATAGAAAGATGTCGGCAGATAAGAACCTTTCGGCCCATCTAGTCTGCCCAATTACATGGATACTTTACTTGGATTTATCTTTTGTTTAGGATAGCCTTATGCCTATCCCATGCTTGCTTAAATTCAATTACTGTTTTGGCCTCTACCACTTCAACTGGAAGACTGTTCCATGTATCCACCACCCTCTCAGTAAAATAATGCTTCCTGATGTTACTTTTAAACCTTTGCCCCTCTAATCTAAGACTATGTCCTCTTGTTTTGCTACTTTGTTTCCTTTTAAATATACTCCCTTCCTCTACCTTGTGGATTCCCTTTACGTATTTAAATGTTTCTATCATATCTCCTCTGTCTCGTCTTTTTTCCAAGCTGTACATGTTAAGATCATTAAGCCTTTCCTGGTAACTTTTCTCCTTCAAGCCGTACACCATTTTAGTAGCCCTTCTCTGAACTCTCTCTAAGATGTCTATATCCTTCTGGAGATACGGTCTCCAGTACTGCACACAGTACTCCAAGTGAGGTCTCACCAGTGCTCTGTACAGTGGCATGAGCACTTCCCTTTTCCTACTGCTAATACCTCGCCCTACACAACCAAGCATTCTGCTAGCATTTCCTGCTGCTCTATTACATTGACTACTTACCTTAGATCCTCTGAAATAATAACCCCTAAATCCTTTTCCTCAGATGTTGAGGTTAGGACTGTATCAAATATTCTATATTCAGCCCTTGGGTTTTTACGTCCCAGGTGCATTATCTTGCACTTATCCACATTAAAACTCAATTGCCACAGCTCCGACCATTTTTTTAGTTTACCTAAATCATTTGTCATTTGGCTGATCCCTCCAGGAACGTCAACCCTGTTGCAAATCTTTGTGTCATCAGCAAAAAGACATACTTTTCCATTAATACCTTCTGCAATATCACTAACAAAAATATTAAATAGAATGGGTCCAAGTACTGACCCCTGAGGTACCCCACTGGTAACAAGACCATGCGCCGAATAAACTCCATTTACCACAACCCTCTGTTGCCTGTCACTCAGCCACTGCCTAATCCATTCAACAATATTGGAATCCAAGCTCAAAGATTGCAATTTATTGATAAGCCTTCTATGCGGAACAGTATCAAAAGCCTTACTGAAATCTAAATAAGCAATGTCTACTGCACCACCTGTGTCTATTATTTTTGTTACCCAATCAAAAAAATCAATAAGATTAGTTTGGCATGATCTCCCTGAGGTAAACCCATGTTGTTTCTGATCCTGTAATCTATGTGTTTTTAGATGTTCAACAATCCTTTCCTTTAACATGGTTTCCATTAATTTCCCCACTACTGACGTAAGACTAACTGGCCTATAGTTCCCAGATTCCTCCCTACTACCCTTCTTGTGAATGGGCACAACATTTGCTAAATTCCAGTCTTCTGGGACGACTCCCGTTAGCAAGGATTGGTTAAATAAATCTGTTAACGGTTTTGCTATTACATCCCTGAGCTCTTTTAATAATTTAGGATGGATCCCATCAGGCCCCATTGATTTATTTGTCTTTACTTTAGACAGCTGCTGTAGAACCTCCTCCTCTGTAAACTGATATGTAATTGTCTCGTTAGTGTTTCCTCCTAACTGAGGTCCCTTTCCTTCCTTTTCTTCTGCAAAGACTGAACAAAAATATTCATTGAGGCAGTCAGCGAGACTTTTATCCTCTTCTACATACCTTCCTTCCTTTGTTTTTAATCTAACTAATCCTTGTTTTACTTTTCTTTTCTCGTTTATGTATCTAAAAAATGTTTTGTCCCCCTTTTTTACTGACTGAGCTATTTTCTCTTCTGCGTGTGCTTTGGAAGCTCTTATAAATTGCTTTGCCTCTTTCTGCCTAATCTTATAGGTTTGCCTATCTTCTTCACTCTGAGTTGTTTTATAATTATTGAATTATTGAAGATAATGAGTGAAGAGGAGTGGTCCAAAATTACTCCAGATCGTTGTGCAGGTCTGATCTGCAACTACAGGAAACGTTTGGTTGAGGTTATTGCTGCCAAAGGAGGGTCAACCAGTTCTTAAATCCAAAGGTTCACATACTTTTTCCACCCTGCACTGTGAATGTTTACTTGTTCTGTTCAATAAAAACATGAAAACATATAATGTTTGTGTTGTATTATTTTAAGACTGTGTTTTTCAAATTGTTATGACTTAGATGAAGATCAGAGCACATTTTATGACCAATTCATGCAAAACTCCACGTAATCCCAAAGGGTTTACATACTTTTTCTTGCCACTGTAGGTATCGTGTTTAAAATAGTCAACCCCCTTTTTCACCCCCTTAGGGGCGGAGTTTCCAAAAATCCTTCCTTAGTGGGTGCCTACATCATAAAAACAGTGCACCTTCAAAATTTCACATTCCTAGGTTAAATGGTTTCAGCTGGGCGTTGATGAGTCATTCAGTCAGTCAGTCAGGACTTTCACGTTTATATATATAGATATGGCTTTAAAACGCGTTTAAACATGATGAGCGAATCCGGTAAAAATGAGCTCAGTACACAGGCGTGAAATGGCTCAGCAGCGAAAGGGTTAATATATATTTTTTTTTCTGATGATTTTCTTTCTGATAGTTGTTTTTTAGTATAAAATTGTTTATTTTTCTGATTTTATTGTTTTTATTATTGTCTCTCCCATGCCGGGAGAGCTTTTTTAGGATTCTGGGCGATTCCTACTCTCTGACAACAAAAGGTTAAAAAGTTGTTTACTTGACTGAACTCCCCCTAATGATCAGCGGGAGCATGCGTCGCCACACGGAGGATGGATATGTGTCTCCGTGCTATGCTTTCGCTTTAAGGACTCCGAGCAATGAGATGGTCCGATATGCTAGAAGAATTCCGGTTTCGTGCGTTTCATCCATTGCGCACGTCCGGAAGTGCTGACGGACCAGCAAGGCTGCTGATTGTATAATCAATTATGTCCTGTTAAGTGTTCCAACATTTAGTATTTAAGAACAAGGAGGGAGATGGGTTATAGGGATGAGCTGTTTGGTTCGATCAGTTCGGAGTTCAATTGGAACATCGCCTGTTCGCATGTTCGCGAACTACGAAAATTTCCGCGTGCTCGCTGCATGTTCGACCAAAATGGACCACAATGCACTTTTTCCACTGGCCTGAAGTTTGTAATTGGTAGCCACAGTTTAGGTGCAAGACAGGTGCAAGACTATGCCAATCACGGCTCAAATTTTGCCCAATCACGGGCTCACAGAGCTATGTCCCGCAGCACACTATATAAGGTGTCCCTTGCAGCCCCAGCACGTGTTTTTTTGAGAGGAGATTGTTCTGTTAGAGTGCATAATCTGCCAGTCTGCCACCAGCTATTGGGGGGGTTCTCACTTCTACAAAATATATGGGAATTGTTGTAATCTGTGTGTTCTCACTGCCAGCAGCTATTGTGGGGGTCTCACTTCTAGAAGATATCTGGGAATTGTTGTAATCTGTGTGTTCTCACTGTCACTGGCTGCCAGCTATCAGGGTGTCTCACTGAGTTATACCAGAGTTCTGGAAATCTCCAATTTTTATAACAGAGTTGAATCAGAGTTCTGTATATCACTCACCATGTCAGAAAGACCAAAAAGGACAGGCAGACGCTCCCAGACACAGATAAGAGGGCAAGCAGCCTCTGTGTCGGGAGGCTGTGCCTCTGGTCGTCGTGGACGTGATGCATCCTCTGCAGAGGCATGCTTGTCCTTTCTAACTGGTGCTGCCGTCTTAAGCAGAAGCGACATACAGAGGATTTGGTGGATTGGCTAACAATGCCATCCGAGTCCTCCGAGTCCTCTGCCAGCCAGGCTTGTAGTGCTTTACAGTCCACCTCAGCTGCCAAAGCATCTAATGCAGCCTCCATGTCCACAGCTACTCCTGCCATAGCCTCACTATCACACACGGAGGAGTCAGCTGAATTGTTTGACTACAATGACAGTGACATACTGCTTGAGGATGCTCAGCAACTACAGTGCTCTGATTCAATCTCTGAGGTTGAGGAAGGGAATATAATCAACTTAGAGGAAGGGGGTGCCAGTGATGACACACAAATAACTGGCACTCATGTTGCCCCAGCAGCTGCAGCATACTGCCAAGTTGGCTCCAGTGACGAGGAGATAGGGGGTGATGACAATGATGATGAGGTCACTGTCTCCACCTGGGTGCCTGATCGAACAGAGGAGTCAAGTGAGGAGGAGGAGGAGGCACAACAAACACGAGGCACAACGTCCTCTATGACCAACCGTAGCACTAGCCAGTCCAAGGCATCAGATGCCAGAGCTGCTCAGGTGCAGAGCGCTGTTGTCTCAAAGCACACATCCAGGAACTCTGCTGTCTGGGAGTTCTTTAAGAAATGTGCAGCAGACCGCACCGTTGCTATTTGTAATCTATGTCAGATGAAGATCAAGCGTGGGAAAGACACCGGACGCTTGGGTACCACGTGCTTGAGGCGACATATGACCACCTGCCACGCATCCCATTGGCGCAACACTTTGTGTAGGTCCTCCTCCTCACCTGTCTCTACCCCCACTATATGTCCTGCCATGTCATTGACTCCAACCTCCACTGACAGGGATGATGCTACAGTAATGGATGTACCAGGTCCTTCCTCACAATGTGACAGCATCCCATCAGTTGAAGATTTACGCAGCCAGATTACATTGCCCCAGCTGCTGCAGCATAAGAAAAAATATAGTCCCAACCATTCCCAAGCACAGCGTCTAAATGCCAGCTTAGCAAAATTACTCGCATTGCAGCTGCTGCCTTTCCAGCTGGTGGACTCTGCTCCCTTCCTTGAATTTGCTGAATGTGCTGTACCACGGTGGCAGGTTCCAAAATGCCATTTCTTTTCACGGAAGGCCATTCCAGCACTATACAAGCACGTGGAAGAAAATGTTATGGAGTCATTGGGAAAAGCAGTCAGCAGCTTGCTGTGACCTTGGACACGTGGTCCAGCAAGCATGGACAGGGCCGTTACATTTCCTTCACGCACACTGGGTAACTTTGATTGCAGCTGGGAGGGATCTAAGACGGGGCTCTGTGCTGGAGCTTGCTCAACAACCACGCCTCCAGAAAGCTGCTTGTATGAGGTCTGTTTGCTCCACCACCACCTCTCCCTCTTTCTCCTCCTCCTTCTCTGGCGAAGTGGCAGTTAAACCGACGCATGACAGGGGCTACGCAATGGCTCAAGCAAAAAGATGCCATACTGTGCTTGAGCTGGTTTGTTTAGGGGACAGGAGCCACACCGGCCAGAAATTCTGTCAGCTCTGCAGGGGCAGGTGCAGAGATGGTTAACACCACGCCAGCTTCAGCTGGGAGTGGTCGTCTGTGATAATGGCAGCAACCTTCTCTCCGCCTTACGCCAGGGTAAGTTGACGCATGTACCATGCCTAGCACACATCCGAAATCTGGTGGTACAGCGTTTCCTAACCAGGTACCCAGGGCTGGCAGAGCTTCTCTGCCAGGCCAGAAAAGTCTGCAGCCACTTCAGATGGTCATTCCCAGCAAGTGTTCACCTGGCAGAAATTCAAAGAGAATTCCACCTTCCCACAAACCGTCTGATCTGTGACATGCCCACCAGGTGGAACTCGACATTAGCAATGCTGCAGAGTCTGCACAAGCAGCAGAGAGCCATCAACGAGTACCTGTGTGAGTATGACACAAGGACAGGTTCAGGTCAACTTGTTTCCCCCCCCCCGCAGTGGCTGATGATCAAGGATGCATGGACTGTACTGTCACCATTTGAGGTGGCAACGAGGATGGTGAGCAGGGACAGTGCATGCATCAGTGACACAATTCCTTTAGTGTTCCTGCTGGAGCACACTCTGCGGGGAATTATAGATGTGGCTCTAGAGGCAGAGCAGCGGGAGGAAGAGGAGGCCTTCCCTAGCTCTCAAGGCTCCAGTCTTTACGCAGACAGCATTCCTGCGGGTCCTCAGATCAGACCGGAGGATGAGGAGGAGGAGGAATATTTAAGTAGTGGGGGCATTGAAGGTGGGAATTCCTCAAGGGAGGGTTTTGTGTGCCCAGAAACCCAAGGACTAGTACGTGGCTTGGAGGAGGAAGTGCACGATGGGGTCATCCCTCATTGACCAGGAAGACTCGGAAGCTAATGCCACCTCCAACCTACGCTGCATGGGCTCCCTTATCCTGCAAAGCCTGGTAAAGGACCCCAGGATTCGTGCTATTAAGGAGAGGGATCATTACTGGATGGCAAGCCTTCTTGATCCACGATACAAGGGTAAAGTTGCAGAGCTCATCCTGCCCTCACAGAGGGAGCACAGGATGAAAAAACTTGAGGACACTCTAAAGTGACACTTGTGTAACACCTTTACAGGCACTGGTTGGTTACCAAGTGATGACACAGGTGCTTCTGAGGCTACGGATGATCAGAGGAAGAGCGGTGAAGGCCGGGGCCTCTTGAATGATGCCTTTTTAAATTTGCTTAGTCCACAATGCCCAGGGACGTCAAATGTAGACACCCATTGCCAGCGTCTTCACCGTATGGTGCAGGACTACCTAGGGGCAAGGGCAGACCTGGATACCTTTCCAGCAGATGATCCACTGGCTTACTGGGTGTTGAGATTGGATCACTGGCCAGAACTTAGCCAATATGTAATGCAGCTACTAGGTTGCCCTTCATCCAGCGTGCTTTCTGAAAGGACGTTAAGTGCCGCTGGAGGTTTTGTCACAGACAAAAGAGTGCGTCTGTCCACCGACTCTGTAGACCGGCTGACATTTATAAAAATGAATCAGTCCTAGATCAGCAGCTATCAATCCCCTGATGCTGATGTAACTGAATAGATCTCTTCTGCATTCACAAAACCTGCATTCACAAATACCACAAAGGGGTTACGGTGTGAAGGCACTTGCTGCCACCAAAGGCACAATATTTGGGTGCACTGACGCCTTTACCAGATTCATATCATTTTAATATTAGACCGCAGGGTCCAACTCTGCACTCTTCCACAATACCACAGAGGGGTTACTTACGGTGTGAAGGCACTTGCTGCCACCAAAGGCACAATATTTGGGTGCACTGACGCCTTTACCAGATTCATATCTTTTTAATATAGGACCGCATGGTCCAACCCTGCACTCTTCCACAATACCACAGACGGGTTACAGTGTGATGGCACTGTTGCCAACACTAAAGGCCCAATTTTAAAGCACCTGTTGTTACTTTCATACAAAGCCTGTATAAGTTTCACCATAACTTAGCCAAAAAATCACTAAACTTGTTCTGTGTGTCCTAAAATGTCTTTTCATACAGGCTGCCGTCCCAAGCAGTTGTTTATGAATAGATTAAAGGAAAACCGTTTACAGTCATTTGAAATGTCATTTTTTTGTTTTTATATGTTTCTATACATCCTACAACTCCGCCACTTCACGGGCAGGTTATGGGGACCTCCTAGGCACGATATTTGAAGGAATTTTTCTTTTTTATTTTTAACCCTTATTTCATGGAAAACTCACTGTTCCTTTAAAAACGTTTTTTTAAAACTTTTTGTCCTTGTTTCCTGTCCCCCAGGGCACTACCCGGACCCCCATACACCTTTTATACATGCATATATGCCCTTTTGGAGGGCACTCTAAAAATCAAACTTTTGAGTCCCATTGACTTGCATTGAGTTTGGTTCGTGTTCGAGTTCGAACTCGAACTTTTGAAATTGTTCAAGGTCGAATGCGAACCGAACACGGGGGTGTTTGGCTCATCACTAATGGGTTATATGTGTTTGTTTTTCCCCGATGAAGTCTATCTTTTGTATGGACGAAACGTGTTCCCGGGCGTGTTCCCCACAGAGGTTTTAGACATACCCAAGGCTGGGCAACGACTCTGTTCTGAGCTCAGGCTCTGAGTCTGTTTGACCCACCCTCGTCTGTACCTCCTACCCATTGCCTGTGGGATTTCCCCCCCGTAACGGGTTTTGTTTTGGTTTTCTGTTTTCCTTTTTAGCCCCCCTCTTTTTCCCTTCTACCTTTGTTGGATGTTCCCCGTCCTCCCTTCCTTCCCCACCCACCTGACTCATACTCCACTGATTGCCCCCCCCCCCAGTCTGCACAGTGCACTGACGATGTCTGACTCAATACCGACCTGCCTCACACTGCTATCCATTAATGCCTGGGGCCATAATAAGCCAGAGAAAAGATTGCATGCCCTTCGCGATTTTAGGACAGCCCATGCGTCTGTTGTATATCTACAGGAGGGATCTGCACCTTCTCTATCTAACCGCTCGTTTCCCCTGGGGTACTTCAGCAACAACACTGAGGCCAAATCTAAAAGGACTGCTATACTGTTGAATAAATTGGTTCCTTTTGAACATGCTGCAACCCTGATGCACGAAGGCGGCCGGTATGTTCTCGTGAAGGGGACGATTTTAGATTGCATGTATACGTTCGCTAACATTTATGCCCCGAATAGGAACCAACGCAGATTTTTGAACAGGTTATTGGAGGTGATCTCGGGATTCACGGAGGGATGTTTGATACTAGGCGGGGGACTTTAACCTTCCGCTAGACCCCCGCATGGATTGCTCCTCGGGACACTCTGTAGTTCCCACACACGTTATACGCCGCATTAAGACACTATTGCATACTGAACGTTTGGTGGATTGCTGGCGAGCGTTCCACCCCGAGGGCAAGACTACACTTTCTTTTCTCACCTAGCCCAGGTATACTCACGCCTTGACTACTTTTTTCTGCCTCACTACTTCTTACCTGACCTCCGCTCGTTCAGATAGGCGACATCACTTGGTCCGACCATGCTCCGGTCACGCTGCACATAGACCCCCCCTTTACAGGTCCCACGCCCCCACGTGGCGACTTAATGACTTTTTGCTATCTGACCCGGTAATTGCTTTTTCATACAAAAGGCCTCTGCCCTTAAGCTACAGCGACAACTCTGACATGACCACCCGAGTACACCGACTGGATCTCTACACAAGGACACGCTGGACCCGGGACTTTTGGCTCACCTAACACAGGTGCGAAGGGACCTCTTGGCGCTACTTAACTCATAGCATCACAAGCAATGCTTGTGCTCCAAAACTTTATTTTATGGTCATGGGGACAAAAGTGGTCGCTTACTGGCTACGTAAACGCAGAGCGGCTTCTTACATTGCAAAAATCCGAGACTCCCAACAACGAATGCAACACCTATCCGCCCAAATTCAAACATTATGAATCCCTTTACAACCTCCCTGCCCCAGAGTCAGCCTGCAGGCTATCGGTTCTCCGACAGCATTCAGGACTACTTGTCCAGCTCGCAGCCCCAGAAGGTCTCGCGGTTGTCCACCAAACTCCTAGAATCCCCCCTTACGATAGAGGAGCTGTCGGAAGCCATTAAATCATATAATTCGGGGAAGTGCCCTGGCCCTGACGGTCTCCGCTTATCTTACTACAAACGCTTTCAGGGTCTCCTCTCAGCCCACTTCCTTGCAGCACTCAACTCCATCCCTGAGGGCCACTTGATCCCCACCCAGACCCTGGCTGCCAACATCTCCCTGTTCCCTGAGGGCACACTGAGAATTTCCACCCCATCTTCCGCCTTTATTGCGATTTAAAAAACTCTTTGCCAAAATCCTGGCATCCCGCTTGCTCCCCCATGTCCCAGCTCTTGTGCACCCGGACCAGGTGGGATTTGTCCCGGGCCGAGAGGTGGTGCTGATACATTGGGCCAGGCGCAGGGGCGAGGAACTAATTCTGCTATCTACGGACTCAGAAAAAGCTTTTGACAGGGTTAATTGGGAACTTTTATTTACCACCCTATCCCACCTTGGCCTAGGCCCTCACCTCTGCGCATGGATGCGGGTGCTGTACATTATTCCCACTGCTCGGATTTGTGTTAATGGTGTGTACACCTCTCCCTTCTGTATCCGGAATGGGACGCGTCAGGGATGCCCACTCTCCCCTCTGTTGTTCACGCTGGCCCTTGAGCCCTTCCTCAATTCTATCCGCTCCAATCCTGACATAACGGGTATGCAGGTCGGACCCACTGAACACAAGGTCGCGGCATACGCAGACGACCTTCCGTTCTTTGTAACCAAACCCGAAACCACTTTACCCAATGTACACGCAGCATTTCGCCTTTACGGTTCCCTCTCTAACCTTAAAATAAACTTCTCCAAATCCCATATTCTTAATGTTTCCTTGCCCCCACTAGAGTGCGTCACCTGAGCCCTAGCTTCCTATTCCAATGGACTGACACCAGTATTAAATACCTGGGAATCTGGCTTACCTCGGACCACACCCGCCTCTTCCATGATAACTTTTTGCCTATCCTCGATTCCTTGACTAAAAATCGGAAGGAATGGGATTACCCACATATATTCTGGCTGGGATGGGTGCAGGTTATCAAAATGAATCTGCTTCCCTGCCTATTGTATCTATTTCAAACTATCCCCATTGCTATCCCTGCTCTGTATTTTCGCTCTCTCCGTACACTGTTGCTTTCTTACATATGGCGTGGTGCCCGCCAAAGACTACGGTTCCAGACTCCGACCTTACCTAAACTGGATTTTGCCCTTTACTACAGGGCGTGTCATCTTCTAAGGGTGGTGGATTGGATGAGACGGGGGACTCCCAGACTTTGGGGGGAGGTGGAGGGTGCAGAGGCAGGGGTCCCGATAGCGACTTTGCCTCGACTGCAGGGCTTGTGCCTGACAAGACGCCTGTACTTTGTGTCTGTGACCCTCCGACACCACCTTATGTGACCTCTGGGACTGTCTTCTGACCCTGCGTCTATGACTTATTTCACGGACTTTCCCCCCCAGACGAGACCCCGCAGCACTCCACACCATACTGAAACACGACATTCCTCGTATCAGCCATCTTTACCAGGACTGCAAACTTGTCACACTGGAGACCCTGATGGGGGACGAAGCTGTCACGAAAAAATGCACGCCGCGACGAAGGACGCAGGGTTAAGCAACTCACTATCTGTCTACCCAAATAATGACTACGCGGACAACAATCCCCCGCGCGCGCTTTCCTAACTGTCCCAGCAACGCCTTCGCTCGCAACAGGCACATAAAACGCGTTGAAATGGTCCCAGGATTGCAACACAGAATCTGTCTACTTTTGACCCTGAGTACCGACTACGTTTCCCACAATCCCACTTTTCTTATTCTATTCGTTACACTGCTACCACAAACCAACCTTTTATTCAAGAGGCTTACTGCTGGACCTTAGAGACGGTTTGAACCTCTGGTCCTGCACCCCACCACAACCCACAATTTAGTAAATAGACTCGATCTTAAAACAAAGGCAATAATCCAGCCCTTCAGTTAGCGTGGATCGAATATCAGGCAGAAACAGAGCTTAATAAATGTTATATTTATTTATGATATAAAAAGTTATATATATATGTATATATCACAGTGCGTTTGTTACAGAAAAAGGATATGATAAATCAATAATTACACACAATGCAGCGAAAATAAAAGGGAGATAACAGCAGATCCTAGTTACTTAGAATATACGCTAGACGATCAGCCGTAAGAGGTTCTAATAGGAAATGGCAATTTCTTCAATTCGAGATTGACCTCCAAGAAAATAGCACCGAGCCCACGCTTGACTAGGGATATATATAGAGTGCCCTTCCCTCTAAGGACAGCCTCCTAGATGGTAAAGCCTGTGCACTACATTTCCCAGAATTCCCACTCCTGGGCACGCTCAGTGAACTTCTTCAGTAATTTTAATGCACAGCTGTAATATCAATTATCCAAAGCTTGTCTCTGTGATCAAAGGATATAATTGCTTCTTTGATATGCGCTTGTGGTGCCGCTCAGGCTGGCTCTTTTTCCCTGCCATGAGCAATCGCACCTCCCACCTGCTGAGCAGAACAAAAAGGGGTAATTTCTTCCATTCACACCTTCGATGACTTTACAGAGACAACGGTTACTAACATGTTAATTACTTCCTCGAGCACGCTAGAAACTCAGGCTTTTACTAGTACAGCTGCACAAAATGGCCACTGGTATCTATAGATAACCATAGAGATATATATGTTCGTATAGATATACAGATAGATATATTCATCCATGAATCTGGCACTCAGAATCCATTCGTATATATGCCCGGTGCAATGCTCAGCTCACTATGAAGATATCCAAAAAAGCGGCACTCCAGGTCTTTGTATAAATCACTCAAAATCTTTAATGATCGACGTTTCAGTTCACTCTCCATGAACTCCGTGATCCTGAAGAAAGTTCACAGAGAGTGAACTGAAACGTCGATCATTAAAGATTTTGAGTGATTTATACAAAGACCTGGAGTGCCGCTTTTTTGGATATCTATACAGATAGATAGGTATATCTACCTGTGACAGAAGCCATCACATTTATGCACTACTATCAGTACCATCAGGTTCAGGGCTTTGTGCTCTCCATTCCCCAACGACCGATGCTCACACGCCCCATCACTGAATTTGAACGCCTATGTTATACGCAGAAATCCTTGCCCCATGGCGTTTCGCTTTTATATTCCCTACTCCGGAGAGCCTCAAAGCCCCCCCGCTCAGGTTTATGGGGAAATGGGAGCTGGTGTTCGATTCTGCACTTACTGAAGAGCAGTGCAGACGAATCTGCAATCTTACCCACCACTGCTCGGTTTCCGCGAAGGCGCAGGAGACCGGTTACAAACTGCTGTCCATGTGGTACAGGACCCCGCAGGTTCTTTGCCACATGTACCCGACGCTGAGTGATGCTTGCTGGAGATGCGGGACCGAGACTGGCACCTTACTCCACATTTGGTGGGCTTGCCCCTTAATTAAGCCATTTTGGGAATGGATACACCATCTATTGTAGTTTTTTATTGACCCGCCACCAGGCCTTCTACCCGCCCCGATGCTGTTACAAACACTGGGTCTGTATATGCATGCCAAGAGCCTCATCCCCTTGTACTGGCGGACGCCTATGATCCCTCCCCTGAGGTTATGGCTCACTAAAATGGAAGCGCTGCACTCTGTGGAACAGCTGTACTTCTCCAACCATATGCTCTCGAGGTATACGTTAATTTGGGCTAGATGGATCCTGACCTCCACTAGCACAGAGTTCCGAGCACTATTGGTAGA
The DNA here is from genome assembly GCA_009667805.1 of Leptobrachium leishanense. NCBI lineage: Eukaryota > Metazoa > Chordata > Amphibia > Anura > Megophryidae > Leptobrachium > Leptobrachium leishanense. The sequence continues at coordinate 257,889,803 of CM019065.1, read as the reverse complement.
CCTGTGAACTGCTCTCCAAATTATGTCGGGCAATACGTGCTGATGGCCCCCACGGGCACCGTGTCCCCACTGTCCCTCCCCTGCTCCACTCCCTCTACAATCTTGCTACTGCCGAAGGCCGGTGGCATTGACCTATTGATGTCTACTGAGACTTTCGAGAGTGCACCCCCCTTCCCTGTCCCAGTTTCTATTCTGACCTACACCCTTTCCTCTCTGATGGGTTTTTCACAGATTTCCCTATATAACTCCAACGTAACTGACAGGCAGGTCTAGCTGTTATTTAAATGTTGTAACCGGGGTATAAGTATATATATATATTCATGTGATTTTCTGAGGGTTTTTTTTTAGTCAATTTCATCCTGTCACTGCACTGGTTTCTTAAGCAAACGGCCTGCGTGCCATCTTTGAATGTGCCTTTTTTTCTGTTATGCCTAAAACGTAATAAAAATTATATTTACAGGGGGCGTGGTCTGGCTGCGGAGAGGAATGGACGCTTAAGTGGTGAGCTCCGCGCTATCCCCTTGCTAATTCGGCTATCATAGCTAAAAAACCCGAGATGGCACCTCGCAGGCACTGGGAACCGAGAGGCGACCGGAGGACCCCTCCCTGAACTCCATACGGCAATACCTCACCACGGCGGAGGACATGCCCGACCCGCAACTAGGCCCCAACATGGCGCCGGAGTCACGAAGCATCGGCTCGGCGTCTCCCATCTCAACAGCCGGCACGTGGGAAGTCCCTCCTGACCTGTCCCAAATCCTACGCTCATTGCCCACCAAAGCGGATCTGCAGGAGGCTACCGCCCGCATGCAGGCGTCACTCGCGGGTGAAATCCAGGGTCTCCGAGCGGATCTCCTGGGGATACGGACCCGCCTGGGAGCGGCAGAGGCTACATTGGAACGACAGGGAGCCCGTTTTCCAGCACTTGAGGCCCGCACGGATGCCCATCACAGCTCTGTTCGGCTCCTGGCACGACATATGGAGGATCTGGAAAATCGAGGACGCCGATGTAACTTCAGATTGAGGGGTCTGCCAGAGACAGAAGAATCACCAGGGGACCTTGGTGGCACATTGATACGCCTGTTTAACCAGATACTGGGCCGTGCTCTGGACACCACCATAGACATGGAACGCTACCATCGTGCCCTCCATCCCAGGGGTCCACCTGGCAGCCCACCCAGAGATGTCATTTGCTGCTTACTGCGGTTTGGGGTAATGGAGGAGCTTATGCAGAAGGCGAGAAACCTGCAGAAAGTTAGATTTGAGGGATCGGAGGTGTCCTTCTATCAGGATCTGTCTCCTATCACCCTGCATACCAGACGAGCTCTTCGTCCACTAACATTAGCCCTATTTCAAGAAGGACTCCAATATCGGTGGCTCCATCCCTTCGGTCTCCAAATACGCACGCCCGACGGACCGTTGCTGATAAGATCAGAGGAGGACATGCTGTCAGCATTGGACCACCTGAATTTGCAACTGGACTCCCGGATCGCCTGGCCTGACCCGATCGAATATTATCTTCCGGCGCCGCCTCTGTCCCACCGTGACCAACGCCATCGACGCCCTCGTTCCAGGCCGGCTTCGGTTGCTGACTCATTGCCCCCGAGCTCTCAGGAACCATGACTCCGGGATCCGATATTATAACTGGGCCTTGTACCATGTTTCGGTAACCTGAACTCCAACCGCACCTCGATCCGGCCTTTGCTAGCAACGGTTACATCACGGACATGGACGTTCTGTACGATCTGGATGGCAGATGATGCAGCTGTTACGCCTTCCCGTACTACAGGTTTCACGTTTCTTATCTTCTCTAGGGACATGGGTTCCAGGGCATTGCTCCCTTTAAACATGTTTGAAGCCATAGCTATTCTGAGGATGTGTTTGGGAGGCTTCGGTTTTCTAAAACTGGGTTGCTTTTTGGCAGGGGGGTGGCGGGGGGGGGTTTCTTTTTTTTTTTAGAAGAAAAAAAAAGGGAAACAAATTTTTTTTTCTCTCCTCTCATCTACTCAAAGTGGGATGACATTTTAATCCCTGTTTCTGGATACGTTCCCTCCCTTTACTCGTGTCAAGTCACGGCTGCGACATATGAAGGGTATTCCCCCCCTTTTTTTTTCTTTCGGGGGATTCAATTTTACCCATTGTAGACACGTTGACGTAGATTTGTGATAACTGTCATTTCGCTTTTGAATCACACCTCTCACGCTTGGTTAATTGTTTATTGCGCTTTCTTATTTTGATCGCTTAACATGTACCATCCACGCTCTTTACATGTAGTATCCATCAACGCACAGGGATTGAACATTCCTACTAAACGTCACATAGCCTTACAGGAATTTCATAAACACCGTGCTTCGATAGTACTTATCCAGGAAACACACTTTCGAACGGGGCATGCTCCTACACTTCGTAGCAAATATTTCCCCACGGGCTACTTCGGTAACACCGCAGGAAACAAGACGAAAGGGGTGGCTATTTTGGTATCAAAGGATGTGCCATTTCAGCTTATGGACACGTTAGTAGATCCTGATGGGAGATATCTTTTTGTGAAGGGCACACTATGCAATGTTTCATATACGTTTGCCTCTATTTACATGCCAAACCGCCGTCAACACGTGACATTACATGACGTTCTAGACAGACTTAGCGCTTTTTCTGAGGGCATAGTGGTGGTCGGGGGCGACCTGAACGTACCTCTAGATCCCAGGTGTGACACCTCTAGATCCCAGGTGTGCCGCTCCGGCATTCCGCATAACATACTGCGTCGTGTTAATACTACCCTGACTGAACACAGGCTCACGGATTGCTGGCGAGCTTTGCACACCTCCAGACGTGATTTCACACATTACAGTTCGGCACATAATTCCTATGCAAGGCTGGATTATTTATTTCTGCCTTTTGACTCCTTACATCTGTTACGCTCCTCATCGATTGGTACAGCGACTTGGTCCGATCATTGCCCGGTTTCAATGACTATACAATCCCCTTTGCTCTCCCCTAAAGAGAGACTATGGCGTCTTAACGAAACACTCTTTATTTCTCCCGACACTCTACCCGCTGTTCATAGCTTGTTACAGGATTACTTTCTGGATAATGTCCCAGGCCTCGAGTCCAGCAGGAACGCGTGGGAACGGCGTTCCTGCACTTCTCCTGTAGCGGGAACGCAGCAGGAACGCTGTTCCCAGGTTAAGCCAGAGACCGAGAAGCGCCTGTGGTGAGATTGCCATCCTCCTGTAATCACGGCCGCATGTGTGAGGCATTCCGCTTCCTCTGACAGTGAGTCGGCGCACTTTCATGATGCATCACGCGCTGGACTCCCTGTCAGGTGGCCAGCACGTGAGGAGACCGGCCCCTCCCACCCAGACTACCAGTGATCCGAACCAGACCAGCGGGGAACCATGCTCCCCTTCCCTGTGCCCAACGGTCCAGCAGTGATTTGGCCCCCTCCCTGCACAGAAGGTAAGCAGGAGAGGGGGAATAATATCATTGTAATATGTTTTTTTTTCTGACTGGACTAAGAGGAGCAGAGTGCTGCCACTCACAGCACGATCCAACACCTCTAAAAGTAAGAGCCCTGTCTGACTCCTGCCTGATCTCTGAACAGCTGCAGCCTTTATTAGTGTGCAGCGGCTGGAGAGATCAACAGAGATCAGGCAGGACAGGCACAGCTCCTGTGTGCCTCAGGAATAATGGAAGAATGCCCCCTCCCTCCATTTAACCCCTTCCTGGAGGCCCTGCAGCAAAATCCCCTTCCCTCCACAACCCCTCCCTCACCGAGTGACACCCACAGCCTCCTCCCTCCCTGTCAGGTTGCTGTTAAATTGTAATGGAGACTGTGGGGGTCCCACAATCTGCAGCCAGGACAGTCTCCCTCACATCCACCTGCCACAAGTCAAACCTGTACCCAGTCTGCCAGGTTTGAATGGAGTGAAGGGAGGGGGAGTGATAAGCCAGGCTGCCAGCTTGATGGCTTTACTTATTAATCTCATTACAGGGAGTTTAATTGCTGTGGAGCTCTGTGTCCCCTCATACACACCAGGCACGACTGTGGAGCTCTGTGTCCCCTCACACACACCAGGCACGACTGTGGAGCTCTGTGTCCCCTCACACACACCAGGCACGACTGTGGAGCTCTGTGTCCCCTCACACACACCAGGCACGACTGTGGAGCTCTGTGTCCCCTCGCACAGACCAGGCATGACTGTGGAGCTCTGTGTCCCCTCACACACACCAGGCATGACTGTGGAGCTCTGTGTCCCCTCGCACACACCAGGCATGACTGTGGAGCTCTGTGTCCCCTCGCACAGACCAGGCATGACTGTGGAGCTCTGTGTCCCCTCACACACACCAGGCATGACTGTGCAGCTCTGTGTCCCCTCACACACACCAGGCATGACTGTGAAGCTCTGTGACACCCTTATACAGACCGTGCATGACTGTGGAGCTCTGTGTCACCCTCATACAGACCGCTCATGACTATGGAGCTCTGTGACACCCTCATACACACCGCACATTACTGTGGGTTTTATTGCTGTGGAGCTCTGTGATACATTCATACACACTGCACATTGCTGTTTTTTGATGTGACTAGTTTGAGGGGGGCCAGCAGCATTTTCTCTTTGGACCCACGCATAGGAGTGCGTAGGGGGTTTGCCCCTTGCAAACACTAATGTTGAGTGAAGAGGTCTTCTTTCACCTCTTACATTGACCTTTTAGATGTCCCTCATCTAATTCAAAGAGCAAAAGTCCTATAAAAAAATAATACGGCTGTTTAAAAAATTGGGAAACAAAGCTTTCGTCATATAAATACAAAAAGATGTTCAATAAAAGTTTTTAAGAAAAAAAAAAGATATTACATTTATATATTGAATCCTATGGGATTCACATGTTTAATCTGTTGGTGACTGAAACATCGAAAATGTATCGTATAAGTAAGTGTGTGTGTGTATACAGTTGTGTTCAAAATTATTCAACCCCCACTGAAATTGAGTGTTTTGGCCAGTTTGACATTGATTTTGATCATTCAGTCATCTTGCTTACAATTAAATCAAAGAGGCACGTGTAGGTCAGACAAATATAACATAACATTTATAATGAAATAACCACAAATGTCTTTTCTGTGCTCACATCATTATCAGTTTTATTCAACCCCCAAGTGACATTCAATCTTAGTACTTAGTACAACATCCTTTTACAGTTATAACAGCTTTTAAACGTCAAGCATAGCTTGACACAAGTGTCTTGCAGCGATCTACGGGTATCTTCGCCCATTCGTCATGGGCAAAAGCCTCCAGTTCAGTCACATTCTTAGGCTTGCGCACTGCAACTGCTTTCTTTAAGTCCCACCAGAGGTTCTCAATCGGATTTAAGTCAGGTGACTACGATGGCCACTCCAAAATGTTCCAGCCTTTAATCTGCAACCATGCTCTAGTGGACTTGGAGGTATGCTTGGGATCATTGTCCTGTTGAAAGGTCCAACGTCTCCCAAGCCTCAGGTTTGTGACGGACTGCATCACATTGTCATCCAATATCTCCTGGTACTGAAGAGAATTCATGGTACCTTGCACACGCTGAAGCTTCCCTGTACCTGCAGAAGCAAAACAGCCCCAAAGCATGATTGAGCCCCCGCAATGCTTCACAGTAGGCAAGGTGTTCTTTTCTTCATAGGCCTTGTTCTTCCTCCTCCAAACATAGCGTTGATCCATGGGCCCAAACAGTTCTAATTTTGTTTCATCAGTCCACAGAACACTATCCCAAAACTTCTGTGGTTTGTCCACATGACTTTTGGCATACTGCAGTCCACTCTTCTTATTCTTTGGAGACAGCAAGGGGGTGCGCCTGGGAGTTCTGGCATGGAGGCCTTCATTACGCAGTGTGCGCCGTATTGTCTGAGCTGAATCTTCAGTACCCACATCTGACAAATCTTTTCTCAGTTCCTCAGCAGTCACACGGGGACTTTTCTCCACTCTACGCTTCAGGTAGCGCACAGCAGTCGAAGTCAGCATCTTCTTTCTGCCACGACCAGGTAGCGTTTCAACAGTGCCCTTTGCCTTGAATTTGCGAATGATGCTTCCTATGGTCTCTCTTGGTATGTTTAACATCTTTGCAATCTTCTTATAGCCATTGTCCTTCCTGTGAAGAGTAATCACCTCTTCTCTTGTCTTCCTGGACCATTCTCTTGACTTCACCATGTTTGTAACCACACCAGTAAATGTCTAGAAGGAGCTGAGTATCACAGTCATTTTAAAGCTGCCTAATTGGTGCTTATTATGCTTTATTGCTGCTCCGTGACATCCACAGGTGTTTTCAATACCTGATTGAAAACACTTGAATGAACCTCTGTTCTTCAGAGTGGTAGTCTTTAAGGGGTTGAATAATTGTGTCAATGAAGAATTCACAAAAGAAACATTTACTACTGTATTACAAAACCAATTGATGTCATTTTAGTTGCATATGGTTCTTTAAAAAGTCCTTATAGGATTTCATTCTGAATACAATTACAAATGTACACTAAATTCCCTAAAACCCTTTACAGCATTGGGGGTTGAATAATTTTGAACACAACTGTACATATGTGTGTATATATATTTATTATTGAAGAGGCCATTTGCACATCACAGCAATTCAAAGAACTGCTTCACAGAGCTTGTGCTACATTGCCCATATGCAGCAAGGAACTCTGGGTAAGACATGCAAATGACATCTGTGTTGCATACGGGAATGTAACACAGGAGCTCTGGGATACAGTTCTTTGAATTGCTGTGATGTGCAAATGGCTTCTGTAATAATAAACTTTATTAACTATTGCCTGGAGGCTTTTTATCTCATTTTTTGCCCTCCACCACTAATATATATATAGAAACACACTTTTTTTTCCCAGTGGTGGGGATAGTGGAGGAAATCTTGGGTGAGTTCCCTCACTTTTTTCCCCAGGACTTGACCCCTGAATGTCACCCCGGGAATGTCCTCCACTACCGTTTGGGAGGCTCATAAAGTGGTGGTCCGGGGGTTCTTCGTCTCTACCGGTTCTAGATTAAAGAAAGAACGCGCAGCCCAGGCGATAGCTCAGATAAGCGCCTTGGAGAGCAGACATAAATTATTATTGGAAGAGGATTCATACAAGACCCTTTTAACCCTCCGCGCACAGTTGCACACACTTTACAATTTAAAGGCACAAATAAACTTTACTCGGGTGAAACGGATTTATTATGAGTCAGGGAATAAGTGTGGGAGGTTGTTGGCGCGTGCACTGAGGAAACAAAGGACACAGCTTTACATTCACAAGATGCGGGACAACCAAGGTCAAGCAGTTACACTCCCGGAAGGCCTATTGTCCATATTTCATTCTTACTTCACGGACTTCTATAACTCTTCCCCGCGACCAAACCCGTCCCTCCATTCTCACATTGACGCATATCTACACCAACATATAGAATCTAAACTTTCTTTGCCCATGCGCAAATCCATGGAACTTCCAATTACTATGGAAGAATTTCAGGCGGTCTTAAAATCAATGCCACTGGGCAAGGCCCTGGGACTGGACGGCCTCACCTTGAGATATTACAGAGAAAATAGCACCGTTTTGGCCCCTCACTGGTTATGCGCCTTTAATTCGGTGGTGGAGGGAGAAGGATTACACCCGCATTCTCTGTCTGCTAATATCACAGTATTACTTAAGCCTGGGAAAGACGCAGAATATTGTAGCAGTTACCGACCTATTTCCTTACTAAATATTGACGTGAAAATCTTCGCGAAAATATTAGCCACACGCCTAAACCAATTTTTGCCTATGTTGATTCACGGAGATCAGACCGAGTTCATCCCGCGACGGGAGGCCCGAGATAATACAGTTCGAGTGATCAATCTGATTCATCGTAGTGCCGGGAAGCAAGGGGGTCCGACGCTGTTCCTCTCCACTGACGCAGAAAAGGCGTTTGATAGAGTTGCTTGGCCTTATTTGTTTGCCACCCTGAAACACATGGGCCTTGGTCCATAGTTACATAGTTACATAGTTATATAGGCTGAAAAAAGACATGCGTCCATCGGGTTCAGCCTCTCCCACATAACCTACTGCTGTTGATCCAAAAGAAGGCAAAAAACCCAGTCTGAAGCGCTTGCCAATATGCAACATACTGACGTGGATTATGGCCTTATACACCAATCCTACAGCTAGAGTTAGTGTTAATGGGATTTTGTCTGCCCCAATACAAATTTCCAACGGCACCAGGCAGGGCTGTCCTTTATCTCCTCTCCTTTTTGCTCTTTCCCTAGAACCTTTTCTTCAAGCGATCAGGTCTGCCCCAGATATTCATGGCATTAGATGTAAAGAGTCACAAAGTAGCAGCTTACGCTGATGACATGCTTTTCTTTGTGACACAACCGCTTATCTCACTCACGAACGTACTAGCAGCCTTTCGGGAGTATGGTGCTCTGAGCAATCTGAAAATAAATTTTGGGAAATCAGAATATATGATGGCAAATTGCCCGGAACCCCTGAGGGAGAGCTTGTTGTCCTTCTTTCCATTTAGGGCTTGTAAAACTTCTCTACGATATCTGGGCCTGAATCTCACGCCGCATTGTTCTGACTTATTTCAAGCTAATTATATACCCATACTGACGGCGGTGGAGAAAGACTTAAGGAATTGGCAGATACCACATGTTACTTGGTTTGGCCGAATGTCCGTTCTGAAGATGAATATTCTTCCACGCCTTTTGTATATTTTCCAGACCCTACCGATAACTATCCCGTCCACTTATTTCAGACGTCTTAGGAGCATTTTCACCCAATATGTCTGGGGAGGAAAGGCACCTAGACTCAGCCAGGAGATCCTCACAGCTCCAAAACACAAAGGTGGAGCGGGGCTGCCGAACATGCTAATCTATTACCAAGCAACACACTTGCTGCGTCAGTTGGAGTGGAACAGCAGAATTAGGAGCAACCAATGGGTTGAATTAGAGGCAGAAGCTTCTAGTATAACTTTGGCTGACTTACCGTGGCTACCGTATGCCATGGTCCGCACACTCATCTCAGACCACCCGACGGTTCTACCCACCATGGCTGTTTGGCGGCGACTTACACGATGCACTTCCATAGCTCCCTTCCCCTCCCCACTTATGCCAGTAAACCGATTACCCTCTTTCACACCCCATCTTCATCCAAATATAGAGTCTACAGATACTGTACGACCTGACACATTCTTAAAAGACGACCAACCCAAACCACTGAATGAGATTCCCCTGACACACCCCAACTCCTTTTTGACTCGGTTTTATCACCACCGACTTATTACGAATCTACTTCGACTTGCCCCGCTCTCCGCTTATCGGAGACCTCAAACCGAATATGAGACATTAAGCATGACTGGCAAGGTCCCTCAACATGGCATCTCCCACCTTTACTCACTCTTACAGCGTCTCCGATGCACGCCCCAACATTTCAGGATAGGGTGGGAGACAGACCTCTGTATGCAATTTTCTGATGACGAATGGGACCAAATTTGTTCTCTCACACATTCTTGTTCAAGGGCTTCCAGATTCCAAGAGTCAGCATATAAATTACTCACCAGGTGACACCGCACCCCGGCTAAACTCATGCAAATGTTCCTGGAGATCGAGGCCTCATGCTGGCATTATAATATGAAAGGAGCAACTACGATACATATTTGGTGGGACTGTCCAGTAATAGTCCCCTTTTGGGAACATATACATAACATCGTCTCGGATCTGGTCACCGACCCCATCCCGTTCACCCCGGAAACATACCTTTTACACCACACACACTCCTTGCTCCTGAAATATATAAAAAAATCAATCCAGATCAGACTACTGAACGCAGCGAAGGCACTGATTCCAGCGCATTGGAGGGACCCTCTCCCACCCACTATTACTGAATGGATAAACGCGGTAGAACAGATCCGCACACTTGAGGAATTGATGTTCTCCTCGGAAGGTCTTCTGCCCTCACACACATTAAGATGGTTCTATTGGTCATACTACGCGTTCCCCACACGACATATCGTCAGTCCTGTGTAGCTCCCTAGCACAATTAAGTAGGATTCTAATGTTTGATGTACTTAAGCGTTCTCTTCAGTAAGTCGTTACACGCATGAGAGGTTCCTGTTTACACACTATCATAGTGTTAGATTTACTACATTTTTAATGCTCTGTCATAGTTTTCCTATATTGCATAGATTTTCCTACACATATCGGAATGGATAAAAAAAAAAAAAATCTGATCAAGTCCAACTGTATTCCATAGTTGGAGCCATTATATATAGTCTATCAGGGTTATTCTGTCACGGTTCCCGGATCCCACCACGCAGTACTTAACCCCCAACACTCCACAAAACTCAGAAGCTACCAACAGTGTAGCTGTGAATGATCCCTATCTGTCTGGTCCTTAGAATTGGCCAGGTAAACTAGCTAGACAGAAAAGGGTTAACAATACGGAGAGGAGTCAGCCGAGCCAGAATCAGGAATACAGAGTTCAGAATGGTCAAATGGAATAGCCGGGTCGGTATCAGAGCAGTAGCGTAGTACAAGAAAATAGTCTAGGGCAACAGAAGGCAGAATGGTCAGAACACAAGCAGAGGTCAATAACAGGTTAAATCAATTTAGCAGTCAGGTACAAGGAGCTCAGGTATGGATAACCACGATCTGGCAAATTCTGAAACTATACTGAGGGTTTTTAAAGACCTTCACCAGACCACGCCCCCCACTCAAGCCACACCTCATGCAATCACCTCCCTGCCTGTCTCCATTTAAACCGGGCAGTGGTCAGCGAGCAGCATCAGACTTGCTGTCCTCAAGCACACAGGTAGGGCTGGAAGCCCCCAACGTTACATATTCAAAGAGATCCGAATTGCTGGAGAAAGGTAACCGAACGCTGAAATTCAGCGTACGGTTACCTTTCCTGGCCACTCGGCTATCTTGGCGAATTGCCTGCACATACGGTGCTGGTTCGGTGCAAGTTTGAGGGCAGTGAAATCCCCATAGAGAAGCAATGCTTCGGCTATTCAGAGAACAAAAACCAGCAGTGAAAGGTTCCCGAAATGCCCTACCATTCGGTGGTTTAATTCAGCAGATTTATTCAGGCGAAACCCATAGGCTTCAATGCTAAAAATATTCCTGTTTTAATTCAATCTATACAATAATACAGTAAGACAGCGGCATGTCCGTCGCCACTTCAACGTCTTCGAATGGACGCGCAACCAGCGGCACAGGTGACTGGATGCCTTTCACTGCGGAAGGCGTGTGGGGCCCCACACATCATCCGCAAGCGGGAGCCGCGGCAGAGATACTCACCTCTCTGTCCGGGGTCCCGCGGCGTTCTGGCTTCAGGGAAGCCAGATGCTGCCTATAGGTCGGCCCCCGATGGAAATTACGTCATCGCGCCTGCGCGATGATGTCATTTCCAGGCAACCCCGGCACTGCCAGGAGATCGCCTGAAAGGGAGGGGGGATCCTTTTGGATCCCTCTCCCTCCCGATCGGGAGGGTTTTCAGCAAAAAAACAGACACCGCTTTGAAGGGCAGTGTCTGCCCTGTAAAGTAGTGCCTGGTTTTTAACCCTACAATTTCCAGATCGCGATCGGCGCCGCTTGCAATCTAGTCCCGGTGGGGGCCGCCATCTTGGATAGCGGCTCCACCTCCGGGTTCCCCCCTCGCTCCTGACATGTGCATAGCACAATGACGTCAGATAGCCTAGCTGCCCGGGGTTCATTTGAACCCCGATATCTCCAGAACCGTGGCAGCTGGGGGGGGGGGTCATGCATGGTGTCATTCGAAAGGCCTGAGCATGGCCTTTTGAATGATACCAAACATGACCATGTTCAAACTGAAACTAAATAAAACAAATAAAGAAAAAATTGAAAAACCCCCCAAAAAATAACCTTTTTTTTTTATTAATGCAGCAATATTGTTCACATTTCAATTATAAAGTGAACAATGATGCTGCCCTAATGATTTTTTTCTATGGGGTGCGTTTGCAAAAATCACGTAATTCCCCCCCAAAAAATGTAACGAGTCCCCATTTCTAATTTTTTTTACAAGCGCACCCCAAAGAAAATATAACCGCAAACGCTCATGTGATAAAATGTGAAACAAAACCACTATACACACTGTAGATGATTAAAAATTCAAATTTTATTGCATTTTTTGTCATAATATACAGGCAGGAATTGATGTCACCACGCCGCCGTCTTCAAATGCACGCGCAATCAGCAGGACATGGCACGCGCACAGCTGGCGTGCGCAGGGGACAATAAAAATCCATTGGAGAGGCGCACTGTGCCTCTCCAACGGATCTTTTTTTTTTGTCCCTCACGGATCCCCCCTGCCCTGAGTCTCCCTGGCGGCTGGCGCAGGGGAGGCTCTGGGCGCCATATGCCGAAAGCAGCGCGGTGAAGACCTGGGGACTTGATCACGACGCTGTAACAAGGTATGTATTGGCCTCCCTGCAACTGGGCACCCCACCACCTTGAGCCTGTTCCCATGAGCTTCCAATCTAAGGGGTCCCATGAGCTTCCAATCTAAGGGGTCCCATGAGTTTACAATCTAAGGGGTTCCATGAGTTTACGACCTATCCCATGAGTTTACAATCTAAGGGGTCCCATGAGCTTACAACCTATCCCATGGGCTTACAATCTAAGGGGGTCCCATGAGCTTACAATCTAAGGGGTCCCATGAGTTTACAATCTATCCCATGAGTTTACAATCTATGGGGTCCCATGAGTTTACATTCTAAGGGGTCTCAGGAGTTTACAAACTAAGGGGTCCTGTTCCCGTGAGTTTACAATCTAAGAGGGTCGTGTTCCCGTGAGTTTACAATCTAAGAGGGAAGAGGAACCTGCTCTAATATATAAATGCCTTAGTAATGCGCTGTCAGCTGTCCGCGCACCCATCAGAGCTAGAGCTGCTCAGTTGGCCCTCCTGTTGCGGATGGGACGGCAACGGACGTGTTACAAAAGCATTTATATAGAGAGATACTCTTGGATAGGACATTGAAAAACAAATATGTGGACATGAATTCTGAGCTGCGACAACAACAATAGACTGCCTTAACAACTAGTATCTAATAAAACCGTTTATTATAATATTCTGCAGTAAAAAGTCATTATTTTTCGATTTTTTGGGATATTTAAAGCATTTTCCATGATTTTTTTGCCAAAACATTTTTGCCAATTTTTTCAAATGTTTGTTCTTTTTTCTGTAACAGCCCTTTATATTATCATTCCTTGGACCTCATATCTAAATTTCAGACATTTTCGCTCAGTAGTTTGTTTGCAAACAGCGTTTCACTTTTCAAACATTCAAGCGGACTGTTTTTTTTTTCTTCACCTCATGACACGCGTCTGCAGTGTCGGCTTTTTCCGGCGGCTGCACTGCGTGTGATCGGCTACTGCTCGGGTTTTTCCGGCATTTTCGGCAGGTCAATCCAGATGTTTTTGCGAGTTTCGTGTGCGTTCGTCCTCGTTTTGCGGTGAGTTTTCCCTGCATTTCGGCAGCCCTGTGGTGCTTGCTGAATACACCGCAGGGTGGCCGAAATGGGATTGCCAAATCGAACCAAATTGAAGAGAACGAAAAGTCACCGAACGTGCGGTGGCTTTTCGATTCTCTTTGAATAACCCTGTATGTATGTTTACAACAGCTCTGGTTAAATTGACACTAAATTTGGAATATTGCCCCTGGATTATGAAAGCGCTAACCTACACTCCTTTTACTTTGGAGGAAGCCAGGTGGTCTTAAAGAATATCAAGTTATGTGATATCCAAAAGGTGGATACTAGGGGACTATTTAAGCCTATTAGGTCTCCTTTTATTCTCCTCTCCTGGAACACCAAACAATTTTTAACATTGAAGTAATCAGTGTAGATATAGCACATGCTAGGTCTTCAGAGAGAAGAAGGCAGGTGTTCAGAATAATTCTTGTAACTATTGTGACTAGGGGCAGGGTGGTAGACCATAGATATATTATTAGGCCTATGGAGAATGCCATTTCCCCCACTATAGTGTTAATACTAAACCAATGCCTATTTAAGGTGTGTGGTGTGTGTTCATTCCTGAAGTCTAGGGGAATTACATAATGACTTAGGCTGAAAAAAGACATGCGTCCATCGGGTTCAGCCTCTCATACAACACCTACTGCTGTTGATCCCAAAGAAAGCAAAAAACCCAGTCTGAAATGTGCAATATGCAACAAACTGTGGAAAAATTGCTTCTTGACCCCAGAATGGCAGTCACATTTCTCCTTGGATCAAGAAACTTACCCACATAGTAACCACTTCGCTGCGGAGGACGCGCTCAGCGCGTCCTCCCACAGGAAGGGTTGGCTGCGGAGGACGCGCTGAGCGCGTCCTTCGTTCGCAGGCAGCGATCGGCCGGATTTCAGCCGATCGCTGTGCCCCCCGGTGCGGGCTGACATCCTTGATGTCAGCCCGGCACTCCGGGACCACCGCGGGCACAATAGATGACATCGCGGCAGCGCAATGACATCTATTTCAGGCGCCCCCCCACAAGTGTGGAGGAGGTGACTGAAAGGGAGGGGGGAGGTCCTTCGGACCTCTCTCCTTCCCGATCGCCGGGGGCCTGAGCTTAATGTCAGGCACCGTTTGGAAGGGCGCAGCCTGCGATCACGCCGAACAGCACCGGATCGTGATCTTCTCCCGGGGCTGGCCGACATCTTGGATGTCGGCCAAACTTCCGGGAACTCCCCCCGACGACTGGCGACATCGTGCATAGCGTGATGATGTCATTCTTGGAGATAACCCCTTGCTGCCACCAGCTAGGGGTTAATGTTTGATATCGTTGGATCGGCCAGAGCATGGCCTTTCCAACGATACCAAACATGACCATGTAAAAAGTTTTTAAAAAAATATAAAAATAATAATAAAAAAAAATAAACAAGTTTTTTTTTAATTTGTTTTGTTAATGCACCAATATTGTTCCCATTTCATTTATAATGTGAACAATGATGCTGCACTAACGATTTTTGTATGGGGTGCGTTTGTTAAAAATCGGATGTTTTCCCCAAATAAAATGTAACGAGACCCCATTTCTAATTTTTTTAACAAGCGCACCCCATAGAAAATATAACCGCAAACGATCGCATATTAAAATGTGAAAAAAAACACTTTACACGTTGTAAATTATTGAAAATTCTAATATTATTGCATATTTTGTTATAATATACAGACAGGACATAACGTTAATAATGATATATATATTATATATATATTAATAATGATATATTATGAATCTGCCGAGTCTGCCGGAAAGAAAGATATATAATATGTCTGGGTAATATAATAAAATAAAGCTTCAAAACGTGGTTAAACATGATGAGCGAAACCGGTAAAAAAATGACCTCAGCACACAGGTGGGAAATGCCTCAGCAGCGAAAGGGTTAAATATTATAAACCTTAATATTCTGTCTGCAGGAAGTCATCCAGACCTTTTTTAAAAGTCTGTACAGTCTCTGACCCAACCACCTCAACAGGCAGAGAATTCCACAGCTTTATTGTTCTCACCGTAAAATAACCCTTCCTATGCCGTAGGCTGAATTTCCTTTCGTTGTGTCCTGTGTTTAGTCCTGTTAATGAATAGGTTTCCAGACAATGGTTTATAATGGCCCTGAATATATTTATATAAGGTTATCAGATCCCCTCTAAGGCGCCGTTTCTCTAAACTAAACAGGTTTAAGCTGGTTAGTCTTTCCTTATAATTTACCATTGATTTATACAGAGGCAAAATTATGTTTTCATCCCATGAGTGAACTCCCCTTTTAATGCATGCCAATACCTTGCTGGCCTTGGCGGCTTCTGTTTGACATTGCACATTGGTACTTAGTTTGAAGTCTATGATTATTCCCAAATCCTTCTCCTGCTTGGATTTCCCTAACTATGTACCATTTAGGGTATAAGTTGCTTGTGTGTTCTTCCCTCCAAAGTGCATAACTTTGCATTTATCTACATTAAATTTCATCTGCCATTTAAGTGCCCAGTCCCCCAATCTATCTAAATCCCTCTGCAGCAAAGTAACATCCTGCTCACATTGTATTACTTTTCCTAGTTTTGTGTCATCTGCAAACACTGATACATGACTTTCAATGCCTATCTCAAGGTAATTTATAAATAAATTGAATAGATTTGGTCCTATAACAGACTCCTGAGGGACACCACTCACCACTGATGTCCATCTTGAAAATGTACCATTTATGACCAGGCCCGGATTAAGATCTCTATGGGCCTGGAGCTGAATATTTTGGTGGGCTCTCTTTGTAATTTAGTAAAAATGAAAACATACAGGGCTATTCAGAGAGAAGTGAAAACCTTGAGAATTGCCAGGAGAATGAACAATCTAGACCAAATAGCCAATTTGGAAAGTGAGATAAATGGGAGAATTTTTCTGGTTTGACTATTTTGACCTAGAATTTTCACTTCTCCAGTCATTCAAGGTTTTCACCTCTTTCTGAATAGCCCTGATATTTTTGGTTATTTAATAGTGCGGATACGGGTATATCTAACCTGGCAGATACTGTGTGATTAATTTTTCCTTCAGAATTCAATCATTTAAAGAGTGTAAACCATTTTTTTCCTATTTTATCATCCAAACTTTTGTGGTGACATATTCTATAGGGCATTCTTGTTAATGAGAACCTGTTACTGCATTTTTCTGAGAAAATATACAATTTTAACCAAAAAATGGGAAAAAAAATGAAATATTTCCCTTGTGGTTTGGAACATGTGTTTTTTCAAATAATATGACTATGTATAAACACTGACCCTGCTCCCAACGTGGGAATTGAGAAGGTGAGTAATGGCAGTGGTATTGCTCATTTTATACGTGACAAATGGACAATGACATCTCTTTGGAACTAAAAATAAATAAATAAAAAAAATGTTTTTCTTTTCTTTTAGATTTTACATGGTCAGGTTTGGTATTAATGCAAAGGCCAGACTCTGCCCTGTCCAATGACACCTCACTTGACCTTGTGAAGTGTATAGACTAGTGACGCAGGGGTCCAAAGTGCTCTTCGCTGCCATGCGGCGATTTCATGTTTTTGATGTAACAATTCATAACAATGGATTGTACCATCAACCATCACCTCCACACTTGTTGGTGACATGAGAAATGTGATGGTTAGTTAGTGCAACATCATTGTTTACTTTATAATTGAAAAGTGAAAAATATTACTGTTGGAAAGAAAAAGATAAAGTAAATATTTATTATTTTATTGTTTTTACTTTAAACCTGGTCATGTTTGGTATCATTGGAAAGGCCATGCTCTGGCCTTTCCAGTGATACCTCCCCTCACCCTGTAACTGCTATGGAGTTGGAGATACATGGGTCCAAAATCAGACATAGTTATCCTTTCTCTGGGCCTATTCTGAGGCATGGGCCTGGAGCTGCTGCTCCATCTGCCCCTATGTTAATCCGGCCCTGTTTATGACCACTCTCTGTACCCTATCTTTTAGCCAGTTTCCTATCCAAGAACAAGTATTTTCATCTAGACCATTTTTTCTTAATTTAAATAGTAACCTTTTTTGTGGAACGGTGTCGAAATTAGGGATAGACCGATATCACTTTTTAGGCACCGATACCGATTATCGGCAGCCGTTCAGGCCGATAACCGATATCGGGTGCCGATATTCTGTACATTAAATTTTTAAAAAATCACAATTTCTACACGGATCTGGCGTCACCTGAACATGTTTAATACAATTGCGAACATTACAACAACTGAGAAAAAAGTGCTTGCAAAAAAAAACCTAAATAGCTTTCCAGAACACAGAAAAAAAAACGGCAAAAAAAACTTTATAAATCTCACACTAACAGGGTTATTCAGAGAGCGTGAAAAGCAGGAGAATGACTGGAGAATGAAAAATTCTAGGTCAAAATAGCCAAACCAGAAAAAATCTCCCTTTCATCTCACTTTCCAAGCTCTGTGATACACTCATACACACCGCACATTACTGTACATATCACAGAGCTGCTCACAGTAATGTGTGGTGTGTATGAGTTTTATTAAAGTGCAGCTCTGTGATACACTCATACACACTACTGTGTGTTTTACTGCCTTGGAGCTCTGTGATACACGCATATATATATATTTACTGAGAGTCAGGGCTCTGGGCAAGGGGTGGGTGATGGGATGACACAAGGGATCTGGGCAAGGGGTGGGTGATGGGGTGATACAGGGCTAGTCTGAGCAAGGGGTGGGTGATTGGGGTGACACAGGGCTCTGGGCAAGGGGTGGGAGATGGGGTGACACAGGGCTCTGGGCAAGGGGTGGTTGATGGGATAACACAGGGCTCGGTATAGATGGATGGAGTCAAGGATACAGAGTTGCAGGGCTCCCAAAGTCCCCTGACACAGGAAGAAGGGGGAGGCCATGGGCTCTGCATGAGGCCGCCATGCAGGGCTGGTAGTAATGGGTGCGGAGCACCGATAGGGGGTTTGAGGCTATGATTTTCCTGGGCCCCATGTGCGTCCCTGCCCTCACCTGCTCGATATCCTGCTCTGCAATTCTTGTAACCCACTACCAGTACAGCGGCGCATAACTGGACCTGGCAGGGCCCTGGGTCTACATTTTGTGTTCTTTTATCCCTCACTCGGGCACAAATCGAGGAAGGGGGGTTGATCATGATCACGCTCTGCGCGCACACTTAGCACATTTACACACTTTATACATGCATCTCCTTATACACAAAACTGCTCTCCCACTCAGAAACGATTGGGGCCCCTGGCTGGAATGAGATCTCTTGGCCTCGTTCCACTGGCTCTGACATTCAGTGAGACCCACAGGGCTCCTCATGCCTCCGCCGTTCTGCTCCCGCCGCTCTCATGTCCTCCAACGGGCCCTGTCCAATATAGAGGAGCCCCGCCTCGATCACGGCATGTGTCGCAGAGCCCCACCCCTAAAATAAATGCTCTAACCCCAGTCAAGTGCAAGGACCCCGGGCTCCCACTCAAAATCCCTGTTATCGGTATATCGGCAATGAAACATGCCGATACCGATAACAGGGAAAAACCTGAATATCAGGAACCGATTACCGGTAGTACCGATCCGTCGACCCCCAGGTCGAAAGCATTGGCAAAATCCAAGTAAATCAGATCCACTGCGACCCCCTGATCTATACTTCTACTTACTTCCTTAGGTTAGTCTGACATGATCTGTGCTTCATAAAACCATGCTGATTTTTGACAATTACATTATACCTCCCAATAAATTCCTGAATATTATCCCTTGGTAACCCCTCAAATACTTTCCCAGCCACAGATGTTAAGCTCACAGGTCTATAATTCCCAGGCACAAATTTTAAACCTTTCTTAAATATAGGGACCTGGAGCTTTTCTCCAATCCTCTGGTAAGATGAAAGAAAAGAGGTTTACATATTTCAACACATAGCTCCCTCAGTACTCGCGGGTGAATTCCATCCAGCCCTGGGGCTTTATTCACATTCACTTTGTTTAATTGCTGCAAAACCTTGCCCTGAGTCAACCAGTCACTTTGTATTAGTAAGTTTTTATTAATGAATTGCATGTCTCCTATTATAGGTTTCTCTTTGATAAATACTGAAGAAAAATAATCATTCAAAATTTCTGCCTTATCCTGATCTTCAGTTAACAATACCCCTGACTCAGATTTTAGTGAACCTACATTTTCACTCTTGGGTGTTTTAGAATTGATGTACCTAAAGAATCTTTTAGGGTTGGTCTTGCTCTTTGGCCATTTCTTTTTCATTTTCTAGTTTAGCCCATCTAATCGCTTTTTTACATGCTTTATTGGCTGCCCTATATGCTTTACAGGATGCCACAGATTTATCCGATTTAAAAGCTTTAAATGCCTTCTTTTTATTTTTAATTTCCTTGGTTACCTTCCTACTAAGCTTGGTTTCAGTCTGTTTCTTTTATTAACCAGTGGAATATATTGTGACGTGTACTTTTCTAGTGTTAGTTTAATGATATTCCACTTATCCTCAGTGTTTTTCCCAGTCAATGACATTGAAAGCTTCCTTTATTTTAACCCCTTAGTGACCGGGCGGTTTTACACAAATCCGTCCTTTAGTGACCGCTGCTGTTCTTACGTTTCTGCGCTGTTGGTGTTTAGGTCAAATTTTCCTCTTACTCGTTTATGCAACCCACACATATTATACACAGATTTTCCCGCCATTAAATGTACCTTCTAAATATACCATTATTTCCATCATATCCTATAATTTACTAAAAAAAAAAAAATATGAAATAGGATGAAAAAAATGGTAAAAGCACACTTTTTCGTAATTTAATCCCCAAAATCTACAACCACCAAAAAAGACCCCGGCTAAATAGTTTCAGAATTTTGTCCTGAGAATAGAAATACCCAATTTTTACATGTTTTTCCTTTTTAACCCCTTCATTGCTGACACAGTTCACTTATGTGCGCTGAGCTCATTCTGACTGTTCTATGCTCATTATTTTAGATGACAGCTAGGTCCTATTTAACTACTGTAAACCCCCCAGACAAAAAAAAAAAAAAAAATTAGCTTTTTTTTACACCGAACCTAGTCATGTTTGATATCATTGGAAAGGCCATGATCAGGCCTTTCCAATGATGTCCAGCATGATCCTCTAGCTCTAGGATCGGGATATAGGGGGATCCTTTGGATCCCGTTATCTCACCTTGGCAGCTAGGGGGTTAACTGTCCCACTGACATCCTCACACATATGGTGGGGATGTCAGTGGGTGGGGGGTGACCTGGAGGCTTGGCTAACATCCTCAATGTCAGCCCCCTCCAGGTTTGAATCGCGATTTGGCGCAAATTTGCTCCAAATCGCGAACCGGCAACGAAATGGTTAATGCTAAGGAGACTCTCCCCTTTCCAACCTGCAGCGCTCTATCTTCAATGGTTGGGGAGATAGAGGGCTCCGAAGGAGCCCCCCCTTCCCTCCATTGATTTCAATGGGGGCACCTGCTGATGATGTCATCACGCAGCTTGGTGACGTCATCGAGCTCGCCGGCCCATCTAGATCACGGGGGCAGGCTTCCTCCCTGCCAGATCTGCGAGGGATCCAGCGAGGGAGGTAAGTATCGGGTGGGAGGAAGATTAAGAGCCGCTGACGTACTATGTACGTCCGCGGATCTGAGGGAGACCCGTGGGCAGGACATACAGTGATCCCCTTGAAATTTGCGGGGGTTACGTACTAAAAAAAGCACAGCCATGCGGCGTTAGGACCCAGGAGCCGTCATCCTCCTGGCAGAATGGCTGCTCCTATGCATCTCCAGACTCAAGATAGTGTCCAGGGCATTCTCCTCTCTCGGCATCATTCAAAGAGAGGAGATGCCGAGACTCATGTGCACCCCCGCAAGCGTGGTCCGGGGATCCAGGAGTCTCGGCATCTCTTCTCTCGTAACGATGCCGAGAGAAGGGAATGCCCTGTACACGATTTTGCGCCCGGAGACACACAGGAGCAGCTTCTCTGCCGGGATGCTACAACCACATGGTAAGCGGAAAAAATCCGCGAACCACTGAGTCCGCGGAACCGCGAATGACCGGGGGATTACTGTACATAGCGAATGACCGGGGGATTACTGTACATAGTACGTCAGTGGTCCTTAAGGGATAAAGTTGGCCTTTTTAAAATTATGTTTTAGCATGCTCCCTATGGATGTGTTTCTTTGAGTTTATTTCAAAAGACACCATATTATGGTCACTGTTTCCCAAATGTTCCCTTACATGAATTACATTTGTTTCATTTATTGGCATGCGGCATAGCTGCACAATATCTAGAGAGTGCATCCTGTATGTCTAGTCAGACTCTACATGGAGGAGTAGGCGTTTTTTTATATTCTGTTTATTTAATGATTTGCTGTACCCTGCTACTTTTATGGGTGCCTAATGAAAGAAAGAGGTAGTACTGAGCCTTGCATCCATCACAAGTGGTGGCAGCAGTGGGATACCGTTAACCTGTGTTGCTGCAGTGCACACATTGAAATGTACAGAACCTGTTTAACCCTTTCACTGCTGAGGAGGTGTGGGGAATGTCCTCACTGACTCCTAAGGAAAGATAGGGGGTTCCTTTGAACCTCGATATCTCCCGACTGTTGGCAGCTAGCAGGGTCATGTTTGGTATCATTAGAAAATTAGAAAGGCCAGAGCATGGCCTTTCCAATGATACCAAACATGACCATGTTTAAAGTAAAGAAAAAAATAATAATAAAAAAAATAAAAACGTGTTTTTTTTAAGACGTGAAATGGCTTAGCAGTGAAGGGGTTAAAATGCACGTTTTAAAGGCCTTATTGCAAGCTGCTGCAGTGCAGCAAGAGACGGATCACCCAGAGGGAAAACAATCGCTTACTGTATGCACAAATGGAGGACCTGGCTAAAGTACAAAAGGCTGATCAAGCGCTGCTTAAAGAGACAGTACAACGCCTTCTAACGCATCCACATTCTGGCCAGAGAACTGGAATACAAGCCAGTTGCTACCTGCAGAAAATGTTGCCCGAGGATGATGTGGAAGCATACCATTTGAATGCACAGCTACTCGTGACTGCTGGCCTGCATAAATGTGGGCTGGGATACTTGCACCCTTCTTGCTTTGAGAGGCTCAGAAGGCTTATTATGACCTGGATGAGGTGCAAGCAACTGACTGTGCTCTGCTGAAAGCAGAAAAGCTGGCCAGATTTGGAGTTTGCAGATTTGGATTTGGAGCTGTGCCCTCACAGCTTTTGTCAAGCTTTATGATTTCTGTACAATTTCCCTGCTTGAAAAGGAACTTCAAACATCAACGCCGGAAATAATAACTGGATTCCACCATTCACTTGCATTTAAGTTTAGTTTCAGTAAATTGGGTAGTAAATTAAGTAGCTGTAGATTGAGTAGTAAACTGAATAGTTGAATAGGTGATTAGATGAATAGGATGATTAAGTGATTAGCTGAATAGATGATTAGGTGAAAAACCTTAAACAGAACAGAAATACAAAAATTGTGTAAATGCATTGCACATAAAGTTTGTTAATCATTAACTTCTGTGTCAGCTTCATATTTTCACTAACACACACTTCTAGAATATCATTACTGCCAAAATATATTTTAACTTAAAACAGACATGAAATTAATTAATATAAAGAACTGCATGTGGAATCTCCTCACACTGAGGGCGGAATCTCCTCACACTGAGGGCCACATTACAACCTTAAAGCAAACGTTAGCGCCGGCATAAGTAATTTTTAACGCGTGGGGTAAAACCATTTGCGAATTACATACTCAGCGCTACAACTGTGCGGAATAGTGTACCGCGTGTGAGCCTGCGCGAACCTTGAGCGAGCTTACTGTACTTTGCGCTCCCTATACTTAACATGGGGAGCGCAAAGTGTTAATCAGCGTTAGGATTACAAAGTCCTAACGCTGATTAACGTCCAGCCGCGGTTAACAAAAAGTTAACCAGAGCCAGGACTTGGTGCTAACGGATTCCGCTGGTGCAGAATCCGTTAACGCCAGCCCAAAAAATTTAAAAAAAACAAATCATATACTCACCTCCTGTCCCGTGGCGAGGACTGCGGCTCTGTCCGCCGCCTCAGTCCGACAGGAGCAGGAAAGACTGGGGGAAAAAGTCCCCCCAGTCTCCCCTTGCATATCACTACACTGACTGGACGGATCTCGCAAGGCGAGATCCGGCTGGTCATGTGACCGCTGGCGTCTGCTTCAATGGAGTCCTATGGACTCCATTGAAAGGATGCGCGCGGTTGCGCTTAACGCTGCCGCGCGTATCCCGGGGGTTAACGCGCGGTAACAGAGTAGGCAGCATGTTTTCCCACCTGTATTGTAATCTAGCAGTAAAATGGGCGCGCTAGGGGGAAAACTGCGAGTGCAGTGTTTCCTCCGTAGCAACCCCGTTTTACTGCTAGGAATGTAATTTGGCCCTGAGAATGAAATGGAGCTACAAGCTGACTGCATTGGTCACTAAACTCCTTTCCTTTCCAATTCCTTTCCTGCACATGAATGTGAAACAAGTCCTTTTGCTCAGTGGCTGCCACTCCAGGATCTGACGATGTTTGTAAAGGTCTGTGCACTTTATGTCCAGGTTGCCTGCTGCATGGCATGGAACTCTAACATGGCCCCTCCCTTCACCACAAATCTCCTTGATGCTGCTGGGAAGCCTGACCTTTGCTCTGATTGGCTGACCCTAAATGGAGATGAATTGCATGCAGGGACTAGTAGTTCTCACAGACTTTTGCAGATTTCAATTAACTAAACTGAATTACAGTCATTTTATTATCCCACTTGCTTGTACCTTAGCTGAACATTCTGTACCTCTGCAGTTTGACTTGACAGCTTTAGTAACTGGGAAGGTTGATGAGAAACCATCTCCCAGAACTCAAATGTTTGACATTATACAATTCGCTCATAAATGGCTCCAACCAGAGGTTCAAACCTCAGCCCAAATTGTGGAGACCTTGGTACTGGACAGATTGCTATGTGAACTCCCACACACCCTCCGTGAATGGGTGGGACAAGGAAACTGCTACCTATGATGATATGGCCGCCAGGAACCTGGATGAGTCACAAAGAATGGTTCCCAAGGTCACAGGGAGTCCACCTGCCCAGAGAGGGGTGCTTGGCCAAAGGTTCCAAGGACCCGCAAGTCGTGGAGAGGTACTTGTAAAGTCTGGATCTGGTGAGTGTTTGTACAGCATAGAATGAGATGAGACTTTTTCAAGACCAGACTGTTCACACAACTACTCACTGTGAGAGAACCACACACACGCCCCTATATGGGCAGGCCAGATTTAATTAGGCATTGGTTTAGGATTATCCTTATTAGTGGGAAAATGCCTACTAATATATCGATGATCTACCACCCTAATCACACAATTTTTTTTTAACTAGTTTGTTCTGGCACTGTAATATATTAATAATTAGAAAACAAAGAGTGTAAAGTGTGGTTTTTAAACTATTTAAAATGAACTAATGTAATTATGTTCTATAAAATTGCTAATGAATGGAGTAGGATTTTAGGTTCATAACATTTACACACCTGTTATTTTCAAAACATTCCTATGCACAGCAGCAATAACCCCCTTACACGCTCTCTTTAAAGCATTTTACTAGATACAGAAATGTTAAAAACATACTGCGCATAACCCAGTGGTAGAATTTGTATTTTTATTTTCACCCTCTCAATAAATTCATAGATCACTACTACGTTAAGCATCAGGATTTAAAACTCCAGCAGGGTTATTCAAAGAGATCCGAATGGCTGGAGAAATGTAACTGAAAATCAGCGTTCGGTTACCTTTCTTGGCCATTTGGCTATCCAGAGAGCAGGCAATACGCCAAATCCTGGCGAATTGCCTGCACATTCAGTGCCTGTTCAAGGGCGGTGAAATCCCAATAAAAAAGCACTGCTTCGGCTATTCAGAGAACACAAACCAGCAGTGAAAGGTTGCCGAATTGCCCTGCCATTCGGTGGTTTCATTCAACAGGTTTATTCAGGAGAATCCCATAGGGTTCAATGTTAAAAAATATTCCCATTTTAATTCAATATCTAATAAACCATTCAGTATAAAATTGTGCAGTAAAGAGTCTCTTTATTTATAGATTTTCTTTGATATTTTAAGCATTTTTCTTAAAAAAAACCTTTTTTTTTTAAGTTTACTTATTTTTTCTGTAACAGCCCTTTTTATTATCATTCCTTGGACCTCATATGCAAATTTCAGACATTTTCGCTCAGTAGTTTCTTTGCAAACAGCAAAGGTGAAAACCTTTCAAACACTCATGCAAACTGTTTTGCGGTGTCCGCTTTTTCCGGCTGCTTCACGGTGTGTGATCGGCTCCTGCTCGGGTTTTTCCGGCGTCTTTGGCAGGTTAATCCAGATGTTTTTGCGGGCTTCGGCGTGCATTCGCCGGGTTTTTGCGGTGACTTTTCGTTGGATTTGCAGCAGCTTTTCCCTGTGCGTCGACGGCCCTGTGGTGCTTGCTGAAAACACTGCAGGGTCGCCGAAATGGGATTGCCGAATCGGCCCGAATTGAAGAGAACGAAAAGTCACCGAACGTGCGGTGACTTTTCGATTCTCTTTGAATAACCCTGCAGATGTTTTGGTAGTGGTCAGCAAATTGAAAAAGAAAGTCCATAAGCGCAGCACACACAAATTACGTAACAGAATATTTGCAGAAAAACATAATTGCTGAGATTCATAAATCTTGGAGCAAGTTTGAGTGTCTTGATCCCAAGGACAACGATTATATCACAGGCATGGATTTGTTCTTGTATACATCTATTATGAACAATCATAGGTTAACACTTTTTACTCGTTTCAATCACTCCAATGACACTGAACCCAATACAAGTGGAGCTTTTCACATTAACATGAGGTGTAGTGTTCTATATCTATACGATCATCCGATCCAAAATGAAGACAAAAAAAAAGTTCAATCTACAGTTTCTTCTTGCTGTAAATTGTACAAGGTACAAGATCTAGCTTTAAATCTATTTCAGATTTACTTTGAGTCCTCTAAGTACCAGGGAAGTCACCAGCACACAACTCTGCTAGTATTCATTAGCAGCTCCACAGAAGATTCTAGATACTGGTTGTCCACTAACCATTCATTTTTTTCTTCAAAAGAGTGGTTTAAACTGCATGCTTAGTGAATAGAGGATACAGACTTTTGTTCTAATTACTGTAGAATACACACGCACGTAAAGTCTCAAGAAATACAAAGTATAAAGAAGCAATGGCTCCAACTGCAAAGCTTAAAAGGGACACTGCCACCAAAAAACTGAAATGTCCTTATTTTATTTGTTTTATGTTGTTGATATCTTACATGTGCTTGGTATGATATCTTGGAGGTTTAGTTAAGAAAATGCTTTAATCTATATGGGACATTGGGTGCATCCATTTTGTGATCATTTGTGTTGTAAACTTCCCCCCGCCCCCAGTATCTTTCCATCGTTTGATCCTCACTGGGTGGGCTTTGATCATACAATGGAGTCTATGGGTGGATTACGAACTCAATTCATTGTGTTGTGAGGGGGGATGTATTTAAAGGACAAAACCCCCAGGAGGGTAGATTAGATGTTTTTAAAATCCCTGGTTTATCTCATTCAGCTGCCATCTCTTGAGTAGCAAAACACCCTGAGCTTTAACAGTTAATGAGGTGGAGGAGGGAATGTTTACATAAAGTAGCAGGCTACTTTATCTAAACATTCCCTCCTCCACCTCATTAACTGTTAAAGCTCAGACACAAAGTAGAATTCACCATACAATTTTGTTAAATGTTGCATCATGTTACCATGATGAGCGGCTACAAAATGGAAACAGGAGATTCTTTTTTTTTCTCTGTTTACATGCAATAAAAAACTTCATGGAAACTTCAAAGAAAAAACAAACAACTTACAGGTGTTTTTATAAGGTGGTTTTACAATGTAACGCACAAGTAATCTAGGTACAGCAAATGTAAGTGGTAGTGTCCCTTTAAAATCTTACAAATTGCTAATTCAGCAAAAGGGTCATAAAAAAATATAAAAATCCCTTCTGCCATAGACCTAAATATATTTAATATCTGCATACAGTAACAATGTTGTATATAAGGCTATAAAAAGCATGGTTACAAAAAATATACATATATATATATATATATAAATCAAACACTGTACAGCAAGTCCTTTGAAAGTAGTGTATGCTAACACTTTTATGCCATTGTGTCTTAATTGTTAGTGCATGCGGAAATGACCATCTGTGGTAGCGTTGTCCCTGCATCCTCAGATTCCGATTTCTTCTTGTTGCAGCATGGTTTAAAAAGCTGGGCATCTATGAGAATTTCACCAAAACGACCTTTGTAAATTATGCCACAGCAGACCCTCTGCCTGTAAGGAAACATTTATAAATTGGCTTTTAAAGCAAAATTTATACAGGTTAAAAACCTTTATTGAAAAAAGTTATTCTTGAATTAATGCAATCATCCAACGAAGCAAATAATAATTTGTTACTTTTCTTAGAACAGCACGCAATTATTCTATATTTAACAACATGTTTTTAATACATCTCCAACATATTAAATAAGAAGAAGCAATTAGATTTGAGCACACAAGAAAATGCAAATCAAACATCCATCAAGCGATGTATTCCAAACAGTAGCAAATCTACAAGATATAATTTTTAAGGTGGTCTTCCTTTAAATTCCTACAAATTGTTACCCTTCATAGGTTAACTATCCAGTTATGTGCTAGGCATTTTATCCCTAGTGCCAATACCAATAACAGTATTGTTTGAGCAGCAGAGTTTACCTTCTGAAATGCATTGAACTTCATTGAGTGTCATGTCATTGAGTGTCATGGTGGAATTACAGCAGAAAAACGCTGAGGCACCATTTGTTTTTCAAAAAAGCATCAACTGAAGCCATGTTAACCTTCCTGGTGGTATTCCCGAGTGTGACTCGGGGTTAAATTTCACTACCGCGAACGGTAACCCCGAGACACACTCCGGCTGGATGCATACTCACCTCCTCCTGGATCCCTCGCTGTCCACCTTCCTGGTGGTATTCCCGAGTGTGACTCGGGGTTAAATTTCACTACCGCGAACGGTAACCCCGAGACACACTCCGGCTGGATGCATACTCACCTCCTCCTGGATCCCTCGCTGTCCACCGCAGTGTGATCGCAGCGAGTTGCTTCCTGGTAAGGCTCCCTGCGAGTTACGCGATGCAGGGGGGCGGGACCAGCAGCAAATTTAGAAAAAATTATAATACACTGAATAATCCAATGTGCAATGTTTATGAACGGCCACTAGGTGGCACTACAGGATAAGAAACAGACCATACATCCCGTGTTTTCAGACAGATTTCAGTGTTTTTTGTTTTATTTTATTGAATATCATTTAAATGCATTATTTTGGATAATTATTTTTTGGATAATAAATTATTATGTCAGGTTTCAAACTTTATCGGACTCAGTGTATTTACTATTTTTTTTTAAAAATTTATTTATTTATTTATAAAGGATTTTACCAGTAAGGACTCTTGATGTGTGTGATTCCTAATTATTACAGGCTAACTATGTACAAAAACACAATTGAGAGGTTTTTAGACATGAAATTTTGAAAAAATTAGACCGCCAGGGAGGTTAATAAAATTGCAAAGGAGGGGGCGTGCCCGACCGTGCAGGGAGGAGGACACAACGCTGGAGCTCTGTCTGATAGTTACATAGTAGTTACATAGTTATATGCGTCCATCGGGTTCAGCCTCTCCCACATAACCTACTGCTGTTGATCCAAAAGAAGGCAAAAAACCCAGTCTGAAATGCTTGCCAATATGCAACATACTGGGAAAAAATTCCTTCTTGACCCCAGAATGGCAGTCAGATTTCTCCTTGGATCAAGAAGCTTTTACCCACATATTAAATATTATAACCCTTAATATTCTGTGTCTGCAGGAAGTCATCCAGTCGTTTTTTAAAAGTCTGTACAGACTCAGACCCAACCACTTCAACAGGCAGAGAATTCCACAGCTTTATTGTTCTCACCATAAAATAACCCTTCCTATGCTTTAAGCTAAATTTTCTTTCTTCCAGTCTAAATGGATGACCCCTTGTCCTATGTATAGTCCTATTAATGAATAGGTTATCAGACAATGGTTGATAATGGCCCCGTATATATTTATATAAGGTTATCAGATCCCCTCTAAGGCGCCGTTTCTCTAAACTAAACAGGTTTAAGCTTGTTAGTCTTGCCTCATAACTTAACCCCTCCATTCCCCTTATTAATTTAGTTGCCCGTCTCTGCACTTTTTCTAACACTATAATATCTTTTTTTAAGACCGGTGCCCAAAATGTCTTCGCGAAAGGGGGTTTTCTCAGGAGATCCTCTCTGATTGCACTCTACGGGGTCCCTGAGCCGCTGGCCATCAGGGTGTACTCTCCGGAGCCCCCTCTGGAGCCGAGACTAGTTGGGCCGTCGGATCCTCGGCTGAGGTGCTCTGCCAGCGGCCAACATGGGGCCTGTTCCCTGGATTGCTGCATTGCTTCCCTGTTTGGTGTGCTGATGTTTGCCGGGCAGACGTCTGCTGTCAGCCGGGGTAATAGAGGGCCCCCATCCACTGGATGCTGCGATGATCGAAGTGCCGGAGCCGGGAGCTGCAACGAGGAAGCAGGGGCAGCCCATACCCATCCATGAGAAAATGGCTGAGCTCGCAGGTCTAGATGCCTGTTTGCAACTAATAGGGGAGGATGCCTCGGGCCTGCTTATGCGGGGAACGTGGCGCCTGATGGCCGTGTTGAGGTGATGCAGGGAGGAGAAAGGAGCCCTCAGTGGTGGCCATACTCACCGATGTGGGAAGTAGTGTTGAGGAGGTGGCAGAGGTCGTTGTCTGCGCCGAGCTGGGAGATGTGGAAGATGACCGGGGGGCTGGCTCCTCTCTTGCGATGCGCTAAGTCCGTTCCGGCTGATGGGGAGACGTTGGCTCACCAAAGAAGAGATGTGGAGGTCGCTGTGGAGCGGGACGGCGGTTGCCTCCTTGAGATGTCCGAGGTGGTGGGGCTTCCCACGGATGGTGCACTGCCCTCTGGAGTGGTCCTGATGGGGTCTTGGCCTGAGAGGCCTATACCGTGGCTGATACTGCTTGACGAGCCTTGGATGCCATTTTTGTTCTTGGAGAAGATGCATCCACGGGTCTCTGGCTGGAAACATGCTGAGGAGGCTTTTCATGGCCTTCTCCGTCGCCAGGCCTGCTCGAATTCCCAGCGCACTCCTACTCTCCCATGATGTTTAATCTCTGCCTCCCCCCTTCTTCCTAACCCTTGTCAGCTGTGCCTTTTTTCCCCCCATGCTTATGTGACTTTGAGGACTCTTTTAGTCTTTGACCATTTTTTGAGGACTTTAACTCTTTGCTGAGAACCCCCCCGTTTGAACGCAACTTGATGCTTTTTTGAGACCCCTTCTCCCTTTTGTTTTTCCTTGTGAAGTATATTTTTTGACCCTGCGAGGGGGTCTGCTGGTCGGTTTGTGACCTTATGACCTTCGACACAAAATAATTTTTTAAAAATCTTAACCCCTTCACTGCTGAGCCATTTCACCTTTGTGCCGAGCTCATTTTTACCGCTTTTGCTCATCATGTTTAAACGCGATTTGAAGTCATGTTTTATTAGATCCTTTTTTCCCCGCAGACTTGATATGTTATCAATCTGCCATTATTATATGTATACGTCATGCCCTGCCTGAATATTCTAACGAAAAATGCAGTAAGATTTGAATTTTCAATAATCTACAGCGTGTAAAGTGTTTGTTGTTTTTTTCTCTCCACAGTATATCATCCGAGCCTTTGCGGTTATATTTTCTATGGGGTGCGTTTGTTAAATAATTAGAAATGGGGACTCGTTATGTTTTTTTGGGGGGGAAATTACTTAACCATTTCGCTGCTGAGGCTTTTCCCGCCTCTGTGCTGAGGTCATTTTTACCGGTTTTGCTCATCATGTTTAAACGTGTTTTGAAGGCTTATTTTAGTATATTACCCAGACATATTATATATCGTTCTTTCCGTCAGACTCGGTAGATTCATAATATGTCATTATTATATGTATACGTTATGTCATGTCTGTATATTATAACAAAAAATGCAATAAAATATGTATTTTCAATAATTTACAACGTGTAAAGTGTTTTTTTTCACATTTTAACATGCGAGCAATTGCGGTTATATTTTGTATGGGGTGCGCTTGTTAAAAAAATTAGAGATGGGGACTCGTTACATTTTTTTTGGGGGAAAATTACGCGATTTTTAACAAACGCACCGCATACAAAAATCGTTAGTGCAGCATCATTGTTCACATTATAATTGAAATGGGAACAATATTGCTACACTAACAAACCAAAAAAAAGAAAAAAAAAAGTTTATTTTTTTTTTATAATTTTTTTTTTTAAATATATATATTTTTTAATTTTTTAAAAACTTTTTTCACATTCGTGTTTGGTATCGTTGGAACGGCCATGCTCTGGCCGATCCAACCATACCAAACATTAACCCCTAGCTGCCACGGATCGGGAGATAGGGAGTTCATTGGAACTCCCTATCTCCACCGTTGGTGGCAGTTAGGAGTTAACTCTAGGACTGGCGTCATCGTGCTACGCACGATGCCGCCAGTCCTCAGGGGGAGTTCCCGGAGGCTTGGCCGACATCCAAGATGTCAGCCAGCTCCGGGAAAGGATCGCGAACCGGCGCTTTTCAGCGCCAATTCGCGATCCAGCTCCCCAGGGGTTAATGCCAGGCACCATTTGGAAGGGCAGGCTGTGCCCTTCCAAATGGTGCCTGGGTTAACCCCCGCAACGCCGCCGATCGGGAGGGAGAGAGGTCCGAAGGACCTCCCCCCTCCCTTTCAGGCGCCTCCTCCGCACATGCGGGGGGGGGGGGGCGCCTGAATTAGGTGTCATCGCGCTGCCGCGATGACACCTAATTCCAGCGGCTGCGGTTCCAGATGCGCGGCTGACATCGAGGATGTCAACCCGCACCGGGGGGGCCAGCGATCGGCCGGAACCCGGCCGAACGCTGACCCCAATGGGAGGACGCGCTCAGCACGTCCTCCGCACAGCAGCGGTAATGCGGAGGACGCGCTGAGCGCGTCCTCCGCATTGAAGTGGTTAATTTTTAGGAAACACCCCCAGAGAAAAAAAATAATTGTTAGTGCAGCATCATTGTTCACATTAAAATTGAAATGGGAACAATATGGCTGAATTAAATTTATTATTCAAAAAAAAATAATTGTTTTTATTTTATTTATTTTTTACTTTGAACTTTGTCAGGTTTGGTATCATTGGAAAGGCCATGATACTAAAAACAAGACCCATCTAGCTGCGCCCTTAAGTACATCAGTACGGGCGCACATAGATTTAGGAACATTGGAAATTGTTACAAAAAGCAATTTTTCTCCCAACGCAAGTAAGGAAAATTAGTTAGTGAACCCATTGAAGGGCGCCTAGAAATGTAAATGTTGTAGCTACATACTAAAGGGATTCTAAAAACATTCACAGGCACAGTGAAAGCTCTATAAAGGAGGATTTTTTTAAATTGCAGCACAAGCGGTGTACTTGTGGCAAAAAAGTATGTAGGGAAAACATCAAACCACCAAGAATGAGAATACTAGAACATATTACAGTCTGTTAAATACCCCAAACATACACAAATGCAAGGCATTTACAGTTGGAAAGCAAAACATGCGTCTCCAGATTATTGAACAAGTGCGCCTTGGTCCAAGCCAGGGAAATTTGGATTTAAACTTACTCCAGAGAGAAGGTTTTTTCTAACTATGAATTAAGCACATTGTACCCTAGGGGTTTAAGATAGGGGTTCACTTTTGCCCCTTTTATAATTCCATTAGGAAAATGAATAAGCTCATATTCAAGTTGTGTCACGTTTTTGATTTAATATCGGATAGCATTTTTAGTAAAAATTTGATAGCTCACAATGTGGTTAGTTAATCTCCATTTTGCTCCCTGTTTAGGTATATATGGCTTATTCTACAAATGGAGCGCAAATTAGATCAGTTGATTAAATTTATTTAATGACACTGATGTTAAATAGAGGAATAAAAGAAAATGTAAAGGATTATGGGAGATTTACTTTAGCAAGCCAATTGATTGACTGTTATTTAGCCATGCTGTTCACTTTAGGTATGGTGGCGTGCGTCACTTTGGACTTTAAGTACATGGGTCTAGAAATGTATTTGGGAGGTGCGGGCCTGAGGTTTTATATTGTTTTCCTGCTCTTTCCTTTGTTAAAGTCACGCTGTATCTACAATTATAGATGCAGGGTGTTTGTGTGTTCTCTGTACCTTCTCTCTGTATAGTGTAGATCTTTCTATTCGTACCTGCTCTCTCTATTGTGTATGTTCTCTGTATAAAAAATTCCTTTTGTTTTACCGGCTTTCTCCCTCCTAGGAAATCCCATTGTCCATTGTTTGAAGGTCCTGTGATGTTATTTGATTTGTGATGTTATCCGTTTGGGTGTATGCATGAAGGGGTTTGGGTGTATGCATGTGTATCTCTGTGCCTGTGTAATAAACAGTCAGTCTCCATTTTGGGTTGAAAGAGCAAGGATCTCCTGAGTGTTATTGCCTGAGTTTCACTGCATTCTGTGCCAAAAGAGATACTTCTGCGGAATACTGACTTCAAGGAGAGCATTCTGCGCGTGGACGGAAACCCCCACGTTACAGGTACCCACCCTGTACCGCTGTCGCCCTATAAGAGCAAGGGAAGCGGTGATGTCATCAGAAGGCACCCAGAGTAGCCACAATGTCATCAAGGGGAGCCGCAGAGGGGCAAAGGTGCATCAATGAGTGGGTGGCCAAAAATGTTTTTTAAAAAAACGGAGCATATGTTGGGTCAGACTTCACTTGAAGAAGCCGCCACGTAATAGTGGTGAAACAGTTTCCTCTTTTTGTGATTTTTACAGTGACACTTTTTTGTTTGGGTATGCATTTGATTTTGTTAATGCAGATATATTGGTTCTGTTAGCCAATTAATGTGGGAATGGTAGCTCAGTGGTTGCTTGCTACTTTAGGCTCCAAATCAATGAGAGCCAATGTAGATTCTATGAATTTATTCCCAGCTGTGGACTGTTGGAATGGCAGTTTCTATTGCTTTTGTGAGGTCCCCATTTATGAGAGCCAACAAAGACATACAGGTCTATTCAGAGAAAGGTGAAACTCAGGCGAATAACTGGAGAAGTGAAAATTCTAGGTCAAAATAGCCAAGTTGGAAAGTGAGATAAATGGGAAAATGTTTCTGGTTTGGCTATTTAATCTATATTGTGCTCTTCTACCAGTTCTCCTGGTTTTCACCTTTCTTTGAATAGACATACTTTTTTTTTAATGTGGGAGACTATACCGATGTGAAAATATTGGACACCTTAACACTTTAAGTACAGGGACAATTTTACAAATTCGGCACTCTAAAAGTAGAAGTGTGCCGAGCCCATTTTTTTTTGCCATTCAATGGATTTTATTCGTCTGGACCCTTTTGTATACAGTACTGGAGCAATGTTTGCTCTTGGGAGTGATTCAAGTCATTAATGCCCTTGACAGCAGCTTATTGGAATGAACATTGAACATCAATATATAATTAAGAGAAATAAGAGTACCATTAACAGACGAAAGGAATGTGGTTCCAGTTCTTTAGTCAACCTCTTCAAATGATCTGCCGGCATGTTCTCCAGCACCTGGGAAGCCGACTGGCATGCTACCGGGCATACCGCCAGGCATGCCTCCTGCACCCTGGTAGAGCTTTGTGATGATGGGATTGCAGACCTTCTCCAGCTCTTTCTGCTGATGATCAAACTCCTCCTTTTCAGCAGTCTGGTTTTTGTCCAGCCAGGCGATGATCTTGTTGCATTTGTGTAGAATCTTCTGTTTGTCATCATCGGTGATCTTGGTTTTAAAGTTTCTCGTCTTCCACTGTTGCCTTCATGTTGAATGCATAAGTGTCACGTTCTCGATGGCGCTCACCTAAGATCAGCTTGGTTTGGATCCTTATGGACAGATTAACCTGATACTTGACTTGATAGCACTTACAACTGCCACACCTAGCACTCCCAGCCAGGGAGGTGATATACTAGATACCACTCAGCAGCAAGTGATTTCGTGACCAAGTGTCTGCTGAGTGAAGGCAAATTAACTATACACAGGTAGATATAGTATAGTAAGAAAGACACATAACTTGGTACAGAAAAAGCGTAGTCAATAGCACGTTCCGAGTTGGCACCAGAGAGGTTAGTCGTACAAGCCAGATAGCAGGGTCCTCGTACGAGCAAAATTGGCAAGTAGCAGAATACACTGAGACAGTAACGATGACAGTAACTGAGACAGCTGGCGATGCAGGAATGACTCCACGTCAGGGCGACGAGCAGATCCTCACGCCCTGCATTTAAGGTCGGCGGCTCCTCATCACCACGCCAAGCCCCGTCCCCTCAGATGACGATCTGCCAGCTCTAACTCCTGGCACCGGACAGCCAGCGATGCCGCCTGGCGCCATGACCCCCCGGGAAGCGCCGCGGGGGGCGAGGACATTACAATAAGACTCCAGGGAGTTCATAGACACCTTGTACTTCTCGGCTTCCTGCATCATATGCTCAACGTCTTCCTTATGAGGCAACCTTTGTCGTTCGCAATATTGATCTTGTTCGCCTTGCCGGTGCTCTTGTCCACTGCAGACACATTGGAGGATACCGTTTGCATCAATGTCGAATGTCACTTCAATTTGCGGGACGCCTCGTAGAGCAGGAGGAATGCCAGTGAGCTCAAATTTAACCAGGAGGTTGTTGTCCTTGGTCATAGCCCTTTCACCTTCATAGCCCTGAATCAAGACACCAGGGTGGTTGTCCGAGTAGGTGGCGAAAGTCTGGGTTTGCTTTGTGGGGATTAGGCTTGATGAGAACTGTCATTACACCACTGGCAGTCTCGATGTCCAGGGACAGGGGAGTGACATCCAGCAAGAGGAGATCCTAGACATTTTCAGACTTTTTGCCGGACAGGATGGCGGCCAGCACAGCTGCACCATAAGCCACGGCCTCATCAGGGTTTATGCTTTTGTTCAGCTCCTTGCCATTGAAGAAGTCCTGAAGCAGTTTCTGGATTTTGGAGATACTGGTGGATCCGCCAACCAAGACAATGTCATGGATCTGTGACTTGTCAAGTTTGTACCCAGTTGAGAAAGCACTACATGACGCCAGCGTGCCTCTGAAAGCGAGCCCCTTGTGATGGAGGTGTAAAAGGCAATGCCTTCATAGAGTGAATTAATTTCATTGCTAGCCTGTGTGCTAGATGACAGGGAACAGCTATCTTGTTCTCAATAAATGTCCTTCTTGTGTTTCCTCTTGA
This sequence comes from Leptobrachium leishanense, assembly GCA_009667805.1. Lineage (NCBI taxonomy): Eukaryota > Metazoa > Chordata > Amphibia > Anura > Megophryidae > Leptobrachium > Leptobrachium leishanense. The sequence goes on along the minus strand of CM019065.1, from coordinate 257,852,971 downwards.
ATTCTGCAACAAAGGGTTGTCATGCGGTTGTCAAAGTCTTCTCCACCCAAGTGGGTGCCTCTGGCTGTTGACAACTAGACATGTGCATTTGTTTTAGTACTAAAACAATTTCGTCTGAATTTTGGGATAATTTAGTTTTCATATGACGCAAGCAGGGATGCACCGGAATTTTGGCCACCGATAGATTCTGCTGATAACAGGGTTATCGGTTTCGGCCTGAAAGCAAAACCCCAGCCAAAAAAGTCAGCCGAAAATTGATGATCCCAGCTGACACTGAGCGAGCACTCTTTCAATGCTGCTTAGCTGGCGGTAATTGTAATTGGAGAGAGGCAGGAGCTGCTACACTTTTATTTCTGCACACAAAGGGTTAACTGCATGATCCACACTATCAGTAACCTCAGAGACAAGGTACAAGTGATTTATCACTGACCTCCTGCCAGTGGTGTCTGCTCAGAGGACAAGAGGGGGGGTTAATGTGGGAGCTTACATCCATGCCTCCAAAAAGTTAATGGAATGTTTTTCTGCACTTTAAAAAAATTATAGATTAAGAGAAACAGATCGATGTTTAGGATCCATCTGAGCCATTATACTGTACATATATACTGTATCTACTTATTTAAGTTTTGTTGGAGGGCAAAAAAATTAGATTAAAAATTAGATTAAAAGCCTCCACACAAAAAATAATAGACTTTATAGTTGCAGAAGGTCTGCTCCACCTTCTTTCTACCCACAAGGCTTATTATTATCTACCTTCATGTTCATCCCTAAATAGGTTATTCTGCAATTCTAAATACACATGTATTGCCACACTATTGGAAACCCAATAATGTGCTCTATATCAATATTTTACCGTGATGGAAAAAATCTCACACAAGGGGGGAGTGTGGAACTTTTTCCATCCTCTGAAAACCTCTGCGTGAGATGCTGATTTTTAAAGTGCTAAATTTATAGTGCCTTCTGCAAAATTTAATATGCTAATCTTAATTAAATGTATATGAATACTATTATCAGAACTGAAAATTTGATTCCTTATATGCGTAAAGAATTTATAATGTCATTCAATAAAGTGCTCTCTTTAAAGTGCTACTCTTACAATGTTGTATACCGAATTAAAACTAACCCATATGTTTCTATACCCCTATACAGAGTGCTAATGTGTAAACCGAAATAAAGTGCTTGTGCCTACCTAACAGTATGCCTATAGGGTGATGGTTAATTGATACATTAGTGTCAAACACATTATAACCTCCATATTCAATACATGTTTGGTTACAGTGTATCCTAGTTCATACAAACATCTTCAGTACACCCTTCTAAATGGATATTTTATAAATACACAATTCTAATTAATATAATACAAACCTCATTTTGTAAAACCTTTATGCAATGATTTGTGTACTTCCTAATATGTAGTTTTGACCTATTCTAAAAAGTGGCAGACCTCAAAATCCTGATTCAAACCCCTAGGTGCTAGTGTTTTTAAATTATATATCCATCTCATCTCTGTCCTATTAATTTTATTCATGAAATCCCCTCCTCTCCATTCCTTTTCTACTTGCTGGATCGCCAGAAATTTTGTCCCATTAGGATCTTTATTATGTTTATCTTTATAATGTTGAGGTACAGTATGTGAATCTACGCCTTTTCTAATATTATTCAAATGTTCGCGAATGCGAACATTCAAGCTTCTTGTTGTGCGACCAACATACATCTTCCCACACGGACAAATTAAAATATAAATAAAATTTTTTGAAAAACAGGTGAGTGTGTCGTATATCTTGTATCCTTCGCCAGACATACTATTGAACTCTTTTATATGTCTTTTTTGGTTCCCTGTTGTTCTACATGCAAGACAATTCCCACATCCATAAAAACCATTCTCTAAACCGAAATGTTTTTTTTGTTTCCTGCTTCTCAAATGGCTGCTTACTACACGATTTTTGATGTTTTCAACCCCTCTAAAGATAATGGTAGGAGAATTCCCCAATATCTGGCGAAGGTCCTCATCCTTGCGAAGGATGGGCCAATACTTTCTAAGGATTCTTTTAACCTCCTTATGTTCACTGCTGTATTGACAAATAAAAGGAACCTTATTACTCAATCCTCCCTTCGATGTTTTTTTCTTATTGAGAATTTGTTTCTGATTTATTTGTGACACCTTTTTTCTCACTTCTTCCAGAACCTGACCATCATAGCCTTTTTCTTCAAATTGTATTTTCATCGTTTCAGATTGGGTGTGAAATTCCGCGTCCTCAGTACAATTTCTTTTTAACCTAAGGAATTGTCCCTTCGGTACACCTTCCAACCATTGCCAAAAATGGCAACTTGTCTTCTCTATGTAGCTATTTACGTCTACATTTTTAAAATGGGTTCTAGTTTTAATCCGAAGGTCTTCAATATAGATCTCTAAATCTAGAAAGCTAATATCTGATTGACTAAAATGGCCAACTGATGAAGCGAGTGCATCGCGAAACGCGTATTGGTGTTTGTCTATTTATTGTTTTATGGAATAAATTTTAAATTTTAATAAATTTTAATTTTGTTCATCGATATCCTGCAACCTTATTTTTTCATTTGGAGCAACATCATCGGACAGAGGAGGAAAAGGGGAGCCCGATATCTCCTAAAAAATATCGGTTGTGAGATACATCTAGTGTCTGATTTATGACACCTCCAAATGTGAGTTGAACTATTGTATTTTGGGGACTTGGATGTGTTTTTATGGATCACACTATGTTTCTCATTTCTATCCCCATATATCTTGAGAATTGAGGACTGCATAAAAGAAAGCAATTAACTGCTTAAAGAAGATCCTCGACCAAGATTTCAGGGGGAGAAAAGGAAAGGAAAAAAAGAGGGAAGCGCGGACTGTCACCACATTTTTCCATTATATATATATATATATTTATTTTACACACACCAGACACATGTATACACAGTATGTGTGTATACAGTTGTGTTCAAAATTATTCAACCCCCACTGAAATTGAGTGTTTTGGCCAGTTTGACATTGATTTTGATCATTCAGTCATCTTGCTTACAATTAAATCAAAGAGGCACGTGTAGGTCAGACAAATATAACATAACATTTATAATGAAATCACCACAAATGTCTTTTCTGTGCTCACATCATTATCAGTTTTATTCAACCCCCAAGTGACATTCAATCTTAGTACTTAGTACAACATCCTTTTACAGTTATAACAGCTTTTAAACGTGAAGCATAGCTTGACACAAGTGTCTTGCAGCGATCTACGGGTATCTTCGCCCATTCGTCATGGGCAAAAAAGCCTCCAGTTCAGTCACATTCTTAGGCTTGCGCACTGCAACTGCTTTCTTTAAGTCCCACCAGAGGTTCTCAATCAGATTTAAGTCAGGTGACTGCGATGGCCACTCCAAAATGTTCCAGCCTTTAATCTGCAACCATGCTCTAGTGGACTTGGAGGTATGCTTGGGATCATTGTCCTGTTGAAAGGTCCAACGTCTCTCAAGCCTCAGGTTTGTGACGGACTGCATCACATTGTCATCCAATATCTCCTGGTACTGAAGAGAATTCATGGTACCTTGCACACGCTGAAGCTTCCCTGTACCTGCAGAAGCAAAACAGCCCCAAAACATGATTGACCCCCCGCCATGCTTCACAGTAGGCAAGGTGTTCTTTTCTTCATAGGCCTTGTTCTTCCTCCTCCAAACATAGCGTTGATCCATGGGCCCAAACAGTTCTAATTTTGTTTCATCAGTCCACAGAACACTATCCCAAAACTTCTGTGGTTTGTCCACATGACTTTTGGCATACTGCAGTCGACTCTTCTTATTCTTTGGAGACAGCAAGGGGGTGCGCCTGGGAGTTCTGGCATGGAGGCCTTCATTACGCAGTGTGCGCCGTATTGTCTGAGCTGAAACTTCAGTACCCACATCTGACAAATCTTTTCTCAGTTCCTCAGCAGTCAGACGGGGACTTTTCTCCACTCTACGCTTCAGGTAGCGCACAGCAGTCGAAGTCAGCATCTTCTTTCTGCCACGACCAGGTAGCGTTTCAACTGTGCCCTTTGCCTTGAATTTGCGAATGATGCTTCCTATGGTCTCTCTTGGTATGTTTAACATCTTTACAATCTTCTTATAGCCATAGCCCTTCCTGTGAAGAGTAATCACCTCTTCTCTTGTCTTCCTGGACCATTATCTTGACTTCACCATGTTTGTAACCACACCAGTAAATGTCTAGAGCTGAGTATCACAGTCATTTTAAAGCTGCCTAATTGGTGCTTATTATGCTTTATTGCTGCTCCGTGACATCCACAGGTGTTTTCAATACCTGATTGAAAACACTTGAATGAACCGCTGTTCTTCAGAGTGGTAGTCTTTAAGGGGTTGAATAATTGTGTCAATGAAGAATTCACAAAAGAAACATTTACTACTGTATTACAAAACCAATTGATGAACCAATCATTTTAGTTGCATATGGTTCTTTAAAAAGTCCTTGTAGGATTTCATTCTGAATACAATTACAAATGTACACTAAATTCCCTAAAACCCTTTACAGCATTGGGGGTTGAATAATTTTGAACACAACTGTATATAGTCATATATAGAAAGTCATTTTCGCTATCGGTTTTCGGCTAAGGTCATCGTGCATTTTCGGTATCAGTTTCGGTCCCAAATTTTCATTTCGGTGCATCCCTAGACTCAAGAGATACGAAACTGCTCGGTCCAGAAAACGAAAGAAACGAAAGGAAAATACATTACATTTTAGGGTCAGTTCTATTTGTAATATTACATTGGTAAGTGGATGAGACCAGCAATGAGAAGTGCAACATCGCAAAGCTACAGAAAAAGCTTGTATGTGTAATCCTTCCCGACCCCTGCCTGAAAATCTGACAGTGATAGAGCTCCAGAATACTCACTCGCAGCACAGAGAGTAAACCTTTACTTAACCTTTGCATGTCTAGGAGACAGATGAGATGATAAAAGCAGCTGGCGAGGGAAAACGTTCATAAATCACACTGAAAGCTAATGACAGAGTATAATGGGATAGCCCCAAAACCCCTTAAATAACAAGCAGCGCTGGGAGAAGACAGGGACTTTACAAAATGTGTGTCACCTCCCCTCCCGCTCTGCATAATAGAGGCTTAGGTCGGATACATTTTATATTATCCAGGATCACTATTCCCCTTTCCTCATCTATAACACACGTTTTATATAAAGTCCCTCTCCTCTCCCAGTGCTACTTGTTTTTACTAGGGATGAGCCGAACACCGCCGTGTTCGGTTCGCATTCGAACTCGAACAATTTCAAAAGTTTGAGTTCGAACGCGAACATGAACCGAACTCAATGCAAGTCAATGGGACTCAAAAGTTAGATTTTTAGAGTGCCCTCCAAGAGGGCATATATGCAAGATATTTGCCATAAAAGGTGTATGGGGGTCCGGGTAGTGCCCTGGGGGACAGGAAACAAGGACAACAAGTTTTAAAAAAAAGTTTTTAAAGAAACTGAGTTTTCCATGAAATAAGGGTCAAAAATAAAAACGAAAAATTCCTTCAAATATCGTGCCTAGGAGATCCGCATAACCTGCCCGTGAAGTGGTGGATTTGTAGGATGTATAGAAACATTTCAAATGACGGTAAACGGTTTTCCTTTAATCTATTCATAAACAACTGCTTGGGGCGGCAGCCTGTATGAAAAGAGACGTTTTAGGACACACAGAACAAGTTTAGTGATTTTTTTTGGCTAAATTATGGTGAAATTTATGCAGGCTTTGGATGAAAGTAACAATAGGTGCTTTAAAATTGGGCCTTTAGTGTCGGCAACAGTGCCGTCACACCGTAACCCCTCTGTGGTATTGTGGAAGAGTGCAGGGTTGGACCCTGTGGTCCAATATTAAAATGATATGAATCTGGTAATATAGGCATCAGTGGTAGTGCACCCAAATATTGTGCCTTTGGTGGCAGCAAGTGCCTTCACACCGGAACCCTTTTGTGGTATTGTGGAAGAGTGCAGGGTTGGACCCTGCTGTCCAATATTAAAATTATATGAATCTGGTATAGGAGTCAGTGGCAGTGCACCCAAATATTACTGCGCTATAGTGTATGGCAGGATGGAAGCGCACCAGCAGTAACAAGCAGCGGAATATACCAGACAGGGGCACAGAGCGAGAGTAGTTGTTATAACAAAACCAGCTCAACAACGTTTAGGCTCTAGTACTGCCCTACTGTATATGGTGAGAATTGGCGCACACCAGTCCCGGCGGCTCTGCCGCTGGAGCTCCTGGCATTCGGCCTGCTGGGGGCACCATGCGTCCGGGGCCCCCCTGATTGCCCTGGATGTCACAATATTACAATCCAAATGCAAACGAGTTAAGTAACCAAATTTGTAAGAAGAATAATTAATGCAGCATATGAATCCTCACACTGCCGGGCAGCACCTAAACGTTTTACAGCACGTTCATGCACGATGTAAAACGCATAAACAGGGAAATCCCATTATTTTCTATGGGTCCCGTTCATACCTGGGAGTTTTACACCGCGCAGGAACGCGCTGTAAAACGTCCTACGCCCAAAGAAGTACAGGAGCTTCTTTGGTGCATAAAGCAGAGCGTTCACTCTGCAGTCTATGGCCGTGAACGCGCTGCAATGCGCGTTCGCATGTTTTTTACGTTTGCGCGATACGCGCGTTAAAAAACGCAGGTATTGCCCATGTAAAAAAACGCAGGTGTGAACCCAGCCTTACAGTATAATTAATGCAGCATATGATTCCGCACACTGCCGGGCAGCACCTCTACAGTTTGTGGATCCAGGAATCAGGTGAGTATTAGAAATAAAAAAAAAGGGTTTAATTTTATGTTGCTGGGGACATTTAAAAATGTCCTCGGATTTTTTTTTTTTAAAATGTGTCATCTTACCTTAGCCCGGTGGTCAGTGGGGGCTCCCTGGATCCTGGTTGTGGGGAAGGGGGGTCTGCTGTGGCTCCCTCCCTGAGTCCCTGCGCCACCTCTCTGCCATATGCACCCGGCTGGCCAGCCCGCACAGTCGCAGCTCTGTAATCTTGCGGCCGCATGCTCAAGGGGATCTTGGGAGGGAGGCTCCGGCGGGCTGCCCTCTACAGTGCCTGATTAGAGGGCCTCATCTGCCTGATGTTTTAGCAATAAGAATGTTTTATCCCATAGGCTTCAATGTTAAAAATATTCCCGTTTTAATTCAATATCTAATAAAGCATTGCTTATAATATTCTACAGTAAAGAGTCTCTTTATTTTTAGAATTTTTAAGCATTTTTTTTTAAAAAAGAAAATTCTTTTTTTTTTTTAACTTTTGGCGAACATCCCAAAAAGTTCGAAGTTTGCGAACTTCCGAACAACTGATGTTCGAATCGAACTCCGAACCGAACAGCTCATCCCTAGTTTTTACGTCTGATACATTTAGTATCTAGCTCTAACAGTTACTCTGTCATTATGAGCCTTCAGTGTGATTTATTTGAATGTTTTCCCTGGATTTAAAGTGCTTTATTTTATAAAAAATATTAATTTGCCCAAGTCATCTCTTCTGAGCTTTCAGATCGATTTACGTTAATGTTTTCCCTCTCCCCTGCTTTTATAATACTGTGCCTCCCCCACAGAGATACAAAGTTTAACCATTTGGCTGCCAAGGACGCACTCAGCGTGTCCAGCCAAGTGGTTCTCCTGTGCTATGGACACGCTGAGCGCGTCCTAGCACAGGAGGCAGCAATAGGCCGGAATTCCGGCCGATTGCTGGCCCCCCCCCGGTGCGGGCTGACATCTTTGATGTCAGCCTAGCACTCCAGCGGGGACAATAGATGTCATCGCGCTAGCGCAATGACATCTATTACAGGCGCCCCACCGCGAGTGCGGGGAAGGTGCCTGAAAGGGATGGGGAGGTCCTTTGGACCTCTCTCCCTTCCCTTCCGTGGGGGCAGTGGTGGAAGTCAGGCACCGTTTGGAAGGGCACAGCCTGCCCTTCAAAACAGTGGCTAGCTTTAACACCTTCAATTATAATGTGAACAATGATGCTGCACTAACGATTTTTATATGGGGTGCATTTGTTAAAAATCTTGTAATTTTCCCCCAAAGAAATGTAACAAGTCTCCCATTTCTAATTTTTTTAACAATCGCAACTCATAGAAAATATAACCGCAAACGCTCGCATGTTAAAATGTGAAAATAGCACTTTACACTTTTCGAATTATTGGAAATTCACATTTTATTGCATTTTTTGTTATAATATTCAGACAGGACATGATATATTATGAATCTGCCGGAAAGAACGATATGTCTGGGTCATATAATAAAATAAGGCTTCAAAACGCTTTTAAATATGATGAGCGAAACCGGTAAAAATGAGCTCAGCACACAGGCGTGAAATGGCTCACCAGCGAAAGGGTTAAGTAAAAGCTCCCTCTCCTGTGCTGCATGTTGCATTGCATTCCGAAGCTCTGCACCCTCCACATGCCAATGCAATAGAATGTTCTATACAGAGAGGGGCATTAATTAATGCAGGAGGATGTCCCTCTCTGTATATAACACCCTACTGCATTAATATATACAGAGAGGGGGTATAAATTGAGGAGGATGTTCTATACAGAGAGGGACATTATACAGAGAGGGGTATTAATGAAGGAGGATTTTCTATACATTATAAAGAGAGGGGTATTAATTAATGCAAGAGGAGGTAACATATAGGGCTAAAACTAACGATAAATTTTCATAATCGATTAGTTGGCCGATTATTTTTTCGATTAATCGACTAATCGGATAAAAAAAAACCCAACAAACTCAGTACCATTTTTTTCGTTTATTTAAAATAATTTAGTGAACAAAAGGAGTGTTTATAAACAAACTTCAAAATAAACACATTTTACATTAACACTACAAAACTGTACAATGTTAAGGCTGGGGTCAGACCAGCGCACTTCGCAGCTGCGGCATAGCGGCGTGTGTGCGTGATTAGGAGATGTCAGACGCTGCTAATGTCCAGCCTACATAACGTCCAGACGCAAAAAGAGTTTTATTGACGATCCGTACAAAATCACGACCGAAAATGCGCGTCGTCTGACAGTTTTTGCGCATTCCATGAAAAAATACGTCAATGCGTTCGGACGCACTTCTTCACGTTCGCGGGGAAAAATGCTTTCGTCTGACCCTAGCCTAAAGCAGCAGAACAAAAAACAAACATTCTGAAAACGAATGTTTTCACAGTTCCAGAAAGTTAGCATTGGAATGTAAAAATGTTAGCATATCCACATGCTCAGGGCTGAGGCTGGCTCTCTTTTTGCTAGCAATGTTGCCTGCAGCGGAGAAGAGGCGCTCTGATGGCGTTGAGGTGCCTGGGATACACAAGTAGCATTTCGCTAGTTTTGCCAAGGTTGGGTATTTCTCTTGGTTACCCTTCCACCAGTTCAAAGGGTTTTCATCCTTAACAAGGGGCCTCTCCACGAAATAATCTTGCACTTCTTTCCTCACTTGGTCATGGATAATATGCTCCTCATGTTGCCCCTCTTTAGGCTCTTCTTCACTGCTGCCTTCAGACTCCAGGAGTGAGTCAAGTAGTGATGCAGATGTTGATGGCTCAGCAGTTCTAGTCACAGTTGAAGTGGTTGCTTGTTGCCGCAGCATCTCCCTTCTCTCAACAAGTGCTTCTGTCTGCACTCTTGCCTGCACATTTATAATTTGTTCTGGTGTTAAAAATGTAAGTCTTCTAAATCTTGGGTCCAGAGCAGAAGAAAGAATTACAGTATTTGGGACCTGTTCAAAAAGGATTCTCTTCTATCTGCTCTGAAGCTGCTCTGTTGCTATGGATTGGAAATTCTTCACTGGAGAGGACTCAAAGGAAGCACTCTCATTAGAACGCAACAGTCCCTTCACAAGTGCAGGCACTGAAGATACAGTAAAATTGTTTTGTCCACTCATAAATACAGTAGCGCATTCAAAGGGTTTAAGGGCAGTAGAAAGTTCCTCAAGAATACTCCACTGGTCTGGTTTTAGATCCAGATAATGTTTCTCCCTTTGTGTAATTAAAGAAAGAGTCGCAGTTACTGGCCACCTTTGTTCAAGGAGTCTGCTAACCATGTAGTAAGTGCTATTCCACCTGGTGCTCACAGTCTGAAGAAGCTTATGCTCAGGTGTACCCATCTGCCTCTGCTTCTCCTTGCTGCTGGCTAGCTCACTTTTTTTAAAATGCTCAACAAGTCCTCTTGCAGCACCAACAGCTCTCTCAGTCCCTGAATTCCTCAATGCAGCAACTATCACCATCTGCAAGGTGTGGCCAGTGCAGCGGATACTGGTCCACCCATGCTTGTCCTCCAGGATTTTTGAAGCAGCCACAATATTTGCACCGTTAAAATGCACAATGGCAATTATTTTTTGAGCTGGAACTTCAAACTTTGCAACAACTTTCTCCAACCATTCCGCAATGTTTGCTGCTGTACGCCGGTCTTCCAGAGGCATGGTAGTGAGGCAAACCAACTTCATCATCCAATCATCACCTATGTAGTGGCATGTAATGCCAAGATAAGCCTCAGTTGCTATACTTGTCCAAATGTCTGCAGTAAACGCAATTCTGCTCTCATTACTGCTGATTAGGGCTGCAACTAACGATTATTCTCATAATCGATTAGTTGGCACCGATTAATCGATAATGGAAATAGTTGACAACTATTTTAATCATCGATTAGTTGGCGATTAATCGATTAGTTGTTTCAGCCCTAGTTATGTAAATTATACAGAGAGAGGTATTAATTAATGCAGGAGGATATTCTATACATTATACATAGAGGAGCATTTTTTTTTAGCCCTTTAAATCCAGTGGCTGGAGCGCCAAGATCGGCTGCTTGTTACATTATCTCTCAGTACAATGTATCAGGGTCAGCTGTTACAGTACCTGACTGCTGCTCATCACAGCGCTCAGAGTTTCAGTAAAACAAGGAAATAATATTGTTATAACCTGTTCTATAAAAAAACTAGTTTTACTGAAACTGAGCACTGTGATGAGCAGCAGTCAGGTACTGTAACAGCTTTGCCTGACACATTGTGCTGAGTGAGAGATACTACAACAAGCAGCCGATCTTTGCCCTCTGAGGAGCCACCACTACAATATTTATTGTATCCGCTGGTTTTCGGATAAATTAAATTTGTTTTCATACTAAAGAACTGAAAACTAATTTCTTTAGCAACCAAATAAATTTCGTTTAAGGACTAATCCATTTATCCAAAAAAAATGTTGTGCTGTGCACATGTCTATTGACAACTTCAAAGATGCCATCCTCATTGGTCAGGATGGAGACATCGAAGGTGCCACCAGCGAGATTGAAAATCAGAATGTTTCTCTCTGCTCCAACCTTCTTATCCAAGCCATAAAGCGACGGCAGCTGCAGTTGGCTCATTGATGATATGCAACACATTCAGGCCAGAGATTGTGCCTGCATCCTTTGTAGCCTGACGCTGGGAGTCGTTGAGGTAGGCTGGCACAGTGATCACAGCATTGCACACAGTCTTGCCCCAGTAAGCCTCAGCAATTTCCTTAATTTTCACCAAGACCGTGGAGATCTCTTCTGGGTAGAAAGACTTGGTTTCGCCTTTGTACTCTATCTCGACTTTTGGTCTGCCACAATCACCAACAACATTAAAAGGCCAGTGCTTCATGTCAGACTGCACAACTGTTTTGTCAAACCTACGGCCGATCAGACGCTTGGCATCAAAGACAATGTTTGTGGGGTTCATTGCAACTTGATTTTTGGCTGCATCTCTGATCAGCCTCTGTATCTGAAGGCCACGAAGTTTGGGGTGGTCCTGTTTCCCTGATCGTTGGCAATGATTTCCACTTTGCCATGTTGGAAGACACCCACGCAGGAGTAGGTTGTGCCCAGAATCAATACCGACAGATAGTCTTCGAGCTTTTGTCGCTGGAACTGTGACTGACAGTTTTTTCTCTTCAGGTTTAAACGCGATTTTAAGTCACGTTTTATTGTACGACCCAGACAAATTTATATATCCCCCCCGGCAGATAATATATATCAGAACGCTTGTTAAAAAAAATTAGAACTGGGAACCCGTTACGTGAATTTAGCTAACCCCTCCCCCCAAAAAAGTTAAAAAAATAAATAGTAGCATCATTGTTCACAGTATAATTGCCTGCTTCTGGACTCTGAACCCAAGGTATCAGCGACCAACATGTCTTCTGCAATTCTATTCCACAATCTAGGCTTTAATTCTGCTGTTCATATTTTACGGTTGCATCTATTAATATTTTGGCTGATTGTTTTCTTGTTAACTTTTCGCTCTGCTTGCTCTCATATTGCCTTCCCACTCCCTCCCCACATCGTAAATATCTGGCATATACAGCCAACACTCTAATTCTGCAACCTCTTCTTTCACACAGCTTCCATCTAACATCATCCTCTGCACAGTGCCTGCTTCTGGACTCTGCTGGCCCTTCCCACCCAGACCTGGTCTAAAATTTGTAGCTTCCTTTCAAGCTGCTTCCACTTTGCCAATCTCCCTAATTAGCCCAAGGATCTAGTCCTTCCCATGAAATGTTAATCTGTATATTTGTGTTTCTAATATCTTGCATTTTATTACTTTGTATTTCTGTAACGACTAACATAGAAAGAAGAGCTACCTACCCTGCCGTGACGTGCGAAAGGAAAAGCAGACAAGGGGTTACAGCTCCAAGCCTCTGGACTCACTAACTCCACCTGCTCTCAGGGTCTCAAGTTATGCCAACCCAACCACCGTAAACCGTACACACCCTTACGAGTATATGCTGCCACCACGAAAGTAATTAGGGCACTTTCGAAACCCCACTAACTGTATACCACCCCCCAATCCAGGAGCCCAACCATACACAGCTAATATATATATATATATATCAAACGTTAAATACTGCAGTAACGATAAACCAAGAGTTCTATTCGAGAAGCATGAATTATCTAGAGCAGAGACAGTACTGGGTTTTAAGTTTTAATTGAAGATGATAAAAATACAAAATACAAACATTACACAGTGCCGATATCACAAAAACAAGACATACAAAATATAAGAAAACGCGCAAATACAGTTCTTGAAATAAAAATGGGACTTACAGTTGTGTTCAAAATTATTCAACCCCCACTGAAATTGAGTGTTTTGGCCAGTTTGACATTGATTTTGATCATTCAGTCATCTTGCTTACAATTAAATCAAAGAGGCACGTGTAGGTCAGACAAATATAACATTACATTTATAATGAAATAACCACAAATGTCTTTTTCTGTGCTCACATCATTATCAGTTTTATTCAACCCCCAAGTGACATTCAATCTTAGTACTTATAACTGTAAAAGGATGTTGTACTAACAGCTTTTAAACGTGAAGCATAGCTTGACACAAGTGTCTTGCAGCGATCTACGGGTATCTTCGCCCATTCGTCATGGGCAAAAGCCTCCAGTTCAGTCACATTCTTAGGCTTGCGCACTGCAACTGCTTTCTTTAAGTCCCACCAGAGGTTCTCAATCGGATTTAAGTCAGGTGACTGCGATGGCCACTCCAAAATGTTCCAGCCTTTAATCTGAAACTATGCTCTAGTGGACTTGGAGGTATGCTGGGATCATTGTCCTGTTGAAAGGTCCAACGTCTCCCAAGCCTCAGGTTTGTGACGGACTGCATCACATTGTCATCCAATATCTCCTGGTACTGAAGAGAATTCATGGTACCTTGCACACACTGAAGCTTCCCTGTACCTGCAGAAGCAAAACAGCCCCAAAGCATGATTGACCCCCCGCCATGCTTCACAGTAGGCAAGGTGTTCTTTTCTTCATAGGCCTTGTTCTTCCTCCACCAAACATAGCGTTGATCCATGGGCCCAAACAGTTCTAATTTTTTTCATCAGTCCACAGAACACTATCCCAAAACTTCTGTGGTTTGTCCACATGACTTTTGGCATACTGCAGTCGACTCTTCTTATTCTTTGGAGACAGCAAGGGGGTGCGCCTGGGAGTTCTGGCAAGGAGGCCTTCATTACGCAGTGTGCGCCGTATTGTCTGAGCTGAAACTTCAGTACCCACATCTGACAAATCTTTTCTCAGTTCCTCAGCAGTCACACGGGGACTTTTCTCCACTCTACGCTTCAGCTAGCGCACAGCAGTCGAAGTCAGCATCTTCTTTCTGCCACGACCAGGTAGCGTTTCAACAGTGCCCTTTGCCTTGAATTTGCGAATGATGCTTCCTATGGTCTCTCTTGGTATGTTTAACATCTTTGCAATCTTCTTATAGCCATTGCCCTTCCTGTGAAGAGTAATCACCTCTTCTCTTGTCTTCCTGGACCATTCTCTTGACTTCACCATGTTTGTAACCACACCAGTAAATGTCTAGAAGGAGCTGAGTATCACAGTCATTTTAAAGCTGCCTAATTGGTGCTTATTATGCTTTATTGCTGCTCCGTGACATCCACAGGTGTTTTCAATACCTGATTGAAAACACTTGAATGAACCTCTGTTCTTCAGAGTGGTAGTCTTTAAGGGGTTGAATAATTGTGTCAATGAAGAATTCACAAAAGAAACATTTACTACTGTATTACAAAACCAATTGATGTCATTTTAGTTGCATATGGTTCTTTAAAAAGTCCTTGTAGGATTTCATTCTGAATACAATTACAAATGTACACTAAATTCCCTAAAACCCTTTACAGCATTGGGGGTTGAATAATTTTGAACACAACTGTACAAAGAAAACCTAACTTGAATAGGCAACTTCCATGGGTATTTCCAGATTTCAATTGTCCCCGAAGATTCTTTGGATGTCACCCTCTCCAAGTCTGTCGAAATACCCTGAGATTTTGGTGAGTATTCTATACAAAGCTTGCCCCTCACCCTCTTTCCCAACCATTTGGTTCCCGGATCAAGTTTCCCTTCAGCCCCAGAAAGCAGATCAGATAAGAGGGTTGTAAAAACTCCTTTGCAAAGACAAGAAAAAACCCACCAATTCTTCGCTTTAAATCTTGCACACTGCTTTCAGAAAATGATGCCCGTTTGTGACACCTCCCACCAAAAGATGGACGACGAAGGCCTCAAGCAAATGTTTGGGCCTATGTCGGCCTAGTTGAACAGTTCCTCTTGGCGGGATAGTTTGTCAGCATTTCCATGAAGACTGCCCTTTTTATGCTGTACCGTGAAGTTATACTGCTGGAGTAGAAGACTCCACCTGAGTAACTTGCTGTTGTCACCGGCCACGCTGTCTAACCAATGTAGAGGGTAAGGATACGTTACCACGGTAAAATCACGGCCATACAGATACGGTTGCAGCTTTTGCAAGGCCCACACCACAGCTAGGCACGCTTTCTCTACCACCGCGTATGCTACTTCCCTGGGTAAAAGCGTTTGACTCAGGTAAAGTACGTGGTGCTCTTCTCCCTTAGCGCTAACCTGGCTAAGCACTGCCCCAAGGCCATAGATTGAGGCATCTGTCTGTACCACAAACCGCTTACTGAAATCCGGTGCTTGAAGCACTGGCACTGGCTAATGCTGCCTAAGGCTAGGGTCAGACGAGCGTGATTTCTACGGACTGTACGTCCCTGTACACCGACGTACGTCAGTACGGAAGACGCAGTAGTGGCCACACAGTCCGTTTATCACTGACGTATATTTTGACGGATGTAGGAGAGAAAATAAAATAAAAAGCAAAACCATTATGTCCGTGAAAAATGCTGGACGTATAAATGCAGTCCGTCTGACCACGTTCCATCACTCACACACAAAGCTATGCGGACGTTGCGCACTTTGTGCGGCCGTTCTAGGAGTACGTTCTTGCCTGCCTTGCGTCCGTGGGCCGCGGCCGTTGTGCGTCCGCAGTTCAGTGCGGATGTACTTCGTGTAACGGGCTCTGATGGGCTTTCTGTCATGCTATCATGGACGTACTTTTAGGCGCAATCACGGACGTGAACACTACGCTCGTCTGACACCAGCCTTATGCTCCGTAAAGGACTTCGCGCAAGACTGGGTCCAGTCTACCTGACTGGGAAGCGTTCGCTCATCTGATAGCGGAGGGTTAATTCCTGTATCTCATAAGGAATGCAAACTAGTTGCTTCCTTCACCAGGGTCACCGATGTCCTCTCCCTCAGGTAAACCCACACTCGAGACCACAGCCTCGGGATCATAGTAGGCCTTGAGATTCTCATGTACTAGCCCCGTCAAAGCTTGTACCCTGTCCCTAAACGTTAGGACATAATCAACAAAGGTTTCTGGGGGATGCACCTTACCTTCCCATTCCTCCCTAAATCCAGGGGTCCCCGCAACCTGCTCTCATACAACAATTTAAATGGTGAAAAACCTGTGGACGCCTGCAGCACCTCCTAATACGCAAACAGTAAATGAGGAAGATATTTCATCCAATCTCGACCTTGCGAAGCCACAAATGTTTTAAGCATCTGCTTAAGGATACCATTAAACCTCTCGCAGAGACCATTAATTTGAGGATGGTAGGGACTCGCCACCAAATGTTGCACATTTACTTTCTTGCAGAGGATCTGCATCAAATGCAAATAAACTGTGGACCCTGGTCTGTAAGCATTTCCCGAGGAAACCCCACTCTGCAAAATATACCTATAAGGGCACCTGCCACCCTATCTGGTCAGATAGATGATAAAGCCACAGCCTCTGGGTACCTGGTGGCATAATCAACCACTATGAGAATAAACAGTTTTCCAGAGCTGCTGGCGATGGCTAAGGGTCCCACTGCTACCCGCTCAAAGGGTTCCCCGACAATGGGCAAGGGCACCAGGGGAGCATGGGTTACATCTCCCGTTTACCCCACCCTTTGGCAGACAGGACTGATAGAAATTAAGCCACTGCAGTTGCGAGACAGCCGGGACTTGGTTTTACGCACTCCTAGATGTCCCGCAAGAGGTGTTTCATGGGCCAGCTTAGGCTAGGGTCAGACGAGCGCATTCTGTGCGGACTGTGCGTCCGTGCACAACGGACGTACTTTCTGACTGACAAGGTAGTGGCCACACAGTCCGTTTTTGTGACTGACGGTTTTATTGACTGATGTAGAAGGGAAAATAAATTAATATGGAAAAACCATTTTGTCCGTCAAAATGCTGGACGTCAAAAATGCAGTCCGCTTGACTTCGTTCCATCACTCACACACATTCAAAGCTATGCGGACGTTGTGGACGCAGCGCACTCTGTGCGTCCGTTCTAGAGGATTTACTTTATTGCCTAACTTGCGTCTGTTTGCCGCGTCTGTTGTGCGTCCACACTTCTGTGCGGACGTACTTCGTGTGTGGTCTCTATTGATCATAATTGTATGCTACCACAGATGTTAAAATGTGCAGCAACACGGACGTGAACACTGTGGCCGTCTGACGCGAGCCTTAAGCAACTCTTTTCGGAAGGGTTTAGGTACTACAAGTTGCTTGAAAACTTCCCAAAGGCCCTGCTCCTCCCTTGGAAGATTCTCTCGGTACAAAAGCCCCTTATCCCAGTACACTCCGTAGGAATCCGAATCAGTTACTGGCCCTTCCGTACGTTTCCTTATCCCTTCCAGGTACGGGTCGGTGTGCAGGGCCGAAAAAAGCTTTTCATTCCCGCTCCCGTGCTTGAGAAACTCAGGAGCCATAGCCCCCTAAAACGGGGTCTCCTGGGAATCAGGGTTCTCCTCCCGAGGATAATAGGGTTCCTCAGCCACCGGAGAAGGAGCACAATTATTTTCCCCTTCATTACTGGCTAAGTTCACGGCCTCCCCAGCAGCCTCAAGGGCGGCCTGTAAACGGGTCACCACTGTTACACTGGGTATCTGACTGGGTCCCACACCTGAGGGGACAGTAGGTAGGGCTCCACCTTCCTCTGCCCCGCTCCTGGAGATCACATTAGCACAGGAGCTGGACACAGGCGAGGTATTGCCCTTTCCACTTCACTCACACTTAGGCAGAACAGAGGACATTTCTGCTTCACCTCGCAGCCCGCTTTCGCGCAGGGCTGGCATCGGACACAGTCTAGAATCACAGTCTTAAATGCATTTCCTTTCCTGTGCCAGCATAGCTGGTTCAGGCGTAACATTCCCAGAGTTGCCCTCCCCGCTCCCACAAGCACTAGAGGGTCCTAAAGTTTCACACAGTACCTCAGATTGTACAGGGTTGTCCATTAACACATTCGAGCCACAGGAGTCATCCTCTGGGGCATACCGACATACCAGCTGGTCCAAGTCGTTCACCAGCAGCACGTTCATGGGAATATCCTTGGAAACCCAAACCTCCCGCAACCCCTTACCAACACCCCAATCTAGGTACACCCATGCCATGGGCACCGTGGGGCGAACCCCACCAACTCCTTTGATGGCCATAGTCTTTCCTGAAAGAATATCCTCCAGACCAACTATTTCAGGTCGCACTAAGGTGCGCCAGTATCCCAATAGTCACATGGTCCCCCACCGGTACACTCTGCAGATTGTCGCTACCTCGATCCACTGATCCAGACACACAAAGGACAGGCGTTGGACTTCCTGCGGCTTTTCCACCTCCTTCTGCCCGCTGCGGCTTGGTGGAACAAGTAGCACTCAGGTGCCCCAACCGATTACATCGAAAGCACCTGCGGGGTATCCCCTTGGCTCGATGCGGCCGCTTCTCCTTGGCTGGTGAACGATGCAGTCATCGGTTTCCATGCTAACTTGACAACCGGTGTAGGTGTAGTTCTTTCTTTTCAGGCGGCAGTTCCAGCTGGTGTAGGCACGCGTCGTTCTGGAGGCACTCTGTTGTTCGCATAGTCGCTGGCCAGATCCGCTGCACGTTTAGGCTTTCTGTCCAGAATCCACTCTCTGGCCTCAGAACTCCTGGTTTGCAGGAACTGCTCCAGAATCATTAGGTCCTCCAGGGCCTCAAAGGTGGTGACTTGCAGGCCCCCAGTCCATTGCCGGAATGTGGTCCTGAGCTGCCCAGCATATTCTGTGCAGTTGTCCGATGTTCCTTGCTGCATGCTCCTGAACTTTTTACGATAAAATTCAGGGGTTAGTTTTATACTTTTGAGCAGGGCCTTCTTTATGGAGTCAGTCCTTGTCACTTTCCTCTGGAAGGAAAGCAAACACGTCCAGGGCCTTTCCTTTCAAGCGTGGGGTTACATACTGCCCCTTGGGCAACTGGTACTGCCAACAAACCTTCTCAAACCCTTTCAGGAACACATCCAGGTCAGTGTCTTTCTCGAGCATGGGAAAATGCTCCGGCCGGGGTCTGTTGGCATTGATTTCTCCCCCATTGCTGCTCTGGGTGGAAGAACTGGCCCTCTCCAGGTGCCGCAGTTCCAGTTCATCCTGCCTTTCTTACTCTCCCTCTGCAGCCTCTCGTGCAGCAATCTGATGCCAGAGAAATAGCTGCAGTCTCAGCTGGGGGTCATCACTTCCAGAAGTCTGAGGACCATTTCCAGCTCAGAGTCCTTGGCACTCACAGCTACAGGAGGTACCAGTCCTGGGATCTCAGACTCCACAGTAACCCCTGCTGTGCCTGCCTCTTGCTCTTCTTGGCTCTTATCATCCTCTGGCCGATCTCTGATAAGCTGTTCTTTGTTCTTGCCATGTGGCGCTATCTTTCTAGATGGGCACAGTGCCTCTTTAGACTTTTTTTGTGGGCAACCATTGTTTCAGGAATAGAGAAATAAAACAGAAAGGGAAAGGAAAAAACGTTTTTTGCACCTGTATGTCTGTGACTTGACACTGAGCACTGTCTTTGGAAAATTACATAAAAAAAATGTAATTCTTTAGTACCACGATTTACCCTCCAGGCACTCACTGGTACTAAAACTCTAGATATCCCACCAGCCAGTTTATCACGGAAAGAAAAGAGCTACCTACCCTGCCGGGAAGTGTGAAGGGAAAAGCAGCCAAGGGGTTACAGCTCCAAGCCTCTGGACTCACTAACTCTACCCGCTCTCAGGGTCTCAAGTTATGCCAACCCAACCCCAGTTTGCCGTACACACCGTTACGAGTATATGCTGCCACCACGAAAGTAATTAGGACACTTTCGAAACCCCACTAACTGTATACCACCCCCCCAATCCAGGAGCCCAACCATACACAGCTAATATATATATATATATATATATCTATCTCAAACATTAAATAGTAACGATAAACCAAGTAAATAGTAACGATAAACCAAGTAACAGTAACGATAAACCAAGCGTTCTATTCGAGAAGCATGAATTATCTAGAGCAGAGACAGTACTGGGTTTTAAGTTTTAATGGAAGAAGATAAAAAATACAAACGTTACACAGTGCCGTCACAAAAACAAGACATACGAAAACGTGCAAATACAGTTCTTAAAATAAAATGGGACTTACATAGAAAACCTTACTTGAGTAGGCAACTTCCATGGGTATTTCCAGATTTCAATTGTCCCCGAAGATTCTTTGGATGTCACCCTCTAAGTCTTTTGTCGAAATACCCTGAGATTTTGGTGAGTATTCTATACAAAACTTGTCCCTCACCCTTTTTCCCAACCATTTGGTTCCCGGATCAAGTTTTCCTTCAGGCCCAGAGAGCAGATCAGATAAGAGGGTTGTAAATACCAGTGGCCTTGCTTTGCAAACTCCGTTGCAAAGACAAGAGAAATACCCCCCACCAATTCTGTGTTTAAAATCTTGCACACTGCTTGCAGAAAATGATGCCTGTTTGTGACACAGGACATATTTGAAAACGAGAGAGAAATCTCAATGTATCCTTCCAGGTAAAATCCTTTGCATATAAATAGTGCTGCATTAATAACAAAAGAAAAGCTAAAAAAAAAAAAAAAACACGGTTTAGATTATGTTTTTAAATTTTATTTTTACTTGTAACATGGTCATGTTTGATATCATGCTCAGACCTTTCCAATGATAGCACAAATTACCCTCTATCTGCCACTGATAGGGGGATTCTTTGAAACCCCCCCATCTCCACTATAGGATTTCCTTAGGAAATCCCTGGGCAGCTAGGGGTTACCGGGTAAACTGATGTCGTCGCAGCATGCATGATGAGTCCGTTGAGAAGAGGGACCCGGAGAGAAAGCTGCCATCCAAGATGGAGGCCCCCCATCGAAAATAGGTTGTGTCATGGAGCTGATGTAACGCTCCATGCTTCAAACCCCAAGAGACTTTATGTTCAATTGTATCGTGTGATTTTAGATATATTTTACATCGTTTGGTTTTAGTTTAAATTAGTTTAGTGTAAAATGGAGTAACTTTAGTTTTAAATATACTTATATTCCTGTAGGTAAATGTGTTTCTGTATGGCCAGTAAACAAGCTTTACTGCTGTGTAATTTATGCACCAGGGTTTTTCCCTTTATCAGTGTTTGTCTTTTAATCTGATGTGTTAGAACAATGGATTATACAAATGTTGTGTGAGCTGAAGGCTAAAGAATGTAAAGAATGTTTATTGTAAATAACTGACATAATGTAATTAGTATGGGTAGGACGAGGTGCGTCATTTTATGCAAATTATGACTGTTGGACTTCAGCATAAAATGTGGCGTTTTGTTCATTAAAAGGTCAGAGAACTCTCAAGCTCAGAGAGAGAGGATCCTGTTGGAACATACAGCCGCGTCTGGTGTTTCATTCAGCGACGCTACACTACACTATCACCCTCAGAAGGTACCGAGCCGCCTTCTGGAAATTCCTAACGGCTCCAGGGCAGAGGAACAGAAGCAGGCGGGTCAAGCTGCTCGAGGCGCTGAGGACAGCGCTCCCAGTAGCCGGGCTGACCGCAACGAAGGGGTGTCTGGAGAGTCAGGACAGATGAAAGGGAACGGTTCCATCACATTGGTGGCAGGCGGTGTGGATAGAGGCTCTCTAACACCAATACACCCCGAGATGACAAACTATACAGCCTGCAAGCAGGACACCCTGAAGGACCTGCTGGAAAGCCATTGAAGGAACGAATATTGAAGAAAGGGTCAAAGGCACAAGTTTGGTGCAACCAGGAGCGAGATGGAAACGCTCAAGGAGGTAAAAAGACGCCTCAAGCAATATGGTCTAAACCCTAGCATGGACCGGTTCCAGAGCGTTTGGAATGAGGTCTGTTTATTGCAGAAAGGGGAAGCTGTGCAGGACCAGGAAGATTTTAACCCTCTGCATGTGGAATACAGTAAATACAAGGTCCCAGGCAGGATGGAGCCAGGGGACATTCGTGGCCAGGAGGAGAACTGGCTGGCAACTACACCACACACCCAGAGGGTGTCTACAGACTTGGATTGGCAGAGACCAGGGATTTTGGAAGAATCGGCTTCTGCCAACGCCAAGACCCAAACAAAATATGCCTCCGCACCAACCGTGACCGTCAACCCACCCTCGAGTAAGGCTAAAAAGAAGCGGAGGAGTGGACGGGTGAAAGAAATGGAGGTGGTGCTGGAGAGCGAATGCAAATGTTGTGACCCGCTTCGAAGGGAGGTAGAGACCTTGAAAGGGCAACTAGACTTTGCAACCCAGAGCGAGAAAGAGACTGGCCTGCAATTGCACCGGCTACAGGATGAGCTGCGAGCTGTCGCAGTGGAGAGAAATGGTCGCTGCATGGAAGTACGAGAACAGTCGGTCAGTATATGAAAATTGTCATCCCAGCTGCAGGTCTGTGAGGACTGTAACATCGACCTACACACGGAGCTCAGTGGTGCTCAGGCGCAGATAGCGAAGCTGGAGCGCAGCTCCCGTGTAATGATCGAGCAGCTGGAGGCTGAACGGCGAACTGGAGCTGCTCAACACATAGAAATAACAGCTTTTAAAATTCACCTGGAGAACTGCGAGCAGGAATTAGAGCGGACACAGCTCTCCCGAGATACTATTCAGGCATGGGCCTGGGAGCAGGAGGAGGAAATACAGCTGCTCCAGAACCAACTCCAGCTGTGCCAACACCAGCTACTAGAAGCAGACGCAGCTCGGAAGGAGAGCCTCGCTCAAACTAAGGCAAGCGAGATGGAGGTGAGCCGTCTGACACACCAACTAGGTGTATTGGAGCAGGAGCACCTGGGCACTGTTAGCCACCTGCAGGCTGAGGTCGAAGGGACACGAGCACAGTGCCAACAGCTCCAAGATGAGTTGTCCCTGGCACAAGCTGCCAGCACCCATGGGCCCACCACGGAGGAGAGCAGCACAACAGGGAGTCAAATCATTGCCCCTGTTATATTTTGCATAGAGGAGCAATTGTACCCAGTGTTGCTGGAGGTGGATGCTGTGCAGGCATCAGAGTGTGCTTTGTCCCCAATGAAGATGGAGACCACCCAGCACTCCACCCCTGTGACCCAAGGTGCTACAAGAGAGGGGACCACTTCTTACCTGCCTAGAAGACCAGCAGAATCGGTGAGTGACTACCAAATTCCTGGTCCCAGGAAGAATTGCGCCCTTTTGGGATTGTGGGGATTGCCGTGGGCTGGGCCCTTTCTAAATGCTCAGGAGGGGGGCATCAGCAGAAGGAGAGTCTGGGAACTGTGACTGCTGACTGTATTCGGGTCCTGGGTCCGCAGAGGTGCCCTGGACAGAGCAAGATATGGGGGGTAATTTCAGGGTGCCCCCTAACAAACATTTTATGCCTGTGGACTGTGGTGGCCTGTTGCCTGGCGCACTGGACAAGAAAGGTTGGCCTGCCTCTTGCCCCGGGACTATGGACCCACACCCTTCCAGCGACCGTCAGACCCCGCTGACTTTGCTTACGTGCCCGCAACCATGGAACTTTGAAGATGGCACAGAAGAGGGGCAAGGTGAGAGGTCTCGTCAGTGGCAAGCAATCCGTTTGGGATCTAAGCTTGCCCTGCCGTTCTGGAAGAGGGGACATATGTCATGGAGCTGATGTAACGCTCCATGCTTCAAACCCCAAGAGACTTTATGTTCAATTGTATCGTGTGATTTTAGATATATTTTACATCGTTTGGTTTTAGTTTAAATTAGTTTAGTGTAAAATGGAGTAACTTTAGTTTTAAATATACTTATATTCCTGTAGGTAAATGTGTTTCTGTATAGCCAGTAAACAAGCTTTACTGCTGTGTAATTTATGCACCAGGGTTTTTCCCTTTATCAGTGTTTGTCTTTAATCTGATGTGTTAGAACAATGGATTATACAAATGTTGTGTAGGCTGAAGGCTAAAGAATGTAAAGAATGTTTATTGTAAATAACTGACATAATATAATTAGTATGGGCAGGAGGAGGTGCGTCATTTTATGCAAATTATGACTGTTGGACTTCAGCATAAATGGTGGCGTTTTGTTCATTAAAAGGTCAGAGAACTCTCAACCTCAGAGAGAGAGGATCCTGTTGGAACATACAGCCGCGTCTGGTGTTTCATTCAGCGACGCTACACTACACTATCACCCTCAGAAGGTACCGAGCCGCCTTCTGGAAATTCCTAACGGCTCCAGGGCAGAGGAACAGAAGCAGGCGGGTCAAGCTGCTCGAGGCGCTGAGGACAGCACTCCCAGTAGCCGGGCTGACCGCAACGAAGGGGTGTCTGGAGAGTCAGGACAGATGGAAGGGAACGGTTCCATCACAGGTTGCGATCTGGTGCAGTGCCTAAGGGGTTAATACAATGCATTGCTGGAAAGGTCAAACCATTAATTGGGATAGTGGGACTAGTAATTCAGCGAAGGGAATCAGGTTTCTGAACCTGTTAAATGATACCTTCATGACACAACTGGTAGAAACACCAACTAGAGAGGATAACTGTCCGGATCTGGTTATAACAAATAATGTGGATCTTTTCTCAAATATTCATGTAAGGGAACAGTTGGGAAACAGTGACCATAATATGGTGTCTTTTGAAATAAACTAAAAAAAAACACATCCATAGGGGGCATGCTAAAACATATAATTTTAAAAAGGCCAACTTTATTAAAATAAAGGAAGCTCTCAATGTCATTGACTGGCAGAAACTCTTTCAAGGGAAAACACTGAAAATAAGTGGAATAGCTTTAAACGAATACTAGTAAAGTACACGTCACAATATATTCCACTGGTTAATAAATATAAAAGAAACCCAAGTCTCCCTGTAAGCACTCACATTTTAATTCAGCTTCCCGGGCCAGGCTCCATAACGGTGTGCTTTTAGATCCCAGCTGGATTTAGCAACCCAAGTCTCCCTTCAAGCACTCACATTTTAATTCAGCTTCCGGGGCCAGGCTCCATAACTGTGTGCTTTTCGATTCCAGCTGGACTTAGCAACCTAGGTCTCCCTGCAAGCACTCACATTTTAATTCAGCTTCCCGGGCCAGGCTCCATAACTGTGTGCTTTTAGATCCCAGCTGGACTTTTAGATCCCAGCTGCATATATACCCAAACTCTGGAAGACTGCATGAGTGGTACCTATCCATAAAAGTGGAGACAATACTTTGGTATCGAACTACCGTCCAATATCATTGTGTAGCACTGGGTTTAATTCCCTGTCGTGGCAGTACCTATTTTTGGCCACCGGAGGGAGACAAGCGCGATGAGAGACACTGAACATTGGGACTACATTTCCCGGCATGCTTTGGGAGCGGACACAGGAAGTGGGTGGGAGACAGAGACTTACATCCTGAGCCTCGTGGAGAGAGCTGGCAGAGTGCGCAAGGGAGTGAGAGAAGCAAGACGCAGGGCAGCAGAACGAGACAGTGACTAGGCCGGAGCGCAGCTGGGGCCTGACAGAGTTACAGACCGGGTTATTCAGCCTTACCAGAGGAAGACCCAGAGATTCGCAAGACTACCCACGCTGATATTGAGGAAGCTGGAAGACCCCGAGTTAGGAGTACCGCAGATCGATCGGACAGGGAGAGCAGGCGGTGAGCTGGACATCTTGCGGCAGGTGCATAAAGCCAGACAGCGGATCCAGTAACCAAGAGAACCCCAGTCAACATTGAGCGGAGAGACGTCCTGGGTCGAGCGGAGCATCAAGTATCTGGCGGATGGGTGAGAGGCCTTCCAGGCCGTTGTGAAAATAAAGCACGCTGCTGTTTGTTTCCAAAACCCACAGGGCCCCAACTTGACTAGTCGAAGATACCTCATAAATAATTCACTGGCCAGTTGAATATTGTACCCGGGTACCATAATACACACACACACACACGTACATTCTGGGACATAACCTGTGCGGGACTCCCTCCCCAACCTCAAGAAAGGGGGTTAAAAGATATATTTTCTTCTTTTCTTTTCCGCTGTGCGTTTCTCGAATTACGAAGCCTTGTATTTTCTCTTT
Source organism: Leptobrachium leishanense (assembly GCA_009667805.1). Classification (NCBI taxonomy): domain Eukaryota; kingdom Metazoa; phylum Chordata; class Amphibia; order Anura; family Megophryidae; genus Leptobrachium; species Leptobrachium leishanense. The sequence continues at coordinate 257,826,819 of CM019065.1, read as the reverse complement.
TCCGCTGCGCGTTTCTCGAATTACGAAGCATTGTATTTCTTTTCCGCTGCGCGTTTCCCGCCAGGGCCGTAGGGAGGGCGAGGCGAGTGAGGCACGTGCCTCGGGCACAGCTGCAAGGGGGCGCAGCCAGGGATGATCAGCAGCAGTGTAGCTTTGAGCTGCCACAGGGGCAGGCACACGCAAGCGTTACTCTTACAGCACAGAGGGCCGATCTGGCTACTGCTTGTGCCCCTGCAGAAAAAAAAAACGTTACCCGATGCCGGAGCTGTGTTACATTTGCAGGCAGCCCAGCGCGCTGCTCACTCAAAACAAAAGGCACAGTGAACTCCGCGCTGGACTTCCTCTGAGTTCACATTTCTCCATCCCCCAGTCACTAGAGGTCCCAGCTGTGTCCCTCTGCCATCAGTTCCCGGTCAGCGATTTAACATCACGCTGACGGAACGTCATTAGCAGAGGCCGCGGCAAAGTCTGTCTGAACTCCTCCACTCCACGTGCTGCAGCCAGAGCAACGGCAAGACAAACATTAAAAAAACCTGCTAACCTAGATCTGTCTCTTTCTCTGTCCCATCTGTCGCTTTCTCTGTCCCATCTGTCTCTTTCTCTGTCCCATCGGTCTCTTCCTCTGTCTTTTCTGTCTCTTCCTCTGTCCCATCTGTCTCTTCCTCTGTCCCATCTGTCTCTTTCTCTGTCCTTTCTGTCTCTTCCTCTGTCCCATCTGTCTCTTCCTCTGTCCCATCTGTCTCTTCCTCTGTCCCATCTGTCTCTTCCTCTGTCCCATCTGTCTCTTTCTCTGTCCTTTGTCTCTTTCTCTGTCCTTTCTGTCTCTTCCTCTGTCCCATCTGTCTCTTTCTCTCTCCCATCTGTCTCTTTCTCTGTCCTTTCTGTCTCTTCCTCTGTCCCATCTGTCTCTTTCTATCTCCCATCTGTCTCTTTCTCCCATCTGTCTCTTCCTCTGTCTTTTCTGTCTCTTCCTCTGTCCCATCTGTCTCTTTCTCTGTCCTTTCTGTCTCTTCCTCTGTCCCATCTGTCTCTTCCTCTGTCCATCTGTCTCTTTCTCTCTCCCATCTGTCTCTTTCTCTCTCCCATCTGTCTCTTCCTCTGTCCCATCTGTCTCTTTCTCTGTCCTTTCTGTCTCTTCCTCTGTCCCATCTGTCTCTTTCTCTCTCCCATCTGTCTCTAACTCTGTCTTTTCTGTCTCTTCCTCTGTCCCATCTGTCTCTTTCTCTGTCCTTTCTGTCTCTTCCTCTGTCCCATCTGTCTCTTTCTCTCTCCCATCTGTCTCTTCCTCTGTCTTTTCTGTCTCTTCCTCTGTCCCATCTGTCTCTTTCTCTGTCACATCTGTCTCTTCCTCTGTCCTTTCTGTCTCTTCCTCTGTCCCATCTGTCTCTTCCTCTGTCCTATCTGTCTCTTTCTCTGTCCTTTCTGTCTCTTCCTCTGTCCCATCTGTCTCTTTCTCTGTCCCATCTGTCTCTTCCTCTGTACCATCTGTCTCTTTCTCTGTCCTTTCTGTCTCTTCCTCTGTCCCATCTGTCTCTTTCTCTGTCCTTTCTGTCTCTTCCTCTGTCCTGGCTGTCTCTTTCTCTGTCCCGGCAGTCTCTTTCTCTGTCTCAAGCTGTCTGTCCCGGCTGTCTCTTTCTGTCCCATCTGTCTCTGTCCCATTTGTCTCTTTCTCTGGCCCAGCTGTCTCTTTCTCTGTCCCGGCTGTCTCTTTCTCTGTCCCGGCTGTCTCTTTCTCTGTCCCGGCTGTCGCTTTCTCTGTCTCGGCTATCTCTTTCTCTGTCCCGGCTATCTCTTTCTCTGTCTCGGCTGTCACTTTCTCTGGCCCAGCTGTCACTTTTTCCATCCCAGCTGTCGCTTTCTCTGTCCCAGCTGTCGCTTTCTCTGTCCCGGCTGTCTCTTTCTCTGTCCCGGCTGTCGCTTTCTCTGTCCCGGCTGTCGCTTTCTCTGTCCCGGCTGTCGCTTTCTCTGTCTGAGCGGTCTCCAGCTCTGTCCCAGCTGTCTCTTCCTCCATCTCCAGCTGTCTCTTCCTCTGTCTCCAGCTGTCTGTCCCGGCTTTCTCTTTCTCTGTCCCAGCTGTCTTCAGCTTTGTCCCTCGCTGTCTGTCTCATCTGTCTCTTCCTCTGTCTCGAGCTCTCTGTCTCCAGCTCTCTCTTCCTCTGTCTCCAGCTGTCTGTCCCAGCTGTCTCTTTCTCTGTCCCAGCTCTCTTTCTCCATCTCTAACTCTGTCTCCAGCTCTCTTTCTCTCCAGCTAAAGCTATATTTCTCTAGTTTCATCTCCAGCTCTCTCTTCATCTCCAGCTCTCTCTTCATCTCCAGCTATCTCTTCATCTCCAGCTCTCTCTCCATCTCCAGCTCTCTCTCCATCTCCAGCTCTCTCTTCATCTCCAGCTCTCTCTCCATCTCCAGCTCTCTCTTCATCTCCAGCTCTCTCCATCTCCAGCTCTCTCTCCATCTCCAGCTCTCTCTTCATCTCCAGCTCTCTCTCCATCTCCAGCTCTCTCTCTATCTCCAGCTCTCTGTCTTCAGCAGTGTCCAGTGGTCTCCTCTTGTCCTCCTCTTTTTTACTCCTGTCTTTCTTCTTTCTCCGCTCTGTCGCCAGCTCTAGGACTGACTTCAGCACTGTCAGCAGGTTTTTCCTTTCTCCAGTGATCTCTCTCTTGCTCTCCATGCTATAGTTCATATAGCTATAGAGCTTTTGTCTCTCCTCCCTCTCCTTTTTGTCTCCCCCTTCTCCAGCGCTCTCTTCCTCTCTCTCCCTTTTTTCTGAGTTTTAAATTTTCTCTTTAATTTCTGTGAGTTTTATTGCTGTGGAGCACTGTGATACGCTCATACACACCGCCCATTACTGTGAGTTTTATTGCTGTGGAGCTCTGTGATACGCTCATACACACCGCCCATTACTGTGAGTTTTATTGCTGTGGAGCTCTGTGATACGCTCAACACACTGCACATTACTGTCAGTTTTATTGCTGTGGAGCTCTGTGGTACACTCATACACACACCACACATTACTGTGAGTTTTATTGCTGCCAAAGCCAGGTGTTTACAGCGCAGTGCCCCCACCCACAATGAAAGCAACTCCCACAGCTGCTGCAAAGACTGCTGCAGCTAAATCTGTCCCTGCAACCAAATCCGCAGCCAAGAAAGCAGAGTCCAGCTCCAACAGTGATTCTGACTCCAGCAACGATGAAGGAAAAATGCCTGCAAAACCTTTGGCTAAAAGCGCTCCCAATAAAGCCGCAGCAGCAAAGGCAAAAAAAAAAAAAAGCATGGGGAATGGGGTGAAATTAACATGACAGGAGGGGAAATGGATTGAAAAAGGGGGTATGAGAAGGGGAGAAAGAGAGGAAGAGGAGGAAAGGGGTAGAGAGTAGAGGAAGACAATGGAAAAGAGGGAAAGAAGGTGCACGGAACGGGGGGCATGAGCATCCCTAGCTCTCAAATTTGGCAATCTGCTGATAGGATCATCTGTGCATGCGCCCCATAAACATGACATCCGTGTTATCTGATTGGCTGAGAATGCTAATCACAGATTCGATAATAACTTGACACTTTGTTATGAATTTTACAGATCTTCAGTTTCAGTTTGTCCTTCTGACAGTGTGCAATTACTTTGCTTTGCAGCCCTGCTGCCGGTGAGTTTGAACTGGAACTGAAGATCTGTAAAATTCGAAAACAAAGTGCTCAATATATATTCTCAGCCAATCGGATATCACGAATGTATATTTATATATTCTGTAAAAATATTGTGGGGGGCACAATTTACTGGTCTTGCCTCGGGTGTAAAAGGAGCTAGCTACGGCTCTGTTTCCCGCATTACGAAGTACTGTAAATATATATACGAACACCGTGTTATTCATTATATGGCATTTATTCTAGTAAACTATATAATTTATAAAATCCACAACGGTGCTGGAGTATATTTATTCCCTAGTGCGGGGAGACTGACCCGAGGTTCAATTTCAGCGGCTCCTCCGGGAGTGAGCACTACACGTGGGGGCTCGTTTCCGGGATCCAGTCTCTAGGAAAAACCGCATCTAAAGGTTTAAATATGGATCACACTGCTGCCGAATGGTGTGAGGAGCACAGTAGTCAGTTAGAATTTTGTATAGTCATGGATATTCCCGCAGACACTTGGGCCGAAGATCAGATTCGCCAGGCCGTGGCCGTGCTGACACCAGATCATCGGGGGTTAATCCTGGACATTAAAGAGAACCCAGATACCTCTCACACGTATGTTCTTTTTGAGTGGAGAAAGGGTGTTCCAGTGTGTTTTCAGGGCGCGAGCGTGAAGCTGACCGATGAGGAGGAAGTCCAACTGATTCAGCCAAGTGCGCCACGTGGCGAATCCGCAAGTGTTCCTGCGCCCAGTCCGTTGGCCATGATCGGGCCTGAATTTATAGTGGCTATTGGAGATTTGCTGGCTAAGTCTCAGAGAACAAGCCCTCCGCACACTAACTTCGGTTATCGACGGTTGAGAAATTTTACAGGAAACGTACCAACTCCGGTGGGAGAAGAAACCTTCGAAGAATGGGTGGAACAGGCGATGCAGGCTCTGGATGAGTGGGACGTCCTTGAAGCCCAGAAAAAGCAAAGGATCACCGAGAGCCTAAAGGGACCTGCGTCAGAAGCTGTGAGAAACCTAAAATTGAGTAAGAAAGACTGCACTGCTTTAGATTATTTAAATGTTCTGGAGGAAGTTTTTGGGCGAACGGAAAAGGCTGCAGAGCTCGTATATTAGTATGAACACACCTACCAGCGGAAAGGTGAGAGAATGACCGAATATATGAGGCGCCTAGATAAGATTCTGCACCAGGTACTCCTCAAGAAAGGGGCCGAACCGGCTGAAGTGGATAAGATCCGAATAAAACAGATCCTGAGGGGCTCTCAACCTCTAGATCCAGTGATGTTGCAGCTGAGAAGCAGAGAAGGTAATCAAGAACTGAAGTACCTGGAACTGATCTGAGCTGTCAGAGAGGAGGAGGCTTTACTGGAAGAAAAATCCTTCAGGCGAGGAGAAAGAGCTTACGTGCAACCTGTGAGGCATAACGACTGTCTGCAGCCTGAAAGCGACTCGTTGGATACCTACGGATCCGACGTGGACGAACAAGAGCATCTGATCGCTTTTAAATCCACAGAGAAGGCTGTCAAAGAATTAAACCTCTCTGCACAAGGCGAGTTGCGAAAAACTGTTAAGGAGGTACAAGAAGCTCAAGCTGAACTGCAACAGGCGTACGCGGAACTGTTGAAGGTGACAGAAACACAGACAGAGATGCAGAAGTTCCTTACGGACATGCAGACAACCGGAGTTGCTGTGGCATCTAGCCAGGGTCCTTCAACCGAATCACAGCGGGTGAATGCGTCTCCGTCTTCAAAGAAGAGGTGTTTCAGTTGTGGAGAAATGGGTCATTTCCGCGCACAATGCAAAAGCCAAAAGCCTGAAGGAAAAAGAGTAGAGGAGTTGTTGAAAGCCTTGGAAGGACTGTTATCTACCTCACCGGCGGGAAACGCCAGAGGGCACAAGTGAAGGAGCAACCTAGGTGCCCGAAGGTTGAAACCTGCTCCAAAAATCAAGCCAGGACTAAGAGGGCGAGAGGGCCCAAAGACTGGCCAATTGCTGAGCCTGCCAGGACTGAAAGAGTCACTCCCTTAGCATCCGAACCTACGTCATGGGGAAGCAATGCACACCCAAAACCTACACGGGCCAAGAAGAAGGCCAGGGTACAACAAACTGGGTCTAAGTGTCCTGGTGCCACCACCAAGTTTCCTGACCAGCTGATAGGTCCTTCTCCTATTGTGCCAATCCAAGTGGAGGGAGTCTACACTAAAGCCCTGTTGGATTCAGGGGCACAAGTGACATTGATCTACCGAGACTTCTACGAGAAACACTTGAAGCACATTCCTCTACAGAAATTGAAGGACCTGGAAATCTGGGGTATCGGAACGGAGAAACTCCCCTATGTAATTGCATCTACAGGTGAAGTTGGAGATCGGATCCGAAGTCATCGGACAGTCCGGAGGTTGTGATGCATTGGCCATTGTGTGTCCTCGGCCTTCAGGGGCAAACAGGAGTTCCATGATAGTGGGGACGAATACTGATTTGGTGCGACGTCTCCTGACACCTATCGTATTGTAAGAAGGTTCTACTCAAGGAGTACACCCAATGTTACGTCCAGTCTATCAGAGGATGGTCGAAGAACAGAAGGCACCTGCCGAAGTGGGGCGCCTATGGAGATTAGAAGGAACAGAGAAGGTTCTGCAAGCAGGAGAAGTAGCGAGCTTCCGGGCTTCAGTCAAGTTGAACGGATCGCAACCAGGTCCCTATGTGGTACTGGAAACCGATTTTAATCATGGGAGTGAAGCCGGAGTCGAAGTAATTCCTGAAATAATCTCCACTAAAGCTTTGAAAAGAACACGAGGAAGAGTCTCAGTCAGCGTGTGCAATGTGTCTGATTCTCCAGTAGTCCTTAAAGCACGAATGCCTATCGGGCAAGTAGCGTCTGCTACGCCTCTCTCTCCTACCGATTTAGGAGGGGGAGTGGATAAAGAGATTCCAGATGAAAGATTCTACCCCAAGGACGCTCCCATTTCACCTGAATGGAAGAAACGTCTTCAGTCTCAAGTTCTAAAGTGGAGAGAATTGTTCTCGAAAGATGAGTTCGACGTAGGCCTAGCTAAAAGTACTGAGCACCGCATTCGATTACAAGAAGACAAGCCGTTTCGTGAAAGGTCAAGACGAATTCCGCTGGGAGACTTGGATGATCTGCGAGAACAGCTGAATGAACTGCAAAGAACCAAGGTGATCCAAGAGTCCAGGTGTCCATACGCATCTCCAATAGTGATGGTCAGGAAGAAGAATGGTTCTTTCCGCCTATGCATAGACTATCGCACGCTGAATCGGAGAACCATCCCAGACCAATATGCTACTCCTCGGATAGAAGATGCCTTACAGTGTTTGTCTGGAGCAAAATGGTTTAGTGTACTAGACCTGCGAAGTGGGTATCACCAGATACCAATGCATCCTGAAGACAAAGAGAAGACTGCGTTCATCTGTCCACTGGGGTTCTTTGAATTCAACAGAATGCCTCAAGGCCTTACGGGGGCTCCAGCCACGTTCCAACGGTTAATGGAGAAGACAGTCGGGGACATGAATCTGATCGAAGTATTAGTGTACCTGGATGATATAATTGTGTTCGGGAAGACTCTGGAAGAACATGAGCAACGTTTGGAGAAGGTCGTGAAGAGGCTCCATGAAGAGGGATTGAAACTGTCTCTGGAGAAATGTCAATTCTGTCTACCGTCCGTTACGTATTTGGGACATGTGGTCTCAGCAGAAGGTGTTTCGACAGATCCTCGGAAGTTGGAGGCCGTAGCTTCTTGGCCTAGACCCCGAAACGTCACTGAACTTAGATCTTTCTTGGGGTTCTGTTCCTATTATCGAAGATTTGTAGGAGGATTCGCAAAAAAAGCTCAACCACTGAACAAACTCCTACAGAAGGAAAGCACAGAAAAAGGCTGCAAGGTCTCTGACCGAAACCCGTCAGCTCCAGGACCAAGGAAAGCTCGAGAGTCCATACAGGGAGAATGGACTAGTCAATGTGAGGGTGCTTTCTTGAAGCTGAAAGAGAGTCTAACTCGAGCTCCTGTCTTGGCCTACGCGGACCCTCACAAGCCGTATGAGTTACATGTGGATGCCAGCAGAGAAGGTCTAGGAGGAGTCCTGTATCAAGAGTATGGTGGATTGCTGAGGCCTGTAGCGTACGTGAGCCGGAGCCTTACGCCTTCAGAGAAGAACTACCCTACCCACAAGTTGGAGTTCCTAGCCCTAAAGTGGGCAGTGGTAGACAAGCTAAAGGACTATCTGTATGGAGCCGAGTTTGTGATAAAGACGGATAACCTACATCCTTACCTACTGCGAAACTGGACGCAACAGGACATCGGTGGTTTGTCAGGGTTTCGGTTCAGCCTGAAGTATCGCCCTGGGGTGAATAATCGAGATGCTGATGCTTTGTCGAGAAGACCCTACGCTACAGAATGGACTCAGTTAACTCCAGACGGGGTCCAAGCTTTGTGTCAAGGAGCAGAGCGCCGGGTCAAGGGAGGGATTGAAGCGGAGGCCATAGGAGTCATGGCTGCCGCTGTTCCGGAGTTCTACTGCAACCCTACGCAATTGAGGGATGAAAGTCTACCTACCTTTTCCAAACAGGACCTGAAAGCTGATCAGGCCAGAGACCCTTTAATTGCGTTAACCATAAAGGCCCTAACTGAGAACCAGCGTGAAATTCTGCTGACCAATTCCCCAGATGGAGCCAGATTGGTCTACAAAGAGTGGGAACGGTTGAAGATGTTGGATGGAGTGGTCTACCGAAGGGGCCCCTCAACCAATGCTGAAGAGACCCAACAGTTATTCCTTCCCACTAAACATAGGGAGAGTGTGCTGCGATCGCTACATGATGAGCATGGACATTTGGGCGCTGAAAGGACTTTTAAGCTGGTGCGAGACAGGTTCTATTAGCCTTGCATGAGAGCTGAAGTGGAAAGTTATTGCCATTCACGTCTGAGGTGTATTCAGAGGAAGACCCTACCGACCCGAACCGCTCCAATGAGCCATCTGCAGAGTCAGGGACCCATGGATTTGGTGTGCATTGACTTCCTGTGCTTAGAGCCGGATGCTAGTGGGCAAGGGAATATTCTAGTAGTGACTGATCACTTCACACGTTACGCCCAAGCCTTCTCCACGAAAGACCAACGCGCTCCAACAGTAGCAAAGGTTCTGATGGAGAAGTTCTTTGTTCACTACGGCCTACCAAGGAGAATACACTCTGATCAGGGTAGAGACTTTGAAAGCCGACTTGTTGGGCAATTGTTGGAACTGTTGGGAATCCAAAAGACCCGAACTACACCATATCACCCTCAAGGTGATGCTCAGCCTGAAAGGTTTAATCGCATGCTGCTAAATATGCTGGGGACATTGTCAAACACAGAGAAGCAGAGTTGGAGTCGTCACATAGCTACTCTGGTGCATGCATATAACAGTAAGGAGAGTGACGCCACTGGATACTCACCGTACCGTCTTATGTTCGGAAGAGAAGCTCGACTGCCGGTTGATTTGGCGTTTGGGTTATCTCTAGACCAGACGTCGGTAGCTTCTCATAGAAATTACGTGGATAGACTTCGAAAGAATCTGGCCTCTGCGTTTGAACAGGCCCGTCTGACCTCAGGAAACAGGGAGCAAAGGAACAAAAGGAACTATGACTTGAAAGTTCGGATACAGGATCTACAACCCGGTGATAGGGTTTTGTTGAAGAACTTGGGTGCTGCTGCGAGGCAAAAGTTGGCGGATAGATGGAGTTCTCAAGTCTACATTGTCTGCAAGCAACTGCCGGGTCTGCCAGTGTATCAAATCCGGCCGGATGGAAAGGCTGGGCCCCTTAAGAACTGGCACCGGAATCATTTGTTACCTTTGAGAGAGACAGTGAGGATACCAGTTGGGGACGAACTTCCTCTGCCGAATCCGCCTGCTCCACGTTTGCCTCCTGTCACTCGGTCTCAGCAGACCCGGGCTGTCGAAGAGAGCGAAAGGGACAGTGAGGAAGAGAGTTTTTGTCTGGACTGGATGCGCTCACCGGAACCTGAAGAGGTTATCTCGGTTCCTGAACGGTGGGAAAGTAATTTGAGGCCTGAAGCTCCTGAATTTCAGTTAGAAGTTCCTGAGACTATTGCAATCCCTGTAGTTCCTGAAGTCGAATCTTATGACTACAGTTCTATGCCTTCACTGGAAGGATCATACTCCGAAGAGATGTCTGCTCCAGTGGTAGAAAGAAGAACGGAACCAGCGCCTATAGTACTTCCACCTGAAGAGGAACTGATTGAGCCAGAACCAAAACGCTCTGTTCGACCGCCCCAGCGACTCACCTACGACTCACCAGGACATAGCACTGAAGAGGCCGTCACCACAGTGCGAAGGTTGACCGAAGTGTCTGCTATGTTAGCTGAGGTAGCCCAAAGCATGAGTCAACTTGAGTGTCACGGATCCCTCTGATTACCAAAAGTGTGGTCCCTTTACGCAGACCGCTCTCTACCCTTCCGATCCTTGAATGGTCGGCAAAACTAGAAAGACAATTAACCAGACAATATATAAACAAGGGGTAACACCAGACAGAGGTATGGAATAGAGTATTGTCACGAATCCTTCTGACTACCAAGATATTGGTCTCTTTATGTAGCTCCCTTTCTACTCTTCCGATCCTTGAATGGTCGGCAAAGCTATATAGACAATGAAGCAGGTAACAGATAAAGAAAGGAAACACCAGACAGGGGTACAGACCAGATCACAAGTCCTCCCTAGGACTTTAGTAATAGCAGAGGTAATCTGATGCGTGCTTAGGGTGCCACATAGACTGACCTCGGTACCAACGTTAAGGGCAGAACCTAGAGCAGAGTAAATGCCAATACCAGGGGTCATACACAGGAGGGTTCGTTTGCCAATGCCAAGGGTCATACACAGGAGGGTTCGTTTGCCAATGCCAAGGGTCATACACAGGAGGGTTCGTTTGCCAATGCCAAGGGTCGTACACAGGAGGGTTCGTTTGCCAATGCCAAGGGTCATACACAGGAGGGTTCGTTTGCCAATGCCAAGGGTCATACACAGGAGGATTCGTTTGCCAATGCCAAGGGTCGTACACAGGAGGGTTCGTTTGCCAATGCCAAGGGTCATACACAGGAGGATTCGTTTGCCAAATATCACAAGAGCTCTGCGGGAGGTGAATACCACGTCAGGGCACCGGTGTAATGGTGAGACTGGGTTTTAAACCCGGCGGGTCCGCGTCACAACGCCAGGCCCCGCCCCTCGGCGTCCCACGTGAGCGCACCCGGAAGCGTTTACATTCGGCGCCTGGCCAGCGAGCAGCGAGGAAGCTGCTGCCAGGCGCCCCATCCCCTGACCCACCGTGACATTGAGGAAGTGTATCTAACCCACTGTATGCTTGCTGCTGAGCCTGTATATGTTACCTAAACTGTGTTGAAATGTAATGCAACTGTTGTACCTCCTTGGAGAGACCCAAGAGTTCTAGGAGGGGGAGAGTGTAGCGCTGGGTTTAATTCCCTGTCGTGGCAGTACCTATTTTTGGCCACCGGAGGGAGACAAGCGCGATGAGAGACACTGAACATTGGGACTACATTTCCTGGCATGCTTTGGGAGCGGACACAGGAAGTGGGTGGGAGACAGAGACTTACATCCTGAGCCTCGTGGAGAGAGCTGGCAGAGCGCGCCAGGGAGTGAGAGAAGCAAGACGCAGAGCAGCAGAACGAGACAGTGACTAGGCCGGAGCGCATCTGGGGCCTGACAGAGTTACAGACCGGGTTATTCAGCCTTACCAGAGGAAGACCCAGAGATTCGCAAGACTACCCACGCTGATATTGAGGAAGCTGGAAGACCCCGAGTTAGGAGTACCGCAGATCGATCGGACAGGGAGAGCAGGCGGTGAGCTGGACATCTTGCGGCAGGTGCATAAAGCCAGACAGCGGATCCAGTAACCAAGAGAACCCCAGTCAACATCGAGCGGAGAGACGTCCTGGGTCGAGCGGAGCATCAAGTATCTGGCGGATGGGTGAGAGGCCTTCCAGGCCGTTGTTAAAATAAAGCACGCTGCTGTTTGTAATAAAACCCACAGGGCCCCAACTTGACTAGTCGAAGATACCTCATAAATAATTCACTGGCCAGTTGAATATTGTACCCGGGTACCATAACACACACACACACACGTACATTCTGGGACATAACCTGTGCGGGACTCACTCCCCAACCTCAAGAAAGGGGGTTAAAAGATATATTTTCTTCTTTTCTTTTCCGCTGCGCGTTTCTCGAATTACGAAGCCTTGTATTTTCTATTTTCCGCTGCGCGTTTCTCGAATTACGAAGCATCGTATTTCTTTTCCGCTGCGCGTTTCCCGCATTACGAAGTACTGTAAATATATATACGAACACCGTGTTATTCATTATAGGCCATTTATTCTAGTAAACTATATAATTTATAAAATCTACAATGGTGCTGGAGTATATTTATTCCCTAGTGCGGGGAGACTGACCCGAGGTTCAATTTCAGCGGCTCCTCCGGGAGTGAGCGCTACAATTGCTTCCTGTAATGTCAAAAATCCTGGAAAAATGTGTTTACACTCAATTACGCGATTGCTATCAGTACTGGAACTATTTAACCCCAGATCAATTCGGCTTCCGCCCAAATCATTCAACCACAACTGCCCTTTTAAAAGTTTCCAATGATATCCAGGCTGGCATGGAACAAGGAAACCTAACTGGAGCCATCTTCCTTGATTTTGCCAAGGCCTTTGACACAGTAGACCATGGCATCTTATTACAAAAACTTAAAAACTCTGGTATTGGTGATCTCACGCTAACCTGGTTTCAATCATATGTGTCTGATCGGTCGCAATATGTGTCCATTTCTGACAGCACTTCCCTCCCCCTCCCAGTCACATGAGGTGTACCCCAAGGCTCAATACTCGTCCCCCTGCTATTCACAATATTCATAAATGATCTGCCCAATGTCTGCAAAGCCTCAACTGTACACATGTACGCAGACGAAACTATACCAGCAAACCAGATCTCCCACAGCTGGAGGCTGTGCTGCAAGACCAATTCACAGAGGTAGAAAAGTGGATCAAAGATAACAAACTTTTTCTAAATGCTGACAAAACTGTTACAATGCTCTTTGGAACAGCACCTAAACTACACAAATTGCAAACACCCCATCTATGTGTCAGGACAAAATCAAATGGTCACAGTCACTTCTCTCAAATATCTAGGTATGTGGTTAGACCCAAATCTATCCTTTGGCCCCCACATTGAAAAACTTTCATCTAAAAATTTACCCCAAACTAGGTGCCCTGTACAGAAACAAATCCTGCCTGAGCCCCGCGGTAAGAAAGCAGATTGTACAACAAATGCTTATGCCAGCTATTGAATACGGAGATGTAGTGTATGCAGCTGCCCCGCAAACGCACCTCCAGAAACTTACTACATTGTATAACTCATTCTGTCGCTTTGTGCTACAATGTAACTACATGACCCACCATTGTGACATGTTAAAAGAACTAAACTGGCCGTCGCTGGAATCTAGACGCACCCTTCACCTTTCCAACCTGGTGTTTAAGAGCTTTTCTGGGAAGCTAGCACCATACCTGAATAGGCTGCTTCCCTCAGCAGTTCCCTCATCCTATAACCTCCGATCCAGGACCGGCACCTTAATTGCAATACCACAATACAAAAAGCAAGTGGCTCGATCCTCATTTTCCTACAGAGCACCACAATTATGGAATAACCTCCCAGACGCCATCAAATCTTCCCCCAGTCTAAAGTCCCTTAAGAGCTCCATATTAACATACCTCAATAAGGAATGCACCTGTAAACATGTAACATAGTGACTATTTCCTAAGTATTTATTTTCTGTTAATCTGTATATTTGTTTTGTGTTAATTTCTTGCATTTTACTACTTTTGTATTTCTGTAACCATGTTCTTAAACCCAGGACATACTTGAAAACGAGAGAAATCTCAATGTATCCTTCCTGGTAAAATCCTTTATAAATAAATAAAACAGACTGATACCAATGAGGCTTACTAGGAAGGTAACCAAGGAAATGAAAAAAAAAAAAGTAATTTAAAGCTTTTAAATCTGATAAATCTGAGGCATATACGGCAGCCAATAAAGCATGTAAAAAAGGGATTAGATGGGCTAAACTAGAAAATGAAATAGCCAGAGAGCAAGACCAACCCTAAAAGATTCTTTAGGTACATAAATTCTAAAAAACCCAAGAGTGAAAATGTAGGTTCACTAAAATCTGAGTCAGGGGTATTGTTAACTGAAGATCAGGATAAGGCAGAAATTTTGAATGATTATTTTTCTTCAGTGTTTATCAAAGAGAAACCTATAAAAGGAGACATGCAATTCATTAGTAAAAACTTACCAATACAAAGTGACTGGTTGACTCAGGACAAGGATTTGCAGCAATTAAACAAAGTGAATGTGAATAAAGCCCCAGGGCCGGATGGAATGCACCCGCGAGTACTGAGGGAGCTATGTGTTGAAATATGTAAACCTCTGTTCTTAATCTTTCAAGATTCTTTTCTTTCAGGAATTGTACCAGAGGATTGGAGAAAAGCTGATGTGGTCCCTATATTTAAGAAAGGTTTAAAATTTGTGCCTGGGAATTATAGACCTGTGAGCTTAACATCTGTGGCTGGGAAAGTATTTGAGGGGTTACTAAGGGATAATATTCAGGAATTTATTGGGAGGTATAATGTAATTGGCAAAAATCAGCAAGGTTTTATGAAGCACAGATCATGTCAGACTAACCTAATTACGTTCTATGAGGAAGTAAGTAGAAGTATAGATCAGGGGATCGCAGTGGATGTGATTTACTTGGATTTTGCCAAAGCTTTCAACACAGTTCCACACAAAAGGTTACTATTTAAATTAAGAAAAATTGGTCTAGATGAAAATACTTCTTGTTGGATAGAAAACTGGCTAAAAGATAGGGTACAGAGAGTGGTCATAAATGGTACATTTTCAAGATGGACATCAGTGGTAAGTGGTGTCCCTCAGGGGTCTGTTATAGGACCAATTCTATTCAATTTATTTATAAATGACCTTGAGATAGGCATTGAAAGTCATGTATCAGTGTTTGCAGAAGACACAAAACTAGGAAAAGTAATACAATGTGAGCAGGATGTTACTTCGCTGCAGAGTGATTTAGATAGATTGGGGGACTGGGCACTTAAATGGCAGATTGAATTTAAATGTAGATAAATGCAAAGTTATGCACTTTGGAGTGAAGAACACACAAGCAATTTATACCCTAAATGGTACGGAGTTAGGGAAATCCAAGCAGGAGAAGGATTTGGAAATAATCATAGACTTCAAACTAAGTAACAATGTGCAATGTGCAACAGCAGCCGCCAAGGCCAGCAAGGTATTGGCATGCATTAAAAGGGGAGTTCACTCTCGGGATGAAAACATACAGGGTTATTCAAAGAGATTCGAAAAGTCACCGCACGTTCGGTGACGTTTCGTTCTCTTCAATTCGGTTCCTTTTGCCAATCACGTTTCGGTGACCCTGCGGTGTATTCAGCAAGCACCACAGGGTCCCCGAATTGCAGGGAAAAGCTGCCGCAAACCCGACGAAAACGAACCGCAAAACCCACCGAATGCACGCCGAAAACCCCCAAAAACATCTGGATTAACCTGCTGAAAACCATGGAAAAAGCCCGAGCAGGAGCCGATCGCACACAGCCGAAGCAGCTGAGACCGCAGACGAGGGAGGTGAATAAATTAGCAAAATAGTTTGTGTGAATCTGTGAAAATGAAACTCTGTTTGCAAAGAAACTACTGAGCAAAAATGTCTGAAATTTACACAGGAGGTCCAGGGAATGATAATAAAAAGGGCTGTTACAGAAAAAAAAGAAAACTTAAAAAAAAACAAAAACAAAAAACCATTTAACATTGAAGCCTATGGGATTCTCCTGAATTAACTTGCCGAATTAAACCACTGAATGGCTCGGCATTCCGGGAACCTTTCGCTGCTGGGTCGTGTTCTCTGAATAGCCGAAGCAGTGCTTTTGTATGGGGTTTTCACTGCCCTCGAACAGGCACCGTATGTGCAGGCAATTCGCCAGGATTTGGCGAATTGCCTGCTCTCTGGATAGCCGAATGGCCAGGTGAGGTAACCGAGCACTGATTTTCAGCGTTCGGTTACCTTTCTCAAGCAATTCGGATCTCTTTGGATAACCCTGATAATTTTGCCTCTGTAAAAATCAATGGTAAGACTGCACCTTGAATATGCTGTGCAATTTTGGGCACCTGTCTTAAGAAAGGATATTATAGTGCTAGAAAAAGTGCTTAGTCGGGCAACTAAATTAATAAGGGGAATGGAAGGTTTAAGCTATGAGGAAAGACGAACAAGTTTAAACTTGTTTAGTTTAGAGAAACGGCACCTTAGAGGGATCTGATAACTTTATATAAATATATACGGGCCATTAAAAACCATTGTCTGGATAGAAACCTATTCCTTAACAGGACTATACACAGGACACGAGGTCACCCATTTAGACTAGGCTGAATTTCCTTTTGTCCAAAGCATAGGAAGGGTTATTTTACAGTGAGAACAATAAAGCTGTGGAATTATCTGCCTGTTGAGGTGGTTGGGTCAGAGACTGTACAGACTTTTAAAAAACAACTGGATGACTTCCTGCATTAAGGGTTATCATATTTAAATATGTGGGTAAGCTTCTTGATCCAAGGAGAAATCTGACTGCGATTCTGGAGTCAAAAAGGAATTTTTCCCCAGTTTGTTGCATATTGGCAAGCATTTCAGACTGGGTTTTTTGCCTTTTGGATCAACAGCAGTAGGTGTTGTGTGAGAGGCTGAACCCGATGGACGCATGCCTTTTTTCAGCCTATGTAACTATGTAACCTTTCCAGGGATGCCTGCCATTAGAGGGATCCAAAGGATCCCCCACCCCTTTAGGCACTCCCCCTGCTCTGGCGGGGGGGGGGGGCACCCAAAACTGATGCCATCACGCCCACGGGTATGTTGGACCCGCTGAGAGAGGCGAGAATCGTCAGGAGGCAGGCTTCAGACGAACAGGAGATACTAGGCCTCCCTGCGACGTTAAAGCCCACTGCGTCCTAAAGGGGTTAATGAATGTTTAGCAGTATATAGGAAAGCCTGGTTTTCAAAAGGACAATTGTAGAACAACCGTAATTTAGGCATGGACAACCGTACGTTAGGCATATTACGGTTGAATCATTTCCTAAAGATAACAATATTCATTCTATGTATCCCTTTTGATTATACAATATAGGACAACAACAGTCTAATAAATTGTAGCTCTATATTAGTCCATTTACCACTAGATTAAGTGGTAACCATTTATCAGTTTACTATTCAGAGTGTGATTGCTTATGCATATTGTTCTTGTAAGTCAAGTGTTATGGGTGCAAATTTATGTGAAGTGACATATGTCAATGGACAATGTTCACCAGTAGTTGCCATCTTGTTTCTTTGGTAGGCAAAAGGAGGTTTTGCTCTTTAGGGAGGACGGTTAACAATGTGCTTTTAGCAGGATGTGACATAAGCCAGCTAACCCCGCCTCCTAGGAAGGTCACATGACATTCAATTAGCCACTAGGAGCCACTCATGGAGACCGGACTAGTCCAACCAGTAAAGCAGAATGTGCCCACACACAAGCAAAAATATCATCCAGATAAGAAAACCACATGACTTGTGGAGCCATGTGTTTTTCTTATCTGGATGGTAATTTTGCTTGTGTTACCTTGCCTTTTAATGAAAGGCAACCGCTCACTGTAACCGCATGGTCCGTGGCCATCTTTGGGCTCACTGAGCAGATAACAGCAGAAATCGTACAACCTTTTGCAAAAATAATTCATCCAAAGAGACGCAAACCAAAATAAAAAAAGGCGTATCGTGAGGTATTATCACATGAATGCGATATCAACCCACAAACACCAATTAATGTGGGAATAATAGTTCAGCAGTTGCTTGCTGGTTTAGGCTCTATGACGGAGCAACTGTACCCAGGGCCGGCCCGACGATGGAGTAGTGCTCCAGGCGGCAGAAATGTGAGAGCGGCAAATTCGCTGACTCCGTGGCCGCTGCGCTGCATTATTCTCCTGTTGCGCTGCGGCAGCATCTGATTTGCCACCAGTGCATCATGGTGCCCTCCTCACGAGTGATGCCGCTAACCACGCCCACCCTGACCCACACGCATGCATCCACAGAGCAAGCGCGGGATCAAAACGCTGCCACGTGTCAGGTGGGCAGACGGATCCTCAGGCTGCCACTGCGGGCGCACACCAGGTCTGCCACTGCCAGGCGCCAGCAACTTTTTATTTGGTGCTCCTGGCCACCATCCACACGGCACTGTTTGGGGGTCACTGCATCAGGCCGCCTTTGAGGTCCGTCACTGTGCCGAGCAGGAGACTGAGGAAGCGGCGCGTGAGGATGCATGCAAGCTGTTCTACAACATCCGCCTGCACAGCTTGCTCCCAGCATCCAGTTACATTCGCCAGGGGTCTGTTTACTGCAGGGGAGAATGCTCAGAGCAGCCGGAGCCTGAAGTGCTGTCAACCCGGGGGAAAGATTTACAGCAGCGATCGCCTGGTGTAAGAAGAGGATTCTCCGTGTGAATGATCCAGAGCGGGTAAGTTTTCCAGGACTCACTCTGCATATACACTCTATCTTCTCTCGCTTCATTCACTTCTCTCTTTCTTTTTCCCAGTTTTCCCGTTCCTTCTCATTTTTTTTCTCTCTTTCATTTTTCTCTCATTGCTGTCACTTTGTTTCCCAGTAGTTTTCTCCTCTCTTTCTTTCACTCTATTCTGTCTCTGTCAACATGTCTCCTGCACGTGCACTCTCTTCTTCTCTCACTCTTTCTTCAGTCTTCTCTGCCTTTCATTCTATCACGGCCTCCTCTCATCTTTCACTCATCCTACATGTCACGTTCACTTTTTCTCTCCACACACAGCACTATTTTATGCAGACTTACACACACTTATTCTCACTATATGTATAACGCTCTCTTATGTATGCATAGTTACTTATTTTCTGAATACACAACTACATATGTATACAGAGACAGAATATGTAAATGTGTGCATATGTAGTGTTGTGTATTCAGAAAATAAGTAACTGTGTATATGAGTGCTCTGTATAGACAATATGTAATTCTGAATGCGTGCATAAGAGAATCCCATGTATAGAGAGTATATGTGTCACGGTGGCCCATGTCCAGGGAAGTGTTGCGCCTTCGACCCATGTCCAGGGAAATGTTGCACCTTCGACCCATGTCCAGAGAAATGTTGCGCCTTCGATCCATGTCCAGGGAAATGTTGCACCTACGACCCATGTCCAGGGAAATGTTGCACCTTCGACCCACGTCCGGGGAAATGTTGCGGCTGTCACAGCAGCTGATATCCAGAAAGCCTTATTCCAGTGTACTGTGTACTACAGGACAGAGAATGGTGCTGCCCGCGAATCAGACGCAGCATGCAGGAAGGACAACCAATTGCAGCACAATACCAGCGATCCTATAGCAGAGCAGGGCGTCTCCTCTGAGCACCAATAGGAAGTGCTGTGGCTCCATTTAAAGGGCTTCCTTTCTCTTAGCAAGTTGCCCTAGCGTGGTTCCAGTTACGCCTAGTTGTTATTTCTGATTCCTATCTGACTGAGTTCCTGGTTAATACGATCCCGGCTTGTCTCGACTTCCCTGTATTCTGGCGCCCTGATTTCTGGCATAGTATAACGGACCTCTATTTCCTTAACCCCTGCCTATGTGTGTTTTTGTTGGTTTGCTCTGCTTAACCCGGCCATTATTAAGGACCGGCTAGCTAGAGCATTGTGGGTTACTTTATTCTGCAGGTTGTTTTACTTTGCACTCCGCCACTTTCTTTGTGTTCGTCATTCTCAGTATTACTGACCATAACCCAGCCATTACTAAGGACCGGTTGGTCAGGGTCTGTTGGCTTACAGTCTGCAAGCGGGGTTACCCGATCCTGACATTACGCTAGGGCCATGGACCCTGCAGACGTGGGTCAGCAGCTCGCTGCATGTGCCTCTCGTGTCGATGAATTAGACCACCGCATGGATGCCTTTGCTCAGGCTATACAAACTATTCTTGTCCGTACTGCCTATTTGCAGCCTGAACCACAGGTGGCGACCCCGGTCCTGCAATCCCACACACCTGAGGTTGCTTTACCTGCCTCCCATGTATCCATGACTTCTCCAATTCGTTTTGGTGGGGAACAGACTGGGTGTTGTGGCTTTTTGACTCAGGTCAGCATTCATTTTGAACTAAACCCTAGAATGTATTTTTCAGATCGTGCCCGTGTGGGATTTATGATAAATCATTTGTCTGGTAGAGCCCTAGCATGGGCTAACCCATTGTGGGAAAATGATGATGCCGTGGTCTATAACTACCACAACTTTGTACGTGCTCTCAGACGCACCTTTGATCCTCCTGGTCGTTCCAAGAGGGCTGGGAGATCCCTGCTCAGAATTAAGCAAGGTTCCAGGTCTGTTGCAGATTATGCCATAGACTTCAAAACCCTAGTAGCAGAAGTTGATTGGACTAATGATTGCCTTGTATTGCTTTTCCAGGAGGGCCTTTCTGATACTATCCTAGATGAGATCTCAGGCAAATTCTTTGCTGCTGAGTTAGAAGATATGATCGATTACATGATTGATATTGATAACAGAATCAGGGATAGAGCTAAACACAGAGAGAGACCCAGAAAAAGCGTTGCTAGGGTTCCTACACGAGGTTCCGTTAGTCCACCATCTCGCACTTCACAGGTCTCTGATACCGAACCCATGCAATTGGGTCACACCAAATTGACAGAAGAAGAGAAATCCTATAGGCGTAGAGAGCTTCTTTGCCTATATTGCGGACTTAGGGGGCACCAACGCCTTAAGTGCCCATCGCGCCCGGAAAACGCTCGCACCTAAGTCCTAGGAGGGGACCGGCCTTAGGTGTTCTCACTTTGTGCCCCAATCCGACCTCACTACGATTACTTCTTCCTGTCTGTCTATCATGGGGTTCTGTCAAATTCGATTGTAACGCATTGCTGGACTCAGGGGCTGCCGATAATCTTATCGATGAGTCCTTTGCCTCAGGTCATCTTGTTAGTCTGTCCCCTAGATCCAAACCCTTAATGGTACAGGCCATTGACGGCAGGCCCCTTGCCTCTCCTGTTATAACCCAAGAGACTAAAGCAATTTCCAATGTGTCTTGGGGATCATCATACCAAATCCATAGTGTTTCAAATCATATCATCACCATCTTGTTCAGTCATTTTAGGTCTCACATGGTTACAAAAGCATAATCCTCACATTGACTGGGTAAAGGGAAAGGTCGTCGCATGGGGTCCCACCTGTTCCTCCTCTTGTTTTCTCTCTATGTTAGCTATTGGGTTACTCAATACTCCTACTGCAAAACCTTTGTCTTCTACCGTTCCGGAGCAATATCTGTCTGTGAAACAAGTGTTTGACAAAAAAGAAGCCGATAAGCTACCCCCGCACCGTCCGTATGACTGTGCTATCAAGCTATACCCAGGTACCATTCCCCCTAAAGGGAGAATTTATCCACTGTCCCCAAAGGAACATAGTATCATGGAGGAATATATCCAGTAATCACTGGAGAAGGGTTTCATACGAAGATCTTCTTCCCCAGCTGGGGCAGGGTTCTTCTTTGTAGCCAAAAAAGAGGATGACCTCTGTCCATGCATAGATTATAGAGGGTTGAAACCCTATTCCTCTAATCTCTGACCTCTTTGACCGTCTTAGAGGTTCCACGGTGTTTTCCAAATTGGATCTCAGGGGTGCATACAACCTGGTACGCATAAAGGAGGGAGACGAGTGGATGACCGCATTCAACACCCATAGCGGCCACTACGAATATCTGGTCATGCCGTTTGCGGTTTTTCAGGATTTTATAAATGACGTCCTTCGGGACTACCTCTCCTCATTTGTCATAGTCTATCTAGGTGACATTCTGGTGCACTCTCCTGACCTACATACACATTATGATCACATGCGTTCTGTTCTCGGCACTCTGTTACGAAATGGTTTATATTGTAAGCTAGAAAAATGCATATTCCATGTGACACAGGTTCCGTTTCTGGGGTACATAGTGTCGTCCAAGGGTTTTTTAATGGATCCCAAAAAACTGGAATCCATCCTATCTTGGCCTCTACCCAAAGGGTTGAAACCTATCCAGAGATTTATTGGATTCGCCAATTATTACAGAAAGTTTATCCCACACTTTTCTTCTGTAATTGCTCCTATCACCTCTATGACCAAGAAAGGGGCCAATACAACCAACTGGTCTCCCGCTGCCCTTAAAGCCTTTGAGGATTTAAAAACGGCCTTTGCCTCTGCACCTATTCTAGCACATCCTGACCCTTCTAAACCATTTATAATGGAGGTCGACGCATCAGAATCTGGGATAGGGGCAGTACTTTCCCAGAGAGACACCTGGGATGCCCCACTTCACCCTTGTGCCTACTTCTCCCAGAAGTTGTCCGACTCAGAGAGAAACGATGATATTGGTAACAGAGAACTCTTGGCTATATTAATGGCTCTAAAAGAATGGAGACATCTGTTGGAGGGTTCGCAAATTCCAGTGATCATTCTAACTGACCACAAGAACCTAGCCTACCTGGCAGACGTGAAGCGACTGTCCCCCCGCCAGGCCAGATGGTCGTTGTTCCTAAGTCGCTTCAATTATTTGATCACCTACCGCCCAGGGTCACGTAATACCAAGGCGGATGCTCTTTCCAGACAGTTTTAGGAAGAGGAACTGCCTCACACCGAACCGGTTTCTCTCAAACCCAGTACTCATATAATCACCACTGTGTGTATGCAAGTGTCTTCTCAGTTGATCGAGCGCATTCTGTCCTATCAGAATGCCGCCCCTAGCTCTCTACCTCCAGAAAGATTGTATGTAGGAGAGCGAGAGAAGGGAGTTATTACAAGTTATGCATGCATCAAAGGTTGCAGGTCACCCAGGCGTCAATAAGACCATTCTCACCGTTTCTCGTCTATATTGGTGGCCCACTCTTCGTGTTGATATTCGAGAGTTTATTGCATCCTGTAACATGTGTGCCCAGAATAAGACCCCTGCTGATCTTCCAGTGGGTCTATTACAACCTCTCCCTGTGCCTTCGAGACCATGGACCCATTTATCCATGGACTTTATTGTGGACCTACCCCCATCTGAGGGTAATACCACCATTCTCACTGTTATTGACCGTTTTTCTAAAATGGCTAATTTTGTTCCACTGAAAAAACTTCCTTCTTCAGAACAGCTAGCCGGTATATTTGCTAAGGAGGTGGTACGGTTACATGGGATACCGCAGGAAATAGTTTCAGATCGTGGTACTCAGTTCATTTCCCGATTCCGGAGAGCCTTCTGTAAAGAAATAGGTATCAACTTATCCTTTTCTTCTGCCTACCACCCACAATCTAACGGTGCTGCTGAACGTACCAACCAGTCCTTAGAACAATATTTACGGTTCTTCATCCCCCACCAACAAGATAATTGGAGTTCCTTATTACCTTGGGCTGAGTTGGCTAGGAATAACGTGGTACATGACAGCTCCGGTCATACCCCGTTCTTTGCGACCTATGGGTTCCATCCTGCTTTACTACCTGGCACTCCGTCTGAATCACCCATTCCTGCACTTAACGATCACTTACAACTCCTACGCGGATTCAATCCGCTTTGCAAAAAGCTTCTTTAGCCCATAAGAAGTTTGCAGACCGCCACAGACGAGCAGGCCCTTCTTATGTCCCTGGTCAAAGGGTATGGCTCTCCACTCGGCATATCAAACTCCAGGTGCCCTCTCACAAATTGGCACCACGGTTTACCGGTCCGTACAGGGTCCTCCGACGCATTAATCCTGTCTCTTATACCTTGGAGTTGCCTAAGTCCTTGAGAATCCCCAACTCCTTCCATACCTCCCTACTCAAGCCCGTTGTCTGTAACCGGTATACCACTCCCGTGAAACAGCCTCCTCCTGTCCAAGTTCAGGGTCAGGAGGAATACGAGGCGCAGGCTCTCATCGATTCCAGGTGGTCTAGAAGCGGATTGCAATATCTTGTGCATTGGAAGGGATACGGCCCGGAGGAACATTCCTGGGTTGCTGCCTCTGATGTTCATGCCCCGGGGCTGGTCTCTGCCTATCATCGCCATTTCCCTTCTCGCCCGCGGGCCTGCCGTCGGGGGGGGGGGGTGCTGTCACGGTGGCCCATGTCCAGGGAAGTGTTGTGCCTTTGACCCATGTCCGGGGAAATGTTGTGCCTTCAACCCATGTCCGGGGAAATGTTGCACCTTCGACCCATGTCCAGGGATATGTTGCGCCTTCGACCCATGTCCAGGGAAATGTTGCGCCTTCGACCCATGTCCAGGGAAATGTTGCACCTTCGACCCATGTCCAGGGAAATGTTGCACCTTCGACCCATGTCCAGGGAAATGTTGCACCTTCGACCCATGTCCAGGGAAATGTTGCACCTTCGACCCATGTCCGGGGAAATGTTGCAGCCGTCACAGCAGCTGATATCCAGAAAGCCTTATTCCAGGGTACTGTGTACTACAGGACAGAGAATGGTGCTGCCCGCGAATCAGACGCAGCATGCAGGAAGGACAACCAATCGCAGCACATGACCAGCGATCCTATAGCAGAGCAGGGCGTCTCCTCTGAGCACCAATAGGAAGTGCTGTGGCTCCATTTAAAGGGCTTCCTTTCTCTTAGCAAGTTGCCCTAGTGTGGTTCCAGTTACGCCTAGTTGTTATTTCTGAATTCCTATCTGACTGAGTTCCTGGTTAATACGATCCCGGCTTGTCTCGACTTCCCTGTATTCTGGCGCCCTGATTTCTGGCATAGTATAACGGACCTCTATTTCCTTAACCCCTGCCTATGTGTGTTTTTGTTGGTTTGCTCTGCTTAACCCGGCCATTATTAAGGACCGGCTAGCTAGAGCATTGTGGGTTACTTTATTCTGCAGGTTGTTTTACTTTGCACAACCGCCACTTTCTTTGTGTTCGTCATTCTCAGTATTACTGACCATAACCCGGCCATTACTAAGGACCGGTTGGTCAGGGTCTGTTGGCTTACAGTCTGCAAGCGGGGTTACCCGATCCTGACAATATGTGAATGCATGCATAAGAGTGTTAAGTATACAGAGAGAATAAGTAAATGTGTACATAACACTCTTATGCCATTGCATAACATTCCACTTCTGTCCCTTCAAAAACTCTTTGGTTGCTTTTGCAGTATGCTTTGGGTCATTGTCCATCTGCACTGTGAAGCGCCGTCCAATGAGTTCTGCAGAATTTGGCTGAATGTGAGCAGATAATATTGCCCGAAACACTTCAGAATTCATCCTGCTGCTTTTGTCAGCAGTCCCATTATCAATAAATACAAGAGAACCAGTTCCATTGGCAGCCAAACATGCCCACGCCATGACACTACCACGCTTCACTGATGAGGTGGTATGCTTAGGATCATGAGCAGTTCCTTTCCTTCTCCATACTCTTCTCTTCCCATCACTCTGGTACAAGTTGATCTTGGTCTCATCTGTCCATAGGATCTTGTTGCAGAACTGTGAAGGCTTTGTTAGGTGTTGTTTGGCAAGCTCTAATCTGGCCTTCCTGTTTTTGAGGCTCACCAATGGTTTACATCTTGTGGTGAACCCTCTGTATTCACTCTGGTGAAGTCTTCTCTTGTTTGTTGACTTTGACACACATACACCTACCTCCCGGAGAGTGTTCTTGATCTGGCCAACTGTTGTGAAGGTTGTTTTCTTCACCAGGGAAAGAATTCTTCGGTCATTTACCACAGTTGTTTTCCGTGGTCTCCCGGGTCTTTTGGTGTTGCTGAGCTCACCGGTGCGTTCCTGCTTTTTGAGAATGTTCCAAACAGTTGTTTTGGCCACGCCTAATGTTCTTCCCATCTCTCTGATGGGTTTGTTTTGTTTCTTCGGCCTAATGATGGCTTGCTTCACTGATAGTGACAGCTCTTTGGATCTCATCTTGAGAGTTGACAGCAACAGATTCCAAATGCAAATAGCACACTTGAAATGAACTCTGGGCCTTTTATCTGCACATTGTAATTGGGGTAATGAGGGAATATCACACATCTGGCCATGGAACAGCTGAGAAGCCAATTGTCCCATTACCTTTGGTCCCTTAACAAGTGGGAGGCACATCTGCAAACTGCTGTAAGTCCTACACCGTTCACCTGAGTTAAAGCTGACAGTCTGCAGTTAAAGCACATTGTGTTTGTTTCATTCCAACTCCATTGTGGTGGTGTATAGAGCGAAAGATGTTAGAATTGTGTCGATGTCCCAATATTTCTGGACCTGACTGTATATATGTGTATGTATATACATATACCTTAACTCAGCAACAGCATAATTTAATTCTGTACCAACTCACTACCTCATCTGGACATCAAATTATTATTAGATAGGAGTATTTTTTATTATTTTGTTAGTGTACACATACATGTTGATTTTTATTTACAAATGGCAAATAAATTATTTATGTAACTATTTCTTTTTAAATATATATTTGCTCATTTCATCTGCCCAACTATTACTCAGAAAAGATTAACTGACCCAGCACTCAATTTTTCCCCCTATCAATTTATTTTATTTTGTTTAGGAGGGTGGGGGGAGGGGACAGACAGACTGAACATAAACTTCCTGCTGTCCCAGCACTCCGTTTTTCCCCATCAATATATTTCCCTTCGTTGGGGGAAGGGGCAGATATACCATAAATTTTGGAGGCCTGATGAGCCGTTCGGAGGTCTGTCCCGGCACTCTGATTTTTTTTTGGGGGGGTGGCATGGCGGATCAACAGATTACAAGGAGCTCTCTCTCTGTGAATTTTTTTTCCCTCTGGAGTTTTTTTGATGACTCCTCTCAGATTTTCTGCCCCGTTTTTGCCCTGAGTGCTCTGGGTGTCTGGATGACCCGATTGAACCCCTCTCCAACCTGCTTCTTCCTTCGGTGGGGTGGATAGCTGACCCGATCCGCTTGTGGCCTAGTCGGGGCACCCTTGGCAGTTTCCACGTGCCCCGTGAGGTCAGTCTTCCGAGCCAACTCTCACACCCTGCACGTGCAGAGCAGGTGCTGCATTCCACTGCAGTCTCTCTGCACTGGGTCCGTGCCTGCTGTTTCAGCCTACTTTTGGTGGCCATCTTAAAGCCTGTTGAGCTGGGCGAGTCTGCAGCTCCTGCTTGGGGCACGATGGGGAAGAATAATTTATTTTTTTCATTTGGGGAGGGGGAAGAGACAGAGCATATGCACCTGCTTCTCGTGAGACGTGGCGCTCCTTTGTGACTAGCGGGCCAGTCTCACGTTGCCTGTTGATGTCAGCACTGTCATTCTCTCGCGGGCTTGCTGCGGTGATGCGCTGACTCGACAAACACGCACGGAGTGAGTCGCCGGAAGCCGCGTTTGAAGCACCGGAGGCCGCGTCTGACGTGCCGCTGTAGCGGAAGTATCGGCCGATTTTTCACGATTACTTGTCAAAACGGCAGTATCGACACCAATACCAATACTGGAATCGGTATATCCCTACTTTACACGCTGTAGATGATTAAAAATTCTAATTTTATTTCATTTTTTATATAATCCTTCCTGGTAAAATCCTTTGCAAATAAAAAGAATATACAGACAGGACAGGACGTATACATATAAAAATACCGGAAAAAACGATATATAATATGTCTGGGTCATATAATAAAATGTGACTGTTCTGTTCCCACGGTAGCTTTGCAGAAAACAGCAGTGATAACTCCGATAAAGGGGTATTTTACATACAGATTCTTTATTTCCAGGCATCCTAAACAAACACTTACAGTGTTGAAAAGATTCATCCGGATTACTCAGTCTGTCCCTTCATACGGTATGAGAAGAGGGTAACTTCACTCCCATGCTGAGAGAGTGTGAGAAGCTGCTCTTCTGGAGAATTGGAATTCCTAATGGAGGGCTTTCTTCTTACCAGCATGCAAAGCACCTCAGCACCAATCAGACACATAGAACTGGTCACATGTCACAGAACTACATTTCCCTGAAGACATTGCCCTTAAAGGGATAGCTCTTAAACATTATAAAGCTGTCTCTTAAGGAGACAGTAGCCAATACTGACTATTCTCAGGCTGCTCTAGTCAGCACACTCCCCGCCTGGAATTATAAATTCCACTACTACTAACTAAACTGTTAACGAAGATAATCAAGGCATATTATCAAACATGCAAACAATGAGTATACACAAAGCATGCAAAGCTTGGAGGTTCAATCTTCCAGCTCGGTCTTCCTCAGCAGCAGGACCAGGTCGGTAATTGGCCTGGTATATAGTTTCTTGGTGAAAGTCTGCTGGTTGCCACCGGACTCCTTTGGCTTCACGATCTGCACTGCAACCTGGCGGACTAATCCATCTTTGCTGGGTAAGACTTGGTGCACAAGTCCCATAGGCCATGAGTTACGGTGCGCTTCCTTATCTTTCAAAAGAACAAGGTCTCCGTCTTCGAGATTTGGTTCTTTGTTCTGCCATTTGCGACGTTCCTGTAGGGTAGGTAAGTACTCTTGCTTCCATCGCTTCCAGAAGGTGTTGGCAAGCCATTGCACTTGTCTCCATTGTTGTCTGTACATGTCCTTGGGAACGAAGTTCCCTACTGGAGCCGGCCAATCACCTGTTTTGTAGGTGAGCAAGGTGGCTGGGGCGAGGATACTTGGATTCTCGGGGTCTGTAGAAACTGGGCCCAAAGGTCGGGCGTTAATGATGGCTGCTACTTCTGCCATGAGGGTGGTAAGAGTTTCATGGGTCAGCATATGTACCTTCAACAATATGGAGTCCAGGATTTTACGGGCTATCCCGATCATACGCTCCCATGATCCTCCCATGTGGGATGCGTGGGGAGGATTAAATGTCCATTCACAATCATGAGCCTTTAAGTATTTGTCAATTGCTGAATCCGGGCGAATGCTTTCATCTATCTGCAACTCCTTGCATGCTCCTACAAAGTTTGTTCCGCGGTCGGATCTAAACACCTTGACTGGGCCCCTGTGGGCTTGGAACCTTCTTAGAGCGTTAATAAAGGAGGAGCTGTCCATAGATTCGACGACTTCGATATGGACGGCTCTAATGCTGAGACACGTGAACAGAACGGCCCAACGTTTGCTGTCAGCTTGACCACCTCTGGTCCGTCGGGTACACACGGCCCATGGGCCGAAGACGTCTACTCCTACATTGGTGAAAGGTGGTTCAGTACTAAGACGCTCGATTGGCAGGTCAGCCATCAACTGGTTGCAAGACCCACGTCGCTGCTTACGACAAGGTAGGCACTTGTGCAGGACTGTAGCAATGAGCCTTTTGCCTCCCACGATCCAGAGTTCAGCAGCTCTAACCGCTCCTTCTGTGAAGTGTCTGCCTTGATGGTGGACGGTTTCGTGGTGATGCTGAACTAGCAGGTTTGTCACATGGTGACGAGCGGGAAGTATAATAGGATGTTTCGTCTTTAAATCCAATTCGGCCTTCTCCAGACGTCCCCCTACTCGCAGCATGCCGTGTCTATCAAGGTATGGATTCAGCTTCAGAAGTGGGCTAGATTTTGGGATGGGCTTCTTGGTTTTTGCCCATTCAAATTCCTGAGGGTACGCGTCGTGTTGCACCCATCGCAGAATTCCTCTCTGTGCTTGGAGATGGCTTTCCGAAATGCTTATCTGCAGATTCGCTCTGCGACGCAGGAATCGGATGAATGCTGCTACGCCTCGTAAGACAGATCTCCAACGAGAGAAATTTTCAAAGGTAACTGGTACTGGGTTATGATCGAGGGGCAATATTTTGGTTTTCTTGACCATCGTTGAGAAGATGGTGGCTTGGACCACCGGTTTCTCATCCGCAGGGGTTGATTTACTGAGTACCTGAGGTCGGATGTCAGCATCTTGATCTGGATTTATAAGTTCATGGTGTTCCGGTCCCGGTAACGTCGAGGTGTCTTGACAGGTCAAGAACTCAGGACCCTTTATCCAGGTTGACTCTGCCAACTGGGAAGCAGGGATGGACCGTGTAGCATGATCCGCTGGGTTCTGGTCTGTTGGCACATGTCGCCACTGCTCAGGTTCTGAAGATTTTCTGATCCTGTCGACTCTATTGCTCACATAGACATAAAAGCGTCTGCTTTGGTTGTGAATGTAGCCCAGCACCCCCTTGCTGTCCGTGTAGAAGATGGTGGTTTGTAGCTCAAGGTCTATAGTTTTCTTTATCAGGTCAGCAAGCTCCACGGCCAATACGGCGCCGCACAGTTCTAACCTTGGTACTGTGTGACCTTGTTGTGGTGCTATCTTCGCCTTTCCCATTACGAAACCGATGTGAGTATTGTTCTCCCGGCCGTAGACTCTGACGTATCCTACAGCTGCTATTGCCTTAGTCGATGCATCTGAAAAGACGTGCAGTTCTTTTTTCAGTGCAGCTGCGGGTGAAACGGGAACGTATGTGCGCTGAACACTAACGTTTTGGAGACATCTCAGGGAGGCACACCATTTCTCCCATTCTTGCTTCTGGTCTGGTGGAAGTGGCTCATCCCAATCTTTGGTGTTTTGGGATAGCGTACGTAGAAGGAGCCTCCCTTGGATCGTTACAGGCGCGGCAAATCCTAGAGGGTCAAAAAGGCTGTTCACCGTTGACAGAATTCCTCTCCTTGTGAAATTGGACTTCTGGGCTGGAACTCTAAAGGTGAAGGCGTCCTTCTTCAAGTCCCAACATAGACCGAGACTACGTTGGATAAGAGGCATGTCTGTTGTAAAATCTAGGTCCTGTAGTCCCTTGGCATGATCTTCAGGACTGAAGGCTTCAAGCACTTCCTCACTGTTGGACGCGATTTTGTGCAATGTGAGGTTGGCTACTGCTAGCATCTGGCGTGTTCTGTTCAGTAGGTCTATAGCTTCTGCTGGTGTGGCTACAGATTTTAGACCATCATCTACATAGAAATCTCGTTCCACGAATCGTCTGGCATCTGTGCCGTATTTGGTTTCGCCGATGCGAGCGGTGCGTTGCAGGCCGTAGTTGGCAATTGCCGGGGAAGAACCGTTCCCAAAAACGTGCACTCGCATTCTGTACTCCGTTATCTGCTGGTTGCGCTGTTCGTCACTGAACCACAGGAAACGTAGGTAATTGCGGTGGTCTTCTCTGACTAGGAATGAGTAAAACATCTGCTGGATGTCGGCCATAAAGGCTACGGCTTCCTTTCTGAAACGAATGAGCACGCCTAGGAGGCTGTTGATGAGATCCGGCCCTGTGAGAAGGGCTTTATTCAGGGAGAAGCCTTGGAATTTTGCACTCGCATCGAAGACTACCCGAATCTGGCCTGGCTTTTGTGGGTGGTACACTCCAAAGAATGGCAGGTACCAGCATTCTTCACCTTCTTCCAGAGGTGGGGCAAGCTCAGCATGTCTGTTCTGGAGCATCTTATCTATGAACGCCACTAGATGATCTCTCATTGGCGGTTTCTTGTTCATGAGTCGTCTCAGACTGAAGAGGCGCAAGAGAGCTTGTTCATGGTTGTTTGGCAGGCGCTGTCTGGGTGTACGGAAGGGTAATGGGGCTACCCAGCTCCCGGAGGCGTCCTGTTGAAGTTCTTTATCCATGAGCTGCAAAAAGTCTTTGTCTTCTATTGACCAGGCCAGGTCATTATCTTCTTTGCTGGTCTCGAACACCGTTGCTCCTAAAACGGGATTGTTTGTTGAAGTCGTGAAGTGCTCGTGACATTGTTTGAAGTGTGATGCTCTCCCATTACTGAGAA
This sequence comes from Leptobrachium leishanense, assembly GCA_009667805.1. Taxonomy (NCBI): domain Eukaryota; kingdom Metazoa; phylum Chordata; class Amphibia; order Anura; family Megophryidae; genus Leptobrachium; species Leptobrachium leishanense. Next base: position 257,795,417 of record CM019065.1, on the reverse strand, counting down.
TGGAGGTTGCGAAAACGTTGACTTGGGTTGGGGCCTGCAGCCGATCGATACAAACTGTTCCTAAGATGGCCATCCGAGTGCAGACTTGCGGGCAAACGGAGAACCTGCTGGGCCTCTAACCTGGTCATGTTGAAGGAAAGCTTCGGAGGCGTCTAATCCCAACAAGAGAAGGATTTCAGCTTCGGGGTCTAGGGCAGGGAAGAGGCTAGCCATGTGTTTCAGGTGAGGTATATTGCTTGCTACCTCTGGTGTCGCTATCTGGTTGCGATCATCTGGCAAAGCATCCCATTCTAGCAATGGTGGCAGTTTCAGTTTTGCACTTCCATCTAATGATTCTATGCAGAATCCAGTGACTTTCCTCCCCGCCGTGCGCTGGGAACCGGTGCACGTGGAAATAGTGAATGATGTGTCATCGGTTCGGACGTTAAAGAGGTCGAAGAATGCTGACCTGGCTAACGATTGATTGCTTTGTCCGTCCAGCATCACATACAGTTGTGTTCAAAATTATTCAACCCCCACTGAAATTGAGTGTTTTGGCCAGTTTGACATTGATTTTGATCATTCAGTCATCTTGCTTACAATTAAATCAAAGAGGCACGTGTAGGTCAGACAAATATAACATAACATTTATAATGAAATAACCACAAATGTCTTTTCTGTGCTCACATCATTATCAGTTTTATTCAACCCCCAAGTGACATTCAATCTTAGTACTTAGTACAACATCCTTTTACAGTTATAACAGCTTTTAAACGTGAAGCATAGCTTGACACAAGTGTCTTGCAGCGATCTATGGGTATCTTTGCCCATTCGTCATGGGCAAAAGCTTCCAGTTCAGTCACATTCTTAGGCTTGCGCACTGCAACTGCTTTCTTTAAGTCCCACCAGAGGTTCTCAATCGGATTTACGTCAGGTGACTGCGATGGCCACTCCAAAATGTTCCAGCCTTTAATCTGCAACCATGCTCTAGTGGACTTGGAGGTATGCTTGGGATCATTGTCCTGTTGAAAGGTCCAACGTCTCCCAAGCCTCAGGTTTGTGACGGACAGCATCACATTGTCATCCAATATCTCCTGGTACTGAAGAGAATTCATGGTACCTTGCACACGCTGAAGCTTCCCTGTACCTGCAGAAGCAAAACAGCCCCAAAGCATGATTGACCCCCCCGCCATGCTTCACAGTAGGCAAGGTGTTCTTTTCTTCATAGGCCTTGTTCTTCCTCCTCCAAACATAGCGTTGATCCATGGGCCCAAACAGTTCTAATTTTGTTTCATCAGTCCACAGAACACTATCCCAAAACTTCGGTGGTTTGTCCACATGACTTTTGGCATACTGCAGTCGACTCTTCTTATTCTTTGGAGACAGCAAGGGGGTGCGCCTGGGAGTTCTGGCATGGAGGCCTTCATTACGCAGTGTGCGCCGTATTGTCTGAGCTCAAAATTCAGTACCCACATCTGACAAATCTTTTCTCAGTTCCTCAGCAGTCACACGGGGACTTTTCTCCACTCTACGCTTCAGGTAGCGCACAGCAGTCGAAGTCAGCATCTTCTTTCTGCCACGACCAGGTAGCGTTTCATCAGTGCCCTTTGCCTTGAATTTGCGAATGATGCTTCCTATGGTCTCTCTTGGTATGTTTAACATCTTTGCAAACTTCTTATAGCCATTGCCCTTCCTGTGAAGAGTAATCACCTCTTCTCTTGTCTTCCTGGACCATTCTCTTGACTTCACCATGTTTGTAACCACACCAGTAAATGTCTAGAAGGAGCTGAGTATCACAGTCATTTTAAAGCTGCCTAATTGGTGCTTATTATGCTTTATTGCTGCTCCGTGACATCCACAGGTGTTTTCAATACCTGATTGAAAACACTTGAATGAACCTCTGTTCTTCAGAGTGGTAGTCTTTAAGGGGTTGAATAATTGTGTCAATGAATTCACAAAAGAAACATTTACTACTGTATTACAAAACCAATTGATGTCATTTTAGTTGCATATGGTTCTTTAAAAAGTCCTTGTAGGATTTCATTCTGAATACAATTACAAATGTACACTAAATTCCCTAAAACCCTTTACAGCATTGGGGGTTGAATAATTTTGAACACAACTGTACATCTTCACAGCTTCTTCAGGGTGTCCGGTTGGGTAGACTTTGGTTAGGTAGATCTCGTGGCATAAGCGAGGGAATGCTGAGCCACCACATACTGTCGTGCAGTTGATACTTGCGGTTGCCTCTCGATGCGCTTCAGTATTGTCCTGTGACTCCTTAGGCAAAGGAGGGGTAGGTGTTGTCCATTGTGTTGGCTCGGAATCTGGATGCAGTGCACCAGGGTGTCTGTCACTACCGCATAGGTGACATTGTACCTTACTTGTGCAAGCTTTGGCCATGTGCTCTGTAGACTCACAACACTTGAAGCAAAGTCTGTACTCCCTGATCAAGGCTTTCCTTTCTTCTAGGGGCTTCTTTCCAAAGTTTCTGCACTTGTTCAGAGAGTGCGAGGACTTGTGGAGTGGACAGAAAGGATCTTTATTTGTGCTTAGGGTTTTAGGTAGTGCTCTCTTCGACGGATGCTCATCTGACTTGCTTGTGGATGAGGCAGCGACCTGTGTTTTGTGGACAGACACAATGGTCCTTTCCCTCGCCATTTGTGTTGTTCGCTTGAAGTCGGAGTTATAGTTGGCCCTTTTGGTGGTAGGGAACTCCGTTTCTCTGAAGCTTCGATTTCGAGGATCGTTGCACCGTTTTGTTTGGTAGGCAACAAATTCTTGAAGAGCGGCGAAGGGAGGGTCTCTGTCTAGGTTGCGCTCTCTATAGGCATCTGATAATTCGATCCACTTTTCGATTAACTGTGTAGGTAATTTTCTAACGATAGGCTTCTGTGTTCTATGCTGGTCGAGACATGTCAGTCCCGTTAGGTTAGGATCTTCTTTGGCTGCTCGCAACTGTGTAAGGAGAATAGAGAAGTCCCATAACCTGTGAGGTTCGTTAGTGCGGATGACTGGGAAATCGCTAACACGTTCTAACAACGAGGACTCCGTCAACGTGGATGCACCAAACCGTTGATCGAGCACTTCCCAGGCTTGTTTGAGGGCGATGACTGGGTCACCGAGATGAGATGAATAAATATCCTTTACTACTCGTGTAGATTCTGGTCCTAGCCAAGCCATCAGATGTATGATCTCCTCGATTGGCCGTAACCTCTCGTCACTAACGGCATGTAAGAAGATGTGCTTCCATAGTAAATAGTCTCTGCCTGGCTTGTCAGAAAACTTCTGTGCTCCTCTTGAAGCCAAATCCACCTTCCCTTGTCGAGGTGGGCATTCTGTGTTTCTTTCCCTGGGTGTCGCAAAGTCCATCTGGGCTGTATGGGGCTTGTATTTGGGGGGAGATGGTAAGCTGAACCATATGGAATTGGTGAAAGCAGGATCAGGGGTTTCCCGTGGGTCCTGGTAAGCATAGTCCCTAGGATCAGGAGCAGAAGCTAAGGACAGCTGTTCTGTGTCTGCAGAATACTTGTTGATTATTACGTCTTGCCATGACACATGTGATGGTTGTTCCTTTCGCCGCTGGGCAGGTCGATCGTGTTTGTTGGGCTTCACGTCCGTCCATGAGTTGCCTTGAGGCTGTGGCTGGAACACTGCTGCCTCTACGTTGAGGTTGTGGCTCGCGGCTACTCTTGTGTCTGCCTGCTGAGTATCCTTCACTAATGCTGATGGAACAATCTGGTTACCTCTTGTGTCTTGGCTTGTTGGAGTAAATTTTTCAGCTTCTAGGAGGGTTTCGACTTGTACGAATTTGGCGGTGTCAGCATTCTGAATAGTTCGCGAAACTAGTGGTTGAGATTCTCCTCCTTGTCCCTGCCGTAATGAGTTCTGGTTGTTCACGTAGGCTTCGACACGGTTCTGCAAGTTCTCTCCTTCCAGCTGTGTAGGATTGAAGTTGAGGGAAGCATTGGCAGCTTCCGCCCGTAAAGCTGTTGCCCGTACTGCCTTTTTTGCAGCCTCCCGTTTATGCTGAAGATACGTACGGTTGGCTTGAGCTATGGCTTTGGCCACTTCTTCCTCTTGTAATCGCTCTTCATCTGCCACTTGCAGATCTACAGCAGCTTCATCAGCCTCGATTTGTGCTAATATCGCTAGGGCGGCGAGACTCTCTTTACTCGAGGCACGGGACGAACGGCTGTGATGAGAGGATGCTTTGGAAGAATGGTTAGAGCCTGTGATATAAGATTGCTGTGAAATGTTGCTACCTGAGTGAGACCGTGCCGGTTTGGGGTGAAAGGACGAGGCTTTCTTTGAAGCATGAGAAGAGGCCCTGTACGAGCGATGGGATGACTCCGACTCGGCCTTCTCGTTGCTTGAGTCCTTTGCTTGCAGATTTGTCTGAGAGTCATCACAGTTTGAAAGGAAATTCGCATGCTGTATGTTAAACGCCTGGATGCTTTGTAAGTCCGCTTGGAGACTTGGGTCTTCCAACTGTGACTGGATGAAAATGAGGTGGCGTTCGCTATCCTTTGACTTTAGATGCGTCTTCCTCATGCGTTCGTTCTCAATTGTGATGCGACCAGGAGAGAGCTCTCCTTTAGGTTTATTGCAGAGCTCTATTAATTTATCTCGGGAATTAGTGTAGCTTTTGTAATACCTGTCCCACTCAACCATCAGATACGATCGCATTTCCTTGGTGAGCTCCCTATGCGCCCTCGTTTCATATTGTCTCTGAGTTGCCTTTGCATCTTCTGAATTTCGGAGGACACACTCTTCATTTGAGTCGGGGTCGATTAGTAGGCCCAACTCTTTTGGCACGTCACAGCCTTCTGCCATGATTGAGGAGACTCAAGAAATTGCTAAAACACTTTTAGAAATGTCAATGCAGTTCACTATTTGCCCACTTGGGTGCGTTGCGCAAACTGTTGTAGACGTAGGCGCGGTTCGCCTTGCGGTCTCTGGGGAGCGCTGCTGGAGTGCGTTGCAGCTGGCGCGGTTTGCTTGTGGTCTCTGGGCAGCGCTGCTGGAGTGCGTTGCAGCTGGCGCGGTTTACCTTGTGGTCTCTGGGGAGCGCTGCTGGAGTGCGTTGCAGCTGGCGCGGTTTACCTTGCGGTCTCTGGGGAGCGCTGCTGGAGTGCGTTGCAGCTGGCGCGGTTTGCTTGGCTTAATGCTGGCCTGTAGTTTGCAGAGGAGTCACCAAAGGACGCTGAGTGTAACTAATGTGAGAGATTACTGGGCTAGGGAGTTTTACCCTGGATGAGGTTTGCAGAGCTGGAATTTCCAATTATAGATCTCCTAAGGGCCTTGCCTTGAGTCTCTGTTTTGGGCTTTACCAGGCCTCCACACCTGAGGGTGATTTTCCTTTCCAGTGTATTTTCTCTTTCAACAGTAGTTAAGCTAACAGCTGAATTAATAACTCATTCTGCGCAGACTTTCTTGCCTTTTAAGCCACATGCCTTGGAACCTTTACTTTGATATAAACTTCACAAACTTGTTTTCTCAATTGCTGAAGTTAAGCTGCCTTTCCATGAGGTGAGAAAAAAAGGAGGGGGAGCAGCCAGACTGACTCATTTAGCTTTAAATGCAAAGAAAAATGTCCTTTAGGAAGCTGGCTTTTAGATGCAGCTGCATAAAGTGAAGGCCAAACAGTCTTTCATTGTTTCAAAGGGTTAACAATCAAATGGAGCTTGGGAATGAATCTATCCAGCCTCTTCTCACTGTTCTGTTCCCACGGTAGCTTTGCAGAAAACAGCAGTGATAACTCCGATAAAGGGGTATTTTACATACAGATTCTTTATTTCCAGGCATCCTAAACAAACACTTACAGTGTTGAAAAGATTCATCCGGATTACTCAGTCTGTCCCTTCATACGGTATGAGAAGAGGGTAACTTCACTCCCATGCTGAGAGAGTGTGAGAAGCTGCTCTTCTGGAGAATTGGAATTCCTAATGGAGGGCTTTCTTCTTACCAGCATGCAAAGCACCTCAGCACCAATCAGACACATAGAACTGGTCACATGTCACAGAACTACATTTCCCTGAAGACATTGCCCTTAAAGGGATAGCTCTTAAACATTATAAAGCTGTCTCTTAAGGAGACAGTAGCCAATACTGACTATTCTCAGGCTGCTCTAGTCAGCACAGTGACTTCAAATCGCGTTTAAACATGATGAGCGAAACCGGTAAAAATTAGCTCAGCACCCAGCGGTGAAATGCCTCAGCAAATATACTTACGACTTGTCTTGTACTACCTACAAAAAAGGATCCTTTTTACATTACTCTATTAAAAGTTGATTTTTAATCCTTATTCACACCAATTTGTGTATAGGCCATTGCAGCCGTCCTGTTGAGAATTTTCCCTTCACCTGCACAAAGGCACATCATACCACATTCACCTGGGTATGTTTATTTTTTTGAGTAATTGAAGAACATGCAAACTTTCTCATACGTGCAAAATATGAGAATAGCATTTCTATCCCAGCAAGAAATGATACCCCAATCTATACTTCAATACAAATCACTGCAACCCACACTACACCGTGCGCAAGAAGACACCTTCAAAAGGTTCCATTAAATAGAGGCAACACAGATCCGTGGTGGTAATAAAATATTTCTAGTTCTAATAGTCCAATGTTGAGTTTTATAATAATTGTAGCGCTGTGGCAGTACCTATTTTTGGCCACCGGAGGGAGACAAGCGCGATGAGAGACATTGAACATTGGGACTACATTTCCCGGCATGCGTTGGGAGCGGACACAGGAAGTGGGTGGGACACAGACACTTACATCCTGAGCCTCGTGGAGAGAGCTGGCAGAGCGCGCCAGGGAGTGAGAGGAGCAAGACGCAAGGCAGCAGAACGAGACAGTGACTAGACCGGAGCGCAGCTGGGGCCTGACAGAGCTAAAGACCGGGTTATTCAGCCTTACCAGAGGAAGACCCAGTGATTCACAGGACTACCCGCGCTGATATTGAGGAAGCCGGAGGACCCTGAGTTAGGAGTACCGCAAATCGATTGGACAGGGAGAGCAGGCGGTGAACTGGATATCTTGCGCCAGCTACAGAAAGCCAGACAGCAGATCCAGTAACCAGGAGAACCCCAGTCAACATCGAGCGGAGAGACGTCCTGGGTCGAGCGGAGCATCAAGTATCTGGCGGATGGGTGAGAGGCCTTCCAGGCCGTTGTGAAAATAAAGCACGCTGCTGTTTGTTTCCAAAACCCACAGGGTCCCAACTTGACTAGTCGAAGATACCTCATAAGCAATTCACTGGCCAATTGAATATTGTACCCGGGTACCGTAACACACACACACACTTACATTCTGGGACATAACCTGTGCGGGACTCATTCCCCAAACACAAAAGGAGGTTAAAGATTTATTTTTATTTCTTTTCCGCTGCGCGTTTCTCGAATTACGAAGCATTGTATTTCTTTTCCGCTGCGCGTTTCCCGCATTACGAAGTACTGTAAATATATATACGAACACCCTGTTATTCATTAAATGCCATTTATTCCAGTAAACTATATAATTTATAAAATCCACAACGGTGCTGGAGTATATTTATTCCCTAGTGCGGGGAGACTGACACGAGGTTAAATTTCAGCGGCTCCTCCGGGAGTGAGCGCTACATAATAAAAAAAGCAACAGTTCAAATATGTGGACATATAATAATTGGACAGCATGGATATCACACTAACATGGTCAAGAGCCTACCACTATGTAAATTGAGAGGTGTCAGCTTTGGGGGGGGGGTGCTGACACAGCCCTCAGAGTGGATCAACAAGGTTCCCAAAATTAAGAAGAGAGAAATATCTTCATGGCATAGTATCTATCAGTACCATAGGGGCCATGGCTCCAGGCAGCATTTTGCCGACCTGTCAAAGGGGCCTTGGCTAGCCCTGTTCAGGGGATATGTAACTGCATGTGTGGATGTGTGTACATACACACACACAAACTTATTGGTGTGGAGCTCTGTGGTACAGTAATGTGCAAGATTTATGATCGCAATTATCGTTTTGAATATATACCCAAATGTGCTTTTAGGCTGGGGTCAGACCAGCGCACTTTTAACGTGCGTTCTGGCGCACATAATTACGGCCGCACTAGCAGCAGATGACGGGCAATGACGGCCAATATACGATGTACGGCCGCACAAAAGTCCGGCCGTGCAACGCAAGTGGAATTTGAACGCATTTTTTTGAGAACGCTGAACCGCTAGTACTGACGTACTGAGTGCGCAGCTGCGGCATAGCGGCGTGTGTGCGTGATTAGGAGATGTCAGACGCTGCTAATGTCCAGCCTACATAACGTCCAGAAGCAAAAAGAGTTTTATTGACGATCCGTACAAAATCACGCCTGAAAATGCACGTCATCTGACCGTTTTTGCGCATTCCGTGAAAAAATACGTCAATGCGTTCGGACGCACTTTTTCACGTTCGCGGGCAAAAATGCTTTTGTCTGACCCAAGCCTTAGTCAGGAACGTCAGCCTACAGAGCCCGCTTATTTCAACCACACTGCCTGCTGACTCCTGGCAGAAGATAGCTGATTTGTGTGGGCTGAATGGTCGGAAATTCCTGGTTGTGGTGGACTACTTCTCCAGGTACCTTGAAAGCATGCAGTTGTGGGACGCATCCAGCATGATAGTCATCAACTTTAAAAGTTTGTTTGCCAGGTGGTGTGTTCCACTGGAGTTGAGTGATAATGAGGAGACAGATCCTTCAGCAGGGTCTTGGATTTTTCCTCCACTCCTGAGTGAAAGGTATTTTAATATGATAGGTAGTTTTGTATTTTTGTATTAGTGTGAAATCCACCCCCCCACCATTATAAGTGTCAAACCCTGCAAGTCTTTTACTTGCATAGGATGTAAGCCTGTGGAATTTAGCCATTTCCTTTGTGTGCAGGAAAGGGGTGTGTAAACAGACCATAAGCTAGAAAAAAAGTCATCTCCGAATCAAATGTAGTAAATTTGTCTCACTGTTGGTTAAACTCTGACGTAGAAATGTATCTGCTCTGATTGGTTGTTGTATCACATTCCTATGTTGGGAGTGAAAACTGCAGGAAGTTTTTATGTATGTATAACGAACATTTCTATTGGATGTTGAAACAATAAACCAATCTGACAGACCACGGACTGATCAGATGCTAATCTGCCATATCTCGGTGTGGTTGGGTCTGTCGTCTCCTCTGATCAGAGTCGCGCAGCGCCTTACTTCATTTTTGATATATAGGAAGAAACTTGAAAAAGGTTTATGGTAATTATAATGGAAAATAGAATTTTTCACTGAGCCCAGATTACCCACAGGCTAAATTCATAGAGGAACAACCGGCACTTTTGGCTTACAGAGCAACACCTATGCAAGATACTGGATGTAGCTCTGCGCAATTGATGTTGGGGAGACAGATTCTTGCCACGTTGCTGTCAAAGGCTGCATTGTGGCCTACCTCCAAATCTTTCAGAGTGTGTATGGAGGAGGCATGAAGAGGCAAAGCTAAGCTATTATTATAAATAAAAAAAAAAAAGACACTGCGTGCCCTCTGAGCTCCCGGGTCAGAGTGTTAAGTTGGATGATGTAAAGGAGGTGGAGAAGAGCAGTCAGTGGTAGGGCACTCCCCAGAACCAGGGTCTTCGGTGATCCACATAGAAAGTGGGACCTTTGCCCCTCGCAGTAGAAGACATCTTCAACCAGTGCTTGAGGAGCTTGGTGTCTAGCCACTGGGTCCATAGCTGGTAGAAACCCTAGTGTTGGTAAGTGCAACGCCTCTGCAAGAAGATTCTGGAGCAGATATGTCGCTACCTCCTTTAGAGCCACAACCTCTCCCACAAGAACTTTGACATTGTCTTGGCACAACTGAACCACTCGGAGGTCATTTTGCAAATTTCGATAGAACGGTGACTGGAAGAATGGGCAGAATAATATCACTGTTACCGTGAACTAGAGTAGTCTACCCAGATGTCCAAGTTATGAGGTTTACTTAACGGTTTGTGTGCATTTATGCTTTACATTGTATTGTCCAAAAAAAACATTGTGTTTTGTAAAGTGTGTGTGTGAGAGAGATGAGAGCAGTAGTGACATCTCAGGAAGGAGTGTGGCACATGGAGTCAGGAAGGGATTGATCTCTCCCCACAAGTTGTGTTTTACAATAAAGATCTCCAGGAAAGAACTCCATGTGCACTCATTTCATGACATCTTACATAGAGAGAGAATTTACCAGGGCTCGAGTCCTGCGGGAATGGAGTTCCCACACTTCTCACGCAGCGGGAACACAGGTTCCTGCTGTGAGCCGACAAAGCGGATCGGTGGGGCTGTTAGCGGAATGCATTAACAGCGCGGCCGCTGACCTGTGAAGGATGTGACGCAGCCGAGATCTCGTGAGAGCGCGTCACAGCCTTCAGAAGCCGGCAGCCACGTGAAGGAGCATGCCGGCTAGACATGTGCACAGCACAAAATTTCGTTTTGAACTAATGGATTAGTACTAAAATGCAATTTATTTAGTTGCTAAAGAAATTCGTTTTCAGTTCTTTAGTATGAAAACTAATTTCGTTCATCCGAAAACCAGTGGATACAATTACTATTGTTGTGGTGGCTCCTCAGAGGGCTGAGATCGCTGCTTGTTACAGTATCTCTCACTCTCAGCACAATGTGGGCCATATTACATAGTTGGTGCTAACTTAACCAGAGCTGTTGTAACCTTCCCAGAGCCATTATAGCCTATGGAGGTTTTCAGTTTACAACAGGTTAAGTTAGCACCAACATTGTAATACTGCCCCGTGTCAGGCAAAGCTGTTACAGTAACTGACTGCTGCTCATCACAGTGCTCAGAGTTTCTGTAAAACTAGTAAATAATATTTTTATATGTAAGAGGTTAGAACAATATTATTTCCTTGTTTTACTGAAACTCTGAGCGCTGTTACAGTCAGTTACTGTAACAGCTGAGCCTGATTCATTGTACTGAGATATAATGTAACAAGCAGCCGATCTCAGCGCTCACAGCCACTGGATTTAAAGGGCTAAAAAAAAAAGGCTCCTCTCTGTATAATGTTTAGAACATCCTCCTGCATTAATTAATACCCCTCTTTGTATAATGTAGATAACATCCTCCTGCATTAATGTCCCTCTCTGTATAGAACATTCTCCTCAATTTATACCTTTCTCTGTATAATGTATATAACATCCTCCTGCATTAATACCCCTCTCTGTATAATGTATAGAACATACTCCTGCATTAATTAATGCCACTCTCTGTATAGAACATCCTACTGCATTGGCATGTGGAGGGTGCAGAACTTCGGATGTTGCGATCTTCATTGCTGGTCTCCTTCACTCATCAATGTAATATCACAAAAAGGACTGAAACTAAAATGTAGTGCATTTTATTTTAGTTTCTTTCGTTTTTTGTACTGAGCAGTTTCGTTTCTCTTGAGTCATACTAAAACTAAATTATCCCAAAATTCGGACTAAATCGTTTTAGTACTAAAACGAATGCACATGTCTAATGCCGGCCACTCGGAGGAACAGGCAGGTCTGTGCTGGCCAGGTATGTATAATTCTGGGGGATCTGCTGTGTATATATATAATTCTGGGGGCTCTGACTGTTATACATGGTGTGTGTAACCGTCAGTGTGACGTGGCCAAGGCATGGCACAAATGTCCATTGTCTTTGTGTATGAGAAAGGAGCGCATAAGAGATAGATATATCTATTGATTATATATGTATTTTTTCCAGGTAGTGGGGGTAGTGGAAATCTTCCCTCACTTTTCCCCAGGTCTTGACCCCTGGAATTTACTCTTGTTTCGACCTGGACTATAATGTTTTTGTGATCCATTCTGGAACAATGGCGGGATTGAAAGAGTCAACTGGAAGCCCAGAGAAACTTAATTTCTCATATCCCCCCCTACCAATCTTGTTAAACATACTACGGGGCGTCTTGTTTTCACGCATGTCCACCCTACGATAAGACCACCTATCTAGTATAGAAGTAAAATAAATTACCCTTTTAATATTCTGGAATGTCTGTGTAAAAGTGCTTAAACGTTATTGTACCTGATTGGAGAAACAGTTGATAATATGTTACATTTGTGCGATGGCACTTAAAATGCTTAAATACTATCATCAGAACGAAAACAATTACAAACCCATTTAATACATATCTGTGTCAGTGACGTGCGGTGAGGTCAGTGGCTGGTGAGGCACTGGCTAGTTTCAGAGCCAGATATACACTGTGTAACGGGCGCTATGGCGCTCACACTGGAATAGCGTAGTTGGGATCGTAATGGACAGATTTTTATGATACAAGGTTACAGAGCAAACCGTATTATTAGACCTGATCTCCCAAGCCAGTGAGTATATGTGTGGTATGGTAGCGTTAACCCTTTCGCTGCTGAGGCTTTTCACACCTCTGTGCTGAGGTCATTTTTACCGGTTTTGCTCATCATGTTTAAACGTGTTTTGAAGGCTTATTTTAGTATATGACCCAGATATATTATATATCGTTCTTTCCGTCAGACTCGGTAGATTCATAATATGTCATTATTATATGTATATGTTATGTCATGTCTGGATATTATAACAAAAAATGCAATAAAATATGTATTTTCAATAATTTACAACGTGTAAAGTGTTTTTTTTCACATTTTAACATGCGAGCAATTGCGGTTATATTTTGTATGGGGTGCGCTTGTTAAAAAAATTAGAGATGGGGTCTCGTTACATTTTTTTTTGGGGAAAATTACACGATTTTTAACAAACGCACCGCATACAAAAATCGTTAGTGCAGCATCATTGTTCACATTATAATTGAAATGGGAACAATATTGCTGCATTAACGAACCAAAAAAAAGAAAAAAAAATGTTTATTTTCTTTTATAATTTTTTTTTAAAATATATTTTTATTTTAAATTTTTTTTTTTTTTAAATTTCACTGTAGTGTTTGGTATCGTTGGAACGGCCATGCTCTGGCCGATCCAACCATACCAAACTTTAACCCCTAGCTGCCACGGATCGGGAGATAGGGAGTTCATTGGAACTCCCTATCTCCACCGTTGGTGGCAGTTAGGGGTTAACTCTAGGACTGGCGTCATCGTGCTATGCACGATGACGCCAGTCCTCAGGGGGTTACCGGAGGCTTGGCCGACATCCAAGATGTCGGCCAGCTCCGGGAAAGGATCACGAACCGGCGCTTTTCAGCGGTGATTCGCGATCCAGCTCCCCAGGGGTTAATGCCAGGCACCATTTGGAAGGGCAGGCTGTGCCCTTCCAAATGGTGCCTGGGTTAACCCCCGCAACGCCGCCGATCGGGAGGGAGAGAGGTCCGAAGGACCTCCCCCCCTCCCTTTCAGGCGCCTCCTCCGCACATGCGGGGGGGGGGGCGCCTGAATTAGGTGTCATCGCGCTGCCGCGATGACACCTAATTTCATCTGCGGCGGTTCCGGATGCTGGGCTGACATCGAGGATGTCAGCCCGCACCGGAGGGGCCAACGATCGGCCGGAACCCGGCCGAACGCTGACCCCAAAGGGAGGACGCGCTCAGCGCGTCCTCCGCACAGCGGGAGCCATGTGGAGGACACGCTGAGCGCGTCCTCCGCATGGAAGTGGTTAAACGCCCATGTAAAGTTATGGTAGGGTACTGAGCAGTGAGTATCACCTCCAGCCAGCAGATGGGTGAGCCTGGTTGGGAGTGGAGGGTCATGTACCAGGAAGTGTTCGGCTCTATGGTTAATCTCACTGGTGCATGGGAGAAACTATACACCTCATGCTATTGCAGAGATTAAAACACTGTTTTTACTTCATACAGGTAAAGCCAGTATAAGCATAGATCCAGCAAGCAGCATAAGCTTGAAGTGTGTGTGAAGCCATAACAAAAAAGTGTGTGTAATTTTCTGTGTATCTGTTCTGTAAATAGTTTTAAGTTAGTTCTGCTCTGTTAGTTATGTGGTCTGTGCAGTACTAGTGCATTAAAAAAGAACTGTGCATAAACTGCATGTCTAGTATAGAGTAATATTGGTAAAGGACATTTGCTGTTAAACTCTATGGTTAATCTCACTGGTGCATGTGAGAAACTGTACACCTCATGCTATTGCAGAGATTAAAACACTCCGGGTAACTCAAAGAGATCCGAATTGCTTGAGAAAGGTAACCGAACGCTGAAAATCAGCGTTCGGTTACCTTTCTTGGCCATTCGGCTATTCAGAGAGCAGGCAATTCGCCAAATCCTGGCGAATTGCCTGTACATACGGTGCCTGTTCGGTGCCTGTTTGAGGGCAGTGAAATCCCCATGAAAAAGCACTACTTTGGCTATTCAGAGAGCACAAACCAGCAGTGAAAGGTTCCCGAAATGCCCTGCCATTCAGTGGTTTCATGCTGCAGATTTATTCAGGAGAATCCCATAGGCCTCAATGTTAAAAATATTCCGGTTTTAATTCAATATTTAATAAACCGTTCATTATAAAATTCTGCAGTAAAGAGTCTATTTATAGATTTTTTTAGGATATTTTAAGCATTTTCCTTTTTTTTTAAGTTTATTTTTTCTGTAACAGCCCTTTTTATTATCATTCCTTGGACCTCATATGTAAATTTCAGACATTTTCGCTCAGTAGTTTCTTTGCAAACAGCGTTTCACTTTTCAATCATTCAAGCAAACTGTTTTGCTAATTTATTCACTTCACTCGTCTGCGGTGTCGGCTTTTTCCGGCAGCTTCGCTGCGTGTGACCGGCTCCTGCTCGGGTTTTTTTCGTGGTTTTCTGCGGGTTAATCCTGATGTTTTTGCGGGTTTTCGGCATGCATTCGCCGGGTTTTGCGGATAGTTTTCGTTGAGTTTGCGGGGGCCTTTCCCTGCAATTCGGGGACCCTGTGGTGCTTGCTGAATACACCGCAGGGTCGTCGAAATGGGATCGGCAAAACAAACCGAATTGAAGAGAACGAAAAGTCACCGAACGTGCAGTGACTTTTCGAATCTCTTTGAATTACCCTGACTGTTTTTACTTCATACAGGCACACAGGTTAATAAAGAACTGAAGAACAGAGTGTGCGTTTCTTGATTGCAAACGTGCAACATATGAACAAGCCAGAGTAGCACCTAAGCTCAAATGGTTTCAAGACCAAAAGATCGCTTAGTGCAAACACATGAACTTTAGTCAACAGTAAACATAACATGGATACCTGAGTATAGTTATTCTCACATCGGTTTACAAGCAGAATTTTGTTGCGGTTGAGGAATTGTGCAGACTGCAGGGCAGTCACATAATCGGCAGATTTAGTGTTTATGTTGAAACCAAACCGGGCAGAAAGCAGACCGTTGTAACAATAATAAGAGATGAATCGTGCAGGCTTCAGGTTGGTCGCAACTAGGGATGCACCGATACCACTTTTTTAAGACCGAGTACCGATACTTTTGTTCAAGTACTCACCGATACCAATTATCGATACTTTTTATTAAAAGGGACAGGACACATTTTTTCTAAAACAAAATAATGACATTTTTTTTCCATTGCTGAATAGTGATTAATAATAATCACTATTCTATTCACTATTCAGCAAAGGAAAAAAAATAAAAATTATTTATTCATGCTGTATTCACAGCATGGTCAAAGATGAATGAATATTAATTTGATGTAATCACGGATTATAAAATGACAGCACTGTAAAATGCAGATCTCTCTCCCTGGAAGAGCTGCACAGCAATAAAACTCAGTTACTGTGGAGCTCTGTAACACCCTCATAAACACATCCATACCCCTGTTACATCATATTACACCTCCATAGCCCCATTATCCAACCTGTAGGAGCCTCAGGAGATATCGGAAACATTTTGTAATTATAAAAATATTTCTTTAATGATGCCTAAATTGAGGCTAAAATCCCAATGTCATCTGCTCCTTCTCCCTGCACTCTGTAAGAAATTGCAACAGGTTTAGGACACCACTAGACCTCCAACACTTACTGTGCAGGTTGGTAAGCATGCCGTATGCAGGGCTGGTCCGGCAGGCAGGGAGGCACCGGGTTTTACACACATTGCCCAGGCGGTGGCCACAGCTCACTGTGACACATTCCGGGAGCCATCCACTAACACACCCCGAACTAGGAAGCGGTGTTCACGTGCTGCCTGTGGGGTCCACTTCCTGCAGGATCCTCCGGAACATGGCTGCGCTCAGGCCGCAGCCACTTCCAGGGATGGCAGGGGTCCGACCTCTGTGCGGTATCAGGGTGCCTTGTCAGAGCCGGCCGCCTTGTCAGAGCGTGGCCACGAGTCCTCTGGTGCCAGAACATAGGGTGGCAGATATCACGCGGCGCGCCCCCTGTGAACCAATCAGCGGGGGCCAACCGCTGGCTCCCTCTGATTAGGTCATAAGGCGCTGGACGGCTGTGCCTTTCCGAGAACTCGGCGCTTCATGGACGGCTGGTCCTTCCCCGGCGGTTTCGTTCGGCGGTTGCGGCAAATGTACTCGGGCTAGGCATCGGAGCATTTGGGCGAGTACGAGTACTCGACCAAATACTCGGCATCGGCACCGATATCGATACTAGTATCGGTGCATCCCTAGTCGCAACCTCAGTACACTTTGCATTTATGTAGCAACCGAAAAGGGCAGGAAGCAAACTGCTATCATATCCCAATAATCTCACGGCTCGGCAGATATTCACATAATCGGATGCCTTGTGATTAGGTCTTAGACAGGATAAGGTAACCAACAGCGACCAAGAGCGAGATGTGAATTTGCCAAGGTGGCGGGCAGAACCCCAAACAAAACACACACGTGGTAAAAAACATATAACCGCTATATAGAACACCAACAGGGAATAAGCAATAGAATGGTCGAATGAAATGCCGGGTGAAAAACGTGAGCAGGATCTTCAGACAGAAACGGGTTGGCAACTGGTAATCAAAGCACAATAATAAACAGGTGATGCAGGAACTAGACTCCACGTCAGGGTGCTGAGCAATCTCTTGCGTCCAGCTTTAAACCAGGCGGCTCCTCGTGACCACGCCAGGCCTCGCCCCCTCAGACGCCGATCGGCCATCACGAAGTGCTGGCACCCGACCAGCCAGCGACACAGAACTATGCCCAGACCCCCCAGGCAGCGCTGCGGGGACCGAGGACGTAACACACGGGTTACGTAGGTTCAGGTTCAGTGCTCCCCAGGAGCATTGCATCAGAGGTCAGGGTGCTGCTCCTATATTAAGGATGCTTTGGGCTGATAGTTCCGTATTAGGACGCATTGGGCAGGTGGTTTCGTATTAGGACACATTGGGCAGGTGGTTCCGTGTTAGGACGCATTGGGCAGGTGGTTCCGTATTAGGACGCATTGGGCAGGTGGTTCCGTATTAGGACGCATTGGGCAGGTGGTTCCATATTAGGACGCATTGGGCAGGTGGTTCCATATTAGATCTTCGGATCCTGTGTCGATGTGCCAATTGTGGTTGTCCCAGCACTGGAAAGGTTGGGGTCAGGGTGAGAGAAGGATAAAGACCGTGGCAGAATATTAGACGAGTACGCATACAGGTAAAGGACCACCACACCCAGCCCAACACTCTATTGAAACATAACCCTTACATTTACATACTGTACACAAGGACAAGCCTGCATTCACACACAAAGACAGTAACTGCTATGATCATTCCTCATTTTACCTTTTCCAATAGGTAGGGTCCAAGAAGGAGAGTACTGAATCACGGCTTGGTGAGTTACGTAGTTCTGTGTCAGTGTCTGTATCAGAATGAGAGCTACAGGAGGAGGAATGTGCAGGGGAGGCACTGTATGTTGTGCTGTGAGCTCTAGAATCTGCAAGACATAAGGAGTAAAATAAAATACCTGTTACGTTTTTACTCCCAGAACTTTGTAGATAACAAGGATTTTTTTCTTAACCCAGACGCACCAATTACATTATAAAATCATGCAAGTAATAGAACTTAAAAAAATAATACACACTCGGGACAGATTAGACTAGTTTAAAAAGCTGGATGGAGTAGAGGCAACATCACTGCTCTATAACTGGAGACCCAGGTTTGAATCCCAGTCATACCACCTCTCCAGTAAGTGTCCATGGGCAAGACACCCAACAGTACAAACTTGCCTACCAAACAATAATCGGCTGTGGAATCGAGTGGTAACATCTCTGCCCTTCAACCGTTTTGAAGCAAGTCAAAATCACGTTGAGCACATCCCTCCAATACAACGGTGGAGAAGAAAGACTCAACTTTACGAGAAGCAGGTTCAACCTAACCACCAGGTCACTGATCTACAATCATAGAAATTCGACTCGATCCCACAAAGAAGGCGCAACCAGCGAGTGTGCTTGGGCAAGACACCCAACGATATGGATGCGCCTACCTCATACATACTTTTACTTCTCACAGATTGTAAGTTCCCTTGGAACAGGATACCCTGAATCATGCCATATCATCCATGTGTGGTATTCCAACGTATCAACCAGTTGTAAATCTTGTAAAGTGCTGTGAAATTTGTGGTGATATATAAAGGATAGTAACTGAATGACTTGTTCATTGCAACACACACACACACACACACACACACTATTTTTTAGTTTTATGTGCAATAACTTCAGAACAAATTTTCTTTAGTTGTGCATCTACTTTGTTAAATTTTGCACAGTGGGAAAAATCTGCAATTTTAGAAGCCGATCTCCATACAAAAAGATGGATCCCTGCTTCCTATGCATGACAGGAGATGGAGTGTGCAGTATTGTGCTGGATTGCTGAATTTAGATCGGTGATCCCTCCTTTGAAGGGTACTACTCCAGTATGCGGGAAGGGGGGGGGGTTACATCACATTACAAACAAACGCCATAGTAAGTGATACATTTGGGTGAGGTTTAGAGTGTCTTGGCACCCCACACAGAGCAATTTTGGAGCCTGTTTTTGGAAAAGGGGATCTAAATCAGGGATCACACGCTGCCTGCAAGGAGATCAAATAAGAGTGATATTCTAATAGTACCATGTCAGTATAAATCAAAGTCAACAGGGTGGGTATCCCCTCTTCTGCCCGCGATAATAAAAAGGGGGATACACAAGACCTTTTTATTCCAAAGCATTTTTCCTGCTTTTTTTGTGTCCCTGTGTCAGTCCAGCTGATCCTTATACCAATACAAGACTTGTGAAATATATGTTATACCATTCTGTGAATCAGAATTTAAAAAGGGGTGAAACACACCTGTGTTGAATTAAACCAAGTAATACTTTAAACAGAAAACTAGCACAATAAAATCAAACCATTTTTTAATAAATTGGAAGCGTTTCACATAGAACTGCCTCCTGAATAATTTTTTGGTAGCTCGTGGATTGGGTCTGTGCAACCGACAAGCGCCATATACAGACTGAAGGTGTGTTCTGAATCTTGGGAGTTTTGGTATTACACCAGGTGCTATATTTTTCTTGCAAGATAAAGTTCTATCGTACATCGCTGTAGAATAAGCCCTGAAAACCACATAAGGGTTTGCTTAGGTTTAAGCAAGGGAAAACCAATGAGCACGATCTGAAGTGCCAATTGGAGGCTCTAGACTTGAGTGGATCAATTAGAACATTTTAAATCATGAATGTTTTATTAATTTTTAATAGTAAAAGAAAAAAAAAAAAAAGTACACCACAGCTCAATGAAAAGAACACACAGGTTCATAAACAGAAGCAGACAAAAATTACATCTGCACATCATCAGGCTCAGGTCACTGCTCTATAACTGCAGAGTCAGGTTTAAATCCCAGCCAGAGCACCTCTCCAGTAAGGGTCTGTAACCGTAGCTCCCTCTACCTTTGTGCCCTCACCCTCCTTGCCCACACTTTACTTGGCCTCTGTACTTGTTGGAGAGGTGTAAATGCTGGCCTCCTGCCAAGAGATCGTGGACCAAGTTGGCAAAGCCAGTTCTCAAGGACAATGGGCATGGGGGCCACCTAACGGTTAATGAGTTACAAATACATTTAATCTTAACTGTATTTTAGGATTTAGTTTGTGTTAGAGATACAATGTAGAGGTTTCTGTTCTCTATTCTTAGTTTAATCTGATTCTGTGTTTGTTAATACTGTCTATTGTGTAATTAATTAGGCTTCAGTGTCTGGTCTAGGAATGCAATTCATGTAGATAATTTGGATAATATGGAAAAAGTCCATAAAACTGCTCTAATTTTCATTAAAGATTCATTCATTTTCCCCATGCACTAAGTGTGTATCTGGTGTTTTGGGGAGAGATACATTGCACTCCAAGGTTCTGGGTGAGGGTTGTGAGACGCTGCTGCGGATCAGCTTGGCTGAAGAGAAGGGATGGACGCTGTAGCAGCTTTGCGTCTGGTCCACAAGACCAGAGGCCTGTTCAATACCTCAGCCGCTGCAAGTGCTAAGTTAGCAACTTGCATTGAACGCCGTTCAACCGCTCAGCAGTGCTAACCTAGCACTTGCAGCGACCCGAGGAGATGCTGAGTGTGACGTTTTAAAGATGGCCGCCGCATGAAGCAAGTAACAATGCCCTACAGCAAGATGGCCGCCGCCTCGAAGCAAGTAATAATTCCGTACAGCAATGTTAATTTTGAGGTTTTTGTTCACCAAAGCACAAAATATTTATTTATTATTTCCCCCTGCACATAGACATATATTACAGTTCAATTTATATATTGTTTCAGAAGTAAACATAACGTTTATTCATTAAAAACTATCATTTGTGGTGTGTGCGTACAAAACGGAATTGTGCTGACTGCTTCTCTTTATTATTTTTTGTCCGAGTGATCCGAAAAACAATCTGAATTTTTCATTAAGAAATCGACGGCCATTTTGGATTCAAAATTCGCATCCAAAGGGTTCAACGACACTGCTGCAGCAAACTGAATTGCTGCGCTGCAGCAATTCAGCAGCTGCTGAGGTATTGAACAGGCCTCAGTGCACCCCAGTTGCTGTTACAGTATGACGGAAATGTGTCTTCTCTGCCTGTCCTGCTCTCCAGGAAACCCCTTGTTGCGGCCAGCCCGGCTACTAGGAACGCAGTCCTTAGCGCCTCGAGCAGCTTGACCCGCTTGTTTCTGCCTGCTGGGAGACCTTCTCTGCCTGGTAGGGAATCAGAATCTGTGCCAGTGTTGGGCAGAAGTTGCAGCTGCTTCTGGGGATCTGCAGGCTTTGATATTTCTGCTGATCCTATGTTTGGCACCGATTTGATCCCCCGGCTTGTAGACTCTCTATTATATCAGTCTTTCAGATGGCCACTCCGTGCCTTCTGAAGGTGAGTGCAGTGAAATAACACCAGACAAGCTGAATGTATAACAGGAACAATCTACTTAGGCTTTTTACAGGTGTATTTATCCAAAATACAGTGACACAGATTCATCCTCTCCGTCAACAGTTACGGGGTAAAGCACATAATTAGCAATCCGTTCTCACACACCATTTACATAATCCATTGGGACAGTGTTTGCCCTCAAGGCTGACTCACAACTCACATGCAGATAAACCGATAGCATTCTTGCATAATCAAACTTACAAACAAAACCTAATCACATTATTCTGATTCCACACTAGGGCTGCAACTAACGATTATTCTCATAAAATCGATTAATCAATTCATCGGATAAAAAAAAAAAATTGTTTACTTTTCCTTTCGCTGCTGAGCCATTTCACGCCTGTGTGCTGAGCTAATTTTTACCGGTTTCGCTCATCATGTTTAAACACGTTTTGAAGCCTTATTTTATTATTTGACCAAGAAATATTATATATCGTTCTTTCCGGCAAACTCGGCAGATTCATAATATATCATTATTATATGTATACGTCATGTCCTGTCTGTATATTATAACAAAAAATGCAATAAAATTAGAATTTTCAATAATTTATAATGTGTAAAGTGTTTTTTTTCACATCTTAACATGCGAGCGTTTGCAGGTTATATTTTCTATGAGTTGCGCTTGTTAAAAAAATTAGAAATGGGGGGACTTGTTACATTTTTTTGGGGGAAAATTACACGATTTTTAACAAACGCACCCCATAAAAAAATCATTAGTGCAGCATCATTGATCACATTAAAATTGAAATGGGAACAATATTGCTGCATTAACAAAACAAAAAAACACTTTTTATTATTTATTTTTTAATATTATTTTTCCATTTTTATTCTTTTTTCTTAACTTTTAACATGGTCATGTTTGGTATCGTTGGAAATGCTCTGCCTGATCCAACGATATCAAACATTAACCCCTAGCTGCCACGGATCGGGAGATAAGTTGTTTATTGTTGGCAGCCAGGGGTTAACTCCAGAACTGACGTCATCACGCTATGCACGATGACGCCAGTCGTCAGGGGGAGATCCCGGAAGCTTGCCCGTCAAAAATGTCGGCCAGCTCCGGGAGAGGATTGCGATCTAGCGCCGAATCACGATCTGGCCCCAAGGGGTTAAAGCCAGCTACTGTTTGGAAGTGCAGGCTGTGCCGTTCCCAATGGTGCCTGCCTTTGACCGCTGCCCCTTACGGAAGGGGAGGGACAGAGGTCCAAAGGACCTCCCATTCATGCACCTTCCCCGCACACGCGGGGCACCTGTGCGCTACACAATAACATCTATTGTCCCTGCCGGGTACTGGGGAGTGCATCAATCAGCCGGAATCCCGGCCGATTGCTGCCACCTATGCTAGGACGCGTCCATAGCACAGGAGAACTACTAAGTCCAGCCAAGTGGTTAAAATGAATTTTATGTAAAAATAAGCAATTTGCGTAGTGTACGTAACTTTCATACGTACATACGCAAATTGCATATCTTGCATACTTTTCACACAAGGTATGCGAGTGCTTGGTCAGAGGGATGGGTTGATGCTGCATGCGCAGCTTAAGCCCATGTTTGCTTTTTCAAATGAACACGGCTACAAGCATTTGGTCATAGATGACCACTTTTAGCTTTAATAAGCTAAAAGTGGTCAGGGTGCGTAGAGTGTCCCTTTTAAATAATTTTGTGAACAAACTGAGTGGGAGGAGGGACTGGAGGTGGAAGGGAGGGACTTTGCTCAAGTGACTTGACCTGAGTGTGAGAGGGAGCGAGTTTGGGGAAAGGGACCAGACCAAAGGGAGGGAAGGCAGTTTCCGACCAAAGAGGGTGTGGCAACTGGTTGTGTCTGACAAACCTAGAACTAAATCATACCTAGTAAAGCATCTTCTCCAATCAGCTCCGAAGCTGAGGTTATTTACGTTTAACTTGGTCTGACTCCAAACAGTATGTGCTGTACACAGGATGATTAATCAACACCGATTAATCGATAATGGAAATAGTTGACAAGTATTTTATTCATCGATTAGTTGTTTCAGCCCTAATCCACACAGAAATAAACTTTAAACTAAATCACAACAGTATGCCAATGAAAAATAATAACGAAACTCAGGCCTGCACCTCAAACCCATCTCCATGCCCACATACACCAAACAATAAATGAAAATAAAGTCTTTCCCAAGGCAATGGTCTGTTTTCACCATGTGGATACAAGTCTGTAAAAATGAAGCGGGAGCGCTATTTTGTTTCCATAACAGTGCCCTTCGGCAAGACACCCAACGGTATATATACTTGCCTACCCAGGACATGTTTGAAAACGAGAGAAATCTCAATGTATCCTTCCTGGTAAAATACTTTATCACAACATATTATTATTTTTTCATTAAATGGGATACAAGAACTCAGGGACATGGAGAAAACCAAACAAAATTCCCAAGGAGAGGACATCCATCACAAAGGCAGCAAGCTTAATGATTTAGCTTACATAGAACAAATATACCATGGTGCTAAAAATTTATTGTACGTGCCAGTTAAAAAGGACATAATTTCCCCATAGACCCAATATAGTCAGCTCTCGCAAGCACTTGCTCAAAAGGTTGAGACTCCTGATTTTCACATCCGAGCAATACAACTTCTGGTAGCTAAAATTAGATTATGGATTAACTTTGTTGAGTTCTGTTGCTCAATAGCCCACAAGAGCAATAGCTGCGGACAGCCTAAAGGCATAATCTTAGAACCAAGTTGAAAAATACACTGCCAGAGTGGGGAAGCACAAACTACATGTAGCTCATTCCAGACAGAGTGGTAATGAACTGGGGAACATCCTAGCAAATCTTGTTGGGGGCAGATACCAACATATTAAAAATGTGTGGGCATTTTCTTGCTGACAGAGGGAAATCTTACTACAGTTTTCGGGTTTGCTGTATGCTAGTGACATTTGTTCAAGAACTACATTGCAGTTTAGGGTTAAGAAAAAAAAAATATATAATTTATACAGCACCAACAGTTTCTGCAGCGCTTTACAATAACCAAACGAAACAAGATACAGATAAATGGACATAGGAAACAAGAGGTGTAGAGGTAGAGGGCCCTGCTCATAACAGTTTACAGTCTAGAGGGATTGGGGTTGAGGAAGACCAGGGGGAGTTATACTGGATGTCAAGATCATTAGTGTCAGTGGTTCGAGAATGGTGGGGCAATGGAAGCAGCTTATGTGTGAGCAGGGGGATGAGTTGCAACAGTGATGTGGTACGCTAATCTGAAGAGATGGGTTCTGAGGGATATCTTGAAGGCCTGAAGATTAGGGGAGAGTTTGATAGGGTGAGGCAAGGCAAGACATTCCACAGGACCGGAGTTGCCCTTGAGAAGTCATGAAGGCGAGAGTTGGCAGCGTGGGTGTAGACAGAATACAGGGGGAGGTCACCTGCTGACCGGAGTTGTCTAGACAGGACGTGCTTGCGTGGCAACAAAGACATGTATTGAGTGATTTGTATTGAGTATCAAGCTATTGAGTGATTTGAATGTGCGTATTTTACATTGAATCACATCTTGATGCACTGATTTAATATTTACCCTGGTGGAATCACAGTAAATTATGCTACAAATTAACGTTTATATTTACTAGTCATTTCCGCTTGGAGTGACAAAACTGATTGCTTGTCCGTATTTCTGTCAGCCTTCTTCCAAATTAAAGTGTTTTTGCATCGGTGAAACTTTCCGCAAAGTATCTCTGAGTGTAGCTCCTGAATACGTGATAATAATTTAGCAGATGTATGAGATCATGTCTTGATGACGCCTTATCTAAAAGCTAATAATATATATTCTTTGCGTTAAAAAACTTGAGTTACCTCTTTGAATTCAAATCAACAGCTGAACTATCAGACTAATTGGTACAAACCACCGGTACTATTGACAGCTATTTACATGATCAATCGATTTGTACCAGGATACTTGTTTTTTTATGAATAATCAATGGTTGCTACTCAAACTATTTTGAAGTACCTGTATTTTTCCAAACATCTCTTTGAATAACATCTCCTTATACCTATCAAATTAGGATTTATGTGCATTTTCCCCTACGGAGTGCCCCTATTTTAGAGATATTCTAGATTATCGGTATATAGATATTCCAGCTAATATTGGATTGACAACAGGTAGATTTTCAATTATTCTAATATATGTCTTTTATATGTTTGTTTTACTTCATGTACCAGTGTTCATTATAATAAAGTAAATAGTAATATATCTCTATTGTCAGTTTTCAGCCTAGTTAGGCTATTGTTTTTGTTACTCAGGGTTAATCCCCTAGGGTCATGTCCCTTCTCTGACAAGTTACTATCTGCATCATATAGGTCTCTTTTCTGCACCTATTCCTTTCTATTTTACACTGTATCCTGAAACGTCCAGCAGGAGAGGTATGTCTGGTAAGAAAAATAAGCCTTGCCCCTGCATCCATTACGGATTGCAAAGGGGCCATGCGGGTGTTGGGGAGGCCAATACGGAGCATGTTGCAATAATAAAGTTGTGAAATGACAAGCGCGTGAACCAGCACCTTCACAGTGTCTTGTGTCACGGGCAATGTTGGATAGAGATATATATTCTGAGCTGTGGCCATCTGAGCCATTCTCTTAGTTCGGTGAAGAATATTTCCTTTTTGGTAATATCAGTGATACAGTGAAAAGGCTCTTATTAGCCCAAATAGGAAGGGTTTGTTCCTTCAAGGAGGAAATCCATAGTAGGGTTAGCACAGAGTGTGGGGACACCAGCTAATTATATATATATTTTTTTAGTACATTTGTCCCAAATGCCCAGTTAATGTCTGAAAGCAGGATTGGTTTTACACGGAGGAGGCCCTTGGGCAGGGCTGGATTTGCACCTCAGGAGCCTGTAGGCACAGAAATGCGGAGCGCCCCTACCCCCCCCCCCAAAAAAAAAGAAACATGCCAAAATTACTATTTAAATTTTTGTTATGAGGCAAAAGAACATAAAAAAAATAATTTTAAAAACCTGAAACAGTTTTTTCTCCGCACTCAAATCAAAAGAAGGGGCAGAATCCGTTGAACTAGTTACAGTTACAAGTATTTATAAAGCACCAACAAATTTCTTAGCGCTGTACAATGGAAGAGACAGAAAGCCCCTTGTATGAAACGCACCCAACAAAGTACTCCCCAATAGGCCCTGCTCCAGTACACCCCACTTTGTTTAACTGGTAGAGTTGAACCATGACAAGTTTAATAGATACTGGATGCTTGGGAATACTGAAACAAGTAAGGAGCTCCTAGCCCCCCCCCCCAATCTATAAAGTTAGAGAATTTGTTTTGAATTCTGCGGTTTGCAATTGCCCCAGATAAAATTTTGTTTTAGAACTTTGCAACAGAATAAGGTCATACGTCCTATTGTTCAATGGAATACTTCAAAACAGATAATAAATTAGGAAGCAGAGCCATTTTGACCGTCTAGCAAAGAAAGGTGAAATTTGGACGAGTTCAAGTTTTTATAGAGGGATCGAAAAACAGGAAGATAATTGGCCTTATAGATGTCCACTTTATAACCTGAAGTTGTAGAAAAGGAGTGAACAATATCAAGTAAAGCAGAGATGGACAGAGGGTGAGTGACACATCAGTAAGTTACGAGGTTTTATACTTCGAGCCCTCAGAAATTACCCTGCATCTGCCTACCTAATTTGTTCTGCCAATGGTTTTTACCAGTAGCGTACCAAGGGGAGGTGTGGGCCGCCTTAGGTGACAGGTGTCACAAGCATACTGGTGCTTGGGTGAGGGGTGCAAAAAAATCCAAAACCTCTAGTCCCAAGTGTCATGAGATCCAAGGAACACACCGAGCTGGGTTCAACATGTGTTTTATTGCAGCAGCTAACGGTGAGCGGTCTTCCTGATTCTGCCAATAGAGCCGCCTCTTCCTCTAATGTCACTCCTGGCTATCAGCACACCAGGGATTTGGATTTCTGATGACTGCCCTGCCACACTCATCAGCCCTGTGTCTGCTCCCTACGCCCCCTCCTTTCCACAACGTGCAGTGAGCCCGGGCTTCTGCATCTGGCTCCTCCCCTAGTCTCCTGTCATCCTGTGCCAGTGCAGCACGTGAGTGCTTGGTGGCTGCTGGGGAGGAAGCCGAGACACTGGACAGGAAGAGAAGCTCCATGGAGGTGCAGCTCTGGCAATGTGTTTTTAAGTATATTCTGCCCCTGTCACACTGCAGAGCTCTGGATGCTGCTGGGGAGGAGGGAGGGGGGTGCTGCTCTGGAATCTGGATGCTAGTGGCAGGGTGCTGTTCTGTATGCTGCTGGAAAGGGGAGCTGCTCTGTATGCTGCTGGAGAGGGGTTGCTGCTGCGGGATTTCTGTCTCTTCCCTAACATTAACCCTCTCTCCTACTCCCTGTCAGCTCACTTGTTTGCTGCCTTCTGTCCGCATTCCTCAGTCAATGTCACATTAAGCTGCTTGCCCTGCCCCACCCCACCCCTCACTGATGTCTCCCATAATAATGTCTGGTGATCAAGGGTCACCACAAGTTTCATTTAACCTACCCTCTACCTCTCCCCTCCCATTATATAAAAGATCCACTCTGGTTATAAGCAGGCCCGGGAATTTTGGACTGAGCAGACCACATTTTTTTTCTCTACACAGCGCACATTACTGTATATATGCACACACACACACACTGCCTGCAGCTTACATATTGCCCCAGCACAAAGAAATGTGGCCATTTTTAATAGGATACCCTTTCATTGCTTCCTATGGCAACATATCCTCATTTAATGTAACATATTGCCCCCAGCTGTTTCTCCGAGTTCTCTTACCTCGAACGGTCGCCGGCAAAGGGTTGTAGCCTAGCCGCTCATTGGGACCACGCACAAGCCGGGGCTGGTGGATCCCAACGAGCGGCCGCTTGAGGTAAGAAGAGCACTCGAAGAGGCCCACGAAAACCGCCAGGCAAGCCAGCCCAGCGCTGGCTTCTGGTATCGGTTTAGACATCAGGAGCATCGGCACGAGTACCAAATACTTGTGCAGATCCCGGTATCGGTGCATCCCTAGTGGCATAAAAAGCGGGTTGGCGCCCCCCTCTCAGTCCTGCACCCGGGGCAGCCGCATCTGCTCCCCCCCCCCCCGTTGATACGCCACTGGCTCGGGGTTACCATTCTTGGCACTGAAATTTTACCCCGAGCCACACTCTTAATATTCACCTCCCTGGTGGTAATCTAAATACATTTAAATTAATATGTATTATTTATCTATAATTTTTTAATTTTATTGCTGTGGAGCTCTGTGATTAAGCAGTAATGTGCAGTGTGTATGAGCCTGAATTTTATTGCTGTGGAGCTCTGATACGCTCATACACACTGCACATTACATTTGAGTTTTATTGCTGTGGAGCTTCAAAGCAACTGTACTATTGTCTGACACGTGCAGCACACTCTCTACAACTCCAATCACTCTCAGGCACCCCTAGAGTACATGGAGGATTGCCTGTGTGTGCTAGGAGTTGTAGGCAGTGTGCTAAACGTGTCAGGCTATGGTCCTTGAAGGGTCTCCTTAACAGAGATGCTCTTAAAAGACAGTGTAAAAACATTGAGTGCCTCTGTTAGGGAGACCCCCTCCAGGACCCATTACACTAGTCTATTAGAAAGAGACCCCCTCCAGGCCCAATTATAGAGACTGTCTTAACCCCTTCGCTGCAGTGCCATTTCACCGCTGTGTGCTGAGCTCATTTTTACCGCTTTTGCTCATCATGTTTAAACGCGTTTAGAAGCCACGTTTTATTACATGAACCAGACATATTATATATCGTTCTTTCCGGCAGACTCCGCAGATTCATAATATATTATTATTATATGTATACGTCATGTTCTGCCTATATATTATTACAAAAATGCAATAAAATTTTAATTTTCAACAATTCACAGTGGGTTTTTTTCACATAGAAAATGTCGGCAGATAAGAACCTTTCGGCCCATCTAGTCTGCCCAATTACATGGATACTTTACCTGGATTTATCTTTGCTTTTGGATAGCCTTATGCCTATCCCATGCCTGCTTAAATTCAATCACTGTTTTGGCCTCTTCCACTTCAACTGGAAGGCTGTTCCATGTATCCACCACCCTCTCAGTAAAATAATGCTTCCTGATGTTACTTTTAAACCTTTGCCCCTCTAATCTAAGACTATGTCCTCTTGTTTTGCTACTTTGTTTCCTTTTAAATATACTCCCTTCCTCTACCTTGTGGATTCCCTTTACATATTTAAATGTTTCTATCATATCTCCTCTGTCTCATCTTTTTTCCAAGCTCTACATGTTAAGATCATTAAGCCTTTCCTGGTAACTTTTCTCCTTCAAGCCGTACACCATTTTAGTAGCCCTTCTCTGAACTCTCTCTAAGATGTCTATATCCTGCTGGAGATACGGTCTCCAGTACTGCACACAGTACTCCAAGTGAGGTCTCACCAGTGCTCTGTACAGTGGCATGAGTACTTCCCTTTTCCTACTGCTAATACCTCTCCCTACACACAACCAAGCATTCTGCTAGCATTTCCTGCTGCTCTATTACATTGACTACTTACCCTTAGATCCTCTGCAATAATAACCCCTAAATCCCTTTTCTCAGATGTTGAGGTTAGGACCGTATCAAATATTCTATATTCAGCCCTTGGGTTTTTACGACCCAGGTGCATTATCTTTTGCTCTTATCCACATTAAAACTCAATTGCCACAGCTCCGACCATTTTTTTACTTTACCTACATCATTTGTCATTTGGCTGATCCCTCCAGGAACGTCAAAACTGTTGCAAATCTTTGTGTCATCAGCAAAAAGACATACTTTACCATTAATACCTTCTGCAATATCACTAATAGAAATATTAAAGAGAATGGGTCAAAGTACTGACCCCTGAGGTACCCCACTGGTAACAAAACCTTGCGCCGAATAAACTCCATTTACCACAACCCTCTGTTGCCTGTCACTCAGCCACTGCCTAATCCATTCAACAATATTGAGCGTTTGCGATTATATTTTCTATGGGATGCGCTTGTACAAAAATTAGAAATGGGGACTCGTTACTTTTTTGGGGGGGAATTAAGTGATTTTTTGCAAACGCACCCATAGAAAAAAATCATTAGTGCAGCATCATTGTTTACATTATAATTGAAATGTGAACAATATTGCTGCATTAATAAAAACAACACAAAAAAAAAACGTACTTTTTAAATTATTTTTAAATTTTGTTTTACTTTGAACATGGGCATGTTAGGTATCATTCGAAAGGCCATGCTCATGCCCCCTAGCATGACCCCCTAGCTGCCACGGTTCCGGAGATATCGGGGTTCAAATGAACCCCATATCTCCACCAGTGGATTTCCTTGGGAAATCCCCGGGCAGCTAGGGGTTCCCCGGCTATCTGACATCATCGTGCTATGCACGACACGTCAGGAGCCGAGGGAGAACCCAGAGGTGGAGTCACAATCCACCGGAGCTAGATTACGATCAGCTGCCGAGCGGCACCGATCGCGATCTGGCAATTATAATATAATAGGGTTAAAAACCAGGCACCACTTTAAAGGGCATACACTACCCTTCAAAGCGGTGCCTGGGTTTTGGCTGAAAGCCCTCCCGATCCAAAACGATCCCCCTGACGACGTAATTTACATCGGGGGGCCGGCCTATCTTCGGTGCCTAAAGAAACTCCAGAGTCCACGATAAATTTCAATGGATTTAATCCAACAACAGGAAAAACTTGACAAAGACCAGTCATGGTCGAAACGTTGCCGTTTTTCCTGTTGTTGGATTAAATCCATTGAAATTTATCGTGGACTCTGGAGTTTCTTTATTCACTTTTGACTGTTGGGGCTGTGGAGCAAGAGACCCCCACTCCATTTATCCACCTTGGGTTTGCATTCAGGCACTATTTTTCACGTATCTTCGGTGCCTGGCTTCCCTGAAGCCAGAATGCCGCGGAACCCCGGACAGAGAGTTGAGTATCTCCGCCGGGGCTCCTGCAAGCGGATGACG
Organism: Leptobrachium leishanense; assembly: GCA_009667805.1. Classification (NCBI taxonomy): domain Eukaryota; kingdom Metazoa; phylum Chordata; class Amphibia; order Anura; family Megophryidae; genus Leptobrachium; species Leptobrachium leishanense. Next base: position 257,764,189 of record CM019065.1, on the reverse strand, counting down.
TGTGGGGCACGTCCTCCGCATATAGCGGGAGTCAATGAGGACGTGCCTTACACATCATCAGCAGTGAAGGGGTTAAAGGACACCGATCACCTCTGTCAGTGAGACTTTTTTGCTGGGTGGGGGGGTGCAAAAGGGTATTTGACACCCAGGTACACTTTTTTTTTCTGTGTAAAAACTAAAGTGTGGACAGTGACTCTGGGCAAGTCATACAGGGCCCCAAGGGCAGACATGAACGGTCGAGCAAAACCCACCCTGGCTCTCGCATATCCCCAGTCAATTATGCCAAAGGCTTTTTCAGCAGCCAATGATAGTGGTTTGCATCTTACTCATAGGGGAACATATGTTCTCAGTGAGAAGTTCAAAGGTTTCACAAAGGAATATTTAAACTAGATGGGGGGGGGGCAAAAGGGTAAAAAACAATCTCCCCAAAACTAAATCGGAGGGTGCAAGCAACATGCGGGTAAAAAATGACAAGCTCAGAGTCTTGTCTATAAATGCTCGCAGTTTAGTCAATAAAATCAATGAACTGGAGGCAATGATGGCAGCTGAAAAAGTAGATTTAGTGGCGGTTACTGAGACATGGTTCAGTGAGAAAAATAACTGGGACATAACAGTACCGGGGTACTCTTTATATAGAAAAGACAGAGAAGGTAGGAAAGGAGGAGGAGTGGCCCTGTATAGGAAAAACAACATAAAAACAAACCAAATAAAAGTGAGAAAGGTGAACATAGAGTCAGTTTGGGTTACGCTAGCATTTGGCAATCATACAGTAGCTCGTGTAGGTGTGATCTATAGACCCCTGGACAAGTAGAAGAGCTAGATAATCTGCTGTTTGAGGAAATAGCCAAAATGGCAATGAAGGGGGAAGTTATTATAATGGGGGACTTTAATCTTCCGGATGTGAACTGGAAAACCAAAATAGCTGGGTGCACCAGGAGTACAAATATTCTAAACTCCCTACTGGGATTATCTCTAACACAAGTAGTTGAGGAGCCGACCCGTAAAGAGGCCATATTGGATTTAATACTCACAAATGGAGGTTTGGTATCAAACGTTGTTGTAGGTGAAAATTTGGGATCTAGTGATCACCAGTCAGTGTGGTTTAATATAAGAACAGGGATGGAGCCGCACCACACAAAAACAAAAGTTTTAGACTTTAAAAAAGACAGATTTTTCTAAAATGAGATTTTGTGTGAATGAGTCATTATCAGACTGGATAATCAATAATTATAAAACAACTCAGAGTGAAGAAGATAGGCAAACCTATAAGATTAGGCAGAAAGAGGCAAAGCAATTTATAAGAGCTTCCAAAGCACACGCAGAAGAGAAAATAGCTCAGTCAGTAAAAAAGGGAGACAAAACATTTTTTAGATACATAAACGAGAAAAGAAAAGTAAAACAAGGATTAGTTAGATTAAAAACAAAGGAAGGAAGGTAAGTAGAAGAGGATAAAAGTCTTGCTGACTGCCTCAATGAATATTTTTGTTCAGTCTTTGCAGAAGAAAAGGGACCTCAGTTAGGAGGAAACACTAACGAGACATTTACATATGAGTTTACAGAGGAGGAGGTTCTACAGCAGCTGTCTAAAGTAAAGACAAATAAGTCAATGGGGCCTGATGCGATCCACCCTAAATTATTAAAAGAGCTCAGTGATGTAATAGCAAAACCGTTAACAGATTTATTTAACCAATCCTTGTTAACGGGAGTCGTCCCAGAAGACTGGAAATTAGCAAATATTGTGCCCATTTACAAGAAGGGTAGTAGGGAGGAACCGGGGAACTATAGGCCAGTTAGTCTTACGTCAATAGTGGGGAAATTAATGGAAACCATGTTAAAGGAAAGGATTGTTGAACATCTAAAAACACATAGATTACAGGATCAGAAACAACATGGGTTTACCTCAGGGAGATCATGCCAAACTAATCTTATTGATTTTTTGATTGGGTAACAAAAATAATAGACACAGGTGGTGCAGTAGACACTGCTTATTTAGATTTCAGTAAGGCTTTTGATACTGTTCCGCATAGAAGGCTTATCAATAAATTGCAATCTTTGAGCTTGGATTCCAATATTGTTGAATGGATTAGGCAGTGGCTGAGTGACAGGCAACAGAGGGTTGTGGTAAATGGAGTTTATTCGGCGCAAGGTCTTGTTACCAGTGGGGTACCTCAGGGGTCATATGTTCTCAGCGTACTTGGACCCATTCTCTTTAATATTTTTATTAGTGATATTGCAGAAGGTATTAATGGAAAAGTATGTCCTTTTGCTGATGACACAAAGATTTGCAACAGGGTTGACGTTCCTGGAGGGATCAGCCAAATGACAAATGATTTAGGTAAACTAAAAAAATGGTCGGATGGCAATTGAGTTTTAATGTGGATAAGTGCAAGATAATACACCTGGGACGTAAAAACCCAAGGGCTGAATATAGAATATTTTATACAGTCCTAACCTCAACATCTGAGGAAAGGGATTTAGGGGTTATTATTTCAGAGGATCTAAGGGTAAGTAGTCAATGTAATAGAGCAGCAGGAAATGCTAGCAGAATGCTTGGTTGTGTAGGGAGAGGTATTACCAGTAGGAAAAGGGAAGTGCTCATGCCACTGTACAGAGCACTGGTGAGACCTCACTTGGAGTACTGTGTGCAGTACTGGAGACCGTATCTCCAGAAGGATATAGACATCTTAGAGTTCTGAGAAGGGCTACTAAAATGGTGTACGGCTTGAAGGAGAAAAGTTACCAGGAAAGGCTTAATGACCTTAACATGTACAGCTTGGAAAAAAGACGAGACAGAGGAGATATGATAGAAACATTTAAATACATAAAGGGAATCCACAAGGTAGAGGAAGGGAGTATATTTAAAAAGGAAACAAAGTAGCAAAACAAGAGGACATAGTCTTAGATTAGAGGGGCAAAGGTTTAAAAGTAACATCAGGAAGCATTATTTTACTGCGAGGGTGGTGGACACATGGATCTGCCTTCCAGTTGAAGCGGTAGAGGCCAAAACAGTAATTGAATTTAAGCAGGCATGGGATAGGCATAAGGCTATCCTAAACAAAAGATAAATCCAGGTAAAGTATCCATGTAATTGGGCAGACTAGATGGGCCGAAAGGTTCTTATCTGCCGACATTTTTCTATGTTTCTATAGTAAATCTATGTGGATCCCAAACTGATGTGTGATATGTAAAACGTGAAGGAGATGCATAATGTTATCTGGTGCTTCCCTCTTGGGAATAAACCCCATCTGATCGTAAGGTATGAGTCAGGGAAGGAGCAGGTTTAATCGCACGGCAAAAATCTTCATAAACCGCTTCATATAGTTAAATCAAGGAGATGGAACAATAATTAGAGTGGGTAGGGTCTTTACTCGGTTTGGGGGATCACCACAGTTGTGGCCATTTGTAGTTCACGTAGGATAGCTTTACCCTTCATGATCCCTTTAAAAGGCAGATACCAGGTGTGGTGCAAGAATAGTTCTAAAGATTTTAGAATAGAATCCAAGGAACCCATCTGGAACTGGGGTTTTACGACTAACAATTTAATAGCGGTATGTACCTCCTTCAAGGTTATCGGAGCTTTGAGGAACTCTCGTCTGTTATTGTGGGTTGGGAAAGTAGAGCGAAAGTGAGCTACAGACCACTCACTGCCCGGTCTAATTTTGTGACCATCATACAAAGTCAAATAGGAGGCAAACTCTAAAATGCGTTCGGGATCAGGAGAAGAACATGAAGTTTAAATACTGATTAAATACTGCACCACAATTGGTTTTATATGGATCATACAAAGACCAATCCTATTGTATGCATTTATCCATTAAGGTGTGTATGAATGTATCACAGAGCTCCATACAGTGGTGTGTTTAGGTTTTGTGCTGCCCTAGGCCTGACTAAACTCGTACAGCCCCTAATTTAAATTTGACACACCCTTTACTGTCAAGGCCACACCTCTTCCTGTTATAGCATTCAGATGGATGTCACTGCATGCTGGGATGTTAGTAATCTCAACATGCAACGGCTGCCTCAGAGTGATAAGAGTCGGCTCACTCTCAGACAGCCTTTACATGCTAAGATCACTTGAATACGGTGCGGTTTGACGGCAGTGAAATTCCCCATAGAGAAGCAATGGTTAATCTATTCAGAGAACACCAAAGTGCTCCAAAATGTCAGTGAAATGCCCTGATTTTCGGTGGTTTCATGCGACAGGTTTAAGAAGGTGAATCCCATAGGTTTCAATGTTTAAAATATTCCCATTTTTATTAAACCATTTATTCTTTTAATTTGCAGCTTTATTTTTTAGGCATTTTTTGGTGAATTTTTTTTCAGATTTTTTAAATAGTGTTTTTTTCTCTGTAACAGACCTTTTTATTATTATTTATAGGACCTCATATCATTTTCAGGCATTGTCGTGCAATAGTTTTGCAAACAGCTTTTAAAAGTGGCGGTTTTTATACCCCTCCGTCGGCTTGTTGGCTTTTCTCCTCGGCGTTTGGCGGGTCGTCAGCTGCGTTTGGTGGTCTGTTCGGCAGGTCGTCGGATGCTTGTGCGTGCGTTAGTTGGCGTTCTTTCGGCGAGTTTGTGGTGCTTGTTCGGCGGGTTTGTGGAGTCTCAGAGCGCACTGCCGCTGGCTGCCTGGTCGTCTCGCTCAGAGAGTCCAGGCGGGGTGTGGTGTGAGGGGGTCCCCTGCAGTGGCATGGCTTGCCTCGTTCTGCTCCTTCCCATGTGACCGACGCCAGTGCCAAATACGCAAAGCGTGGCGCCGGTGCCTCAGTGTGAAGGAGGAGCTTGGCGGGAGCCGGTAACGCTGACTGGCGGAGCCGATAGGACCATCTCGCGCAGCCTGCTGTGTGTACAAGCACTCAAGCAGTCTGCAGCTGCTGCTCATGCAGTCCGCTCGAGTGCTTGTACACACACACACGTACACACACACACACACACACACACCAGGCTGTGCGAGATGTTCCGATCGGCTCCAGCCTGCCCTCCGTCAACCTGTCCCTGCCAGATGCATAGTGGCAGCTTTTTTGCTGCCCCCCCCTGGAATGTGCCACCCTAGGCCTTGTTGGCCTAAGCCACGATACAGCACTGGCTCCACAGCAATAAAACGCACAATAATGTGCCGTGTGTATGAGCATATCACAGAGCTCAACAGCAAAAAACTCAGTAATGTGCGGTATGTATGGACGTATCACAAAGCTCCACAGCAAAAACCTCACAGTAATGTGTGCAGTATGGAGCCCCGCTGGTGTCAGGAGGGGGGGTGGGAAATTAACTCGTTCCCACGCTGTGCATGGTCCTAGCAAAGCGTGGCCACGAGAGAATTGTTTCTCAGTTAGCATGCGCACGAGGTTGCAGTGTAAATCCAGGCTCCTCCATGGCTGCATACTCAGTATAACTCTGGAATTCATGCACAGATTGCCCAGGATTAGAGGGTCACAGGCTGGTGCCCCCCCAATCCCCCATTCCTTTTTATATGCTTCACCACAATTAATAATGATTAATCCCAGCATCCTCAGCCTGTAACAGCAGTATATTATGCATGACCCACTCCCCTGATAGTGCTGCTGTCACAGTAAGTCACAACGGCGGTACCCGGCATGCAACGAATAAGGCCCTAGAAGGAGTAAAAGCCCCTATGCAGAGATGCACGACACAATAAGCAACAATATATATATATATGTATATGAACACAGAAGAAACTGGGGACCCCTGCTTCGGCTATACCAAAGGAGCCCTATACGGATAGATCGGTCCTTAGAAAAAGGTTACCTAGTAGCTGTACAGAGTCCCAGGGTGTACACAGAATACCTGAAGGAGTTTTACTCCACAACTTGCAGGGAAGGACTTCAATCACAAAACCCATGGTCAGCAGGGACACACAACATATACATGTTGCCTGTGCTCCATTCAAAAATCACACTGAAACACGACACAACACTAGAAAAATCAGCATCATCTCACATTACCATATAACAAATCCAATTCATACTCCTGAAACAAATGCACACACACAGACAATATCACACCAAATTCAAGAACTCCAAATCCAGCATCTCTTCATCCTTACACAAAAATGAAACACATAATAAATTAAACTAATGCTATATTACAGGTCTAGCAAACCCTTTATTGTGGCAGCCATTATGTATTCCGATTCTGTTCAAGATAAGATACACCTTCATAACGCACTCAAACAGCAATGTAGTCATCCTATACATATATACACACTGACACAGCCAAGTTCCACTAGCAAGCAAACAAAAGACAGCATCACGTCAGAAAAACATACGCTGGTTGCTGCAGACATCCACACACATCATCCTCCTGAAATACCAATATTGTAATTATCGCACCCACAAAAACTGTGTATGAGTTGATCAAATCGGGGCCAATCAAATATCTTCCTAACAGCCTCAATTAAATAAAGACAAATGAGGTTGTTTATAAACTAGAACATCTAAGCCCTATATGAGAATTGAAACTAGTCTGCAGCTCATATTAAACGTCCAAAGTTCATATGGTGTGGTTTTAAAATTCAAGTGGAGAAAAATCCATGAGATCAAAGAAAGAAAAATAGAAGATAGACCAGCAATATGAAAATAAGAAAATCTCAGGCTTATTGAAATTACGCAATTGATCAGACTCAAAAAGTACACAGAAATATGGCAATGCAACAAAACAATATAACACAGCAATATAACCAGCAACACATCAGAATACATAAAATACACAACGAAGCTTCACAGGACAAAACAAAAACAAACAAACATGTTCACATCTTTACTGCAATCAAAAATCTACGGGATTCACAATTTTCACAAAGCTAAATACAGAATATACATGTCAGACTTAAGACACAGCCCCTCAATACAGGATTGGCCAAGTTTAACAGCTTTTTTCAAATGTCTCACAAAGAGCCTAGATCCAAAAATACGTTGATTAAACTTAAAACACACGTGTTTCAAATATTTCCAAGAGCCTTTATCTCAAGAAGACATTTAGGCGCCTTGGTACATCTGTCTCAAATAGCAATGGACATTAGGAACAAAAGACTTTTCTTCAAAACTCTGACAACTTCTTCTAGGTCAAAAAGGTCACATATGGTCTCCTTTAACTCTCCAGCCCTACTGACTGACAGCTGAAAGATTAATGATCCTTCACAAGCTGAAGGATGCCATTATTCTATCTAGTTTAAAGATTGGATCAAAACTGGTTTGATATTCCATTAAAAATATTACAGATATTAAAATACTCAACATAGACATAGGATGGAAACGAGAAGAGCAGAGGGCCCTGCTCTTAGGAGCTTACAATCTAGAGGATAACACAATCCAAATGTTTTGTCAATAAGTATTTCATTCTGTTCTTCAGGTTATGTAAAATTGAGCTGAAAAGGTTCTGCAATTAGCTATGACGACAATATGATCAATGTACCATTTTGAAGCTCATTTTGAGAATGTTTGGGTCTGCATATTCGGACAACCTCAAAAAAAAAAAAAATTGTCCTAGAAGGGTATTTTGTTTTGATATAAAGGTTTTCACTTTGGTCACTCCACTGCCCAAATTTATATTGTATTTTTTTATTAAGTACTAGGCACACATATTTAAGTTTATTGAAAATTATAAAGCGAAAAAAAAAAAAAAACGAACGCAGTCTTAACGTCCGTGTAGCTGCACATTAGTACGTCCGTGGTTGCAGATAATCATGACCAATAAAGGCCCACACACATGAAGTACGTCTGCAGGAAAGTGCAGACGCACTACGGACGCAGGTTAGCAAGAACGTTGAACCGCTAGGACGGACGTGCGGAGTGCACCACGTCCACAATGTCCGCATAGCTTTGTGTGTGAGTGATGGAACATGGTCAGACGGACTGCATTTATAAGTCCAGCATTTTTGACGGACAAAATGTTTTTTCATTTTAATTTATTTTCCCTCCTACATCTGTCAAAAATAACAGGCACAAAAATGGACTGTGTGGCCACTACTGTGTCCTCCATTAAAAAGTGTGTCCGTACTGCACGGGTGCACAGTCCGTAGAAAACGCGCTCGTCTGACCCTAGCCTGTTTCTCCCAGTAGTTTCACCAGTTTTGAAAGCAGCCCCTGTGTGATCAGATCTCCTAATTACAGTCATGGCCGAAATTGTTGGCACCCCAGACATTTTTCCAGAAAATTAATTATTTCTCACAGAAAAGTATTGCAGTAACACATGTTTTGCTATACACATGTTTATTCCCTTTGTGTGTATTGGAACAAAACAAAAAAAGGGAGGAAAAAAAGCAAATTGGACATAATGTCACACAAAACTCCAAAAATGGGCTGGACAAAATTCTTGGCACCCTTTCAAAATTGTGGATAAATAACATTGTTTCAAGCATGTGATGCTCCTGTAAACTCACCTGGGGCAAGTAACAGGTGTGGGCAATATAAAAATCACACCTGAAAGCAGATAAAAAGGAGAGAAGTTCACTTGGTCTTTGCATTATGTGTGTGTGTGCCACACTAAGCATGGACAACAGAAAGAGAAGAGGACTGAGGACTTGAGAACCAAAATTGTGGAAAAATATCAACAATCTCAAGGTTACAAGTCCATCTCCAGAGATCTAGATTTGCCTTTGTCCACAGTGCACAACATTATCAAGAAGTTTGCAACCCATGGCACTGTAGCTAATCTCTCTGGGCGTGGACGGAAGAGAAAAATTTATAAAAGGTTGCAACGCAGGATAGTCCGGATGGTGGATAAGCAGCCCCAAACAAGTTCCAAAGAAATTCAAGCTGTCCTGCAGGCTCAGGGAGCATCCGTGTCAGCGCAAACTATCCGTCGACATTTAAATGAATTGAAACCTTATGGCAGGAGACCCAGGAGGACCCTACTGCTGACAGAGACATAAAAAAGCAAGACTGCAGTTTGCCAAAATGTACTTGAGTAAGCCAAAATCCTTCTGGGAAAATGTCTTGTGGACAGATGAGACCAAGATAGAGCTTTTTGGTAAAGCACATCATTTACTGTTTACTGAAAACAGAATGAGGCCTACAAAGAGAAGAACACAGTACCTACAGTGAAATATGGTGGAGGTTCAATGATGTTTTGGGGTTGTTTTGCTGCCTCTGGCACTGGGTGCCTTGAATGTGTGCAAGGCATCATGAAATCTGAGGATTACCAAAGGATTTTGCGTGGCACTGTAGAGCCCAGTGTCAGAAAGCTGGGTTTGCGACCGAGATCTTGGGTCTTCCAGCAGGACAAGGACACCAAACATACCTCAAAAAGCATCCAGAAATGGATGGCAACAAAGCGCTGGAGAGTTCTGAAGTGGCCAGCAATGATACCAGATCTAAATCCCATTGAACACCTGTGGAGAGATCTTAAAATTGCTGTTGGGAAAAGGCGCCCTTCCAATAAGAGAGACCTGGAGAAGTTTGCAAAGGAAGAGTGGTCCAAAATTCTGGGTGAGAGGTGTAAGAAGCTTATTGATGGTTATAGGAAGCGACTGATTTCAGTTATTTTTTCCAAAGGTTATTTTTTCCAAAGTTAAGGGTGCCAAGAATTTTGTTCAGTCCATTTTTGGAGTTTTGTGTGACATTATGTCCAATTTGCTTTTTTTCCTCCCTTTTTTTGTTTTGTTCCAATACACACAAAGGGAATAATAAACATGTGTATAGCAAAACATGTGTTACTGCAATACTTTTCTGTGAGAAAGAATAAATTTTCTTGGCCATTTTGACTCCAGTTATTCTCCTGAGGTTCACCTTTTTTGAACAGACCTGTATAAACAGGAAGTAGAGTCTCAAACACACACAGAATGCCAGGAGAATAAAGCAGTTCTTCATAAAGCTTACTCAGTGACTCCATCGTCGTTTGTGCAGATCTACATGGTATCAGAAGTGAGATTGCTGAGGAATCATGGCTCAAAATTTAAGGCGCATAGAAGCACTTGTCTTTGAAAACGACATCGCTAACAACTGGCTGAAATTCAGGAGAGAATGGGACGTGTACAGCAAAGCAGGACTTTCAGACAAATCAAAAAAAGGTACAAGCTTACACTTTTCTCAATTTGGCTGGTTCAGATGCACTGGATAAATATGAATCGTTTCACTTTCAAGAGGGTGAGGACAAAGAGGACCCTGATGTGTTAATCAAGAAATTTGGTGACATCTGTCTACCTGAACGGAATGTGATAATGGACAGACATGCATTTAACATGATGGCTCAAAAATCTGATGAAGGAATTCAATCCTATGTGGCCACATTGAGACTGCTGGCTAAAAGATGTGATTTTGGTGCATTAACCCTTTCGCTGCTGAGGCTTTTCCCGCCCCTATGCTGAGGTCATTTTTACCTGTTTTGCGCATCATGTTTAAACGTGTTTTGAAGGCTTATTTTAGTATATGACCCAGACATATTATATATCGTTCTTTCCGTCAGACTCGGTAGATTCATAATATGTCATTATTATATGTATACGTTATGTCATGTCTGTATATTATAACAAAAAATGCAATAAAATATGTATTTTCAATAATTTACAATGTGTAAAGTGTTTTTTTCCACATTTTAACATGCGAGCAATTGCGGTTATATTTTGTATGGGGTGCGCTTGTTAAAAAAATTAGAGATGGGGTCTCGTTACATTTTTTTTTGGGGAAAATGACACTATTTTTAACAAACGCACCGCATACAAAAATCGTTAGTGTAGCATCATTGTTCACATTATAATTGAAATGGGAACAATATTGCTGCATTAACAAACCAAAAAAAAAAAAAAAAGTGTTTATTTTTTTTTTTTTTAATTTTTTTTTATTTTTATTTTTAATTTTTTTTTTTTTTACAAAATTTTTCACTTTCATGTTTGGTATCGTTGGAACGGCCATGCTCTGGCCGATCCAACCATACCAAAATTTAACCCCTAGCTGCCACGGATCGGGAGATAGGGAGTTCATTGGAACTCCCTATCTCCACAGTTGGTGGCAGTTAGGGGTTAACTCTAGGACTGGCGTCATCGTGCTACGCACGATGACGCCAGTCCTCTGGGGGAGTTCCCGGAGGCTTGGCCGACATCCAAGATGTCGGCCAGCTCCGGGAAAGGATCGCGAACCGGCGCTTTTCAGCGCCGATTCGCGATCCAGCTCCCCAGGGGTTAATGCCAGGCATCATTTGGAAGGGCAGGCTGTGCCCTTCCAAATGATGCCTGGGTTAACCCCCTGTGCGCCGCCGATCGGAGGGAGAAAGGTCCGAAGGACCTCCCCCCCCTCCCTTTCAGGCGCCTCCTCCGCACATGCGGGGGGGGCGCCTGAATTAGGTGTCATCGCGCCCCCGCGATGACACCTAATTCTGGCGGCTGCTGGTCCGGATGCGCGGCTGACATCCAGGATGTCAGCCCGCACCGGAGGGGCCAGCGATCGGCCGGAACCCGGCCGAACGCTGACCCCGATGGGAGGACGCGCTCAGCGCGTCCTCCGCATACCAGTGGGACTGCTGAGGACGCGCTGAGCGCGTCCTCAGCAGCGAAGTGGTTAACCGATGAACTACGTGACAGAATTGTCTGTGGAATCCACAATGATGTGGAAAGTGATGATTCCGAGATGGTTTTCATTGTGAAAGTGTGGACCTACTTGCAAATAGAGGAGAAATATTCACCACCCTGTCAACCACATGTAACACGCAGATTAAGCTGAAAATTGACACTGGTGCTAAATGTAATGTCATGTCCCTATCCACACTGCAAAGCATTGACCCTCGTGCCCAAATTGACCAGTCAAATAAAGTAAACCTGATAGCTTATGACGGACAAACAATTCAGACATTGGGCACTACTAACTTGGATCTTTCAGGAGGCACGTTGTTATTCCATATAGTGGATAGAAATGTTAAACGCCTGTTAAGCTTGCCAGACAGCATCCAGTTAAATCTCATCCAACTCAGCTCAGAGGTACATGCTGTACAACAACAGGCTTCTGAGATGACTGATTACGAGGACCTATTTCGTACTGACACTATTGGCAAGCTTCCAGTCACGTATCAGATGCGCCTGGATGAATCTGTGCACCCGACAGTGTGTGCCCCCCGACGGATCCCGTTAGCTATGAAAGACAAAGTTGTCAATGAACTGGAAAGGATGATTAGACTGGGCATCATCGCCCCAGTGGAGGAGGCTACCCCTTGGGTGTCTGCTATGGCAGCTGCAGTAAAGAAGGATGGTACACATATGTATTGATCCTGTACACCTTAATAAGGCTCTCCTGAGGCCTCACCACCCATTAAAGACTGTGGAACAAGTAATTGCTGATATGCCACAGGCAAAGGTCTTTAGTATTTTAGAAGCGAAGTGTGGATTCTGGCAAATCCCCCTGGATGAGGAATCATCAACACTCACAACATTCATGACCCCATTTGGAAGATACAAATTCTTACGGATGCCATATGGGATTTCCACAGGAAGTGAAGTCTTGGTGCATGGAACAGCTTTTTGCCGGACAACCATGTGAAATAGTTGTGGATGAGATCTTGATTTGGGGCTCTTCTGTTGAGGAACATGACAAATGGCTTAAATGTATCCTAGATCGTGCCAGAGCCATCAATCTAGAGCTCGACCCCACTAAATGTCCCTTTAGAGTTTCAGAGGTGCCGTATGTAGGCCACCTTCTCACAGATAAAGGTGTCAAGCCTGACCCAGAAAAAACCAAGGCCGTTCACCAAATGCCTGTCCCAGAGGACAAACATGCGTTACAGAGGTTTCTTGGCATGACCAATCATCTCTCAAAATTCATTTACCGCTACAGTGAGATAAAGTCTCCTCTCCGTCAGCTCCTGCGCCAAGATGCAGACTGGTGTTGGACTGAACAACATGCTGCTGCTGTGGACACACTCAAAGCACATCTGACAAGTCCTACAGTATTTTGATGTACACAAACCGGTGATATTGTCTGCTGACGCCTCGCAGCATGGTCTTCGTGCAGTCTGTCTTCAAGATGACAGGCCTGTGGCATTCACATCAAGAGCTCTTACTGAGACTGAAGCTCGTTATGCACAGATTGAGAAAGAATTATTGGGACTAGTTTTCGCTTGTATGATATTCCATGTTTATATCTATGGCCGCCCAGTGACAGTGGAAACGGATCATCAGCCACTCCTAACCATACTGAGAAAGCCGTTGCACACAGCATCTGCACGCATCCAGCGCATGATGCTCAAGCTTCAGCGATACCACCTGAATGTTGTCTATAAACGACGCCGTGAACTATATGTTGCTGATGCTCTTTCGCATGCACACCTCCCCACCAGTGAGAACCCTGGAGCTGTTGAGGATTATGAGGTGTTAGTTTTGGATGAGGTGTTGTCGTCCAGAGGAATTGAGGAGCTTAAGCAGAGCACTCAGGCAGATGCTACCTGCCAGCGTCTTGCGGGCACTGTCAGGATGTATATTCAGATAAGAAACTTATACGAGATATAAATAACAATAAACTTATCTCATCTATACTTCTCAGAAATCGGTCACAAGTCGGTTTTCAACCTGTGCGTTTTGTTTTGAAAAATATAACTACAAACAACTAGATAAAAATATATATATTTATTACGTATACAAAAAGATTCTAATCTCACAACACAATCAAGGATTTATAAACAACATCCATGAGCACACCCATTTCTAGCTTTTAAAATCTGTTAGTAACTGCATGTATGTTAGTTCAATTTAATAAACATCCTGCTTAAAGAAAACAATAAACATGTATTTCCCAGCAAACCAGTATTTAAAACAAGCTAGTAAATCCGATATATATATATATTTATTTTTCTGTGTGCTACCTGGATCAACAAAAAGTTGAAGCTATCACTTTCTATTTAGAAAAACTTCTTTAGTGAATCCTACCCTAATCACACAAATTAAGCTTCTACTCTTATGCTTTTTAAATTAGGTTATATAATCCCTGCTTAGTGATTCAATCACAATAGCTCTTCCAATTTCAATATATATATATGTATCCCATTGGAACAAATACTTTAGGACAATTTATATCCTTACATATATCAGACGTCTTATTATATTTCTATACTGCAGGTTATCTAGCGATAATCTGAGATAAATCTCAGTCTATATCCATTGCAATACACACATATATATATACACCTTAATCCCACTTAATTTGCTTTCCATACATTACCTGTTCCAAAATCTGGATTCAAGCATTTCTGCAATCTTCTTAGTAATCAGTGGATGTAATGAATGAATTGGAGAGTTTGTGAGAATGTGAGATATTATAAGATATATAAATTTTCTTTGTCTCTGAGTTTCTCCTTGAGCATAACTCGTAAGATAATTGAGAGAGAGAGTGAATGCATGAGAGTGAGAAATAAAATTGGAAGTCCCGAGAGGGAGAAGTCAAGTGAAGAGTGGTCTGAGTTGAAGTGGAGTAGTGTAGTGTGTCTCTATACGTTCTGTATACACAGTTATAGAATAATTTACGTCACTTATCACATGCTTCTCTACTTAGCATATTTCTCCTTCTGTGAAACCCTATGATAACGGTCAACCTATAATACACCACAAGATAGTAGTGTTGATTTAAATAACTCGATTTAAATTGAATTTCCTCATCATAGGTCATAGGTCAATCTCTCTTATCTGTATTAAACAAAGAACTCTCATATTCACTCCAGGCAATATGTCTGTGGTTGTCAAATTAATATTTAAAATCTCTAGCTATTTCAAGGTTTTTCTGAGTTACTCCTAATCAGTTAACAGACATTCCTTCTACAGCAAAATATTTCTATATTTTTTTAAAAAAAATATGTTTATTGTAGATTCAAGTAATACAACAGAAAATGATGATGATGTCATGCAGTACAATGACGATATTATCCGTTAAGCACAATATTAGACATCCCCCAACTTGGTGTTACGATAAATCAGCAGCCGTTAGACATTCAAGTAACTATCTAGTGCCCCTGAGCATGACGTTGGCAACAGGGGAGTGCCTGTGAGCGAATTTAATAGAAACCATTCAGTATATTGAAAGTCTTTTTTGATCCGGGCTAAACTATCCTCTGGTAAGTGTTGAATAAAAGACCCCCAAAAAACCCTCCCACCCCTTCCTCTTTATGTAAACTTGCCTCTGCCCAATCATGTCTAAAGATAGAGTAGAACCTTGAATAGAACATCGAGAATGAGGGGGGGGGAGGGCCTCTATCCACTGGCCCAAGATTGCTTTCTTTGCGGACGCAGCAATTATGCCTAAAAGTGTTTTTTGAGCTCTAGTTAATGGACGTGCTTCCTTGTCAGAGAGAATGTTAAATAACGCCCAGTCTGGGGAGGTCGGCATGCCTAGCTTGAAAATGTGGGATCCGAATCTCCGAATTGTGTTCCAGAAAAGCTTAATGTGGGGGCAAGACCACAAGCAATGGTAGAGATCCGCCCTGTCCTGTGAGCATTTAAGACAACGTCCTGAACTGAGTGGATTACAAAGAGCCAGTCTGGCTGACGCTACATAAGCCCCGTGTAGTATTTTATAAAACATTTCATTGTGTCGAAGAAATTTGTTTCCGTGATCTAGTGGTGGCTGCAATTAGCAAAAAAGGTGATTGTTGTGGGAGATGAAGGCACCAGGAGGCTATCCCCGTGGTGGCGGTTGTCCAATCATAGTGCGAACGGAGTGTTTGACGGAAGGTAGCTGTCGAGGGGTCCACCTTCATTATGCTATCTAAAGGGTTAAGGAAATCCCTAGGCCCTAAATCCCTCAACTGCTGTGAGACAAATGTGGAGAGTTGTAAATAATACATGGGGTGCAGGTATGTAGGTGCTACTATGTCACAGAGCGTTTCGTATGGGAGTAGGGTGTGGGAAGGGAGTCGTAGTATGTGACCAATTTGGGATAAGCCCTTTCGCGCTAAGTCCCAGAAGGCTGGGACAGGTGAACCATTTTGGAAGATTGGGTTGCGGAGCATGGGTTGATAAATCGAAGCCTTCCAGGACAAGGCCAGGTGTTTCCTGGCTTTGCACCACGCATCTCGGCCCATTTTAAGCAGAAGGTTCGCCCTTTGGGTGGGCGGCAGCGAGGCGGGGATAGGTGTAGGAGCGCTCCTACTGATATCGGATAAATCATTGCCTGGTCTAATTTATAATCTGTATATCTGGAGGAGCCTGTTATCCAATCTGCGACTAAGCGGTATTGGGCTGCCAGGTTGTACGAGCCAATCTCTGGCAAATTCACTCCTCCCTGACTATATGGCAGTTGCAATTTGTGCAGTGCTATACGTGCCCTCCCACCCTCCTAGATAAATTTGTTAAATAGGGAATGAACAATCGAGATGTCCCGCTTTTTAATGAGCAGGGGTAACATTTGAATTGGGTATAACAGGCGGGGGAACGCAACCATTTTTATGAGGCTGATTCTTCTCATGTATGATAAAGGGAGTTTGGTCCAAGAGGAAAGCAGGGTTTTAAGGTGATTCACCAGCAGTGGGATGGTTACCTCGAATAATCTCTGCAGATCAATTGGGAGCAGTAGACCCAGATATTTAAATGTGCCGCCCTTGCACCAACAGAATGGTAGGCGGTTCGCTAGGAGGGCCTTGCATTTTCGACCCAGAGGAATGGCCAATGTCTTATCAAAGTTTATTTTAAATCCAGAGACTATATGAAATCGTTCCAAGTAGTCTAGTAGTGTTGGGAGTGCCCTTTCTGGGTCGGAGAGGAACAAGAGCAGATCGTCTGCAAACGCCACCACCCGCACCTCCTGGTCGCCCACCTATATGCCCTCGACGTCAGGTCTAGTTAGAAGGATACATATAAACGGTTCTATAGCTAGATTAAAAAAGAGAGGGGACAAAGGGCAACCCTGTCTCGTTCCCCTTTCCAAGAAGAAGGGATTAGAGTCAAGTCCATTAGTCGTCACTGTGGCCGCCGGAAAACGATATAGTGCCTCGAACACGTTCCCAATCGATCTGCGGAAAAAAATGATACTTAAAAAACCGACGCAAGTAGGCCCAAGATATGCGGTCAAATGCTTTGTCCGCATCGCAGCTGAGGATCAGGTCCGCCGAGGGTTGCCATTCGTTTGATGCCCAAATTGCTGCCAGAGCTCGTCTAATATTCTGAACGGAGTGGCGCCTCTTTAGGAAGCCCGTTTGTGCAGGGGAAATAAAGTCTGACAAGGGCGCCTGGAGCCGGTATGCCATGATGCCTGACAAAAGTTTCAGGTCGACATTTAGGAGAGAAATTGGGCGGTAGGATGTGATTAGCATGGGATCTTTATTTGGCTTGGGAAGGACCACGATTCTTGAGGTATTAAAAGTTGGTGGGGGGTCTTTGCCCTGTAGAATATTATTATACAGCGTAGCTAGATGAGGAATTACGTGTCCCTGCAGAAGTTTATAAAATTCCGCCGAAAAACCGTCCGGACCCGGTGTCTTATGAAGCCTTAAGCGAGTAATGGCATTATGAATTTCCGTTGGGCTAATTGGGGCGTTTAGTTTCTCCCAGGCTTCCGCATCTAATTCTGGTAGGTTAGCTTCTAAAAAGATATTAGCCTGGGACTCCCAGACGTCCGGTTCTGCTTTATAAAATTGCTCAAAGTAATCTCTAAAATACGCGTTTATTTTTAGCGGCTCTGTTAGGAGCTCCCCAGGCAGTGTCTTGATCCGCGAAAATTGAGGGAGGTGTTGGCATTTGCAGGCGGAGAAGGTTGGACAATAATTTCCCTTGTTTGTTACCCCAGCGGAAAAAATTATTTTGTTGGGGGAACCAGAAATATTGTGCCCTGTCCTCAACTATTTCGGCATATACCGTCTTGCTGGATTTGTATTCTGTCGCAGATTGGACAGTGGTGTGAAGTAAGTGAGCCCTGTACGCGGATACTAGTGTCGAATGTGCCTCCTGTAGCCTTCTATTGATTTCTTTTCGTTTGCGTGATACATATTCTATTATTCCCTCATTACTGGTTTGGCTGCCTCCCAAAATAAATTGGTGTCGTCTAGATGTTCTATATTGTCATCTACATAATTGTTCCAGCATAACTCCATATGGTTCTTAAATCCCTCCGACTTGTATAGCGAAGCCGGAAAATGCCAGTTGTGGGACTGTGGGAGAGGAGAGCCCAGTCGCAACTCCATTGTGACAACCGCATGGTCAGAGATATGTATCATGCCAATAGAGGCATCGAGTATGGTGTGCTGCAAAGAAAGTGACACGAGGAACATATCTATGCGGGAGAAGGAGTCATGGGGGTGTGAGTAGAATGAGTAATCCCTCCCCTCCGGGTTAAGGAATCTCCATGCGTCTACCGGTGCAATATGGTCGTGTAAGAACTTTGGTCCTGCCGTGGACTACGTGGTGTCCAGAGATCGTCTAGGTCGGGAGCGATCTAGTGTTTGGTCCACCACTGCGTTAAAATCCCCTCCCACCAGACAGTGCTCAAAATCATATTGCAGCATTTGCGCATATAAGTCAGAATAAAATTGTAGATGGGGAGGGTGGGGGGCATATACATTCACCAGCAAGTATCTTGCTTCTTGGATGGACACCAGCAGGATGGAGAACCTGCCCTGCGGGTCGTTCTTTTCCTCCAGGACTACATGTGGTAGTGCCTTGTTTAACCCTTTCGCTGCTGAGGCATTTCACGCCTCTGTGCTGAGGTCATTTTTACCGGTTTTGCTCATCATGTTTAAACGTGTTTTGAAGGCTTATTTTAGTATATGACCCAGACATATTATATATCGTTCTTTCCGTCAGACTCGGCAGATTCATAATATGTCATTATTATATGTATACGTCATGACCTGTCTGTATATTATAACAAAAAATGCAATAAAATATGAATTTTCAATAATTTACAACGTGTAAAGTGTATTTTTTTCACATTTTAACATGTGAGCAATTGCGGTTATATTTTGTATGGGGTGTGCTTGTTAAAAAAATTAGAAATGGGGTCTCGTTACATTTTTTTTTGGGGAAAATTACGCGATTTTTAACAAACGCACCGCATACAAAAATCGTTAGTGCAGCATCATTGTTCACATTATAATTGAATTGGGAACAATATTGCTGCATTAACAAACCAAAAAAAACTTGTTTATTTTTTTTTATAATTTTTTTTTAAATATTTTTTTATTTTTATTTTTACTTTTTTCACATTCGTGTTTGGTATTGTTGGAACGGCCATGCTCTGGCCGATCCAACAGTACCACACTTTAACCCCTAGCTGCCACGGATCGGGAGATAGATAGGGGGTTCATTGGAACCCCCTATCTATCTCCACTGTTGGTGGCAGCTAGGGGTTAACTCCAGGACTGGCGTCATCGTGCTATGCATCCATTACAGCTAGAGGGGATCCCTCAAGGTAAGGGGGGAATATGACCGTCCCAGCAGCAGCCACAATTCCCAGTTTAGGGGGCAAGGAATAATCTTGTTGACTTGAATCTAGATTTTGTTCATTTTTGTTTTGGAACCATAACATATTGAAACTAACTCTTAATATTAAGAACATGAACCATTGAAAAACAGTAACATCTAGAGGGGACCCCTCCCGGTAAGGGGGGAACATGGCCGTTCCAGCAGTAGCCACAATTCCCGGTTTAGGGGGCAAGGAACAAAAGACTTGAATCTAGATTTTGTACTTTTTCGTTTTGGAACCATAACATATTGAAACGAACACTTAATACTAAGAACATCAACCATTGAAAAACATTAACTAACGAACAGCATATCAAACCAAGGACACGCCATCCGTCATTCAAAACTTGACCAATCACCAGCGGAATGGCCGTGAGCGGGAGAATCAGCATTTTATCAACCTGACTGAGAGTCATTAGCGGAATCGATGCAGTTTAGGGCGGATCCAGACCCCCCTGGACCGGGGAACGCCGAGGCAACGGCGAAGCCCCTCCGACTGTGCTCTCGCCCCGAAGAAGAGCGGTCTCGGCTTCCCGTGGGGTATCAAAGTAGTGCGTTGTTCCATTAAAAACCACACGGAGTCGGGCCGGGTATAGGAGGGAAAAGCGAACGTTCTGGGTCACCAATTTGGAGCACACTGAAGATAATGCCCGTCGTTTGGATGATACCGCGGCTGAAAAGTCCTGAAATAACCGGAGTGTTTCACCCTGGTAGTCCAGGTTTCTTAGGCGATGATAAGCTTGGAGAATCTTGGTTTTGTCAGTGTATTTCAGGAATCGCATAATCACCGTTCTCGGTATTTCTATTTTACTTATATATTTTGTAGAGTATATAACTATGATAGATAGGAGTTACTATTATTTTACTGTGCTACTAAATATAAAATCTATATTGATTATAAAAATTATATTTTTGCATAACTATATGTAGCGATGTGTTTAAAAAGACTGTTCTGCTGCATTTACTTGCAATGGCCACCAGAGGGAGACAGAGACCATGGAAAGGTATGCTGGACAAACACAAGGCACTAAACTACCTTTTCCATGATGCTTTGCGTAAGGACAGGAAGTGGGTGTGTAGGAAAGGAAAGGCATCACCAGCCTCGTGGAAAGCATGCTCAGAGTGAGCTGGGAGCTGAAAGGAGAAGGAAGCAGGCCGAGCTGTGGAGGATCGTGACCAGGCCAGAGCGCAGGGGCTACCTCGCTGGTGCTGGGGGATCGGGACAGTGACCCTGCAGAGACCTGTCTATACCCACGCTGCGATCAAGGCAAGCAGAGGACCCGAGTGAGGAGTACCGCAAGTCCATTGGATGGGAGAGCACGCGGTAGCTGGACAAGTCCGGGTGGGAGCAAGGAAAGCCAGACAACGGATCCAGTAGCCAGTATCACAGCCAGGCATTAAGCGGAGAGACGTCCTGGGTCAGCGGAGCCTTGGTGATCGAGCGGATGGGTGAGAGGCCTCCAAGGCCGGTTTATAAAATCAAGAAAGCACGCTGCTGTTTGTTTCCAAAACCCACAGGGCCCCAACTTGACTAGTCGAAGACATCGTTATAAGTAATTCACTGGCCAGTTGAATAGTACCCGGGTACCATATACACACACGTACACACCCTTTACATTCCGGGACTTAACCTGTGCGGGACTCATTTGTTATGAATCGGAACAGGGGTTAAAGATACGTTCCGAATATATTTTTCTCTTTTCCGCTGCGCGTTTATCGTAATACGAAGAGATTGTATTTTTGGGTTTCGCTACGTGTCCCTTTTTCGAATATTCGTGCAATTGCATTTCTTTTCTGTTCGGTTGTGAAGATATTATTTTTCCGAAATACGAAGCCTCGTGTTTCGTTTCTTTCCCGCTACGCGTTTTTACCGCGATACGAAACTACTGTAATATACCTGTGAATACCGTGTCTCAACATCTGCTTATTATTTTAGTAAACTATTTAAATTATAAAAACTCACAACGGTGTTGGAGTATATTTATTCCCTAGTGCGGGGAGACTGACCCGTGGTTCAATTTTCAGCGGCTCCTCCGGGAGTGAGCGCTACATATATATTTGCATAGATATATATTTGTGCATATATATTTTAACATAAGTGTGTTTCTATACCAGAAAAGAAAATAGCTTTTATTCAAGGACTCTTTAAAACAGACCTATAAATTTGTCTATGACATGTCTGAGCACTAATCTACTCTAAACATATATCAAATAGAAACACTTTATATCTATAGCGTCATAATGTCTAGTGATTTCTTTTTAAACACATACATAATAAGTTTACCTTAAATTGAACTCGTTTCTTTAAAAAAAAAAATATATGAGTTCACTCTGGAAGTAGATGAAAGTTGAGAAAGAAACTTGCATCATATAAAAATATAGATTATACGATTAAACAAGAAGGCTACAGGCATCCATTTTGTTTTCCCTATGAAAATACCTGACAGCACCATTCTCAATGGGTGGCCTGACTTGTTCAAGGAAATTCCGCATGACATCCGACCATTTTACGCTATGAGGGATGAATTGACTGTGGATGATGGTTTAATTTTGCGTGGTAACCCTCACTCTCTCCAGAAATATTACTTGTCACAGCTCCATCAAGGTCACCCTGGCATTGAGTCCACTAAGAGTAGGGTGTGTGAAACAATGTTCTGGCCCACTGTATATAGTGACATTGAAAGAAGTTTCCAAATGTGCCCCATGTAATGCTCTATGACAGCATCAAATGAGAGAACCCTTGCATCTGCACCCTGTCCCTGACAAGATCGAGATCGAATGGTCTAGCAGAGCATGGTGTCCGGTCAGCCAAGCAGCCCCTAGCAAAATGTGAACGTGATGGTTCTGACATTTATGCAGCACTACTCAACCTCCGCAACACACCATGGAATGGAATGCCTTCTCCGGCACAACGTTTACGGTCACGTCGCACCAGGACTTTGATCCCCCGTGGTCGCGACACAGCTACTGCCTAAAGTTGAGACTGATGTTCAGGCTGCTTTATTTCGGCTCCGAACAAAAGGGAAGATAAGCCATGACAAGTCAGCCAGGCGTCTTTCACCTCTGGAGCCAGGGCAGGTGGTACGGATGGAGACTTCCCGTGGGTTTAACAAACTGGCTACGGTTCACGGAAAGGCCCGCCAACCCAACAGCTATGTTGTCCACTCTGATGGCAGGACCTATGTAAGAAACCACCGTCACCTCCTACAAGTTCCTGAATCATAAAGTCCCATCCCTGCGTCATTTGCTACTGTGGTCTCTTCAGAACCTAAAGCACGGCCATCTGCTACGTGCCAAATGACACTCCAAACGATGAATGTAATGCACCATTTCAAAATAATGACGATTTCAGGCAACAGGTTTCAGAATCAGAAACCCCACTGGTTGTTACTCGATCGTGAACAATGTGCAACCCAAAGTTTAACGACTTTATCACATACTGATTTCTTACAGCATTTCGTGTTTTGGGTTACATGTTTTTACGGTTCATTGTTATGCTGCACTCTGGTCTAGTTTCATGCATGTTATATATATGTTTTCCTTAAAAGGGGAAAGATGTAGAATATGTGTGTTGCATATATACATAGCTGTGTGGAGACGTGGGGTTGGAGACAGGAAGTGTAAGGGTCTTGGAACAAACAGGAAGTAGAGGCTCACACACACAGAATGACAGGAGAATAAAGCAGTTCTTCATAAAGCTGGTGACTCAATTATCGTTTGTGCAGATCTACAAGAACTGTCAGTCTTTCCTTAGCTCTTGTGTTGATCAGTTGGTGTTAATAAAACAGTAGGAGCACAAAGACACCAACAGATCAACACAAGAGCTAAGGAAAGACTGAAGGGGTTAGTCACGGAGAGCTGATCTGGCCCGAAATGTAACCGGACACCGAAATTCAACGTATGGTGACATTTCGGGGCCATTCCGCTATTCAGAGAGCAGGCAGCTCGCCAAATTTTGGCGAATTGCCAAGACGTACGGTGCCTGTTCAAAGGCAGTGAAATCCCCCACAGAGAAGCAATGGTTAATCTATCCAGAGAACACCGAAAAGCAATGAAAAGTTGCCGAAACGCCCTGCTGTTCAGGGTTTTCATTTGTCGGGTTTATTCAGGCAAACCTCATAGACTTCAATGTTAAAAATATTCCCATTTTAATGCAATATTGAATAAATCGCTTATTTCTAGATTTTTTTCTAGGATCTTTTAGGCATCTTTCCAGCAAACTCCCCCCCCTTTTTTTAATCGTTTATTCATTTTTCCTTAACAGACCTTTTTAGAACTATTCATAGGACCATCTGTGTGAATTCAAAATTTTTGTTTAGTTTTTTTGCAAACAACGTTTCAAATTTGAAACTTTCAAACGTACTTTTTTTTACCCCGTTCATCAGCTTGCCGGCATTTTCCGGCGGTTGGTCTGCGCTGTGTTTGTTGGCTCGGCTTTTTCCGGCGGGACGGCAGCGGGTTTTCCCTGCACTCGAGACCCTGCAGTGAATGCTGAATGGGGAACTTTGGTTCCCCGAAGTGCAGGGAACTGCGGGGAACGAGAGACCACCGAAAGGTCGGGTACATTTTGGTGCTCTGAGTAACCCCTTGAGTCTCACCAAGCTGAGCCCAGTACAACAAGCAACAGCTTGTCCATACATGTCAGAGTCAGTCAGTGCTGGTTCAAGCAAGATGAAACTGGTTCTATCATGCAACAGCAAGCTGTCACTCCACTAGATACCCTTTTAACTGAATACATTTTTAAAGAAATGCCTGAAATAACAGATATTATGGTTTGAAGTCTCATTTATTTTGTTTTATTTCACTCCAATAAGACCAATTTATCCTGAACATAGCCCACTACGGCAGACATGTAAGTGTAGCGCTCACCCCCGGAGGAGCCGCTGAATAAACCCAGGATAGTCTCACCGCACTAGGAATCACTATACACCAGCACTGTTGTGGATTTTCTAAGTTATATACTTTACTGGATCAATAAAATGCCATATAATACACAAGTACGTTGAAGATAATAACAGGAATGCGCAACGCGGGAAAAACACGCGGAAGAAAAGAACGGTTAACCCCCTCTGTTTGCGAGTTTTAGGCTGGGGTCAGACTAACGCATTATTAACGTGCGTTTAGGCGCACTTAATCACGGCCGCAGTAGCAGCAAATGACGGGCAATGACGGCCAATATACGAAGTACGGCCACACGAAAGTCCGGCCGCGCAACGCAAGCGGCAAACGAACGCATTTTTTCAAGAACGCAGAACCGTTAGTACTGACGTACAGAATGCGCTGCGGCCGCATAGCGGCGAGTGTGCGTGATTAGGAGACAGACGCCAACATAACGTTCAGACACCCAAAGTTTCCTGGTTTGGATCCGTAACAAATCACGCACGAAAATGCGCATCGTATGACAGTTTTCGTGCATTCCGTGAAAAAATACGTCAATGCGTTCAGATGCACTTTTTGACGGTCGCTGCGAATAATGCTTTCGTTTGACCCTAGCCTAAGTCCCGTTCAAAAAGGCCCAAAAGGTGAGGTCTTAGGGTACCCGGGTACTATATTCAACTGGCCAGTGAATGAGTAAAGTTATCTTCGACTAGTCAACGTCTTCGACTCTCACCCATCCGACGAACAAAGTGTCCAGAACCGATGACTCGACCAAGGCTCGCTCTCCGCGATTGGAACCCGGTGCCAGCGAATCCGCTCTCCCGATTGCCGTTCTCCGCTACCGGAATCGATCCGCCGCCTGCACTTCCATTCGATCCTCGCGGCCTCCTCACTCGGGGTCCTTCTGGAACCTGATTGTCCTCCTGCAATCGCTCAGCGAAAGGTAGCAAGTGACAGCGCGATCTCCGTCCCCGACCTCCAGCACTGGATATGGCAGAGTCCACACTCCGGCCTGGTTGCGATCCCTGACAGTGTCCTGCGTGCGTCCTATTCCTTTCGTCGCTCTGCTCCTGTTTTGCACGAGGCTTCGGATGTCTCTCTTGGCGCCGCACGCCCACTTCCTGTTCCCTTTTTCAAAGGTCTCTGGGAGATGGAGTTTCTTGGCACAACATAGTCCACAATGTCTCTGGCTCTGTCTCCCTCTAGTGGTAGCATCAGTCCATTATATAAAGTCAAACTATCACAGCGCTACATAAGTACAAAATATTTTTAAAAAATATGATCCCATTGAGATCCCAAGATGACATTTTGCAGGAAGCTTTTAGAAATATGATATAAATCAATAAAAAAAATTTAAACATTTTACTCCTATAATTTTTTTAAAGAACTTTAAAATTTTATATTTTGTAACTCCATTATAAAATTAAAATAAGTCCATCATGTGGCATATCATTAAGCCAATGAATTTCTGAAGAGAAGGGTATTTTTAGTTTTGAAATATCTCAATTCTGGGCTGAGCTTTTAAGATTTTTGTGTAGTCCAGAAAGGTCGAAATTGACAATTTTTTTAAATTTTAAACCCTCATAACTCCAAAACCGGATGAGATAAAAATATAAAATTTTAGAGTTAAACTTAGTTTTGATCATTCAACAAGTGTACAAAATTATGAAAATTGGAAGACATGAGGTTAAAAATTGGATCATTTGACATGGAATGCCCATGAATGGATATTCGTGACTAAAAATAGGGTCTTTGGGTATGAAGTGGCTCAGCAGTGAAGGGATTAATAAAGATTGCCACTTTTTCCAAGCAGAAAGTGGGTTTGAATATAGATAGTGGTAATGAAATACCAGTAATATATATTGCACAAGCTTTTGCCCACAGCTTCGCTCACGTGGATTTTGGGATTTGTTACTTTTTAAAAGAAAGATTTTTTTGTCCAAGCCGTTTTAAATATAATTTACAGGTTGAGGTCGTAAAGTAATAAGTAAGGTTTATTGCAGACATTAGGTCAGGGCGTATTGGCTGCAAAAACAAAGTGGTTTCATTCATATGCGTCCATGAATTTTCTTTGTGTTGTAAATACAATGAGACCGACATAAAACGTTAATTTCATTTTTTTAGCATCTGGAACATGGGAAAGGAAAATAAAAAAACCACAACACGATTTGAGTACTTCTTTGTAAACTACATTAGTGGTTCTTTCAGGTGCTCGGTTCAGAGAGTTAGGTGAGCTCACTCTGGAACACGCAACGTAACACTGCCCATGTGAGAAACAGACTTCTCTAAGGTCAATCCCGGCTACCTTCAAAGTCTGTCTTGTTGATGGTCATCTTGAATTGAAGGTATTAGGAGGTATTCGTGGTATACTATGAACACCGACTCGCCCGGCCAGAACTGGTTAGCACCATAGCTTCAATCACATTCCTGTGGAGTGCTTTTACCTGCAATCTGGTGCCGGTACAGAGCTTAGGTGGGTTGAGGTTCCCAATAATATTGTGGGTTCTCCCACGCTGGAGCAGTGAGGGAGTGTGCGAGTCCTGGCTGTGAGAGTGAAGCAAACATGCTGGAGCAGTGAGGGAGTGTGTGAGGTCTGGCTGTGAGAAGGAAGCAGACATGCTGGAGCAGTAAGGGGGTGTGCGAGCCCCGTCTTTGAGACGGAAGCAGACATGCTTCAACGGTTGGTTGAATCTATGGGGTTTGCATGTTTAAACTTGTTGACCTGAACCACTGAAAATCAGGGCATGTCACTGACATTTCGGCATTCTCTGAATGGATTAAACATTACTTCTCAATGGGACAATTTCACTGCCGAAGATCGCGGAATTACAGCAATCTGCACCGTATTTCGAAGTCAATTCGCCAGTATTTGGCGAATTGACAGCTTTGCGAATAGACAAACCGCTACGAAATTGCATCGCACGCAGCAATTCGATGGCAAGATCAGTGCTCTATGAATAACACTTAGATATATTTTTGTGGTTTAATAGTCGGGAATATAAATACTGTAAGTAATCTGTACTTGATGTAAACTAAATTTCTAGAACAATAGAGACTACTTACAGTGGTTTGTAATTTTCTTTAACTGAGCTACTTTTCCACTCTGCAGCCTTTGTGTGGCAAGAGATCGAATCTTCTTTGGCCTTATCCTCATAGCTTTAAGATTCGACCCTCCTCTGGCATCAACCACCTGCAAATAAAGAGCTGTATTATGAAATCTGCTAAAACACCAAACACAGATTCAGAAAACAACTACATTTGAATAATAGCAGCAATCAGAATAGTGAAAATAAACACAGTGTACAAATTAATTTTATTCATCAATTTATGGTTTAGCCCTGGGGGGGGGGGGTAACACAAAATTATTTGTAAAAAAACAAACAATTTCGGATCAGGATACGAGCAGACATTTCACCTGTGTCTGAGTAGGGCTTAAACTACTAGATTCAGGGGGGCGTGGCCGGCTGTGAGCGAGAGCGGACGTGCTTTGAAGGAGCTCCGCGTGTCTTTCTTGCTTAGGGAACCACAGTTGACTTAATTTTCCGAGATTTTACTCTTAGGGGTCCTGGTGTGGCTGGCCACCGTTACTGACCTGTCTGGAGCCTGTTTGCTGGCGGCTGATTCGAGGCTGGAGCACGAAGCGGCGGCCATCTTGCGGCCTACCTATAGCCTACCTGCGGCCTCGTCCTCGACTGGGATCCTGAGGAGGACCGGGGAGATGGTGGGCCCACATCTCCCAGTCAATCTGACTGATGGTTCTAGGAGAGAAGAGGATAGACTGGCAGGGAGATGGGGAGACGGATCCCCTCCACTCGCTGGCGTGTTTTCAGGCCTGGAGGCTTGCCTGCTGATACTGGCTGAGGAGGATGACGACGAGGCCCCACTCACCAAAGGTGTGTGGTGCCAGATGATGGCGGCGTTGCGAAATTTCGGAGTGTCGTTGGCCCCGGGGCGGATGGATTCGAGGCGCTGGAGATCCCCTCCCACCTTCCCAGCTGCAACTTGCCGATTGGCTGAAGAGGAAGCTGACAGGAGAAGTGGGGAGTCAGAGGCTTCAGGCGAGGTCCTCCATCCCAGTGCTGCTGAGGAGGATCTGCGAAACGAGGCTGTCATCCTCGTGGTAGAAGTCAGTGCCCCGGGAAGCGAGGCGGAGGAAGTGCGGCAGCCTGAGGAGCTCAGCGGAGAGGCGGAGGTCATTGTGTGGTCCGCCGTTACTTCAGCTGTGCGGGGGCCGCGGCGGATTCCTGGGGGGGCTATCGGCTGTAAAGGCCATTATGCCTGGGCCTCTCTGGCCAGCTGCTACGGGGGTACTGGCCTGCGCTTGGTCGGGCGGCGCCGCAGATGATGAGACGGCTGAGGATACCAATCCTGGTGGTCCGGCCTGAGGGGGAGGTTGCCCCCATGCTCTGGATGGACACAGGCTAACCTACCCTTGTTCCAAGCCTGTACCGGAATTTATTGATCCTCCTCTCCCTGGAGGTCTTTTTAGTTTTTTCCTTCTCTGCCGCTCTCTCACCCATTTATTCCCCCTGCAAACGATGACTTTGAGACTCCCCATTGTTTTTAGTTTATAGTCAAGCTTTCTGGAGAGATTTTTTATTTTATTATCTGAGACTTTTTTGAGGCTTCCTGATCCCATGCAGAGCTTTCCGGTCGCAGCAGCCCTTTACTTTGATGTTTTATAAAAAATTTCAGTTCCCATGATGTGCTTATGTTGCAGATGTCTTGTGGTCCTGCGTGGCCCATGTTATCACTTGTCTGATTGTCTGATGACTTATTTACAAAATAAAAATGTAAATTAAAAAAATAAACTACTAGATTCAATATGGATTTAAATAATGAGATGAATTTAACATCCATATTTACAGAAAATAGGGGGATATGCACCTATATGCATGATAGGGGGAGTCTTTTACAGCACTCCCAATCTAAAACCGCACCTTATTAGCAGAGGCTGGGCACATGCCCATGTTAAAACCCCAAGCTCATTAAAAGTCTGAGTCTTTAAATATGGCATTATTGCAGTGTAAATGCATTCATAGACGTGAATGGGTTCCTTCAATAGACTGCTATTTCTAGCATTAAATATAGCAGAAACATAGTGTAGCCCTGATGTTGTGCCTGCTCCTTTAAGACAAAAGATGTTGCAGCTGCAGACGGAGCCAGAGAGCACAGTTTTGTGTACGCAGGAAGGAGACTTTCTATCAGACTATGTGCAAAAGGAACTACATCTCTCCCAGAATACAACCGGGAGGAGGGGAAGTGAATGTTTTGGCGCCAGGAAGGAGACAGAATGTGAGAATCCAGCGTAAGGAGACAGGCAGACTGTCAGCTGTTCCCGGAGTTGTGCAGCCGGAGTGAGGAGAGACGGTGCTCACTTGTCACGGATGAAGTTACTGGAGTGACATCAGGTACATGGAGTGGGTCACTGTTTGGTCCTGCCTGGAGGGTGATCTTGTGAGGCTGCAGTTGAGGCGACATCCTGCAGAGAGGAGATAGCTAGTGGCGACTAGGCACAGATGGACATCCACCCTCTGCGTATGGGCGAGAGGCCTCCTGCCTATTGTTCATTACAGTACACACCAGTTTTCCACCATTTGCATTGGGCCCCAACGTTGACTAGCTAAAGAAACGGCCACTGGTTTAGGTGCCCGGGAACATTGGGACTAAGTTTGTGCATAGTTTGACTACGGTCCGTTAAATTCACGGTTTAGAAGAATTAGATTTATCGCTTATTGTGGTTATGTTTATGTCTCACATGCTGTCTCGATGTCATACTGTGCAGAGATAAAGGTAAAATTATATGCATTGCTATTCAGATTATAACACAAAGTAAATAATAATTTAAAACCTCTCAAGGTGTGCTGTGGATTTTCAATTGCAGCCTATCACAGAGGTAAGACAGAACTACCCGATCATACAGTGGCTCCTTTCGGGATGAGCACTACAATAAGAACACTGATCAGTTCTCACAATTCTAAAACTCCTCATAAGAGAGTTAATTTAGTCCCGATCAGCTAATTTATTAATTACCCTTTTAGCCTCTGCTTCTTAATCTAGACAGACTCGGGGCCATCATCAATCTCCATCCATGTATACATATCCCATAAATTTAACACTCCTTTGTGTATCAGATTGCTATATACACACCCAAAAAATTAACTGCTGTTATATTGAAGTCAGTTAAGAGGCAGCAAAACAATTCTCAGGGCTTTGTTATTCCACACAGATATCAATCTATAATTTTAGAACCGTCTCCGCGCCTTAAATATGGGAGGGTGCTCTAGCCACGGTTTAGGCTGGCGTCAGACGAGCATATTTGAAGAGCGGAAGGAATGTCCTTGAGTGTGGACATTCCTTCCACTCGATGCCCATCTGGTCACCTCGCTGAGCGCACTTAGGAGGACTAAGCCTTGCAGCGGTGAGCGCACTATGGAGGATCGCTCTTGGCAGCTCCGTCAACGCGCGTCCTGGCACTTTGACGGGGAAGGCTGCTGCACGGCCGCTGTTACACGTGTGATTTGTGCTCGCGCAACAGCGTGTGGCTGGCCCCGTCGCAGCGTACAAGGCACGTCAGTACGGGCGCACAGTCGCGTATTCAGGTTCATTCTGGAGCGCATTGATTAAGTTGTCTCACTAGTAAAATGAAACAAAGAATATTTTTAAAAGGTATTAGATTCTGGTATCCCAGGGTGAATTTATACATGAAAATTAGCTCCCTCAATTGTCATGGAAATTTTATTATGTGGACATTATATTCTAGGATGTGCGTGTTTTATAAATTGTCATCTGTCTCCCTGTGTTGGATTTGAATGTGGTTTTAAATCTAAACCAGCGGCAAAACTGTCAGTATGAAAACCTTCTTTTGGGTTTAGAGACATACCTGCTTTTAAGACATTTAAGCCTTGTCTCAACACTGGTACCGTGTTGAGATAATAACTGTATTTGTCCCCGCAGATATGTCAATAACCCATCGGAACGAGTAGATTGATCTTCACTCAGATACTGATCACTCTGAGCAGTATCTGAATGGGGTCCATATTGACGGGGGATTGGGACAAACATGGCTGACGGGGATCATGGAGATGGCTCAGGGATGAGTCATCTCCAGGAGGCCGGTCGGTCATTCTGGTCCACGCCCCTGTCCTTTTGATATGTAAATGTAATTACTGGGCAACCTGGCTTTCTGTTGTACAGCCAGGGGGCTACTGGGCGTGTGCGATTGTCTAATAAATTAAACAATCCAGGAGCCACAGCTCACTTGGCCACAGGATTTCCAGCTTGAAGCAGCGTGTTGGTCTGATTCCTCCTGGGATGGAGAAGTACTTCGTGTCTTATACAGAAAGAGCTAAATATAGCGTGTATTTTTATAGTGACGGATTTGTTTGTACTGGGCTCACTTTAATACTGAAGTGTACCTTTTTAGTGCACCAGGACTTTATGCGCAAAAGCCAAACTTTCCATAACACAATAAGTAGCTATCAGTAGCGCATAATATAGTCTATACATAGCATTAGGGCTGAAACAACTAATCAATGATTAAAATAGTTGTCAACTAGTTCCATTATCGATCGTGTCGATTAAACATTGGGTGCTGTACACAGGACTATTAGAGTTAGACTGAGTTAAATGTAAATAACCAGCTTCGGAGCTGATTGGAGAAGACGCACTTTACTCGGTATGATTTAGTTCCAGGGTTATGTCAGACACAACCAGTTTGTTTTATTCCGTTTACAACAGTAGCAGAACTAGAACACAAACAATAGGAAACTGCCACAGGGTGAAGGAGTGAATGCCTGTGTTTTATCCTTACTTGAAGCTGGAGTCCCGTGCCACCACCGCACCCTCCCTGCCACACCCTCTTTGGTCGGGAACTGCCATTCCCTCCCTTTGTTTTGGTCCCTTTCCCCAAATTCAGATCCAGTCTTTTGTCCATACCCAACTCCCTCTCACACTCAGGTCAGGTCACTTGAGCAAAGTCACTCCCTTCCACCTCCAGTCCCTCCTCCCACTCTGTTTACGAGATTTAAAAAGGACACTCTGCGCATCCTGACCACTTTAGCTTATTAACCCAGATTTCATGCTGACATCATCTATGACCAAGTGCTTGTAGTCACGTTAATTTGAGAAAGCAAACATGGGCTTAAACTTGGTCAACCCATCCCTCTGACCAAGCACTCGCATACCTTGTGTGAAAAGTACGCAAGATATGAAATTTGCGTACGTACATACGAAAGTTAAGTACACTACGCAAATTGCTTATGAAATAAGGGAGAGGAGTTGTTTAACCTGCCTGGCAGTATTCCCGAGTGTGACTCGGGGTTAAATTTCGCTACCGCGATCGGTAACCCGGAGTCGCACTCGGGCTGGATGCATACTCACCGCATACTTCGCCCCCTCGCCGTCTCCCCTGTCACCGCAGTGTGATCGCGGCAGCCAGCGACTTTGCTTCCTGGTTCCACTCCCTGCAAGTCAGAAGACGCAGGGGGGCGGGACCAGGCAGCGAAATTCAAAAAAATGAAAAAAATTAATATTACAGTAAAAAAAAAAAAAGTCAATAAACTTTGCTGTGCAGTGGGTGTTGGGGATTCCTGTCGAGATGTACACGCCTTTGCCAAAGTAATACAGGACACGGGGTACCAAAAAAAAAAAAGAGTATTTATTCTCAAAGCAGCTTTACAGAAATAAAAGTGGAATAAAAATAATTTCTAAAATGTAATAAGGCTTTGCAATACAAGTTTCGCTGGTGCTTGCCCAGATCCACCAGCGAAACTTGTATTGCAAAGCCTTATTACATTTTAGAAATTATTTTTATTCGCCTTTTCTTTCTGTAAAGCTGCTTTGAGAATACTCTTTTTTTGGTACCCAGTGTCCTGTATTACTTTTTGCAAAGGATTGTACATCTGGACAGGAATCCCAGCACCCAGAGGCATGTTTTTGGTTTGATTATTTTATTGAATAGAATTTATTTCCATTATTTTGGATAATTATTTGTGGGATAATAAATTATTATTATTTCGTGTTTCAAACCTTCTCTGACTCTTACTTGCATGGATTTTAGTGAGTTACTCCTACAGCATACAGGCTTACTATATAATACAACACATTCCCTTTCCAAAAAAATTGAAACGCTTTTAGACCCAAAATTTTGCAAAAATTAGACCGCCAGGGAGGTTAAGTAAACACATTTTTTTCTATTTTTTTTAATCCGATGAATCAAAATAATCGGCCAACTAATCGTTAGTTGCAGCCCTACATAGCATTCCAGTTCTAGTGTTCGCACAGCTCTATATCCATTGCAACAGAGCCTATGCAACCAGATTAGTAGATTACAGAACAGCAATATAATTCACTATTCAGAAAATAGCTTCCTTACTCCATCATATATGCATTACTTAGGGAGCCACACAAAGTGATATGTATATTGTTTCAGAGTTGTAATTCCACAAAGCATACCTATGCAAACATCTCTTTTTAGCTGAGATGATTGTGTGTAGCAATCCGATACAGAAAGGAGTTGAGAGTTTGAGTGTGTGTTACACAAAAGAGTGTTAAATTTATGGGATATATATACCCGATAAATTTATGGGTATTGAGAATAGACCGGAATCTGTCTAGATTAAGAAGCAGAGGCTAAAATTATATTTAATAAATTAGCTAAATCCACGCACTAAGGAGGAGTTTTAGAATTTCCAAGAACTTAGGGTTATTATATTTCTGATATATTAATGCTAGAAATCGTGGTTTACTGAAGGAAACTATTCACGTCTATGAATGAATTTACTCTGCAATAATGCCATATTGAAGACTCAGATTTAATGACAGATTGTTTTTTTTTTTTTTAAATTATTGGCAGACCATTGTACACAATTACACAGGAAACATAAGGGCACAACTCGTGACAAGACAGCAGCTAAAATGCAAAGCAACAAACAAGAGCACAATGCCGGATTAACCAATATAGACCCTGGAACAAGCTCCTGAGATTGGGGTTTTAACATGGGCATGTGCCCAGCAATCTGCTAATAAGGTGCAGTTTTAGATTGGGAGTGCTTCAACTTCCCTGGCGGTATCCCGAGCGTGGCCCGGGGTTAAATTTCAGTGCCGAAAACTGTAACCCCCTAGCCACACTCTGGCTGATCCATAGGTGTCCCTGCTTTCCCTCAATGTCCTCCAGCAGTCACCTCCGTCCGATCGTGGCGTCCTGCTTCCTGTTGCGGGAAGGGAACCGGAAGCCTCAATCGGACGGAGGAGACAGCGGGAGGACATCGAAGGAACATAGGGACAGGCATGTATCTGTCCAAGTGTGGCTAGGGGGTTACAGTTTTCAGCACTGAAATGTAACCCCGAGCCACACTCTGGATACTGCCAGGGAGGTTAAAAGACATTGCATATCCCTCTTTTCTGTAAATAGCGATGTTAAATTAAACTGCATTTAAAATCTTATTGAATTTAATAGTTTAAGCCCTACGCTGACAAACACGGGTAAAAGGTCTGCTCGTAGCCGGATCCGAAATCGCTGTGTTTACATTTGAGTAATAATATTAAATGCAAGAAAAAATTATTATATAAAAACCACTATAATCATTTCCTAGTTTATACCGTTATTGAGGACACTCCTGAAGACAAAACAATTGTCTTTTTCCCTTTAGAACTTACATGATTCCAGGTTTTTTTTGAGCCATAGGGCAATTTCTTCCATCTTTTTACGAGAAGAACACAGGCATTGCAGATATCTCCAGTTCGACTTTCATGTAACCTAGAAAAAGGAGTTATTTTACATTCAATATACAATGTTTGATATACAATCATTAAAAGGACCATTTCATGCTGGAAACGGCACCTAAAAAAAATTAATAATAATAATTATCCAATATTGCCTAAGTGTGAAACGAAAAAAAAGGTTCCTTTTATTTCACATTTGAGGATGTGTTGATAAAGGTGATTTCTGCATACAGTTGTGTTCAAAATTATTCAACCCCCAATGCTGTAAAGGGTTTTAGGGAATTTAGTGTACATTTGTAATTGTATTCAGAATGAAATCCTACAAGGACTTTTTAAAGAACCATATGCAACTAAAATGACATCAATTGGTTTTGTAATACAGTAGTAAATGTTTCTTTTGTGAATTCTTCATTGACACAATTATTCAACCCCTTAAAGACTACCACTCTGAAGAACAGAGGTTCATTCAAGTGTTTTCAATCAGGTATTGAAAACACCTGTGGATGTCACGGAGCAGCAATAAAGCATAATAAGCACCAATTAGGCAGCTTTAAAATGACTGTGATACTCAGCTCCTTCTAGACATTTACTGGTGTGGTTACAAACATGGTGAAGTCAAGAGAATGGTCCAGGAAGACAAGAGAAGAGGTGATTACTCTTCACAGGAAGGGCAATGGCTATAAGAAGATTGCAAAGATGTTAAACATACCAAGGGAGACCATAGGAAGCATCATTCGCAAATTCAAGGCAAAGGGCACTGTTGAAACGCTACCTGGTCGTGGCAGAAAGAAGATGCTGACTTTGACTGCTGTGTGCTACCTGAAGCGTAGAGTGGAGAAAAGTCCCCGTGTGACTGCTGAGGAACTGAGAAAAGATTTGTCAGATGTGGGTACTGAAGTTTCAGCTCAGACAATACGGCGCACACTGCGTAATGAAGGCCTCCATGCCAGAACTCCGAGGCGCACCCCCTTGCTGTCTCCAAAGAATAAGAGTCGACTGCAGTATGCCAAAAGTCATGTGGACAAACCACAGAAGTTTTGGGATAGTGTTCTGTGGACTGATGAAACAAAATTAGAACTTTTTGGGCCCATGGATCAATGCTATGTTTGGAGGAGGAAGAACAAGGCCTATGAAGAAAAGAACACCTTGCCTACTGTGAAGCATGGCGGGGGAGTCAATCATGCTTTGGGGCTGCTTTGCTTCTGCAGGTACAGGGAAGCTTCAGCGTGTGCAAGGTACCATGAATTCTCTTCAGTACCAGGAGATATTGGATGACAATGTGATGCAGTCCGTCACAAACCTGAGGCTTGGGAGACGTTGGACCTTTCAACAGGACAATGATCCCAAGCATACCTCCAAGTCCACTAGAGCATGGTTGCAGATTAAAGGCTGGAACATTTTGGAGTGGCCATCGCAGTCATCTGACTTAAATCCAATTGAGAACCTCTGGTGGGACTTAAAGAAAGCAGTTGCAGTGCGCAAGCCTAAGAATGTGACTGAACTGGAGGCTTTTGCCCATGACGAATGGGCGAAGATACCCGTAGATCGCTGCAAGACACTTGTGTCAAGCTATGCTTCACGTTTAAAAGCTGTTATAACTGTAAAAGGATGTTGTACTAAGATTGAATGTCACTTGGGGGTTGAATAAAACTGATAATGATGTGAGCACAGAAAAGACATTTGTGGTTATTTCATTATAAATGTTATGTTATATTTGTCTGACCTACACGTGCCTCTTTGATTTAATTGTAAGCAAGATGACTGAATGATCAAAATCAATGTCAAACTGGCCAAAACACTCAATTTCAGTGGGGGTTGAATAATTTTGAACACAACTGTATATAATGCTATTCCAAGATTAAAAATGTTACATCTAGGATCCTGCCAGGATCTCTGTACTACATGGAGGATACAGGCTGAGTATTTCTAAAGAGGTCATTCACAGAACAACGACCCGCAGGGTCCCTGGAGTGCGGGGAAAAGCTGCTGCAAAGGCGCCGGGAAAAAAAAAAGTTTAAAAGCCGCTGAAACGACATTTCAGCAGTTTTGCTGCTTTTTTAAATCCAGCAGCAACCATCGAATCAGATCCTGTAAACCGCCACAAACCCACCGGAGGACTGCCAAACGCAGCCACACACAGCGCCGGCCAGCTGCATTAGAAAGCTGACAAACGGGTAGGAAGGAAAAAACAAAAAACACTACACACAATATGATTGAAAGTGTCAAAATGTAAATGCAGATTGCAAAAAAACTGCTGATAAAAAAAAAAAAAGGTCTGGAATTAACATATAAGGTCTTCTGAATAATAAAAAGGTCTGTTATAGAAAAACCGCCATAAAACAAAACTTTTACTGCAGACTAACACCTTCACTGGTGAGGCATTTCACCGCTGTGTGCTGAGCTCATTTTTACCGCTTCTGCTCATCATGTTTAAACACGATTTGAAGCCACATTTTATTATATGACCCAGACATATTATATATCGTTCTTTCCGGCAGATTCATAATATATAATTATTTATGTATACGTCATGACCTGCCTGTATATTATAACAAAAAATGCAATAAAAGTTGAATTTTTAATCATCTACAACGTGTAAAGTGTTTTTTTTCACATTTTATTAGGGATAGACCGATAGCATTTTTCCAGGGCCGATACAGATTATCACCAGCTATTCTGGCCGATTGCCGATATCTGGTGCTGATATTTTGTAAGTTTAAAGTTGTGCAAAACACAGCACAAATCTGACATTATGCCATAAACTCGATTCACTTAAAAAATTTATTTTTATTAAAGCTTTTATTTTTACCATCAATAAGACCAGGTCTTTGGCTTTTGCAAAGATCCTTTATATGACCGTGTATGTAAGGGGTTCAGCAACCTTAGTCCACCAAGGGTTATATTACAAAGCTGGTGCTAACTTAACCAGAGCTGCTGTAACTTACCAGAGTTATTATAGTTTAAAGCAGTGTTTCACAAACCTGTCCTCGGGACCCTCAACCAGGCCAGATTTTGCAGATCACCTTGGGGAGGGCTATATATTTACACCTTGTTTGAGAGAGACCTTTATGCTCACTCTCAATATATACAACATTTTCTTGATTTTTCACATTAGGGAAATGCAGACTGAATCCTGCAATCACTGAGCAGCAAATCATATCACCTGTGCTGTGCTTCAGATATTTGGCAAACCTGGCCTGTTAGGGGAACATGAGGACAGGTTTGGTAAACACTGGTCTATAGGGTTGTTAAGTTAGCAGTGACTTTGTAATGTTGCCCCACATGTTTTTGTATTACATCTGCCATGATGCTCAGCTTCTCATTAGCTTCTTGAGTCTCATGGGAAATGCGGTTCCAAAACATCTGGAGGCCCCAGGTTGCTGACCCCTGCTGTAGGAAATAGACCCTGCATCTCCTGTATAGGGAATTCCCTGCCAGATGGGATGGAAGCCCCATTTCTGTAGGCGCTCATGCGCAATACTGTCAGTGAGCAGG
Organism: Leptobrachium leishanense; assembly: GCA_009667805.1. NCBI lineage: Eukaryota > Metazoa > Chordata > Amphibia > Anura > Megophryidae > Leptobrachium > Leptobrachium leishanense. The sequence goes on along the minus strand of CM019065.1, from coordinate 257,725,710 downwards.
TGAAGTCCTACAGTGAGGGCTTACAGCCTAATGTGTGAGAAGCCCTGAATTTGCACAGTTCTGTGGGACCTCACGTGTCGCGGCTGCAGTTAGCCAACTTGTCCAAATATCGGCAAATAAAATGCCGATACTGATATCAGTAATTTTCTGAATATCGGCAGCCAATAATCGGCAAAACCGATATATCGTTCTATCCCTACATTTTATCACTTGAGCGTTTGCGGTTATATTTTTATGAGGTGCGCTTGTACAAAAATTAGAAATGGGGACTTGTTACATTTTTTGGGGGGAATTACGTGATTTTTAGCAAACGCACCCCATAGAAAAAAATCATTAGAGCAGCATCTTTGTTCACATTATAATTGAAATGTTGCTGCATTAATAAAAACACAAAAAAACTTTTTTTGTTGTCTTTTGAACATGGTCATGTTTGGTATCATTCGAAAGGCCATGCTCAGGCCTTTTGAACAACACCCTCCATGACCCCCTAGACAGTTCTGGAGTTCAAAGGAACCCCTTATCTCCACCAGGGGATTTCCTTGGGAAATCCCTGGGCAGCTAGGGCGGGCCCCCCCCCGGAGCCAGATCGTTAGAAAGCGATGCTTTTTTAAAATTTATTTTTTTACTGTAAACCCTCCCGATCGGGGAGGGATCCAAAAGGATCCCCCCTCCCTTTCAGGTGAATTCCCGGCATTACCGGGGGGGGGGGTCGCCTGGAAATGACGCATGGCGCAATGACGTCAGACATCGGGGGCCGCCTATCTTCAGCACCTGGCTTCCCTGAAGCCAGAACGCCGCGGGACCCCGGACAGAGAGGCGAGTATCTCCGCCGGGGCTCCCGCTTGCGGGTGACGTGTGGGGAACATCCTCCGCATATAGCGGGAGTCAATGAGGAAGTTCCCCATACGTCCTCTGCAGCGAAGGGGTTAAAAGAAAAAAAAAGGTTAAGATATTGAATAAAAACGGGAATATTTTTAACATTGCAGCCTATAGGATTTGCCTGAATAAACCTGCCGAATGAAACCATCGAACATCAGGGCTTTGCTCTGACATGTCACTGTTGTTTGGGGTTCTGTGTATAGATTAACCATTGCTTCTCTATGGGGATTTCACTGCCTTCGAATAGGCACCGTACTTAATGGCAATTTGCCAAAATTTGGCAGACTGCCTGCTCTCTGAATAACCACGAAAGGGCACCGTACAGGGAAATTCCCAGTTTGGTGCCATTTCGGCCCTCTGTGAAATAAGGGTGGAGCCTGGATGCCTGCTGAGACAATAAAATATATGAAGCCTGGAATGGCACCAATGATTCTCACTCTAGTGCCACTTGTTTTGTGAGTGGTTCTATTCACTTTTAAATACTGTATTAAATGTACAGGTTTTAAGCTATGGCTTTCTCTATTTTGTCTCGCTCCTAGATCATCCTATAACAAGCGGTGCACGTGAGAATCATTGGTGCCATTCCAGGCTTCATATATTTTATTGTTCATTTGTTATTGTGGGCACATCGTATGGGGGAGGGGGGGTGTGCCTGAAGCTTGGTGGTCGTTATTGGGATATTCACACTGTCTCAGCAGGAGCACAGATAGACGCATGAAGTAGGAGCTCTTGCGATGGCACATTGATTTCTTTCTTACCCCTTACACCCACCCAATCTCACAGCTTGGAGACATAGCGGGCAGCAACTGGAGGGGGTAAAGAAAAAAAACCACAGAAGCTCCGGGACCCAGCGGTGGCGTCAATCTTTTTATAACACAACATAGAAGACAACCAATATGGCGGCCCCACATGTAGGGCTGGACTGAGCTCAACAGTGTCCGACTCTGAATTCCCAGCCAGCTTCCAAGGCGGACATCTCTCAGATCCATGCAAGCATGGGGAACATGCAAACCTATGTGGTGGAGGAAATGGCTAAACTGACCTTGGGAGGTGCAGTCGGCGGTACGTGCTTTGGGCCTACACACTGCTGAGCTCGAGGAGGGGGCCGAGGAATTTATAGCGGCCCCTATACTGTGGCATGCACAGCTGAAACTAGGACCAATCGCATTGACCGACTGGAACCGGTTCTTGAAAGACCCATCAAACCTATCAAACAATACTGGAGTCTGTATAAACCCGGGACCTGAGTGATACGGTGCTGGGTCTCAAACGCCTTGTCCCTCCCAGTCATACCCCACGGCGCCGTTGCCGCAAGAAGGGCGAAAAGACTACAAAGTGTTATTAAACCTGTCTATACCTTTCTTGTTCCGTCCTGCGCAGCCTAATTCATTACACTGTTCAGCAGTTAACTCCGGTGTCCTTAACCTGCTTGGCGGTATTCCCGAGTGTGACTTGGGGTTAAATTCCACTACCGCGATCGGTAACCCCGAGCCACACTCGGGCTGTATATACTCACCGCATCCTGTGCTCCCTTGCAGTCTCCGCAGTGTGATCGTGGCAGCCGGCAACTTGCTTCCTGGTTCCGCTCCCTGCAAGCCACGCGACGCAGGGGAAGCGGGACAAGGCTGCAAATTCAAAAACTAACAAAAAATAAAACAATTACTGTAAAAAATACTGTAAAATGAAGTTTGTGCAGTGGGTGCTGTGATTCCTGTTCAGTTGTGGACTCCTTTGCCAATGAAATACAGGACACGGGGGTACCAAAAAAATTTGAGGATTTATTCTCAAGCAGCTTTACAGAAAAAGAAAAGAAAGGCAAATAAAAATAGTTTGTAAAATGTAATAAGGCTTTCCAATACCCGTTTTGCTGGTGCTTGCCCAGATCCAACTGGCAAGCACCAGCGAAACGTATATTGGAAAGCCTTATTACATTTTTATTTCTGTAAAGCTGCTTTTGAGCATAAATCCTCTAATTATTTTGGTACCCCGTGTCCTGTATTTCATTGGCAAAGGAGTGTAACGTTGGGGGCTTCCAGCCTCTCCAGTGTCCTTGAAGGCAGCATTTCTGATGCTGCTTGCTGACCAACACCCGGTTTAAATAGAGACAGGCAGGGAGGTGGCTGCATGAGGCGCGGCTTGAGAGGGGGGCGCGGTCTGGTGAAGGTCTTTAAAAACCCACAGTTCCTTCTCTGGCAGTGCCAGATTGTGGTTATCCATACCTGAGCTCCCTGTACCAGCTCGTAATTTAACCGGTTATTGACCTCTGCTTGTTTTCTGACCATTCTGCCTTCCGTTGCCCTAGACTATTTTCCTTGTACTACGCTACTGCACTGATATCGACCCGGCTATTCCATTTGACTATTCCATTCTCTGTATTTCTGACTCTGGCTCGTCTGACTACTCCCGTGTTGCTGACCTGGTTTTGTATTATGACATTGTCTTTAATTAACCCTGTCTAGCTAGAATACTTATACATGGCCAATTTTTAAGGACCAGACCGTTAGGGATTGTTCTACGGCTTCTCTGTTGGTAGCTTTTTGGCTCTGGAGTGTTGGGCTTTAAGGGCTGCGTGGTGGGAACCGTGACAAGGAGTCCACAACTGAACAGGAATCACAGCACCCAGAGGAAAGAGGCTTTTGGTTTGAAGAATAATTATCCAAAATTAATGGAAATAAATTATATTCAATAATATATTATTGAATATAATTTATTTCCATTATTTTTGGGATAATAACTCATTATTTCGTGTCTCAAACCTTCTCTGACTCCGTGTGTTTACTTGAAGCTTGTTTGCATGGATTTCAGTGAGTCATTCCTACGGATTACAGGTTTACTATATAAAACACATTTCCTTTCCAAAAAAATTAAATGCTTTTAGTCACAAAATTTGGAAAAAATTAGACCGCCAGGGAGGTTAATTAACATCCTTGCACTTCTCTACAAAATACCAAAGGACCCATAATGCAGTGCTTCTGCATTGTTGTACACACTTCAGTGTATCCTGCTCTCATTAAAGCCTGATCGGCTTTCCTGGTTTCTGAACCCTTTGGCCTGATTTACACTACCTAACTTCTAAAGCCCCTTGATCTTTGGATCTGAATCTGGACTCGCCATTTGGAAAGACCCCATGGATACCGTGCTTAAGCACTTTATTACAAGAACTTTGCTTTTGCTCCCCATATTCATTTTGTTACTGGACTGCACCTATTATTTCCTTGGATTGTAGCTCCCAATACTTCTGACTTATTTTTTCTGGATTATAGCTCCCACTACCTCCTGCGCTTTAACCATACCCATTGAAACAATTACTTCCCATTTAAAGCACATTTCTGTTATCTGTCTGCTGTGAAAGTTCCCTTAGTTAACCCCTTTGCCCCTTCTAGTATGTGTTCCTCCAGTGTCCCGATGTTTCCACCCTAATCTTTTATTTTCTTCAACCAGCCTCTAACTCTGTTGAATCCTGTTCTCAGTTATTCTTACTGTTGTACTTTCCTCCTGTTGTTCAGTAATTCTATATTCAGTGTCTGCCCTTGACTTTCGGTAACCAGCAGGACGGCATCAGCAGTTAGGAGGAGCACCAATTGGAAGATCACTTTGTGGATTTGGGGACTTTTAAATAGACTGATTACACATAACTTGTACATTCCTGATGAAGTGGTGTTTACCCCGAAACGCGTTGAATGATACGCTAATTTTAACAAATCTTTTATATTTTTTTATCTTATTTTCATGAGTACTTGGCGATTATTTGCTGTACCTACCTTTTAAACGGAGGATCTGGCTGCATTTATGAATCCCCATTGAGAAGCGCACAGAATTCGAGACCTCGCTGCAAATCCATGCTTGGCCGGAGGAGGATAACACTTTGTGTTATGATGTGCTTTTAAATTTGTAACATCTAGTGAGTGCTTCTTGTAGGGAGCTTCAATGGTGTAATTTGAGTGACAGGATTGCACTATTATATATTTTTATGTTTAGGTACCACTTCCCTGTTGTATTTTATACACCTTTTCTTGATTGTGAAAACATTCTAACAGATACGTATTGTTTATTGGTGTAAGGATCTCACACAAACTTTTTTTGGTAACTAAACTGAATAGAAATCTGCAAGAGTCTGAGAACTACTAGTCCCTGCATGCAATTCAGCACCAGTTAGGCCACGTTCACACCGAAACATTTTAAAGCGCGTTCCTGCGCACTTTAAAACACATGAACGGGAAATCCCATGCTTTTCTATGGGACCCGTTCACACCAAAGCGTGCAGGACCGTGCGTTAAAACGTACTACGCACAAAAGTCCTGGAGCTTCTTCGGTGCATAGTACCGCACGTTGCGTCCCATAGACTTCAACGTGAACACGCGTACATTTATGTTGCGCGTTTTCGTAATCAAAAAGAGCGCGCAGATTCGTCATCAGCGCGCGTCCAGCACATGGCAAAGACCACCCCCCCGGGGAATTTGACGCCACTCTGCACGAATGCTGGAAGATCCTGCAGAAGCTGGAGCTGGCGTGGGCCTTGGACACCGAGGCGTTCATCCGCCAGATGCATGGGAAACCAGCAATCTACGACCAGAGGCACAGCGCCTACAAAAATCGGTCAACCAGGTGCAATCGTGGGAGATCGGCGCAAAGTTGTGTGTAGACTGGGAGAGCTGTAGCAAGCGTGAGAAAGGGACGAGCGGTAAACTTTTTTTTTTTTTTGGTGTATAGTGGGGGGGTCACGCCAAATATACCCATGAGAGGTGCTGGGGGCAATAAATACCCACGTGAGCTGGGGGCAATAAATATTGCCCCCAGCTCACTTGGGTATTTATTGCCCACAGCTCACTTGGGTAAATACCCCTGAGAGCTGCATTCGCTCATGAATGCAATTTGAACCCACTGGAAATGTTGCAACAAGGTGTGGTAAATTTTAGAGCAGCCGATGCATGTTAAGGCACAATCCTAAAAAATAAGTTAAATAACAAATAAACTTTATTAATAAAAACAGCAACTTTTACTGAAGAAATATATATTTTTTTCAATCATTGATTTATTGCTTCCATTTGCCAGGAGACCTCACCCTCCGGTGACATAAAATATGCCGCAAACTGGTCCCGAACGGTGGCTCCTTGTCTGTTACCACGGCAGGCGACCATATCAGTATTCTCCAAGCAATGTTCTAACGAGTATTCAAAATTAAATCCGTCTCTGAGGTGAACGAAATTGTGGAGTACACAGGCTGCCTTCACCACAGAGATGGTGTTCTCCAAATGCAGGCTGATAGGCGAGTGTAGAATGCACCATTTATTGGACAGGATGCCAAATGCACACTCCACCACCCTGCGTGTTCGGTCAGACGACAATTAAAAACTCTCCTCTGTACACTCCGTCCACGGCTTGAGTAGGGCATCAGATGCTCCCCAAGAGCAAATGCCTCGTCTCCCACAAACACAAAAGGCATTTCTGGATCTGCGGTGCGAGGCAGCGTGGTGTTCTCTGGAAGGTCCAGTTCATCCCGCTGCAGCATTTGCAAAAAGTCGGAATGGGCAAATACTTGGGCAAATACTGCCGAGTCCGAGCTGCTGCCATACGATCCAATGTCAATGTATCTGAAGCAATAGTTGGCATCAGATACCGCAAATATAAAAAATATTTTTCTTTTGTACTAATTAAAAAAACCAACTGCCACTCCCCTTCGGTTTAATGATATGGATAGGTTTTCCGTCAAGCGCTCCCAGACAGTTTGGAAAATTGCACATTGTCTAAAAAACTTGGGCAATTTTCACCCACGCCTCCTTGTTTGGTTTTCCCATAACAACATTGTGCAGGATCTCCCATAGGGCACAGCATGTTTCTCTGACGATGTTGCTTGCTGTGGATTTTCCAATCAAGAACTCGTAGACCAATGACTGTCCAGTCGCCAAATACCTATGAAAATGTGGAAAAAATATTTTTTTATTAGTTTTTGTTTACATTTTGTTTCAACAGTTAATTTAATGAAGGGCAAGTGGAAGAGCCTGAAGGATGCGTTCATCAGACACAGGCGGAAGGAGAGGGAGTATCGGAGTGGAGCGGCTGCCAGTGCACCATCGTAGTATATCCACGCAAAACAACTGGCATTTTTGATACCATTCGTGGAAATGCGTAGGCAAGTCACGCCAATGACAATGTTTAGGAGAGTCATGGATATGGTTTTAAAGAACATGTAGATGATTATATATTGCACATACTAATGTATTATTTCCTAATGACAGCACCGACAGCAGCTGGGAGAGGCAGGAAGAGGAGGACACGGCAACATAGTCCAATCAGCCATGTGCCTCAACAGGACCCCGGAGTCCAACACTACCACTACTAACACAACACTCACCATCAAGAACAGTGTCACCAACACCAGCACCAGTGACACAGACACAGTCTGCCCCAACAGCCTCGGCACCTGTTTGCCGACGTCCCATCATCAGGGCCCGTAGGCAGAGGCTGGAGCGGCTTGAGCGAGAGGAGGACAGGCTCATCAATGCTCTAGAGTCCATGGCGCATCCCGTCCAAGCTCACATGTGAGGGCTTATTTCTCCTAAGTCTGGAGGACCTAATGTTACAGGTTCCAAAAAGTCAGCAGCCAGAGCTACAGCAGAGCTTGGAGTAATACGGTCCTTTATTCCAGCCGATGGCTCCCAAACTACTGCCCCCCTATACCTCAACACCAACCACCTCAACATTCCACACCCATTCACCACACCACCCATAAACCATCAACACCCCCCAAAACATGGCACCGACGCCCACATTCCCCATATATGTTCCCCTCAACCAGCCGTGGAATGAGGGAGGAGATGCAGGTGGACGAGTCTCACTTTATGCCACCACAACAGTTCCAGAAGTTGTAAATATAACTCCAGGTGTACAATTTTTGTTGTAAAGTTGAAAAGTTTTTATTATTACGTTTTAAAATATACTATTGTATTAAGATTTAACTATGAGTTTGTGTGTCTGTTTCTTTACAGGTTGTAAAGTTTTTAATTTTTATAAAGGAGTTTGATTGTGGTACACTATGTAGGAGAGTCACACATGCCATACCTCATCCTGCTTAACACACACACACGGCACAACCCACACTCCATCTGCGGTGTCGGGTTATTCCGGCGGCTGTTCTGCGCGGTGATCGGCGGCTGCTCGGGTTTCTCCGCCATGTTCGGCGGGGTTTATCCTGATGTTTTTGCGGGTTTTGCGGTGAGTGCTGCGGCGGGTTTTCCCTGCACTGTGACACCCCTGTGGTGCTTGAATACACTGCAGGGTCGTCAAAATGGGATCGCCAAATCGCACCGAATTGAAGAGAACGAAAAGTCAAACGTGCAGTGACTTTGATTCTCTCACAGCACATCGCACTGGATTATGTGTGTAGTGATGTTAAGTCAATTTACCGCAAAGTGATGAGCAGGCTTTCCACAGGTGCAACACTGTTGCGCATAAATGTGTCCTGATGCTCCAAAGTGGGGGACATAAACTCCAATAGCACATCAAAACGGTTGCAAAATAAAAAAAAATTAAAAAAGGGTTAATACAGGTTAACTCGATGCTCTATCTTGCCATCCCGCCTGTTTCCCAATCAAATCTATGATGCTACTATCATATGGGACACAACAACAATAAGCATGGTACATGTACTCACCTATTTATTGACATGAATGCGTATTCAAAGAATTTCTCCGCATGTTCCTGAACAGTTCCGTACATGGCCCAAAACTGCCCTCTTTGCCGTCGGTTGGCAATAAATGGATGGACCCAGAACCTTCGCCTGGTCATCATCTCTCTCCTCACATGCAATAAATGCACTCCTGCAACTAATGCTGAAGTGCATCATCTTCTGCGCACATCCATATTAATATAAATCAACTCCGCTCAGACTCTCAGGAACAACTCTCTGTCTAGCTCTCCTCTCTCGATCTCCTCTCTCGAGACGCTCAGCAGGAAGTCTTTTTAATTGGACGCCTCCGTAATCAGATGGGAAGTAGTTCTCATTGGACGCCTCCGCAGTCAAAAACAAACGCAAGTACCACATGCGTTTCTAATTAACACAAATGCGCAACAAACGCTAGTAAAACATCGGGAAAAAATGCGCGTACAATGCGCTTATAAACTACGCCTAGGTGTGAACCCGGCCTTAGGGTCAGCCAATCAGAGCAGAGGTCAGGCTTCCCAGCAGCTTCAGAGAGAAATCTGGAGGAAGGGAGGGGCCATCTTACAGTTCCATGCCATGAGGCAGGCAACCTGGACATTGCGCACAGACATTTACAAACATCTTCAGATCCTGGAGTGGCAGCCGGTGAGCTAAAGGACTATTTTCACAGTCATATGTAGGAAAGGAATTGAGCCAGTTTAGTGATAAATGCAGTTAACTTTCAGATCTATTTCATGCTCAGTGTGAGGAGATTCCACATGCAGTTCTTTATAATAGTTAATTTCATGTCTGTTTTCTTTAAGTTAAAATATATTTTGGCAGTAATTATATACTAGAAGTGTGTGCGAGTGAAAATATGAAGCCGACACAGAAGTGAATGATTAACAAGCTTTATATGCAATTTCTGTATTTCTTTCGGTTTAAGGTTTTTCACCTCTAATTCAGCTATTTACCTCATCTATTCATCACCTATTCATCAAATCTTTATTCAACTACTCGCATATTCACCTAATCAATCTACAGCTACTATATTTACTACCCAACTTCCTGATATTAAACTTAAATGAAAGTGAATGAAGACTGGAATCCAGTTATTATTTCGGGCGTTGATGTTTGAAGTTCCTTTTTCAAGCGGAGGAATTGTGCACAAACCATAAAGCTTGACACCGAGAATGACACTGAGGACACTAGTCCTGATGTTTTGCGGCTAGCCCATAAAGCAGTAGTTAGGAGGTCACCTCATAATTAGGTAGTTGACTGAAGGCGGACGTGTCGGCTCTTGGATCTCCAAGAAAGACTTATGAAGTTACTCCCGTGCTGCTTGCAAGGCTCTCCTGTTGGTGTGCCAAGAGCTTCAGGACGCTCTCCTGATGGATACGGCCTGATCCTTAGTCTGGACTAAAAGAACACTTTGAGTATTCCAATAAAGCCCACTCATTAGCAGGCAAATTGGAGAATCAGACTAGATCTAAGACTGACATTGGTGCGTACTGCCCAAGTGACCATTACCACTCTCGACTGAGGTTAATGCCATCTTTGAAACCTATTTTAGCCAATTAGAAAATCACTCCTGCACACTCTCCCCTTGAACCTGATCAATGTATGGGGCTTCCTCTCCAGTGGAGTGGTCTGACGATCTCCCAGCCTTTGCTGGAGGGCCTGGAGGAGATTGCTTCGGTGCTTAAAACAAATAAAACCTCAAATCTCTGGTACCAACGGCTTCACAGCCTTTTATTAGAAGTGCCTTTCCTCCAGGTTGGTAAAATATTTAGTTACGCTTTATAACACGTTATTGGACGTGCCACTGTCTCCCCTGATTTTTTACATTCTGACTTGATATTGATTCCCAAGGACGGCAAGGATCCCTCCCTCAGAGTCACTGCCCTATCTCCCTATTGAATGTGGATAAGCGGTTTACTAAGCTGTTGGTTAACAGACTGGGACGACTACTCCCTTCCATAATACACCCGGATCAGGTGGCTTTATCCCCACGAGACAGTCCTGTGAGAACATTTGGCGGAATGTGGTTCTGATTTATGCCTTCTCGGCTTCTCTCGACGTGTAGAAGGCATTCAACAAGGTTGAATGGCCATATACCGTGTTTCCCTGAAAATAAGACCCTGTCTTATATTTTTTTGGACCCAAAAATCACACTAGGTCTTATTTTCGGGGGTAGGTCTTATATTATTTTTTTTTTAATGTACAACATACATTTATTCAATTACAGTCATGTCATCTTCTTCTGGAACATCGTCATAACTCTCCAAATCCTGAATTCTGGCCTCATTTTCTTATAACTCCATTTCCTTTAGAACCATTGACCCCAATCTTTCATGCCTAGCAATAGAACTCTCTTTAAATGAACATTTTGTATCCAAGTAGCCTGCTTGTAGTGCATTGGCAACACGTGTCAGTGATTTTATCCCAGGAATTCTTCACCCAAGTCACAACCTCTTTTTTTTTTGAATATAAAAGTTTTTATTGGAGTTCACACATAGAATGGTACATCATTGCAAAAAGGATGAAACTTCAAAGGTAAAGGACATAAATTCCTATCATTGACAATTCAAATGAAGTATCAATATTATCCGATAAAGGGTCATTTGTGCGGACTCCATTTTCCAAAAACAAATAAAATCCTAAACTAACATAAAACACAAAACACGGCAGCACTACAGTCGTACACGGTATAAAGTATCTTATATCAAGGTTCCAGACTCGACAAACACCCTCCACCCCTCCCATGTATCAGAAAACTGGCACATTGAGTTATTCGCGGAATGGAACATTTCTTCATATTTAAAGACACTTTCGAGGGCAATCATAACTTCTTTCATAGAGGGACATAGTGAGGAAAGCCAAGGTCTCGCTATAACCGTTTTTTTCTGTCCCCAGTACCATAGAGATAAACCTCCTGTGACGAATCTGAATAGTAATGGGTATAATATGTAAGAGGTACATTTTCGGGCATAGTGGGAGCATTAGTGAAGTACAGTGAGAAATCAGTCTGCTTATTTTTACCCAATAACCCCCTAGTGCGGGACATAACCAAAAGGTATGCAGTAGGGAACCGAGGCCGGTAAGGCATCTCCAGCAGAAGCCGGTATTCCCCGAGATATGGGCCAATCGGGTTGGTGTTAAATACCATCTGCACAGTAATTTGATATGGGCCTCACATAGATTGGTGCTTCTAGAATATTTGTATATTGTGTCCATGGCGTATGACCAGTCATCTACGGAAAGCGTGAAAGCTAAATCTTTTTCCCATTTAACCATATAGGGTAATTTTTTAGGTGGGGTCGGAGTTAGGAGGCTATTGTAACAGAGAGATAATGGTTTCATTTGACATTTCTTCCCCATACACAATTTGTGAAAAGCTGAAAGGTTCGTAGGTGTGAAGGAGGTCAGGCCCTTCTGGTGTAAAGCGTGCTTCACACGTAGGTATGTAAAACAGTCACTCAATGGAATGGCAAACTCCTGTATCAAGTCGGGAAAAGGTTTCAGGGAGTGGGGTGTAAAGAGCTGCCACACATGCGTCAAGCCGCGCATGAACCAAGAATCTAAATTTAAGTCTGGGATATAGCGACACAGGACTCTGAGCGGGGCGAGACATAATAAGTCGTAAGGCCGTACAAACGGACGACCCCACTGGCGCCAGGACATGAGGGAGAGCATCGAGGCGGGTAGTAGACCCATGGTACTATTCCTAGGGAGGAATGGAAGCCACAACAGATCATGAAGTTTATATGGGAAAATCATGGCATTCTCCAACTGTAACCATAGAGGTGGCTCTTTGAGATGCATTGACGACAACAGTTGGGCTAGTAAGGCTGCTTTGTAGTACGATTGTAAATCCAAAAAACCCAACCCTCCGTTACGTCGCGGCGCAGTGACTGTAGAGGCCGATACTCGAGGAGGCTTCCCTTTCCAAATATGCGCATGAAGCAGATTTTGCAGCCGGAGCAATAAATGCGCCGGTATGAAAACAGGGATATTTCTGAAATAGTATAAAATTTGGGGTAGGATACACATCTTTATGGCCGCCATACGACCCAACCAGGAGGATGCATTTGTGCTCCATGTAGAGAGCTGCGTCTCAATGGAGTTCAAAAGTGGCGTGAAGTTTTCCTTAAGGATGGTGCCTCGTGATTTCGAGAGGGAGATTCCCAAGTATTTTAAAGAGGTAGAGCGCCAATCAAAAGGGTACTTACTACGCAGAGAGCTAATGGATGAAGCAGCAATATTTATAGGGAGAGCCTGTGTTTTGCTCACATTATTTTTATAGTAAGATAACGCACCAAAGCTGTCAAGGAGGTGGAACAGGGAAGGAAGCAAAATCTCCGGTGTGGTCAAAAAAAAGCAGTATGTCGTCCGCGAAAAGTGCCAGCTTGTGCTCCCCATTCGGGGTCGGCATACCTTTTATTGCCGGGGAAATCTTAATCTGCAGCGCTAAGGGTTATAGGGCCAGAATAAATATTAACAGGGATAATGGACAACCCTGCCGGGTGCCATTGGTTATGTGAAAAGAGGAGGATAGAAACCCCGATGCCAAAACTTTCGCCGACGGAGCAGAGTAAAGGGCCATAATGCTGTGTACAAATTGTGCTGGGAGACCAAACTTTAGTAACACCAACCGCATATACCCCCAGTGTAGGCGATCAAACGCCTTTTCGGCGTCCAATGCCAGCAGGAGTCCGGAGGTATTAGTCCTATGGGCCAAATCAAGTATATCATAAAAGCGTCGGGTATTGTCACACGTTTGATGGCCGGGGACAAAGCCGGTCTGTTCAGTCGCGATCAATGATGGGAGTAGGGGGGCCAACCTAGTAGCTAGTAATTTAGCATACAGTTTGGTGTCTACGTTCAACAGGGATATAGGGCGGAAGTTGGCACAGTGCGTCGGGGCTTTTCCAGGTTTAGGCAGGGTCACTACTGTTGCCTGTAACATCTCCGGAGGGATGATGCCAGTGTTCTTAATGTCATTAAAAAACAGGGTAAGAGTCGGAACTAGTGAATAAACAAATACCTGATAATACAGATTCGTAAAACCATCAGGGCCTGGGGCTTTATTTTTTGGAAGTGCATTAATAGCCTTAAGTACCTCCTCCTCTGTAAACGCAGCAAGCAAATCTGTAGCCTGAGAGGGCGAGAGGGAGGGGAGGCTTGCCGCCTGAAGAAAGAGATCTATGTCGTCCTGGGTAGGGGACGGTATGGTGTGGTCTAATCCTAGGTTGTACAGGGAGGCATAATATCGTGCAAATTCATCAGTAATAAGGGCTGGGTTATAAATTTTTACATTATTAGCATCCAATAGGTACGGTATGTTGGTTTGCATTCTTTTCCCTTTCAATTTAGACGCCAGCAATTTCCCCGGTTTATTCCCTTGGGTATAATGAGCATAGTTAAGCCGTCTAATTGAGCGTGCCGTGACTTGGAGCATCAGGTGTCATGTGCAGTCTGCAAAGCTATATGACGGTCCACTAAGTCGTTATGGGCCAAACATAGGTCGTCTGTCTTAGCCTCCAACGAGTCTGTCCTCTCACCCAGGTCTTGTACATCGCGCCTCAGCTCCTGCAGCGCCTCTTTAAGATCCGTTTGTATAGTAGCTCGGAGTTCTTGCAGCATGGCATGTAGTCTGCTTTCTGAAGGTGGTGAGGTGTCAGACATGCAGGATGGGCCTGCGACAGCCGCTTCCATGGTGAAAGAGGAAACAGAGGAGGGAGATCCGCCATCTTGGGCCTCACGAACCCGTTTTTTTTTTTGCCGATTTTGCCGGTTCCAACGCTCGTTGCGCCTTAGGGGGCACCATCTGGGAGCCAGGAGATGTCACCCAGCTGTGGGTGAAGTTTCAGCCCCGGGGTTGCTGTAATTTAGCCGCAGGTATGAAAAGTTTAGCGCCAGTCACAGGAGCTCACCTCACATGCGACCGCGCGCTGCAACGTCCGGCCACGCCCCCCAAGTCACAACCTCTTGAAGGCCAGGCTTCAAAGTTTCCACGCTGATCTGGTATCACTCCGCCTGTGACAGGAGCCGGCGCTAGATGAAGCATCGGATTATGCAGCTCTGCTTCCTCCGCTGTCACCTCACTTTCTCTGGTGCCGGTATTGCTCCCCTGCACAGCCATGCAATCCATCCCGCTGGACATAACCCGCAATACGAGTGCTGTCATGAACGGAATCGCAATCCTGCTCAACATACATACGGTAATGCAGCCTCTGGCGCCGGCAAAACTCCCCCGCGGCTCCGCAACTTGGTCTCAACTAGGTCTTATTTTTGGGGGTAGGTCTTATATTTTAAGTAGATACGAAAAACCCACTAGGTCCTATTTTCGGGGTAGGTCCTATTTTCGGGGAAACACAGTAGGTTTAGTGTTCTGGAGCATTGGGGTTTCCCCTCATTTTTGGGCGGCAGACCGCACCATGTATGCTTCTGTAGCGCTGCTTTAAAGACTGTGTTCTGCTGCATTTAATTATTATGGCCACCAGAGGGAGACAGACATAATGGACTATGCTGGACAAAAACTGAACTACACCGACCATCATGCTTTGCGTGAGGACAGGAAGGGGGAGGAGGAGGAAGAGGAAGGAGATCAGCAGCCTTGTGGAAGGCATGTTCAGAGTGAGCGAAGTGGTGAAAGGTGGAGGACGCACGTGAGAACTGTCAAGGATCGCGACCAGGCCGGAGTACAGGCGCTGCCTCACTGGTGCTGGAGATCGGGGCAGTGACCGTGCTGAGACCTACCTACGCAGCGCTGAGAGGTCTGGATGACAAGCTGGTTCCGGCTCGACCGAGTTAGGAGACCGCACTGATCGATTGGGAGTGCAGGCGGTGGATCGTTGTTCCAGTTGCGGAGATTCGACAAGCAGGGAGCGGATCCAGTGGCACAGAGTCCCAGTACACAGCGGAGAAGATCCTTGATCGGGTGCTGGACAGTTCATCTATCGGATGGGTGAGAGGCCTCCAAGGCCACAGTTCCCAAATAAGAAACGCACGCTGCAGTATTGTTTAAATCCACTGGGCCCCAACGTGACTAGTCGAAGATTGTTTGGTTTCATTCATACACTCCAGAACGGAGGGGGTTAACCGTTTCTTTTGCTGCAGCGTGTTTTTTTCCCGCATTACGAATTCTTGTCATTTAAATACCGTATATACGTAATATATGCTGCTTTATTGGGATCAGTAAAGAATATAATACATAAAAATCCACAACAGTGCTGGTGTATAGTTATTTCCTAGTGCGGTGAGACTAACCCGAGGTTTATTCAGCGGCTCCTCCGGGAGTGAGCACTACACTTCGTTTTACTCAAATACTCACTCCGGGAGCATCCCCAGAGATCTTTACCATAGGAAATTGACCCCTCCAGGGGTGTCCCCTGTCACCCCTTCTATTTGCTGTATCCCTGGAACCTCTACTTGCCCGGCTCTGTGTCGGTTTTCTAGTGTCAGCGTATGCTGATGACCTCTTGACAATATCTGACCCTATATGCAGCTTTATTGGGATCAGTAAAGTGTATAATCTATAAAATCCACAACAGTCCACAACCTCGGGTTAGTCTCACCGCACTAGAAAATAACTATAGACCAGCACTGTTGTGGAGTTTATAGATTATATACTTTACTGATCCCAATAAAGCGGCATATATAATGTGAATACGGTATATGAAAGACAGGATTTCGTAATGCGAGAAAAACACGCGGCGGCAAAAGGAAAGTTTAACCCCTTCGTTTCTGGAGTGTAAATCCCGTAAAAGTAATGTCCCAAAAAGGTGTGTGTGCGCGATTCAGGTACCCGGGTACTATATTCAACTGGCCAGTGAATGGATTGAGCAATTCTTCGACTAGTCACGTTGGGGCCCTGTAGATTGAACCCCTTAGTGACCGGGCGGTTTTACACAAATCCGTCCGTTCGTGACCGCAGCTGTTTTTATGTTTCTGCGCTCTTAGTGTTTACGTCAAATTTTCCTCTTACTCGTTTATGTAACCCACACATATTTTACACTGTTTTTCTCGTCACTAAATGGACTTTATAAAGATACCATTTTTTTCATCATTTCATATAATTTACTATAAAAAATATTGTGAAATATGACACAAAAATTGAAAAAACACCACTTTTTCGAACTTTGACCCCCAAAATTTCTTATGTATCAACAACCGTCAAAAAAAATTTATTCCTTAGTAGTTTCTAAATTTAGTACTGAGTTTAGCAATACCCAATGTTTACATATTCTTCGCTTTTTTCCTTATTTTATGCAACAATAAGTGCAAGTAGCACTTTGCCATTTCCAAAGAGTTTATTTTCAAAACTAGTGATAGTGACATTGTAACACTGATATCTGTCACTAATTCCTGAATAACCCTCCACATATACATATTTTTTTAAAGTACACAAATCAAGGTATTAAACTTGGGGTATTTTGACTCTTTCCATGCAAACCATTTTACCACAAATCTATGCCAAAGTTTGAAAAAAAAAAAAATTTTGGTGATTTTTTTTTTTTGAACGCAATTTAAGAATACATGTACTGTGAACTTTAAGGTTTACTGCCAAAAAGCACCCCAAAATATGTTCAGCAACATCTTCTGAGTAAATTGATACCACCCAAGTATAGGTATGTCGGGTCATTTGGGGGCTAAAAGGCCTTATTTGGGGGGTGCGCATTTCAGTTTTCCAACTTGGAATTTTCACATTTCGTCATCATGCACCCATGTCCTATTTGGGACATTTTTGAAGCCGGCCAAAGTAATTTACCCCCATCAAACCATATATTTTTAGAAAGGGCACACCCTAGGGTGCTTCAAAGAGTTGTATTTTAACACTTTCCATGCACTAGCTCTTTGTCAATCTTTCAGGTAGTCACTTTTTGTGTTATTTTTTCACACACATTGTACTTTAGGCATGAATTGTCAAATCCAGTTATGGGTTACTGCCAAAAAACACCCCAAAATATGTTCAGCAACATCTTCTGAGTAAATTGATACCACCATGTATAGGTATGTCGGGTCATTTGGGGGCTAAAAGGCCTTATTTGGGGGGTGCGCATTTCAGTTTTCCAACTTGGAATTTTCACATTTCGTCATCATGCACCCATGTCCTATTTGGGACATTTTTGAAGCCGGCCAAAGTAATTTACCCCCATCAAACCATATATTTTTAGAAAGGGCACACCCTAGGGTGCTTCAAAGAGTTGTATTTTAACACTTTCCATGCACTAGCTCTTTGTCAATCTTTCAGGTAGTCACTTTTTGTGTTATTTTTTCACACACATTGTACTTTAGGCATGAATTGTCAAATCCAGTTATGGGTTACTGCCAAAAAACACCCCAAAATATGTTCAGCAACATCTTCTGAGTAAATTGATACCACCCATGTATAGGTATGTCGGGTCATTTGGGGCTAAAAGGCCTTATTTGGGGGGTGCGCATTTCAGTTTTCCAACTTGGAATTTTCACATTTCGTCATCATGCACCCATGTCCTATTTGGGACATTTTTGAAGCCGGCCAAAGTAATTTACCCCCATCAAACCATATATTTTTAGAAAGGGCACACCCTAGGGTGCTTCAAAGAGTTGTATTTTAACACTTTCCATGCACTAGCTCTTTGTCAATCTTTCAGGTAGTCACTTTTTGTGTTATTTTTTCACACACATTGTACTTTAGGCATGAATTGTCAAATCCAGTTATGGGTTACTGCCAAAAAACACCCCAAAATATGTTCAGCAACATCTTCTGAGTAAATTGATACCACCCATGTATAGGTATGTCGGGTCATTTGGGGGCTAAAAGGCCTTATTTGGGGGGTGCGCATTTCAGTTTTCCAACTTGGAATTTTCACATTTCATCATCATGCACCCATGTCCTATTTGGGACATTTTTGAAGCCGGCCAAAGTAATTTACCCCCATCAAACCATATATTTTTAGAAAGGGCACACCCTAGGGTGCTTCAAAGAGTTGTATTTTAACACTTTCCATGCACTAGCTCTTTGTCAAACTTTCAGGTAGTCACTTTTTGTGTTATTTTTTCACACACATTGTACTTTAGGCATGAATTGTCAAATCCAGTTATGGGTTACTGCCAAAAAACACCCCAAAATATGTTCAGCAACATCTTCTGAGTAAATTGATACCACCCATGTATAGGTATGTCGGGTCATTTGGGGGCTAAAAGGCCTTATTTGGGGGGTGCGCATTTCAGTTTTCCAACTTGGAATTTTCACATTTCGTCATCATGCACCCATGTCCTATTTGGGACATTTTTGAAGCCGGCCAAAGTAATTTACCCCCATCAAACCATATATTTTTAGAAAGGGCACACCCTAGGGTGCTTCAAAGAGTTGTATTTTAACACTTTCCATGCACTAGCTCTTTGTCAATCTTTCAGGTAGTCACTTTTTGTGTTATTTTTTCACACACATTGTACTTTAGGCATGAATTGTCAAATCCAGTTATGGGTTACTGCCAAAAAACACCCCAAAATATGTTCAGCAACATCTTCTGAGTAAATTGATACCACCCATGTATAGGTATGTCGGGTCATTTGGGGGCTAAAAGGCCTTATTTGGGGGTGCGCATTTCAGTTTTCCAACTTGGAATTTTCACATTTCGTCATCATGCACCCATGTCCTATTTGGGACATTTTTGAAGCCGGCCAAAGTAATTTACCCCCATCAATCCATATATTTTTAGAAAGGGCACACCCTAGGGTGCTTCAAAGAGTTGTATTTTAACACTTTCCATGCACTAGCTCTTTGTCAATCTTTCAGGTAGTCACTTTTTGTGTTATTTTTTCACACACATTGTACTTTAGGCATGAATTGTCAAATCCAGTTATGGGTTACTGCCAAAAAACACCCCAAAATATGTTCAGCAACATCTTCTGAGTAAATTGATACCACCCATATATAGATTTGTTCTGTTGTTTTTGGGGTGCTACGCCAATCTTTGACATGTGCTTGTCAATTTTCTAATTTGACATACAGTATCTTCTTTGCTTATCTTCTTTTTAGGGGCCTTTTTACATACCCCAGTTTTATGAACGTGCATATATTTGGTAAGCTAACACCCCAAAGTATTGTAAATGGAGTGTTTTTATGCTATGGATGCATCCGTTTGCTCCAAACAAATTAGATACTGTTTGGTGGTCATTTTTCATTTTCACACCCACATCAGTTTTGGACTGTGATTTAGGAGACACTGTTGTTTTTTACTGCATGAAAACTCTCCAGGTTGTTTTCTGCAAGGTCTCCTGAGTACACCCATGCCCCCCATGCATAGGTTTGCCAGGATTTTGGGAAGGTTCAAATACAATTTTTATGACTTTGTCATTGGAGTTGAAATTGAGATTATTTCTTCAGCTAGGCCTAGCTTTGGTTTTGGGTCTACCGCATACCCCAGTTTGAATTATTGCCAGAAAATTGTTTATATTTGTTATGTTGACACCCCAAGGTATTGCATATGGAGTGCTTTGATGCCATGGATGCAACGGTTTTAGCCCAAAACATTTGAGAAGGTGTGTGGCGGTAATTTTTCAATTTTCAGATTTTTACGCCCACAGTAGTTTTGGACTGTGATTTAGCAGACACTGTTGTTTGTTACTGCATGAAAACTCTCCAGGTTGTTTTCTGCAAGATCTCCTGAGTACACCCATGCCCCCCATGCCTAGGTTTGCCAGGATTTTGGGAAGGTTCAAATACAATTTTTATGACTTTGTCATTAGAGTTGAAATTGAGATTATTTCTTCAGCTAGGCCTATCTTTGGTTTTGGGTCTACCGCATACCCCAGTTTGAATTATTGCCAGAAAATTGTTTATATTTGTTATGTTGACACCCCAAGGTATTGCATATGGAGTGCTTTGATGCCATGGATGCAACGGTTTTAGCCCAAAACATTTGGCAACAAGGTGTGTGGCGGTAATTTTTCAAATTTCAGATTTTTACGCCCACAGTAGTTTTGGACTGTGATTTAGGCTAGGGTCAGACGAGCGTAGTGTTCACGTCCGTGATCGCGCCTAAAAGTACGTCCGTGATAGCATGACATAAAGTCCAATGGAGCCCGACACACGAAGTACGTCCGCACTG
Organism: Leptobrachium leishanense; assembly: GCA_009667805.1. NCBI lineage: Eukaryota > Metazoa > Chordata > Amphibia > Anura > Megophryidae > Leptobrachium > Leptobrachium leishanense. Next base: position 257,705,091 of record CM019065.1, on the reverse strand, counting down.
AACTGCGGACGCACAACGGCCGCGGCCCACGGACGCAAGGCAGGCAAGAACGTAGAACCGCTAGAACGGCCGCACAAAGTGCGCTGCGTCCGCAACGTCTGCATAGTTTTGTGTGTGAGTGATGGAACGTGGTCAGACGGACTGCATTTATACGTCCTGCATTTTTCACGGACAAAATGGTTTTGCAATTGAATTTATTGTCCCTCCTACATCTGTCAAAAAATAAATGTCAGTGAAAAAACGGACTGTGTGACCACTACTGCGTCTTCCGTACTGACGATGTCCGTACTGCACGGACGTACAGTCCGTAGAAATCACGCTCGTCTGACCCTAGCCTTAGCAGACACTGTTGTTTGTTACTGCATGAAAACTCTCCAGGTTGTTTTCTGCAAGATCTCCTGAGTACACCCATGCCCCCCATGCATAGGTGTGCAAAGATTTTGGCAAAATACAGCACCAATTGTAGAACATAAAAATGTACGAATAAAATGTAAAAGTCTGGTGCCTGTCAAACTGGGGATGCTCTCTAGGGGAGCACAGGCTGCTGTCACTGAAGTGCATGAAACGCAAAATGTTTTCATACCTTCTACGTGACATTGATTGGAGGTAAATGGGGGTAGAGCAGATGGGGCTACTGCTCCAGCAGGAGCGAATTGAGGGCTTCTTTATGATGCCCTCAGCATAGTAAGTGCCCAGAATTTCAGAAATTCTGGCACATCTAGCGGGGTCCATTGCTGCCTTGCCAAGTAGGAGTCTGGCTTCGCAGCACAATGCTGATGGGCATACAGATTTGATTGGGCCACGATGTGGCCCAACAAATCATCCCCCATAAACACCTGCAAAAACTGTGTGGCGGTAAATCCTGCAACATCAATATTGATGCCAGGATTTGCCGTGAAAGGAGGGATATCTGGCCTCTGGCGATGAGGCACTACCCACTCCTCAGCTGGAGCTGTGCGTCTCCTGCTGGCAGGTGGTGACCCAGGATCTGCATCAGAAACATCACTAGATACATCAGCCAGCATAGATAATGTATCTAGCGACGCCTCTGAGCAGTTAGCGGGGTCGAAATGAGGGTCTGAGTCTGACGCAGATGCCTCAGATTCTGACGCCAGGATGGCATATGCCTCCTCGGCGCTGTACACCCTCTCAGACATTATATATAATAGATTATAAAATTTTATAATTATATATATATATAAGCGGATTGTTGGTTCTTAGAAGAACCGTTGGGTTTCACAAGAAAATACAAATAAACACCTAAATCTCTCTAAATCCCTCTAAACCTGCCTCAATTCTTCTAAATCTCCCTAAAATCTCTCTAAATCTGCCTCAATTTTTCTAATCTCACTAAATCTCACTAAAATCTCTAACCTGTCAAATCTGATCTCTCTCTCTCGCTCACCAAAACACAAGTGAGGAGAGGGAGGGAGAATCACAGAGGTCAGAGCCAATATTTACAAAATATTGGCCTGACCTGACAAATTAGAAATTTTATTTTGATTTTTTCTAACTTCTGATTGGATGTTGCTAGCCTGCCTCTCTGATGAGGCAGGCTAGGAACATCCCACTCAGCCCCAAGATGACCCTGCCCTTAGAACCCTAACCCTACCCCTGACCCTGCCCTTAGAACCCTAACCCTAACCCTACCCCTAACCCTACCCCCACCCCTACCCCTAACCCTACCCCTACCCCTAACCCTACCCCTAACCCTAACCCTAACCCTACCCCTAACTGTCAGTTTATTTTATTTATTTTTCTTTTTTTACACTTTTTTTTACTTTTTTTTTACACTTTTTTTTCTCTGCTGGGTGCCTTGATCCCTCGAGGCACCCAGCAGAGCACCTGATCACTGAAGTGATCGATTTTGTACTGAGTGCCACGATACCTCGTGGCACTCAGTACTTCCTGCCGCTACCGGAAGTGATCGCTCGGGGGAGCGATCACGGACGGACCGGCGGCAGGTAAGTATATTACAAGGATGCCTCGATGTCGAGGCATCCTTGTAATATGCTCAGAGCAGCTGGAAGCGATCCGATCGCTTCCAGCGCTCTGTAGAAGTGCCGGGCACCTCTCCGGTGCAACCGGATGTAGATCGCTCCCGGGGAGCGATCACATGGTGCCCCGGCACTTCTAACGGCCATTGCACGGATGCCTGGACTCCCAGGCATCCTGCAATGGCGTTTGAGCTGCTGGAAGCGATCCGATCGCTTCCAGCAGCTCAAAAACGGCAGGACGTACCATGTACGTCAGCGGGTCTAAGAGAGACCCGCTGCAATGACGTACATGGTACGTCCGCGGTCGGGAAGGGGTTAAACTTGGACTGTGGCCTGGAAGGCCTCTCACCCATCCGCTAGACAATCTGTTCCGCTGTCCGATCAAGGATCTCTCTCTGCTTGGATTGTACTGGAACTCTGTGCCACCGGGTCCGCTTCTCCTGCTTGTCCAATTTCGGTAACGAGAATTACGGCCTACCGCCTGCACTCCCAGTGGATCTTCGCGGTCTCCTTACTCGGGGTCCAAACCGGAACGTTGTGTCTGCGCCAAACCGTCTCAGCGATGTGTGGATAGGTCTCCGTCAGCACTGTCTCTGATTCTCAGCACCCGCAAGGCAGCTCCTGCTCTCCGGCCTGGTCTCAATCTCTGGTAGTCCCACGTGCGTCTTCCACCTTTCGTCGCTCGGCTCACACTGGCTCTCCTTTGCACGAGGCTGCGGATGTCCTTCGCTCTCTCCCACCCACTTCCTGTCCCCGCCGCAAAGCATGATGGAAAACGTAGTCCCGTTGTGTCCAGTATACTTTACATTGCGCTTGTCTCCCTCTGGTGGCCAAACCCGAGCAATACATCAACAGAGTTTTTAAACAGCGCTACAGTATTTTTTGTGCATGTGGTATTTTGGCTACTTTTTTGAGCCTAGAAGTGTAAACCGTTGCTTCTAATATCAGTTTGGCCACTCTAAAATATATATATTTCTTATATTATTTGTGTTGTTAACAGCTGTACCTTGTGACGTTGTGATATGGTTTTTATTTATTTACATATTTTATTTGCGCTGTTGTCATTGGACACCCTATTTACCAACTGCAGACACAGACCCACACACAACAGACCTCATATAAAAATACATACACCAGGGCTGGATAGATTTACATTAAAATGTAGGAGACCGGAAGAAAACATTGAAGCAAACTAGATGTTTTTAGATGCCAAAGACTGCTTTTAAATTGGTGTAAAATAAACTGGAAATTTAGGAGCCAGGAGTAAAAAATTCTAGGAGTCAGTGACTACCAGGCTCCTGGCTTTGTCAAGCCCTGCCTTATGGGTTTTAACTTTTCTTCCTCTTACATATTTGGGTGTCCCGTTGACCAGCAACCCCGCAGCTTTGGGTAGGGTCAATTATGATGTCAGGTTTAAGCACTTTATTAGGGACTTGGATCAATGGAATGACTATGCCATATTGTGGGTGGGTCGGATAGCTAGTGTTAAAATGAATCTGTTGCCCCGCCTGCTGTATCGGTTTCAAGCATTACCTGTACCTATAGCATCACTGGCTCATCTGTAAGTGCAAGTAGACAATTTTATTTGACGCCACAAACGCCGTAGTAGAGTCTCTAGACTGGTCTTGCATAAACCCGGGGGGGGGGAATCAGGGGTACCCAGTCTTCTTCATTACTACTATGCAGCTCAACTGGTACAATTCATTTTTTTGACTGACCACCTGACACATATAGATGGGCTGATTTGAAGGGAAAAAAACAAGACAGAAAGAAACTATTTGAGAAAGGATTTTGCCAGGAAGAATACATTGAGATCTCTCTCATTTTTTCAAGTATGTCCTGGGTGGCGAGTATGTACCGTTAGGTGTCATGCCCAAGGACACTTACTGGAGAGGTGCTCTTGCCGGGATCGAATCCGTGTCTCCACAGGCTCTCTCCACCTCTACTCCACCCAGACAGTACTATTTACACCAGATCTGCTTCAATTTTATTTCTGGTTACCTAAATCCCACAGACCTCTACTCCGATCTTCTAGCTCAGCTTCCCTCCGTGTCTGGGACAAGACAAAATCAGCGGCATGCACTCTCCAAAGCCTAGTCGGCTATGATGCCTATTCTTCGCAATCGCAAATTTCCTGCAGGTCTTAGCCCTCGATCTTTTGCGACTTTGGAAGAATTGGGTCTGCAGAGAGTACACCACCTATACTCTCTGGAGCTCCCGCTTACTTTTGAAGACCTACGACAAAGGGGCAGGCTGCACCCGGTGGATTAGATTCCTTCAAGTTTTGGAATTTGCCAAAACAGCTGAGGTCAAATCTGCAGCCAAAAGCTTGACAAAATCAATGATCTCCGATCTCTACAACTCCCTGATTTCTAGCTCCTCGGTGCGGGGTGCACTGACCTACACCGATAGGTGGCAAAGACGTGGAAGAATCTATCCTTGGTGAGGATTGGGAAGATATCTGGGACAATGTGGCGCACTGCTCCATTAAATGTGGCTCATCAGGAACAGCTGTATAAGATGTTTCGCTGGTATGTTTCCCCTTCCCAACTGTCCCATATGGGCCGGAACCCCACAGATTTTGCAGGAAAGGATGTGGTTCAAAAGGCTCCTACCACGTGTGGTGGACATGCCACCATGCTCAGTGACTTTGGTACCAGGTCCACTCGCTAACCCAAGAGGTGGTGCAACAACCGGTGGACCTGTACATTCCTCCACAGATCTCAGGAGTCCTTTTTGAGATCTGAAAATAAACAGCTCATAAAATTGCTCTGGCAGCCAGGCGGGTGATGGCCCAACAATGGACTGTTCCCTCCCTTCAGTCTCAAAATCAATTGAGAGTCCGAATCAAAGACAACATGGCCATGGACAAAGGGTCGGCACTGGTTCAGGACTGCCTCAATACCACCGGATATTTCCACCGCACTTTGCTCCATCTTGTGATGTGGTTTATTATTTTGAAAATAAAATATATATTACATTTAAACATAACATTTACATGGGACTCCATGTTGAAAGAATGCTACAGCAGAAAAAAAGATATTGGAATTTGTGTCGAGTTTAGCAATCAGGACACTTAGAACTGCCATTTTAATATTTAAAATTTATTGGTTTTATTATGTACAGCAAAGTTTCCAACACCTATATACGAGGTCCCTTTGGAATTGATAAAATGTGTCACTTTTCTGTACCAGCTCAAATTCCCCTATGCACCACAGGGATCCAAGAATGTTTGCTAGCCTCTGCCAGACACATACACAACAAGAAAGAGGGTACAGGCATCTGATGCCTGTACCATTTCAGGACTCTGCAAGATTTCAGCAACAAAATTGCCTTTTATAAGGTTTCTGCATCACCCTCACACATCTTGTGTTAAGGGGCAACAGAGTTCAACTTTTACACTTTTGAATTTAGTTATCCTATACAAAATCCAGCCTCTATAGAAAAGATTACTGAATAGCTGGTTTTAGCAGACTTGTGAATTTGTTCTATTCACTGTGATACAGTAATTCCACTGTGATTAAACAAGATGGCTAAAAATATACTTCTGTAATTTACCGCAATTAACCAATTTGAGTGGTTCATCAAATAACATCATTGCTTAATATTTTATTTAGAACAAAAAAATGTTTTCCCTATTGTTCACACTCACAGAAGCGTGAGTGAACGGGACGAGGCCTCTTATATTGGCCCAGAAGTGCAGCTACGGAGCCATAGTCGATAATGCGCCTCCTTTGTGAGTGTGAATAGGGAAAACATTTTTTGTTCTGTATAAAATATTGCGCAATGAGGTTTTTGATTTGTGATATATATAGGTACAGTCATGGCCGAAATTGTTGGCACCCCAGACATTTTTCCAGAAAATAAAGTATTTCTCACAGAAAAGTATTGCAGTAACACATGTTTTGCTATACACGTTTATTCCCTTTGTATGTATTGGAACAAAACAAAAAAAGGGAGTAAAAAGCAAATTGGACATAATGTCACACAAAACTCCAAAAATGGTCTGGACAAAATTCTTGGCACCCTTTCAAAATTGTGGATAAAGAAGATTGTTTCAAGCATGTGATGCTCCTGTAAACTCACCTGGGGCAAGTAACAGGTGCGGGCAATATAAAAATCACACCTGAAAGCAGATAAAAAGGCGAGAAGTTCACTTAGTCTTTGCATTGTGTGTGCGCGCCACACTAAGCATGGACAACAGAAAGAGGAGAAGAGAACTGTCTGAGGACTTGAGAACCAAAATTGGGGAAAAATATCAACAATCTCAAGGTTACAAGTCCATCTCCAGAGATCTAGACTTGCCTTTGTCCACAGTGCGCAACATTATCAAGAAGTTTGCAACCCATGGCACTGTAGCTAATCTCTCTGGGCGTGGTCGGAAGAGAAAAATTGATGAAAGGTTGCAACGCAGGATAGTCCGGATGGTGGATAAGCAGCCCCAAACAAGTTCCAAAGAAATTCAAGCTGTCCTGCAGGCTCAGGGAGCATCAGTGTCAGCGCAAACTATCAGTCGACATTTAAATTCATAGTGAATTCGTTGAGGAATAAAGCGGGCCAAACCGTCTGACATTTTCGCCAGAATTTTCACATCTACATTTAACAAAGAGATAGGTCTAACTCCCTGGAAGTTCCAAATCCTTACCCAGTTTAGGCAGGACTACCACAGAGGCCAATAGGTCGCTCAGTTGTAAGAGATTACCTTCCCTAATACAACTAAATAACTGTAGCAAATAAGGAGAACGCGTACTAAGGAAAGTTTTATAATAGATTGTGAAACCATCTGGACCTGGCGCCTTGTTGAGCTTCATATCACCTATAGCTTGACCAAGCTCCTCTGCTGTGATCGGAACGACCAGCTCAAGTGCTTGAGAGTCCGAAAGGGTATAGAGGATAGATATTCCCTTATAGAGGCAATCAGGGCAGTATTTTCCAAAGAGTGGGAGGGATTATGATTATATAGTCCGCTATAAAAATCTGTAAATATTTCCTGAACACGCTTCACATTATGTTGTAAAATTCCATTGCCATCTCTAAGGAAAATCACCCGGACAGCACGTCCTCCCCATTAATGCCGGTGACCTATAAGATTTTGCCCGGGGATCTCACCTGTAAATTTGGGATTTCTTCATAATTGCCAATTTAAATCGTATTTGCCAATGGTACAAAGAGGAAGAATTGCTTCCGTTCTCCTCTGATAGAAAGAGCTACAGTGTCACCAAGGGACTTTTTTTCGGTATGTGCAATGCAGACATTTTTTACAATCACGAGAGATACATCAGGTGGCCCGTAGACCACTTACCTTTTTTGAAAATATGTGTATGAGAGGTTTTCATCCTAAGGGCCTTATCTCTACTTTAGCTTTAAAACTCCATACCGATCTTATATGGCTGCCTGGGAGAGAGAATTAGGTCCTATTGATAAAGAGGATTGGGTAGATATAAGGGAGGCGACCCATAAAACCTCCATTAGTGTCATTTATCAAGAACAGGTCATTAAGACATCACCCGGTATTTTTGTCCTATCCGGACTCCTGTTGGCGTAATTGTGGCATGCGCAGAATGCATATACATATGTGGTGGCAATGTCCAGTGGTTTCTTCTCTTTGGCGGCAAGTCCACTCACTGGCTTTGGAAGTTTGAAGGCGCCAGTGGACTTTGATACTTGGTCTTATGTCCTTAACCGGCCCCAATCACACCTTACAAGATATCAGTCTAAGTGGTTGGCTGCGGCAGTAAGAAAAGCTCTGGCGGAGATATGGAAGGCCAGCGTTTTGGAAGAGAGTTATGGTGATTGGAGGACGTCCGTCTCTTGACTGCAAGAGTTCGAGATACTTATTTGATGTACTCTAGAGTCTGGGCAGGATGGATAGAGGTTGAGGCTAATCGAGGGTCCTTACCAGGGGACAGGGGATTGCGATAAGGGTTAGGGTGGCGGTTCTCCCTTTCTTTCTGTATATTGGAAAACCGACATGTGATATTGCTGTTGTGAGTATGTAGCACACTCCTGCTGTCTTGGAGCGTATGTGTAACGGGTATTTTCGGGATGATTACTTGGTATTTATGAGTATATGCTACTGTTTTCCTGTACTCTGTCTTGATAAATGAAGAAAAAAAAATTATATATATATATATATATATATATATATAATGTAAAAATTGGGTATTTCTATTCGCGGGACAAAATTTTAAACTATTTAGCCAGGGTCTTTTTTGGGATTGTAGATTTTGGGGATTAAAATTACGAAAAAGTGTGTTTTTACCATTTTTCCATCAGATTTCATTTTTTTTAATAGTAAATTATAGGATATGATGGAAATAATGGTATTTTTAGAAAGTCCATCTAATGGCGGGAAAAACAGTGTATAATATGTGTGGGTTGCATAAACGAGCAAGAGGAAAATTTGACCTAAAATACGAACAGTGCAGAAATGTAAAAACAGCAATGGGCACTAAAGGATGGATTTGTGTAAAACTGCCTGGTCCCTAAGGAGAATAGCAAACATTGTTTAAATAATAATAGAAATAGCTTACCCATCAGACTGCCCTTTCCCAGCAACAGTTTCACGTGTTTTCTTTGAGTAGCTGGGGGTGGGACCAGTTCCTGAATCTAGGTGTGACTTGGACACACTCCCAGCTGCTACTGTTGCCTGGGTGACATGGCAACAAATTAAAAACATTCTTAAAAACAACTAATGGAGGAGATGCAAACTAACAGGATCCTTCACTCCTGGCCACTACCAAGCTCATGAAAACTATACATCGTGCAACATATCAAAACATAAAATGTTAGCAAAAAATGCAAACCAAAAAGGGGGGGGGGCTGTTTAAAGAGCATTACTGTCAGGCTCGCGCCAGGATGGAGTCATGGCGTGGCCTTTTGTTTATTTTCCCAGACGCTGGGGGAGAGCAAATCAGGCAGACACAGGAAGCAGTATAAGTATTTAAGTGTATTTTCAAGGTAAGCACACAGCAACAGTCTTATATACACTTGCAGAATACTGAAAACAAATAGACAAGTCCTTCTTCACAAAGGTAGTCTCTTCTGCTGTACCAGATATAGTGGGCTAGGTAGTGCTCCCCAAGTAGGAACCAGGAGCTCTTCACAAAAGGTACCTTGAACACAGATAGCCACAGGAGTAGTCTGGATACGCCAGGGATAGTGGGCTATGCAGTGTCCACTGCTGACAAGATCCACAGGCCTGGAACCAGGAGCTCTTCGCAAAAGGTCTTGATGTAACGCAGGCAGATGAATAAGGAACACTAGAATAGCAATAACAGTACAGAGGAATGTTGGCAATAGACAGACTCAGGGAGAGGCGGCTCACATCACCTCACAAGTAATGGGCAGGGAACACAAAATGAGAGAGCCCTGAGAGAAGGGTGTGTCCAGGTTTTATGCACACCACACACCAGATCAGGGCAGGAATTAACCCTTGAGTGATACAGGCAGAGAATGGAAAGCCAGACTGGTCATAGCAGGTTCCCAGGGCTTAGGCATGACAATTACTACAAACCATCTAGAAGGTAGATGTAAATCAGCATGTATGTGTAATCATAAATTATAAAAGATGTGCTTGTTAATGCACACATTTAAACTGAAACAATGATAAAAATCAATTATCTAATGCCATACTGTAAATGTTGTCCTATATACATAATTATATAATACGTATCAATGCGAGAGTTTATATGCAAAAAAATATATAGAAAAAAATATAAATTGGTTTACAGATGCAAACCCCATTGGTTTGTAAGGAAATATATTCATTCAATCCCTTCGAGGCTAATGTTCCAAGTATTTCTATCCAATAGGTTTCTCTGCAAAGCAAGAATTGTGCCTGGTTACTTCCTCTAGTAAGTGGAGGAATAGAACTTAGGCAATACAGAGCGAGAGGTTACATTTTTGAGGCATAATCAGGAGTCTAATTGCAAATAAGCAGCATACCTCAAAAATCAGGTTTACTCGATAACCTAAACACTATCACTGTAGCGAATGGGTTGAATCAGGTTTTCAACATTTATAAAAAACACTAGAGAATGTGCAACGGGTAAAAATCATTTTTTTTTAAAAAAAGAATTCTTTATCGCTGACAAAAATGAAAGTCACAGGGAATGGAATTAAACGTTTTGAAGCCTTATGAAGGGTCATTTTTAACCAGCATTGAGTTATTCTCCTTTAAGGCTAATGTCAGATGAACGCAGTCTGAGTGCACTGTGCGTGCACAACGGACGGCCGTACTGACGGAAGATACTGTAGACACACAATCTGTTTTTCTTGACAGACGTAGAAAAAAAGAGAGGAAATTCTGAGAAAGTGGATATGAAAAAAAAAATGATATGAAAAGCCATTTTGTGCATCGATGTGCTGGACATCGCAAATGCGCTCCGTCTGACTTCATGTCACCACACACAGAACGCTATGCGGACGTGGCGCATTCTGCGCGTCAGTCCTAGCGGTTTACGTTCTTGCCTAAATTGGGTCCATTTGCCATCTGCGTGCGCACGTACTTTGTGTACGGGTCTCTACCATGATGTTATGCTACAACGGACATTAAATTGTGCGGCAACACAGACGTGATAACTGCATTAGTCTGACGTCCTCCAGGACAGCCCTCCACTCACTTTGTGTACCCCATTGCAGGCCTGTGCACTGACAAGTTAGAACGACAGCCTCACTGGAGGGCCAAATCACCCAGCACTGCTCTATGGCCCTCAGTATACACTTCACCCATGAAGGCAGACAATGCCACTGCCCAGTGCTCAAGAGGGGAAAGTCCGAAAAGCCGTATGTATCTCAAGGGTTGGTTCTCTTCCCATCTGGCCCAATGATTGTTTGGGGATCTCATTTTCTAGAAGTACCTCCTCCCAGCAGCATGTCTGTTGGTGTGCCCCAAGGTTCGTTACTGGGCACTCTTTTCAACCTACACTGGCTCGCCAGGCAAACGGATCAGCTCCTTGGAGTCCAGTACCACCTATATGCCAATGACACTCTCCTCCGCTGAATTGAGTCACTGAATATGTCTCTGCCATCTCAAACTGGATGTCTTCCTGCTCCCTTTAACTCAACCTTGCAAAACCTGAAACTCTCGGTCCTTCCTTCAAGAACAACCCAGTGCCACCCATCTCTCCATGAGTAAAAGGAACACTCCTTAGCCCAATCAGTGGTGTATTTAGGTATTGTGCTGCCCTAGGCCAAAGTAAACTCGTGCACCCCCAATTTAAATTTGACACACCCCTTCCTTTCAAGGTCACACCTTCCTGGTTAAACCCCACCCTTCCTCTTTAGGCTCCACCTTTTCCTCCCTGTATATTAAAAGTGGATACTAAGTGCCTACTTGTATATTTTGTATACCATTTCAAAATGTTTATATTGAGATTAATTTAAACATTTCATAATTTTATTTAAGCATTTTTACAAAGATCAGCCATGAATGTCAAGTATACTGGATCTCAGCTGCTGGTGAGATCAACTAATTGGTTGAACAATAAAACCCACAGATACGTGCAGTGTGTATGAACGTATCAGAGCTGCACAGCAATAAAACCCACAGAAATGTGCACCATGTATGAGCGTATCAGAGCTGCACAGCAATAAAACCTACAGAAATGTGTAGTGTGTATGAGCGTATCACAGAGCTGCACAGCAATAAAACCCACAGAAATGTGCAGTGTATGAGTGGATCACAGAACTGCACAGCATTAAAACACAGAAATATGCAGTGTGTATGAGCTGCACAGAAATAACTCATTTCATTCCAAACGCCCCCCCCTTCTTTTCTCACCCCAGCCCTTCTCATTTCATTGAACACCCCTCTTTAATTAAACACCCCCACTATTCATTTCATCAAACAACCCCCCAATCTTTTTTTCATTTTAATAAAGCCCCCACCTCTTTTCTTTTCACACCCCCCACTCTTCATGTCATTAAACACACACCCCCACTCATCTCAAACACACACCCCCACACTCATCTCAATAACCCCCCACTCAGGGGCGGATCCAGACAGAGGTTTCGGGGGGGGGGGGCATTCTACCAGTTTTGGCCAAGAGCTGGTGTTGGGTTCGCAGTGACAGGCAGATATATTGCCCCCAGCTCACACGGGTATATTTGCCCCCAGCTCATGCATGGATATATATACACATTTATACATTTGCCCCCAACTCACACATGTATATAGTGCCTCCAGCTCACACATGTATATAGTGCTTCCAGCTCACAACACTCATTTTGAAGCGCGCCCCCCCCCCCGTTCAAACCTGGGGGCTGGGTCCTGCGTGCCACCTCTCCTCCGGTGGCACCTGCATGAAGTGAGCGCTGGCAGGAGGACCTGCAGCAGTGAGGAGGTGTGTAGAGGCAGCGGTCAATGAATCACCAGCGGCCGCGGACAGCACGTCCCGCGGGGCAGCCAGTCACAGTGACCGGCGGGTCCCGCGGGGCGCCGCCCCCTGGAAACTGCCGCCCTAGGCCAAAATACACTGCTGAGCCCGATGCCTGAGGTTCGCTGCCTTGGTGTCACTTTTGATTCAGATCTAACATTCTCTCTCCCCACGTCCAGTGACCAAATCCGCTTACTATCAATGCGAGAACATTACCCCTGTCCATCCCTTTCTGACACAAGATACTGCAAAGGTGCAAAGGCGCTTGTCATTTCACCGCCTCTCGCTACTTATTGGCCCAACACCCGTATTGCCACTTTGCAGGCTGTAATGAATGCAGGTGCAACGCTTATTTTTCTCAGACGCTGATCGAGTACCACTCCCCTCTGCAAGTCCCTCTATTGGCTTCCTGTACCTTTCAGGATACAGTTTAAAATACGGATTTTCACGTTCAAAAGCACTCAATAACTCGACCCCCCCCCTTACAGGTCTTTGCTGTTCCGCAAGCAGGTCCCACCTAGACAACTCCAGTCAGCGGTCGACCTCCGCCTGTCCTCTGTCTACACCCACGCTGCCAACGCTCTAGTTCTGTTCAGAGGGCAGCTCTGGTTCTGTGGAATCGATTTATCTTGCCCCATCAAACTCTCCTAGTCTTCAGGCCTTCAAGAAATCCCTCAAAACTCATTAACGTACCACATCACGGATGCAACTCACCCGTCTGCTCAAAACAGGATTGAAGCCGTTTCCATGGCCACGCCATTTCTAAACTGCAGGCACTAATGATCCTGACATCCAGTAAAAAAAAACTCTCCTTGCCGTCCTCAACCCCAATCCCTCTAGACTCAGATTCTATGAGCAGGGCCCTCTACACCTCGTTTCCATCCGATGTCCGTTTACAGTAACCAAAGGGAGCGAAATACAAATAAAGCGCTGCGGAAACTGTTGGCAGTATTATTATTTTTATTAGAACATTGTAGACATGTGCACAGCACAAAATTTCGTTTTGAACTAATGGATTAGTCCTAAAATGCAATTTATTTAGTGGCTAAAGAAATTAGTTTTCAGTTCTTTAGTATGAAAACTAATTTCATTCATCCGAAAACCAGTGGATACAATTACTATTGTAGTGGCTCCTCAGAGGGCTGAGATCGCTGCTTGTTACAGTATCACTCTCACTCTCAGCACAATGTGTCAGGCAAAGCTGTTACAGTAACTGACTGCTGCTCATCACAGCGCTCAGAGTTTCAGTAAAACTAGTAAATAATATTTTTATATATAAGAGGTTAGAACAATATTATTTCCTTGTTTAACTGAAACTCTGAGCTCTGTTACAGTCAGTTACTGTAACAGCTGAGCCTGATACATTGTACAGAGAGAGAATCTAACAAGCAGCCATCTCAGCGCTCACAGCCACTGGATTTAAAGGGCTAAAAAAAAAGGCTCTCCTTTGTATAATGTATAGAACATCCTCCTACATTAACGTACATTAACATTGTAAAATGTATAGAAGATCCTCCTACATTTCTCTGTATAATGTACTGTAGATAACATCCTCCTGAATTAATGTCCCTCTCTGTATAGAACATCCTCCTCAATTTATACCTTTCTCTGTATAATGTATATAAAGTCCTCCTGCATTAATACCCCTCTCTGTATAATGTATAGAACATCCTCCTGCATTAATTAATGCCCCTCTCTGTATAGAACATCCTACTGCATTGGCATGTGAAGGGTGCAGAACTTCGGAATGTAATGCTTATCCAGCACAGGAGAGGGAACTTTTACTTAAACTTGTATCTCTGTGGGGGAGACAGAAAGGAATATAAAAGCAGGGGAGAGGGAAAATATTAACATAATATTAACATAAATCGGTCTGAAAGCTCAGAGAAGAGATGACTGGTGCAAATTTATTTTTATAATAAAATAAAGCACTTTAAATCCAGGGAGAACATTCAAAAAATAATGACAGAGTAACTGAGAGCTGGATACTAAATGTATCAGACGTAAAAAAAAACACCTTTATAACAAGCAGCACTGGGAGAGGAGAGGGACTTTATATAAAACGTGTATTATAGATGAGGAAAGGGGAATAGTGCTCCTGGATAATATAAAATGTATCAGACCTAAGCCCGTATTATGCAGAGCGGGAGGGGAGATAACACAGGTTTTATAAAGTCCCTCTCTTCTCCCAGCGCTGCTTGTTATAAATGGGTTTTTACTATCCAGCCCTCCTCTGTCATTAGCTTTCAGTGTGATTTATTTGAATGTTTTCCTTCTCCAGCTGCTTTTATCATCTCGTCTGCCTCATATACATGAACGGTCTCCTCTCCTGTGCTGGCTGTCTGTGCTGCGAGTGAGTATTCTGGAGCTCTATCACTGTCAGATTTTCGGGTAGGGGGTCGGGAAGGATTACGCATACAAACCTTTTTTGCGCTCTTCATTGCTGGTCTCCTTCACTCATCAATGTAATATCACAATAAGGACTGAAACTAAAATGTAGTGCATTTTATTTTAGTTTCTTTCGTTTTTTGTACTGAGCAGTTTCGTATCTCGAGTCATACGAAAACTAAATTATCCCAAAATTCGGACTAAATCGTTTTAGTACTAAAACGAATGCACATGTCTAGTACATTGATCTTTAAGACCAATGTGATATCCAACCTGATGGGATATCACATGCATGTTGGATAAATACGCCAAGTAGGTTATGCAATTTTTATTTATTTTAATTCCCCACATAGTAATGAGTACATGAACATTTTATACATTACCCAAAACAGCTCTTAAAATCTCCTTCATAACGGTTGCTATCTGTGAAGCGAGAACTGGAAGACTTTGCTTTACAAATACAGCAGCCCCTTGTACTGCGGTAAGTCTTAGGCTTGTAAAATCCAATCATTTTCTATGTTACCTGGAACCAGATAAAAAGTATAGGTCAAGTTATAGCAGCACTTTTTGCATTTCAGAAGAATGGAATACAAATTGTAACAGGCCAGCACTTTTCTTTTTGCTACTTTAGGTCAGGTTTACTTGACCTGCACAAGATGAACAGGTTTAACCCCTTAGTGACCGGGCGGTTTTACACAAATCCGTCCTTTAGTGACCGCTGCGGTTTTTACGTTTCTGCGCTGTTTGTGTTAAGGTCAAATTTTTCTCTTACTCGTTTATGCAACCCACACATATTTTACATGTTTTTTCTCGTCATTAAATGGACTTTCTAATAGGCATAAACCGATATGTTTTTTTCCAGGCCGATACCGATTATCGGCCGTCTCTCAGGCCGATAACCGATATCAGGGGCCAATATTCTGTGCGCTTAAATTTTTGAAAACGAACACAATTTAAAAGGATATATAATTTAATTTGTTTGGGTGTTATAATTAAACGTGACTTCAAATCGCTTTTAAACATGAGCGCAAACGGTAAAATTAGCTCAGCGCACACCGTGGAAAAATGACTTATCTTTACAGATTTGTGTGCAAGGGGCTGTGTGTGTTGTATATCGCATGTATCGCTAGCGTGCAAGGGGCTGTGTGTGTTGTATATCGCATGTATCGCTAGCTAGCTGTCTGTTTCTTTTTAAGTAAGTATTACAACCAGGGTGTGCTGCTGAGTGCTCTGCTCCCTTCACTAGCCCCACGCAGTCACTGTCTGTCACGCACTAACCAACCCCACTAGCTGCAGCAGCTCCCCCTCCTTCCTCAGCTCCATCCATCTTTAAAGCCCCGTTGCTCCGTCCATTGACTCCATCCATCATAAGCAGTTACGGCCCGGGACACAGCACTGCAACCCAGAGCGCAGCCTGACCTGAAGCCCCCTTAAACACAGCCCTGCCTGAAGTTCAACCTGCAGCAGGTGAATAAAAAATGTCCCACCGCTGTGTGTGTGCACTGCAGACTAGCTGTGGGCCATTTTTTATTCACCTGCTACAGGTTCAACTTCAGGCAGGGCTGGGTTTAAGAGGGCTTCAGGTCAGGCTGAGCTCTGGGTTGCAGTGCTGTGTCCCGGGCCGTAACTGCTTATGATGGATGGAGTCAATGGACGGAGCAACGGGGTTTTAAAGATGGATGGAGCTGAGGAAGGAGGGGGAGCTGCTGCAGCTAGTGGGGTTGGTTAGTGCGTGACAGACAGTGACTGCGTGGGGCTAGTGAAGGGAGCAGAGCACTCAGCAGCACACCCTGGTTGTAATACTTACTTAAAAAGAAACACAGCCAGTAAACTTTTTTTCAGGCCGGTGACCGGGTCTTACCCTGCTCTCTCCGAGATCTGCATGCAGGGGCAGGGTTTCCGGATATGCTGACGTGAGGACCATGTGGTGGGCGGCGTGGCTCCTCATTGGTCAGCTTCTATTGCAAAGGAACAAGAACATCGCATGCGCCGCAGTGACCGAGCGCGCTGGGGAGCGGCAAGTAGAAATCTGTAATATCGGGGACTTGAACACCGATACCGATAAATTCGAAAAACCCCAAAATATATCGGTAGATCCGATAATCGGTCGATCCCTACTTTCTAAAGATACAATTTTTTTCATCATTTCATATAATTTACTATAAAAAAAATTGTGAAATGGCAAAAAAAAAAATTGAAAAAACACTTTTTCGACCTTTGACCCCCAAAATTTCTTCTGTATCATCAACCGTCACAAAAATTTAATTCCTTAGTAGTTTCTAAATTTAGTCCTGGGTTTAGCAATACCCAATGTTTACATATTTCTCACTTTTTTCCTTATCTTATGCAACAATAAGTGCAAGTAGCACTTTGCCATTTCCAAAGGGTTTATTTTCAAAACTAGTGATAGTGACATTGTAACACTGATATCTGTCACTAATTCCTGAATAACCCTCCACATATACCGTATTTTTCGCTCCATAAGACGCACTTTTCTCCCCCCAAAAAGTGGAGTCTTACGGAGCGAATGCCCCATGATATGCCTCAGCTCACCTGTCGCCGCCGCGTTAGGCTCCCTCAGAGATCGCGGTCACGTGGCTCCCCCAGGCGAGTGCCCACGCTTCCTGCCGCCGGACGCACGCTCAGAGGGAGCCTAACGCGGCGGCGACAGGTGAGCAGAGGCATATCCATGAGCTGCTGGGGCACATCCATGAGCGAGCTGGGGCACATCCATGAGCGAGCTGGGGCAAATCCATGTGCTGGGGCACAGTATCCATGAGCTGGGGCATATCCATGTGCTGGGGCATATCCATAACCTGGGGGACAGTATCCATGTGCTGGGGCATATCCATGTGCGGGGGCATATCCATGAGCTGGGGGACAGTATCCATGTGCTGGGGCATATCCATGAGCTGGGGGACAGTATCCATGTGCTGGGGCATATCCATGAGCTGGGGGACAGTATCCATGAGCTGGGGGACAGTATCCATGAGCTGGGGGACAGTATCCATGAGCTGGGGCAGTATATCCATTATTACACTATTTGATTTCACAATATTTATTTTCCTGTTTTCCTCCTCTAAAAACTAGGTGCGTCTTATGGTCAGGTGCGTCTTATGGAGCGAAAAATACGGTACATATTTTTTAAAGTACACAAATCAAGGTATTAAACTTGGAGTATTTTGACGCTTTCCATGCAACCATTTTACCACAAATCTATGCCAAAGTTTGAGAAAACTTTTTTGGGTGATTTTTTTTTAATGCAATTTAAGAATACATGTACTGTGAACTTTAAGGTTTACTGCCAAAAAGCACCCCAAAATATATTCAGCAACATCTTATGAGTAAATTGATACCACCCATGTATAGGTATGTCGGGTCATTTGGGGGCTAATAGGCCTTATTTTGGGGTGCGCATTTCAGTTTTCCAACTTGGAATTTTCACATTTCGTCATCATGCACCCATGTCCTATTTGGGACATTTTTGAAGCCGGCCAAAGTAATTTACCCCCATCAAACCATATATTTTTAGAAAGGGCACACCCTAGGGTTCTTCAAAGAGTTGTATTTTAACACTTTCCATGCACTAGCCCTTTGTCAAACTTTCAGGTAGTAAATTTTTGTGTTATTTTTTCATACACATTGTACTTTAGGCATGAATTGTCAAATCCAGTTATGGGTTACTGCCAAAAAACACCCAAAAATATGTTCAGCAACATCTTCTGAGTAAAGTGATACCACCACCCATATATAGATTTGTTGGGTTGTTTTTGGGGTGCTACGCCAATCTTCTGACATGTGCTTGTCATTTTTCTAATTTGACATATCTTCTTTGCTGATCTTTTTAGGGGCCTTTTTACATACCAATTTTTTTTATTGCCATGAACGTGCATATATTTGGTAAGCTAACACCCCAAAGTATTGTAAATGGAGTGTTTTTATGCTATGGATGCAACCGTTTGCCCCAAAGAAATTTGATACTGTGTGGTGGTCATTTTTCATTTTTACACCCACATTAGTTTTGGACTGTGAATTAGGAGACACTGTTGTCGGTCACTGCATGAAAACTCTCCAGGTTTTCTGCAAGGTCTGAGTACACCCATGCCCCCCATGCATAGGTTTGTCAAGATTTTGGCAAAATACAGCACCAATTGTAGAACATAAAAATGTAGGAATAAAATGTAAAAGTCTGGTGCAGTAGAAGAAAAAAAAAACTGAACTAATTAACTAGACTGTAAGAAAAAATAGAAAGGAAAAAAAAAATCCGATCACGTACAGTGTGATATACCTTGAAACAGTCCCCAAGACACAGACCGGGTTGTCCAGGGCATTCTGGGCAGTAAAAGGTTGTGTCTCTCCTCTGCCCCCTCTTGAAACACACCCTGCATCTTTTATGGGGTCTGTTTGCCCTCAGTAGGGGGTGATTTAAAAAATAAAATGTGTAGTCCCAACTCTGTCCCCCATCAACGCCCGGGGAGCAGGTGCATCCTGGTACAAAAGCCCTGAAATGACCTGGAGCTGAAACTGTAAAAAGGACAGTGTCACTCCGGGGTTTGCCTTTTTGCAGAGCAAAAAGGCATTGTGGGTTGCAATTTGCATCAGGTAAATTGCAAACTTTTTGTACCAGGCTCTTGACTTCCGCATAATCTGGTAGGGCTGGAGCATCTGATCTGCCAGATCAACCCCACCCATATGCCGGATATAGGCTTTGATGCACACTGGCTTCCTGATGCACTCAGCTCTGCCACGTACAGAGACCTCCACAGACCTCTCAGAGTGGATGGTGGATAGAAGGTATACATCCTTCTTGTCTCTGTACTTGACCGCCAACAGCTCCTCTTGGCGCAGAGCTGAGGTCTCCCCCCTTTTTAAACGGGTGCGGGCAAGCTGTGCTGGGAAACCTACGCGGTTCTTGCAAACAGTACCGCATGCTACTGTATCAAAACAATACAGCAGCTTGAACAAAGGGACACTTGTATAAAAGTTGTCAACATACAAGTGATACCCTTTGTTCGTCAGGGGAAAAAGTAGGTCCCACATAATCTTGCCACTGGTTCCCATGTGTTCTGGGCAACCTAGAGGGTCAAGGCTACCATCCTATCCCTCGTACACCCGGAAGGCCTGAGTATACCCACTCTCGCTGTCACAGAGCTTATACACCTTCACTCCATACCTGGAGCGTTTGGAAGGAACACACTGCTTGAATCCCAGCCTTCCCTTGTATTTCATTAGGGATTCATCCACGCAGATATTCCTTCCAGGTGTATAAGCCTCTGCAAAACTGGCGGCGAAGTGGGTAATCAGGGGCAGATTTTATACAGCCTGTCAAACTGGGGATGCTCTCTAGGGGGGCACAGGCTGTTGTCACTGAAGTGCATGAAACGCAAAAGGTTTTCATACCTTCTACGTGACATTGATTGAGGGTAAAAAGGGGTAGAGCAGATGGGGCTACTGTTCCAGTAGGAGCGAATTGAGGGCTTCTTTATGATGCCCATCAGCATAGTAAGTGCCCAGAATTTCAGAAATTCTGGCACATCTAGCGGGGTCCATTGCTGCCTTGCCAAGTAGGAGTCTGGCTTCGCAGCACAATGCTGATGGCCATACAGTTCTGATTGGGCAACAATGTGGCCCAACAAATCATCCCCAGAAACACCTGCAAAAACTGTGGCGGTAAATCCTGCAACATCACTATTGATGCCAGGATTTGCCGTGAAAGGAGGGATATCTGGCCTCTGGCGATGAGGCACTACCCACTCCTCAGCTGGAGCTGTGCGTCTCCTGCTGGCAGGTGGTGGCCCAGGATCTGCATCAGAAACATCACTAGGAGATACATCAGCCAGCGTAGATGATGTATCTAGCGATGTATCTGAGCACATAGCAGGGTCAAAATCTGGGTCTGAGTCAGACGCAGATCCGTCAGATTCTGACGCCAGGATGGCATATGCCTCCTCAGTGCTGTACACCCTCTCAGACATTATATATAATAGATTATAACATTTTATAATTATTATATATAAGCGGATTATTGGTTCTCAAAAGAACCTTTGGGAAACAAGAAAATAAAAATAAATGGCCCTGAAAAGGACCTTTTTGTTAACCCCAGTAAACACCTAAATCTCTCTAAACCTGCCTCAATTTTTCTAATCTCACTAAATCTACCTAAAATCTCTAACCTGTCAAATCTGATCTCGCTCTCGCTCTCTCTCTCGCTCACCAAAACACAAGTGAAGAGAGGGAGGGTGAATCACAGAGGTCAGAGACAATATTTATAAAATATTGACCTGACAAATTTTATTTATATTTTTTCTAACTTCTGATTGATGAGGCAGGCTAGGAACATCCCACACAGCCCCAAGATGACCCTGCCCTTCAAAGGGCAGCGCCATCTTGGCTGTCACTTTTATTTTATTCATTTTTATTCTTTTTCTTTTTTTACACTTTTATTTAGTCTGCTGGGATACCTTGTGGCACTCAGTACTTCCTGCCGCTACCGGAAGTGATCGCTCGGGGGAGCGATCACGGACGGACCGGCGGCAGGTAACCATATTGCAAGGATGCCTCGATGTCGAGGCATCCTTGCAATATACTCATAGCATCGGGAAGCGATCCAATCGCTTCCCGCGCTCTGTAGAAGTGCGGGGCACCTTTCCGGTGAAACCGGATGTTAATCGCTCCCGGGGAGCGATCACAAGGGGCCCCAGCACTTCTGACCGCCATTGCACGGATGCATAGACTCCCAGGCAGCCTGCAATGGTGTGAGCCGCTGGAAGTGATCCGATCGCTTCCATCGCTCAAAAGACCACAGGACGTACCATGTACGTCAGCGGGTCTAAAAAGAGACCCGTAGCTGTGACGTACATGGTACGTCCGCGGTCACTAAGGGGTTAAGGATTATGTCCATACCAGGGGTTATTTATTTTACAAACCATACATTGGGCTTAGGATATATCAAAATCACTTGGCACAGAAATCAAGAAAGCGAGGAACAGGAATGGGATAGCTTCCTGATGACACTAGCAATTACAAATGAAGACACAAAAACTAGGGATGCACCGAAATGAAAATTTGGGACCGAAACCAATACCGAAAATGCACGATGAGCTTGGCCGAAAACTACTTTCTATATATGACTATATAAACACATACTGTGTGTATAGAATATATTTATATATATATATATATATATATTTGTTTTTTTGTACAATTGTATTAATACTAGACTATTAAATTAATATCAGGAATTTAAAATTAATCCACATTAAACTTTAAGATATTTTTGTCCTAATTTGGAGGAGTTATTTTGCATCTAGTGCATACATTCATGTGTTAAATTTTTGGACACACATATTTTATAGTTGCAGAAGACATTTACACATCCCAACAATTCAGAGAACTCTGTATTGCTGGGATGTGTAAAGGTCTTCTGCAACTATAAAGTTTATTATTTGTTGTGCGGAGGCTTTTAACCAAATTGTTATGCTCTCCAACACAATTTAAATAAGTAGATATATATCTATAATGGCTCAGATTGAGCCTAAACATCAGTCTGTTTCTCTTTATTATTTTTTTTAAAAGTGCAGAAAAACAAAGCATTATAAAAAGGGGCATTTAAGATGAAAGGGAAAAGACAAACCATTGCAAAATGAATGTGTATACCTTTCATTAACTTTTTGGAGGCATGGATGTAAGCTTCTACATTAACCCCCCCCCCCCCTCTTGTCCTCCAAGCAGACACCACTGCTGGCAGGAGGTCAATGATAAATCACTTGTTCCTTGTTCCAGAGGTTACTGATAGTGTTAACTGCATAATCCACACTTTGTGCGCAGAAATAAAGGTGTAGCAGCTCCTGCCTCTTTCCAATTACAATGATCTCCAGCTAAGCAGCATTGAAAGAGTGCTCGCACAGTGTCAGCTGGGATCATGTATTTTTGGCTGACCTTGGCTGGTGTTTTGCTTTCAGGCCGAAACCGATAACCCTATTATCGGCAGAATCCATCGGTGGCCGAAATTCTGGTGTATCCCTGACAAAAACGCAAGCAAAATATGTCTGTCAAGCCAATAAAATGCTACTACTACATGGAGGGGGTTCTAAGTATTTATAAAGCGCCAACAAGTTCCATAACACTGTACAATGGGTGAGACAGAATAGAAAAAAAAAAATTACATACACGTTAAAACACAGGAGAGAAGACCTGCTCAAGCGCTTACAATCTACCACACATATCCAATATAACCCACATACCAGAGATAGATCTCTATTTATATTCTGCCATATTGATACACAAAAATCTCAAAATGAAGATGAAAGACTTATAGTTGCATTTTGAAGCAATGAAGTTTACAGTTTAGGACCATATCCACTGCAGCAATATATGCCCCTTCCAAAAATCAGAATGTTGAAGGACAGTGATCAGACAGACTAAAAAAAAAAAAAAAAAAAAAAAAAAGCACACACTTTGAAAAGCTCCTAGGACAAACCATGCCCCCCCCCCAGATAGAGATCCTACAATTCTCAGAACAGTTTGAATGTAATGAGAATTGTAGTTCAACATGGGGAGGGGGGGCTGGAGAATGACAGCCCTGTCCTAGAAAGTTTACATATGAAGGAGGACTATAAATCCCAAATATACATGAAGAACAAAAACGGCAGTCACAGTGCTATGATCAAATAATAAAATGTCAGCTCCATAACTGAGCCTCTCAAGCATTAGGGTTTGTAATGCTCTGACTCAGAGGCTCCTATTGCGTCTCTTTTCTTGCATTTATTCAATATAGCAGCATGGTATTTAACATTGAACTCTAAAAATGTGGTAGCAAAGTAGAAAAAAAAAAAGTCCTGGTAAGACACTCCCAATCTCCATTAGCCAACCCCTGTAGTCCTCCTTCCTCTATAAATTCCCCTGGGCTGCGTCCTACTTTTCTTGCTGCTTGGGAACGAGGTAAGTATTGTTTTTAATCTACCTATACTTGTGTTTTGCGATCACCCCGGCTTCAACCGCGTGATCGTTTGCCTTCAGTTTTGCCTCCTAGGTGGACTGGGCGCACACTGCCTTTTTAAATTTACCTCTGCGCTTCGGGAGTTTTGGCTTGTGGCCTAGTACAGGCAGAACCTTCTCTCCAGATCGTGTTGGGCGCGCCGCACAGTCTCACGCACTTCCCTTATTTCTGGGTTTTAGGAGACAGACGCTTCCTGAGAGTATGTAATGCCAAAAACCACAGCCCAAGAGTCCTTCCCTGGCGGAGGACGTGGACGATAACCAGATTTATGACCAGGCTGGTAAACCTTCACCCCAGCTCCATGCACCTTCCCTACCCCAGCTCGATCCCTCTATACAGGCCTCCATTAATGCAGCCGCTTGTAACGCAGTGGCCATTTTATCTGCAAATTTTAAATCCACACTGGCTGAGGCCATTGCTGATGCAAAATATTTTACACTGCCATCAGGGGATAATAGTCAGGGCACTCTGCTCACCACGGTGAGGCCCCCAGATGTGTCCCTGCCACGGGCAAAAAGTCAGAGCAAATCCAAACACCTCCAAAGAGGGGCATGGCTGGCAACCCCGCACCACTGCCTATGGATTATGCTCCTGACTCGCATATACGTAAAAGAGCCCTTAGCTGCAGGGCGCTTGTGACGGATGCCCCAAAAGAAAAAAAAAAAGTGTAGACCATTCTGCCTCGGTCAGGATAAACTCCTTGACGTGGTGGGGCCGCTGGTCTGTTTGTTAGACGCCACAGAAACCAAACTCCTCTGCCCCTCAATCTCAAATTGGGCACTCCGTTACCTTGGAAATGCAAACTCTGCACTAGCTATAGAAAGACGTAGGATCTACCCTCCTAAAAGTTGACCCTACTCTAACAGCCATAGCTGATACAGAACTGGCCGGAAAGGCTAAATATTTGTTTCGGCAAAGGCTTCCTGAAAGACATGGGAGAATATCAAGGGTATTGAATGCCCCAAAGTAAAGTGTCCCACTCCATTAGAGGGAGGGCCGGGAGGACACAGGGCAGTGCGGGCTTCAACTCCTCCTTCCCCACCCCAGGCCCCGTTACTTCTGGATCAAACTCCAGAAACCTCAGATACGAGCATCAACAACACCACCAGTTCTTCCCCTGAAGATCCATACTCTGGAGAGGATGGGGTTTCCAAGGATACAGAGGTGCATGCTCCACCAGGAGACCCATCTGCTCCTTTTCGGCAGATTTGTTTCAAGGGGGGGGCCGCTTACATCACTTTACACAAAAAGGGGTGACTGACAGATGTGCGGGTCCCATCCACAGTATGGGGGTTCACCATCTACTTTTCCTCCCGACAAATCCCACCATCCTCCACTTGTCCGTCAGAGGACACACGGATGATGGATCAGGAGGTGTCGGAACTGAGGCGCAAAAGGTGCCATAGAACTGGCCCACTGAGGTCAGCCAATGCAGCAGCCTCTTCCTTGTGGCAAAGAAAGGGGGCTGTATGCGCCCAGTGTTAGATCTAAAAACCTTGAACATGTCATATACCGTTACTTCAAAATAGAAGGGATTCAACTATTACGGCGACATGTTACACAAGGGCAACTGGCTAGCAAAGATCGACCTCCACAAACGCCTAACGGTCCCCATAGCAGACCACTGCCAAGACCTCCTACGCTTCCACTGGGGGAGGTTAACTTGGCGGTTCTGCTGTCTCCCGTTTGGCCTGTTTTCAGCCCCTTGGTGCTTCACCAAGCTCCTGAAACCGGTTGTTGCAGAACTCAGATCCAGTGGAGTTAGTCTCATCTAGAGGATATCCTCCTTCTGGCCTTCTCCCCACAACTCTTAGGAGTTCACATACAGTGGACGGTTTCCCTCCTGCAAGAACTGGGTTTCCTAGTCAACGCAGGAAAATCTATCCTGGAACCGTCTGCAGTCCTGGAATTCCTGGTGGATCCCACCATCTTGTCATCAAGACTCCGAGGTAAAGATGCAAAACTATTCTGAGGCCCGCTCTCTACTTCGCCATCAGATAGTACTCAGGGATGTGGCTTGAATGGTG
Source organism: Leptobrachium leishanense (assembly GCA_009667805.1). Classification (NCBI taxonomy): domain Eukaryota; kingdom Metazoa; phylum Chordata; class Amphibia; order Anura; family Megophryidae; genus Leptobrachium; species Leptobrachium leishanense. The sequence continues at coordinate 257,679,302 of CM019065.1, read as the reverse complement.
GGTCTACTGACTGCCTCCAAGCTGGCGGTGTGGCCTGTGCCCCTTCATTAAAAATCAGGCCCTCCAACGCCTGAAGGCCCATTCTCTCTGGGAGGAAAGCTCGTATTCAGAACCTCAGGTGTTACAATGGGAGGTCCATTATGCCTCTACCCCTAAGGCTGACAATCAAATCGGATGCTTGTCTCACGGGTTGGGGGGCTCATTGCAAACTGTTACAAAACGGAGGGCCATTGGTCCCCCTCAAGAACGACTTATGCACATAAATGGGCTGGAGCTGTTGGCGGCCCTGTTTGGCCTGCAGTGCTTTGCAAGGACTCACCGCCATTGTGGGCTGTTGTTGAAGATGGACAATTTTCCGGCAGTGCGTTACATCAATGGCCTGGGGGGCCCTTGTTCAGTACTGTTGACCTCTGGCCAACGACCTCTGGGAATGGTGTTTCGTATGGGGACTGGAAGTACAAGCTCAGTTCACCCCTGCTCTGACCAACCATATAGCAGATTGGAACGTGAGGCACACCGAAGATTGCGGGGACTGGTGACTGAGAGGACGGATAAAACGGATTGTTTCAGAGTTATGGGGTCCTCTTCAGATAGACCTGTTCGTGTCTCGGCTCAATATACAGTTGCGTCTGTTTTTCAGTTGGAGACCGGACCCAGACGCGCTGGCGACAGATGCTTTTCTGCAAAAGTGGAATCATCATCGTCACTTTGCGTTTACCCCATTTCATCTAGTGGGCCGTACACTCCGCCAGACTTTGGTCCAACGAGCGGAGATAGTTCTTGTCGCTCCACTTTGGGAGAATCAGCAGTGGTTCCCGATGTTATTATAGATGCCGACAGATTTTCTCAGATTGCTGCTGGCACTTCCAGACCTACTCCAGGATGCAGACATGACACCTCAGCCCTTGTTCTTACGACGGGTGTCGTCTTTCAGCATGGCTGGTGTCAGGGGTCCTGGACCCTGCAGAGGTTTTGGAACACACTTCCACCCTCAGGGAATGGTGGGCCCCGGGCACCAGGGCTTGCCATGACTCAGCCTGGAATTGCTGGTGCTTGGGAAGGGACGTGGATCCCTTTCAAGCTCCTTTGAAGTCTGTGCTGGATTTTTTTATCAAAAACATTCGACTCTGGTAGAGTTTACCGCACCCTTAACGTCTTTCGCGCAGCTTTGTCGGCCCAGCACGTAGGTTTTAATGGGGTACCCCTGGGTCACTATCTGCTGGTTTGTAGGCTCCTTAAGAAAGGCATGAGGTTCTCCCATCCCCTTCTCACTCGATATGCCATTACTTGGGACGTGTCGCGGCTTTTAAGATTTTTGTCCCACTGGCCCCATGACTGGCTTCTTTCCCTTCGTCAACTCTCTGCCAAGCTGGTGGCGCTTCTATGTTTAGTTTCATGTAAGAAATGGGAGATGTCCGTGCTCTGGACTTTCAGGCTCAATCTTTTGTGCCCGAGAGTGTCAGATTCGACATCTCTCGGCATACAAAAACCTTCCGTCATCCGTTGCATACCCGGCCTTCCGACTCCCCAGAGTTATGTCCGGTCCTTTGCCTGCGGGAATATGAGGCTCGTACCTCTTCCCCTATGCTCTGACAGGGTCTCCCCTTTGTCTCATTCCGGGCACCCCATCGCGCAGTGGATTCCACAACTTTAGCCCAATGGCTGAAGTGGCTGCTGGCCCTCGCAGTTGTTGAGGTCTCGGTATTCGGGGCCCACTCAGTTCGAAGTGCTATGGCTTTTTCGGTGGTAGCAGCTGGTTGTCGCCTTGAGGATTTGCTCAAAGCTGGGGATTGGTCTAGAGAGCCAACTTTTAAGACTTTTTATTTCAAGCCGGTTGTTCACAGGTCCGCACCCCTAGTGGATCAGCTTTGAACTCGCCATAGGAGCCTCTGAGTCCGAGTATTACAATTACAGAATTTTCCTAAGTATGAAGGGAAGTTTTAATTGTAATAAAGGACTCCGAGGCAAGTATTGCCCTCCTCTCCCTACCCTCTCTTTGGGGGTGTCGTAACATTCATTGCTGGCTATCAAGGTCATGCATGACCATGCTCGTGCTATTGATCTGATCTCCTGTCATGTATCTGCTCTCTACATGTAACTAGGGATGCACCGATACTAGTATCGGTACCGATACTGCCGTTTGCACAAGTACTTGGTACTCATGCAAATTGCCCGATACCGGAAGCCATCGCTGGGCCGGCTTGCGGGGCTGGGGAAGCTGGCCGCATGCATGAAAAGCATTTGGCTAGCGTTACCCAGTGGTGGGTCTGGTCGCAGGGCTGTGATGCTGCCTCTGGGCAGTGGAGGCTGTGATGCTGCCTCCAGCCGAGATCTTGCGGGCCTCCTGCGAGATCTCGGCTGGAGGCAGCGTCACAGTCTCCACTGCCCAGTGGCCACGTCACAGCCCTGCAACCGGACCCACCGCTGGGTAAGTAATGCGGCCCACCGGAGGGGAACACTGGCCAAATGCTTTTCATGCATGCGGCCAGCTTCCCCAGCGTTTGGTCTGAGGTATGCATGCATGCATGCATGCATCCATGGTCTGGGGGGTCTATATTTATATCTGGTCTGAGGTCTGTGTAATATAGATGTGTACATACACACATATATGTAGGCTGGTCTGAGTAATATAAATATATGTATATTACACAGACCAGCCTACATACATACGTCCAGTCTGCCAAAATCACGAGTATAGCAGTACAGTGATTTTTTTTATTGGTCTAACGGAACATTTAAAAGACAAGCTTTCGAGAGTATTACTCTTCCTCAGGTCTGGAAGCTTACTGATCAGTTCCTAGAATTAAACATTAGGACATAAAGGGTCACATGGGGGGGGGGGGTTAGATGTCGTAAAGAGTGAGAGTCAAATGGTATGTTCAAAATGGGAAAATGAACGCATGAGGGATCTTGGGCCCATAATAAAACAGAGATAAGATCATACAACTTGAATGGAAAAGAAAAAAAAAAAGGGGGAAAAAGAAAAAACATAAAACAGGGAAGGCTGAAAAACATGGGGGGGGGGACAAGCATCAGCCAGAATTTTGAATGTTATGTGACGTTATGATACTAGGTTAAAACCCCAGAGTCCACGTTGAGCGCAGCATTTATAGTGTTAAAATATGTGATCATTCATTTCATATGTTTTCCGTTCACGGTTGTCTTTAAAACGTCCTTTGAGGATTTTTAATTTTGAGGTTTTGGATGGAGTGGCCTGTTAGGTGGAAGTGATGTCCCACTGGGGTACAATATGTATTTTCCTGGTGGTTCTTGGAGTGTCTGTGCTGGTTCATCCTGAGATTTAGTTTAAGGCTGGTTTCACCAATATAGCAGCCCTTATCACATGCCGTGCACTGGATCATGTATACCACATTAGCAGACGTATAAAGGTACGAGCCCTTGATGTTGTGTGTGGCGTTGTTGTGCAGTGCTGCTGTCACATATGTGTGGGCACAGTTTGCAGCGTTTGGTCCCATTCTCTAGGTCGTCCTGTTCCGGAGTGAGTTTGCTGCGGACGAGTTTTTGCCTCAGGTTTGGGGGCTGCTTGAATGCCAGTAAGGGGGGCTGTGGGAAGGTTTCTTTGAGCGCAGGGTCTTCTGACCAGTGGCTGCAGATCTTTGATAATTTTGCAAATTCCCTCTAGAGTCGGGTTATAGGAAAGAACTAGAGGGATCCATGTGGTGATTTTCTTTACTTTGTAACGTAACAGCTGTTGGCACGGTGTTTTCAGGGCAGATTAGATTTTTTCAGAGATCGTCCTTTCCTTATATCCCTTCCGCTGGAATGATGCAGATAGTTTGCTCAGGTGTTCATCCCTGTCCCCAGATGGAGGCAGATTCCCCCTGGGCGGGGGCAGATTCGGTGGTACCTGATGGCCTGGCTGTAGATGATGCCTTGTTTGGTGTGGTTGGGATGAAAGCTGGTCTTGTGGAGGTAGCTCGGCCTGTCTGTGGGGTTCCCGTACACAGATGAGTGCAACGTGCCGTTGGCAGCTGATTTGGTACAGTCCAGGAAGTGGAAAAAGTGTGCTTGGAAAAATGCATCTTGGAGTTTGATCGATGGAACATATTGAATGCCTTGTGAAAGTCTAGAAGGCATTCCTCTCCTGTCCATATGATGAAAATGTAATCGATGTATCTCAGATATTTGTGTGGTTTGTGAGGGTGGATGTTCAGGAACCGCTGTTCTAGATCTGTCATGAAAAGATTGGCGTATTGTGGCAACATTTTACTACCCATTGCAGTTCCAGTCATTTGTAGGTAGCAGTTATTGTTGAAGCAGTTTGGGAGAATAAATTCAATATGGCTTGACAAATTTGCTTTGAATCTAGGAGCCAGCTACAAAAGTTAGGAGCCAACCTTTCGGCGAGGATTTGCCTTTATTAAAGTATACTTTGATAAAGGCGAATCCTCGCCGAAACTTTGGGAACCTTGCCTCTGCATCTGGGAGTTGGTTTGTGCTCACCCAAATTATGATTTTAGCTGCTTCTATTTATCACTTTGTTACCTGGTGCTTTTTGTCGTTAGGTATTTTTTGTGCCTGTGGTCTTTTGGCTACTTTTTTGAGCCTAGAAGTGTAGACCGTGGCTTCTAATATCAGTTTGGCCACTCTAAAATATATATACTTCTTATATTACGTGTTGTTAACATCTGTAACGTGTGACGTTGCGATCGTTTTATTTATTTACTTATTTTCTTTGCTCTGTTGTCATTGGACACCTGTTACGTCTGCAGCCCCTGCTGTGCTTCCTGGGGGGGGGGGGGTCTGGGCAAGGTTCAGTGCCAAGGACTGATCGAGTGCCAGGACCAGGTAATGGCCGAGTGGTGTCTGAGGCGGCGGGGCCTGGTGTGGTCACAAGGAGCCGCCGGGTTTAAAACAGGGCGCAAGGAGTTGCCTCGTCGCCCTGACGTGGAGTTCAGTTCCTGCATTGCTTCCTATTATTCGTTGTTGCTTTATCTGTTGCCGACCCAGCTTGTCTACGATTTCTGCTCCTGATTTTTGACCCGGCTTGTCTCTGACCATTCTATGTTCTCTGCAATAGCGGTGACTAGTGTTGTGCGCTGTAGGTTTAACCCCATGCACACTGCTTGGGGTTTTACTTGTTTCTTGAGGAGATTCCCCTCTCACCCTGGTTTTCGTACTGCAGCCTTATCGGGGTTTGCTCCAGCTCTAAGGGGTCCGAGTTACGATCTAATATGCTAGTGCTAGGGTTGCACCGATACCGATACTAGTATCGATATCGGTGCCGATACCGGGTACTGCAGGAGTACTTGGTACTCGTGCAGTACCCCCGATATTTTTTTCCGATACCGGAAGCCGGCTTGCCGGTATCCTAGGGGCTGCGGCGGCTGTCCGAATGCTCCATCGGCATTCGGACAGGCCCTGCAGCTGCTCTCCGCCCTTTGTTTATACTTACCTTCCTGGGCGCCGCCGGGAAAGTCTTCGCACGCGCTCGCTCCTTGGAAGGTCCCCAGCCGCGACCACGTGGGACCATGTGATCGCGGCTGGGGTCCTTCCAACAAGCGCACACGCGGAAACTTTCCCGGCGTCGCTGAAGGAAGGTAAGTATAAACAAAGTGAGGAGCTGCAGGGCCTGTCCGAATGCAGATAAAGCATTCGGACAGGCCCTGCAGCTGCTCTCCGCTCATACTTACCTTCCTTCAGCGACGCCGGGAAAGTTTCCGTGCGTGCGCTCGTTGGAAGGACCCCAGCCGCGATCACATGGTCCCACGTGGTCGCGGCTGGGGACCTTCCAAGGAGCGCGCGAAGACTTTCCCGGCGTCGCTGAAGGAAGGTAAGTATGAGCGGAGAGTGCGGGGGGGGCATTATCCATGAGCTAGGGGGCATATCCATGAGCTGGGGGGCAATTATCCATGAGCAGGGGGGCATATCCATGAGCAGGGGGGCATATCCATGAGCAGGGGGGCATATCCATGAGCTGGGGGCATATCCATGAGCAGGGGGAATATCCATGAGCAGGGGGGCATATCCATGAGCTGGGGGGCAATTATCCATGAGCTGGGGCAATTATCCATGAGCTGGGGGCAATTATCCATGAGCTGGGGGGCAGGATATCCATGAGCTGGGGGGCAGGATATCCATGAGCTGGGGAGCAGGATATCCATGAGCTGGGGGCATATCCATGAGCTGGGGGGGCATTTCCATGAGCTGGGGGGCAATTATCCATGAGCTGGGGGGCAATTATCCATGAGCTGGGGGGCAGGATATCCATGAGCTGGGGCAATATCCGTGAGACCTGGGGGCTTTATAGAAGGTCTGTTCTTATTGGAAAGCGTCACATGACATAAAATAAAAGTATCGGTACTTGGTATCGGTGAGTACTTGAACAAAAGTATCGGTACTCGTACTCGGTCTTAAAAAAGTGGAATCGGTGCATCCCTAGCTAGTGCCATCTGCGAATACGAAAGACTGTTGGTTACCAGCTTGCCAAAAGTACCCGGGGGGGTGGTGTGTGTGTGTGTGTGTATAGACCCTGGTAACCACAAGTTACAAAGTACCCGATCAAGGTGGTCTGAAAACGTAATATCTGTCAGTGTGTTGACTGCCCTGCAGTCTGAGCAATTCATTGCCTGTCCTACCGAATGTCTCAGTACTAACGTTTCTGTCTTGCAATCTGCTGTATTGTTGTGTGCTCTAAATTGTCCGTTGGTCGCGAAACCTTTGGAGCTTAGTAGCAGTTCTCTTGTGTTGTCATACTCCTTGGCTTTGGAGTATAAGTTTAAAAGTACTGTTTATTTCACTAACGTCGAACTGCTAAATCCGTCCAAAAGGATCTCAACCTCGTTACTCTTGTGTGAGCGCCACTGCGCCTGTTACACACACACACACACACCAGGGCTGGATAGATTTACATTAAACGTAGGAGACCGGAAGAAAACTTTGAAGCCAACTAGATGTTTTTAGATGCCAAAGACTGCTTTTAGATTGGTGTAAAATAAACTGGAAATTTAGGAGCCAGGAGTAAAATTCTAGGAGCCAGTGGCTACCAGGCTCCTGGCTTTGTCAAGCCCTGATATATAGATTATATATCTATATACACACACACACACACACACGTATATGTATGTAGGCTGGTCTGAGGTCTGTGTAATATACACACACACATATATTACACAGACCTCAGACCAGCCTACATACATGTGTGTATGTACACATATATTACACAGACCTCAGACCAGACATACATACATACATACATCTCTAGCTCCTAGCTGATGAGGGTCCATCAAACCCTTAACAGTGCTGTCCTAGGAGTGGCTTTGACCAGCTGCATAAACCTTATCTCTGCTAGAAAGCCACAGTGTGGCATAGCATTGATTTTAGGGTTCTGTGTAATAACAGGCCCAGGATGCATAAAAGTGAGACAGATGTCAATTGCATATCCTACCCGGAATTCTTTGCTGCATATGGGGAATGTGGCACAGGAGCTCTGGGATGCAATTCATCGAATTGCTGTGATGTGATGTGCAAGTGGCTTCTGCAATAAGAAACATACACACACACATACATGTATGTCTGGTATATATATATGTATGTCTGGTCTGAGGTCTATGTAATAAGTGTATGTATCAGGGATGCAACGGAATTTCGGCCACCAATAGATTCTGCCGATAATGGGGTTATCTGTTTCGGCCCGAAAGCAAAACACCAGCCGACACTGTGCAGAGCACTCTTAATGCTGCTTAGCTGGAGAACATTGTAATTGGAAAGAGGCAGGAGCTGCTACACATATTTAGTTCTGCACACAAAGGGTTAACAGCATGATCCACACTATCAGTAACCTCTGGCCTCTCCGTGACAAGGAACAGGTGATTTATCACTGACCTGCCAGGTGTCTGCTCAGAGGACAAGAGGGGGGGGGGGGTTAATGTGGGAGCTTACATCCATGCCTCCAAAAAGTTAACGGAACGTATACACATTCATTTTGCAATCGTTGGTCTTTTCCTGAGCCATTATAGATATATATCTACTTATTTAAGTTGTGTTGGAGGGCAAAAAAATTATATATACATACAACAAATAAACTTTTATAGTTGCAGAAGACATTTACACATCTCAGCAATGCAGAGTTCTCTAAATTCCTGGGATGTGTAAATGTCTTCTGCAACTATAAAATGTGTGTGTCCAAAAATTTTACACATGAATGTATGCACTAGATACAAAATAACTCCTCCAAACTAGGACAAAAATATCTTAAAGTTTAATGTGGATTAAATTCATGATATTAATTTAATAAAGTCTAGTATTCATACAATTGTACAAAAAAAAATAATCTTAAAATAAATTGATGGGGGAAAAAAAGACATTTTCGGTCTCGTTCCAAAAATTTTCATTCCGGAAGAGCATTACTAATATTACACACTAGGGATGCACCAATACCACTTTAAGACCGATTACCGATACTTTCATTTTGCGATGTGACTGCTTTCCAATAAGAACAGACCTCATATAAAAATGCCCCCAGCTCACATGGATAATGCCCCAGGTGTGTGTGTGTGTGCTTATACATTATATTACACATAGACCCCAGACCGGACTTCGGGCGCTGTCCGAATGCTCTAGCGGCATTCGGACAGGCCCCTGCAGCTCATCGCGTTCATACTTACCTTCCTCGGGCGCAGCCGGCAAAGTCTTTGCGTGTGCGCTCGTTGGAAAGCCCCCAGCCGCGATCATGTGGGAGTTCGCGAGATCGAGGCTGGGGGCTTTCCAACGAGCGGAAACTAGAAGGTAAGGCGCACGTAGAAGGTAAGTATGAATGTCATGAGCTGCAGGGGCCGGTCCGAATGCCAATAGAGCATTTGGACAGCCTCCCCAGCCTCTCGGTGCCGGCAAGCCAGCTCAATGCTGGCTTCCGGTATCGGGGAAAATATCGAGGGGCACTGTACGAGTACCAAGTACTCCTGCAGTACCCGGTATCGGTGCAACCCTATTACACATAGTGTGTGTAATATATATATATATACATATATACACACACACACACACACACACACACACAATCTTATATAGAAAGTCGTTTTCGGCCAAGCTCATCGTGCATGTTCGGTCCCAAATGTTCATTTCGGTGCATCCCTAGTATGTATATACATATATGGGTATGTCTGGTCTGGGGTCTATATGTCAGGTCTGAGTAATATACTGCTCAAAAAAAATAAAAATAAAAGGGAGTTACAGTGTGTTAAGTGTTCCAAGTCACACGTCTGTGAAATCAAACGGTTCACTTTAGGTAGCCACACTGATTGACAGTCAAGTCCACATGCTGTTGTGCAAATGGAATAGACAAAAGGAGGGAAGCATAGGCAGGTAGCAAGACATCCCCAATAGAGGAGTGGTTCTGCAGGTGGTGACCACAGACCACTTCAGTTCCTATGCTTTCTGGCTGATGGTTTGGTCACTTCTGAATGCTGGCAGTGCGGTCACTCTAGTGGTCCCACCCAAGTGGCTCAGGTAGTGCAGCTCATCCAGGATGGCACATCTATGCGAGCTGTGGCAAGAAGGTTTGCTGTGTCTGTCAGCGTAGTGTCCAGAGCATGGAGGCGCTACCAGGAGATAGGCCAGTATCAGGAGACGTGGAGGAGGCCGTAGGAGGGCAACAACCAAGCAGCAGGACCACTACCTCCGCCTTTGTGCAAGGAGGGACAGGAGGAGCACTGCCAGAGCCCTGCAAAATTACCTCCAGCAGGCCACAAATGTGCATGTGGCTGCTCAAACAGTCAGAAACAGACTCCATGAGGGTGGTATGAGGGCCCGACGTCCACAGGTGGGGGTTGTGCTTACAGCCCAACACCGTGCAGGACGTTTGGCATTTGTCAGAGAACACCAAGATTGATAGCTTCCCCACTGGCACCCTGTGCTCTTCACAGATGAAAGCAGGTTCACATTGAGCACATGTGACAGGGTCTGGAGAAGCCGAGGAGAACGTTCTGCTGCCTGCAACATCCTACAGCATGACCGGTTTGGCAGTGGGTCAGTAATGGTGTGGGGTGGCATTTCTTTAGGGGGCCGCACAAGCCCTCCATGTGCTCGCCAGAGGTAGCCTGACTGCCATTAAGTACCGAGAGAAGATCCTCAGACCCCTTGTGAGACCATATGCTGGTGCGGTTGGCCCTGGGTTCCTCCTAATGCAAGACAATCCTAGACCTCATGTGGCTGGAGAGTGTCAGCAGTTCCTGCAAGATGAAGGCATTGATGCTATGGACTGGCCCGCCCGTTCCCCAGACCTGAATCCAATTGAGCCCCATCTGGGATATCATGTCTAGCTCCATCCACCAACGCTACGTTGCTCCACAGACTGTCCAGGAGTTGGGGGATGCTTTAGTCCAGGTGTGGGAGGAGATCCCTCTGGAGACCATCCTCCACCTCATCAGGAGCATGCCCAGGCGTTGTAGGGTGCGCCCCCCATCTTCACAAACACGCACCTCCCATCTCCAGCGGTATAAGCCTCCGTTAATTCAAAAGGCACTGAGGCAGCGAACAAGATAACGCCCTTGGATTATGATCCGGGTATCGTCGGTCTCTCAGGGAAGGAGGCACAGCAGAGCAGAAGTGGGTCTCCAGGATAAAGGCGACCAAAGTCTTGAGGAACGCGAGGTCGCGTAACAAGTGACATCTCTTCTCCGGCTTATTAAGGCCACGTACATTGTAGCTAACCAGTCGGAGCTCTACCGGTGCCAGGTTCTTTGGGCTCCCGCCAGGGCAAAGCCTAGACATGATGAAAGTGTATAAAACGGAGTAAGAGCCAGATAACATTTTTTTTTGTAAGGGGGGAGGGTATGTAATATGAGGGTCCGCAGGGCACAGAACAGAGATTGAGAGACAAAGTAGCCAGGTGGAGCACAAAGGGGCAAGAAACGCCCACGGAGGACAGGGGGAAGATAAGGACAGGGATGTACTTTCAGGATGTGTAGGAGAGAGTAAGCAACAGCCCAGTCAGAGATGTGGACCTGTAAGTGCACCTGTCGGGAGAGGGATGCGGGCCACCGCCCCCTTACTGGGAACATGGAATGGCTAAGCACCTTCCGACTGACAGACGGCACCTACCCCACGGAGGCGTGCAGGGCACCAGCAGACCCAGAAAAGGCCGCTAGCGAAAGCGAGAGAAAATAATAATCTCCCAACTACAAATAACAGGGAAATCTGCCCTGCCCTCACCAAAGTCACCAACGACCTCCTAACTGCTAACGGCTGCTTTTGACACTGTTGACAACCCCCTCCTTCTACAGACCCTCAACTCTCTGGGTCTCGGTGACACTGCACTTGCTTGGGTTGACTCCTATTTATCCAACAGGTCCTTCTGTGTGTCCTTTGCTGGTAACTCCTCCTCTTCATTGCCTCTATCTATTGGTGTACCTCAAGGCTCTGTCCTTGGTCCTCTGCTCTTTTCCATCTACACCTCCTCCCTGGGCAAAATCATCAACAGCTTTGGCTTTAATTACCACCTCTACGCTGATGACAATCAGATCTACCTCTCTACCCCTGATCTCTCTCCCCCTGTCCTCTCAAAAGTCAGTGACTGTTTATCTGGCATCTCCTCCTGGATGGCCTCCCACCACCTAAAGATCAACATGTCAAAGACTGAGCTCCTACTTATTCCTCCCTCCAATGCCTCCCCACCTCCTGACTTCTCTATCACGGTGGAGGGTATCACCATCTCCCCATCAAACCAAGTTCGCTGTCTTGGAGTTACACTGGACTCTGCTCTTTCCTTCATCCCCCACATCCAGTCTCTTTCCTCCTCCTGCCGATACCAACTGCGTAATATTTCCAGAATTCGGCCATTTCTTACCGCTGTCACCACAAAACAACTCATACACGCCCTGGTAACCTCCCGACTCGACTATTGCAATAATCTCTTATCTGGCCTCCCTCTGTCCCGCCTCTCCCCCCTACAATCCATCCTGAACGCCTCCGCCAGGCTAATTCACCTCACCCGCCGCTCTGTCTCTGCCGCTCCCCTCTGCGAGTCCCTTCACTGGCTCCCCATCCACTGCAGAATTAAGTTCAAAATCCTTATCCTTACCTACAAAACCCTCACTAACTCCTGTCCTCACTAATCACCAAATACACCCCAGCCCGCTCCCTAAGGTCAAACAGTGACCTGCGCCTAGCTTCTCCCCGCATCACCTCTTCCCATGATAGACTGCAGGATTTCTCACGCGCAGCCCCCACTCTCTGGAACGCTCTCCCTCGTACTGTCAGACTTTCCCCTAACTTCTCTTCCTTCAAACGCTCCCTTAAAACATTCCTATTTAGGGAAGCCTACCACCCAACTCACTGACACAACCATCAATCACTCTCACCTTACAGTCCTCTCCTCCTGTTTCCAACCACAACCCTCCTAGATTGTGAGTTCCTACGGGAATAGGGCCCTCATCTCCTCCTGTACGGTTTGTCAAATGTTGTTCAATGTATTGTAACCCTGTCTATACTGTGCTTATTGTACAGCGCTGCAGAATATGCTGGCGCTTTATAAATAAAGAATAATAATAATAATAATAATAGTCTTAAGTAAGAACAACACGTGCAGCTCTCGATAACTATTCCCCTCCGACAGGGGTTAAACAAAAGGTGGCACATCTGTAACTATAAAATAGTTTGTCCGTCGCCGCACATCCGGTTTCTGTTGGCTGCGCGCGCATCCAACAGAAACCGGATGCGCCGCTTCGGACAGACGCCTGATGCGCACACATCCAGGAGAGCCAGAACAGCATCGCTCTCACTGGCTCCCGCAGCCAAACCTCCCTTCCTACGTCAGTTTTGGGAGGGGAGGGAGATGACGCTGGGACGGCTGCTTTCCTCCCTCTCCCAGTGTGCCTGCGGGGGGGGCCCCCGGAGTGCTGGGATGCTGGCTTGCAAACTCCCTCCCTGCCTCCCGTGTGACTGGGGGGGAGGGGAGTGCTGGGACGCTGCGGGGCTGGCTTGCGAACTCCCTCCCCCTTGTGACTGACCGGGAGGAGGGGGTACTCGGACGGGCCATACCAATAGGGAAAAAAAAAACACCTTGGAGAAGCGCCCAAAACACCTCTCCCACTCGTGTGGCACACAACCCTCCCACCTGTGCCAGTGAGCTTACAATCTAAGGGGGACCTATGCCCGTGATCATACAATCTAAGAAGGAAGAGAGGAGCCCACTCCCGTGAGTTTACAATCTAAGAGGGGAAAGAGGAGCTGCTCACGTGAGCTTACAATCTAAGAGGGAAGAGAAGCCTGCTCGAATATATAAATGCGTTTGTAATTCGCTGTCAGCTACATGCGCACCCATCACAGCTGCTTCCTCGGCCCTCCAGTTGCAGACGGGACGGCAAACACATTTATATATATGGAGATACTCTTGGATAGGACATTGAAAAACAAATTTGTAGCGGTGGGATTGCCCGACTCTTGCACCCGTCTGGATTCTGGTACGGGACACGATTGCCGAGGTCACAGATCTGACCTTACCGCTCTGCCCCGGTCCATTTCTGCTTACCCACACCACATGCTCAACGGGTACCCTCAGAAAATCAGTGGCTCTACCGATGCTCATGAAAAACAAATTTGTGCATACGGATTCTGAGCTGGCGATAACACTAGACTGCCCTCCGGGCAGGCTTAACAACTAGTCAAATATAAAGCGAACATCGTAGCATCATAAACATTTTGAAAAGTAAACAACAAACAAGAGTGCGCGCAGACAGTGAGTATGGGACCCCCACTCCGTTGCAGAGCCCAACACCCTCCCAGCCAGGCCCACCCACCCCTCGGGCTCATACGCAGGGCCTTGATACCCTCAGGCGCGATCATAGCACAAGCCCGCTGTGCCCACATTAGTTCCATCACCAACATCCCACCCCAACAATAGAGTGCTCATACGGAGTGTACATTCTGCGGTACAGCGTGTGCGGGGGGGAATGGGGCAAGCACAGCAGGGACCGAAAGGCGAGTCAGAGCACAGGGGAGTCTGTCCATGCACGGCTGTAGTACGGGGCGGTTGCCATCCCCCACCCACCAGCTGGGCAGGCCCCATTTGTGAAAGAGTCCAGGGAGCTCCTAGTTATAGTACGCACATGGAAGAAGAGAAACGGGGGCGGTAAAGGAGCGGTAGTGTCCAAACTTCAGCCACATAATAGTGCCTTGTACGGCACGTGTGGTGGGCCAACGTGGCGTGAGACCCTGGTAAACATCCATCCGCCACCTACCCAAGCACGCGATCCTCTGCAGGAGTAGTAAAATGCGCGCTGCAATATTAGGGGTTTAGCAGGAGAGCCCCCTCTCGCAGCCCTCGGGACAGGCAACAAAATTTAGCCCCCAGCCGTCCTAGGGAGCACGAAGCTTGAGGCATCAAGACCAGCAGCATCTGGGCGCCCCACAAGGGTGGCAACCTCCAGCGTGAGACGCCTCACGAGAACATCCTCCCACAGGGTGGCGGTCATTGAGCAGCAGCAGGTCGAGGAGCTTGACTCAGGCGGTCCGACCCGAATTGTCCCAGGAGGGCCGCAGGGCGTGCTCTACGTGTCAGGGTTAGTGGACTGTTGGGGCTGCAAGCGAGTCGGGGAGGGCCCGGCAGTCTCCAGTCCATCACCTTCTAGTCGGCCACCTCAGGTGATCCGGGAACAGCCGGATCAGGGGCGTCTCGGGGGTCGTGCAGATTCTCCTGTGCGCCACACCTCGTTTCTCTCCCAGTCCAGAACCTCAAGTGCGGGCAAGTTAAGAGCATCCAAAAAAGGTCCAACATCTCCCAGGCAAGTGATGGAATGAGTGGCCCCTTCCTGGCGGACTGCCAGCGCGAAAGGAAAACCCCATCTGTAGGGGACATTCTTCTGTTTAAGGGCCTGGGTCACAGGGCGGAGAGGTCTGCGAGCCGCTAATGTAAAGGGGGTGAGATCATGGTAAAGCTCTATGGACTGTCCTTCAAAGTCCCACGTGCGGGAAGAGCAAGCTCCCTGCATTATTTGTTCTTTCCCCCGGTATGACACGAAGCAGCAGATCACGTCTCTGGGCAGATCTCCCTGAGGTGGTCACGGCCTTAATATGCCCTATGCAGTTCAAGCGGGGACTGGGGTTTTTTGCCAAGCACCGTATTAAGAAGGCGGCGCAGTATCGCGTCCAAGTGTTCCGGGGGATCCAGTTCCCCTAAAACTAAAATCCGCAGGTTGCACCTGTGGCGCCGATTGTCCAGGTCGTCGACCAGTCTCTGCAATCTGCAGCAAGCGAGAGTCTCCATAGGTGCCGCTGGGGCCTGGTGCGCCACCACCTGCCCGAGGTGAGACACGCGGTCCGCGAGTCCCGCCATTTCCTCACCCCGTTCACGTCTCTTCGGACCGAGTTGTGGAGGTCCGCCAACATGTCCGCGAGGTCAGTCTTTGTGGGCATCCCAGCCAGGAGAGACTCCAGTCTCAGCTCGATCCTTGTGATTGCGGCCGTCGGATCCGCAGCAGTGCCCGACGCGGGAACGGCCGCCATTTTGGGTGTAGGTGAGGGAGTCCCTTGCCGTGGCGAGTGGAGTAGATTGGCTTCTTGCAGGAGTCGTCAGGTTGCTGCAGGACCTTTTGCCACGCACCATGCTAGTACCTGAGCGAAGATCAAAGGCGTAAAATCGGAGGGGAGTAAGGAGAGCTCTTAATGTGCGGCCATCTTGGTCTACGATCCGGACACTCCCCTTTATTAAATTAAGTCTAGTATTAATACAATTATACAAAAAGTGATCTTAAAATAAATTGATAGGGAAAAAAGTAATTTTTGGTTTCGTTCCAGAGGAGCATCACACACACACACATTATATATATAATTATATTATATAACACACACACACACACACACACACATACACCAGACCATGTATAAACAGTGCTTTTTTTCTGGAAAAAATAGGTGGGGGTACTCTCACGCCCAGGGAAAAACTGATTATGAGGACATGCAAATAATCAAACAGTAGTTGTAGTTCACTTAAAGGAAGACACTATAAAGGGGAACCATATATTTTTTAATACTGTGTTCCTTTAAATGAACTACAACTATTGCTGTAACCCTATGGGGGTTATCCACTAAGTGCCTCTGTTGCAAGAAAAATCTGTATTGCAGGGCTGTTAGAGTTTTTTTCTCTGGGTTTTTTGCAACGATGGCACTGAGTGGATAATCCCCTAGCATTTGTGAGCACCACAGCAATGAAACTCACAATTTTGCTGAGTATGTATAAACTCAGCAGCAATGACACTGTCGGGGTGCTGGTTCCAGGTGGCAGTTTGAACTCAATATGCGGTGATATGTAGGAGTCACACAGGTTACTGGGCACAGAAGGATTTATTAATTAAACAAAACAGGAAGCAGACGGATGAATCAGAATAACAGGCAAGCAACAGATTCTATAAGTTGGTTCCAGGGGGTCGCTTGGAAGCAGAATTCCACTTGAGAGCGGGGGGGGGGGGGGTTCCACTTGAGAGCGGGGGCTCCACTTATTTATAAAGGATTTTACCAGGAAGGATACATTGAGATTTCTCTCGTTTTCAAGTATGTCCTGGGTTCAAGAACATTGAAGTGTTACAGTTACAGAAATACAAAGTAATACAATGCAAGATATTGAAAAATAACACAAATATACAGATTAACAGAAAATAAATATGTAGGAAATATAGTCACTAGGTTACATGTTTACAGGTGCATTCTGTATTGAGGTATGTTAGTAAGGAGCTCTTGAGTGACTTAAGACTGGGGGAAGATTTGATGGTGTCTGGGAGGTTTTTCCATAATTGTGGTGCTCTGTAGGAAAATGAGGACCGAGCCGCTGTCTTTTTGTATTGTGGTATTGCAAGAAACGTGCTGGTCCTGGATCGGAGGTTATAGGATGAGGGGGCTGCTGGGGGAAGCAGTCTATACAGGTAGTTGAGAGCGGGGGTTCCACTTGAGAGCGGGGGTTACTTGTAAACAAGCAGAGTTTTAGTAAGCTGGAAACAGGATGTCAGATATACAAAGCTCTTTGGAGAGCAGGCTTTTTTACAGACAAGCTGAACAAAATAATGAAGCAAGGTGTTGTGTGTGCTCCACCCTTAAATAGTGATAGATTGAACAGAAGGGTAGGAGCACCTGTATCTGCTATGGTGAATGGCAAGGTCCAAAATAGTGCAAAACTCAAAGCTGAAAGGGGCTGCCAGGTTATTGGCAGGAAGGAGCAGTCTTTGGTTTATTCTTCTTGCGCCGCCTGCTGCTAGGACCATGACAGACACTCACAGCAATGCACAGTGTGTATGAGCTGCACAGCAATGCGCAGTGTGTACGAGCTCCACAGCAATAAAACTCACCACCGCCTTACAGTGCCAGCTCCTCTGATCACACCGCTTGCCTGACAATCCGCAGCTCTGGCAGATGTGTGTAAACATGCTGCACCCCCCTCCCCATGCTGTTCAAAGTTTCAGCGGCTGCAGGGAGGGGGGAGCAGCCCCTTGTCACTTACTGGGGGAGGGAGGTTATCAGACCCTACATACATTGACAATCGGAAGCGGTCAGGAGCAACATGAGCTGCCGAGCGCTTCCGATTCTCTGCCTGCCACTGAAGGAGGAGGGTGGAGCATCATGCTCTCTCCTGTTAGTACCGGCACATCACCACCAGCCAGTACGGAGTACCCCCTGAAAAAAAGCCCCGTGTGTATATATAGAAAGTCATTTTCGGTATCGGTTTTCGGCCAAGCTCATCGTGCATTTTCAGTATTGGTCCCCAATTTTCATTTCAGTGCATCCCTAGCTCTGAGTGCTCTGGCTAGGAGCCATCCACACTTATTGCCATGCTCCTAAGAAGTGCGGCGAGTAGTGAGGAAGGCCTTTTGGGCGGCGGTGTTTAGAAGCGTACCGAGTTCAGTGCGAAGTTCCAGAAGTTCTGGTTAGAAGGCATCGTCCACAAAGAGCTTATGGGGCCGTTCCAGTGCGTGAATGCATTGAATAAGCGTGTCTCTTTGAAGAGATTGCGGTTTTATTTTTTATAGAGCCCTGCTGTATCAGGTAACATCGAATCACCGCCTTATGTGCTTCCCATATGATTTGAGGGGGGAGGAGTCAGGGATAGTGTTTTCCGTAAAGTACTGTTGGAGTGTCTCTAGAGCTCCGTATCTGATCAGGGGGTCATTAAGGAGGGTTTCATTTAGGTGCCAGTTCCTCTCTCTGGGACGAACAGGGGGGGAATGAATTGTGATTAGGACGAGGTGGTGATCTGACCAGGTCATGGGGCCGATGACTGCAGATTCGAGGAGATGAAGGTAACCAAATGGCATAAACATACAGTCCAGTCTCGAGTAGAAGTGGTGTGGGGAACTGTGAAAGGTTTAGCCACGTGTGGTGGGGTGGAAGGCACGCCAACAGTCTACTAAACGGTTAGAACCAAGTGCAATGTGTGCTGGTCTTATCACCGAGTGTGAAACACTCGTGATTCCCCTGGATGTGTCTAGCCGGGCATCTAACGGGAGGTTGAGGTCTCCACCAATAAGTACAATACCCTCCTGAAAATCTGCAAAAAGGAGCGCAACACCCGGTGTTTTCTGTTTGGCAAATATATGGATGCAAAAGTGTAAAGTTGTCCACCTAGGGTGCCCTTAACAAAAGTGTAACGGGCATCAGGGTCCAGTTTCGGGTCTGTGATAGAAAGGGGGGGAAATCCCTGGATAGGAGAATGGCCGTGCCGCATACTTTGCCAGCGGGGGAGTTACTGAAACAACCGACGGGGAATTTTAGGTCACGTAATAGCCTTACCCGCTTCAAAGTGCGTTTCTTGCAAGAGAACCACATCTGCATGTTTGGATCGGAATTCCCGAAGGGCAGTGTGCCGCTTTTCAGGGATGTTCAGGCCCTAGGCATTAATCATGAGAATTTTAAGGGGTCTGGGTTCCGTCACCATGAGATCAGCAAGGGGAGCGTCTACAAAGAATGGGGAAGGGGGGTTAGCTGAGGTGCTGATCAAAGCCACCTAGAAATAGTGAACAGAAAAGAGGGTGGGGTTTCAGGGGAGTGAGGAGTGTGTGCCTAAGTGACAAGGCACTACCGCAGTATGCGGGTATAAGTGCGTGTCACACTATTCTGTACAAAGGCACTATCTCAGAGGTATAGAGGCGAGCTACCACCGGGAGCAATGTTAACTAGAATGCAAATAGTTGTAAACAATACAAATATTAGATAATTAACAGTAAACAAGAAGGACAAAAGAACTCAGGCCGAAAGGCCCGCTCTATAAACATTATACCCAGGGGTCAAGTCCTTGGGGAAAAAAGTGAGAGAACTCACCTGAAGGAAAAAAAAAATGTGTGTGATGTGATATATATATATATATATATATCACACGAGTATAGCAGTACATGGTGATACCATTTTTATTGGGTTAACACTACATTTAAAAGACAAGCTTTCAAGAGTGTAACGCTCTTCAGGTCTGGAAACTATACTGATCAGTGAAAGGTATCACTACGTACGGGTATTCTCGTGATTTTTGCAACTGGACTAACACGTTAATAATATATCTCCAGGCACAGACCCCACCCCCCCCCCCCCCGAATTATATACCCAGCACTGGACCCCCAGAATAATATACCCAGCACTGGTTATATGGATATATTTGCTCCAGGCCAGCTCACACATATGGATACATTTGCCCCAGGCCAGCTCACACATATGGATATATTTACTCCAGGCCAGCTCATATGGTTATATTTCCCCAAGCTCACCTCTCCACCACTGCCAGGCCTGAAACAACTTAGCTGGCTGCACATTGCTGGTGGCCGCGTGTTTTTCCTCCGAGCAGTCGCTGGCAGGAAGCGCAGCCACTCGCCTGGGATCCAACAGCCAGCCGCGATCTCACGGCTGCCAGTTGGATCCCAGGCGAGCGGCCGCGCATCATGCAGCCAGCTAAATTGTGTCGGGCTAAGGCCACAGCGGGAACCTGCGTTCCCGCAGTGGGAGAAATGCTGGAACGCTGTTCCCGCAGGACTCCAGGCCTGATTATACCCAGCAAGCGGTACAAGACTGGGGACCACCGAGGTGAGTGCCTACAATATAAATGGGGCAGGACAGGTCCGAGTGGGGAGAGCGAACCATTTCCATGCGGATCCTGTAGGACACCATCTAGATGTGAAGCCGTGAAAAGGATACATAAAATTGTCTATCGTGAGGTTGCAAACCTCCCAAGGGGGTACTGCTATGAAATATATCCACAAGCATTCGTCGGGTGTCGTGTGGATGGTAAAACCTGAGGTGCAGCGTATATTGGGTTGGTGGGGATCAACTTGAGTGGCAATTGAGGGGTTTGAGAGAGTCATCAGATGAGGGTCCATCCAGTTTTGCAAGCTCCCAAGTTCCTTTCGTAGGCCTCCGATTTCAGCTAACAGGGAGTCTTAGAGGCTGGATGTTGATGCTGCCAGGTCAGCCTTTGTGGGCAGGGAGCTGAGGAGGTGGTGAAGGTCCGGCGGCAAGTCCCAGGAGCCTGCGGAGTGGGAGGGGGCGCTGGGGGATGAAGACGCGAGTGTCGCTGCCATTTTGTCCTGCGGAGGTGCCGTCCTGGGCCGGCGTTAAAAACTGCCGGATGGAGCCCGAGTGCTGGTCCACGGTGGTCTGAGGGGCCAGGAGTATTTGGCGGCTTGCGTGGCTTACCCATCGCAGGTTAGACGGGAAAAGAGCGGGCTGTTTCAGCAGAGCTCCGGATTCAAGCGGCCATTGCCTCCGGCATGCAAGACATGCTCCCCATGACGGCAGCTTTAACCCCTTTACACCCAAAAACTGATTTAGCATTGTAATACATTGAAAAGCACCAATTAGCATATATCCCCCACATCCAGTCTCTTTCCTCCTCCTGCCGATACCAACTGCGTAATATTTCCAGAATTCGGCCATTTCTTACCACTGTCACCACAAAACAACTCATACACGCCCTGGTAATCTCCCGACTCGACTACTGCAATAATCTCTTATCTGGCCTCCCTCTGTCCTGCCTCTCCCCCCTACAATCCATCCTGAACGCCTCCGCCAGGCTAATTCACCTCACCCGCCGCTCTGTCTCTGCCGCTCCCCTCTGCGAGTCCCTTCACTGGCTCCCCATCCACTGCAGAATTAAGTTCAAAATCCTTATCCTTACCTACAAAACCCTCACTAACTCAGCGCCCCACTACCTGTCCTCACTAATCACCAAATACACCCCAGCCCGCTCCCTAAGGTCAAACAGTGACCTGCGCCTAGCTTCTCGCCGCATCACCTCTTCCCATGATAGACTGCAGGACTTCACACGCGCAGCCCCCACTCACTGGAACGCTCTCCCTCGTACTGTCAGACGTTCCCCTAACTTCTCTTCCTTCAAGCGCTCCCTTAAAACATTCCTATTTAGGGAAACCTACCACCCAACTCACTGACGCAACCATCAATCACTCTCACCTTACAGTCCTCTCCTCCGGTTTCCAACCCCAACCCTCCTAGATTGTGAGTTCCTACGGGAATAGGGCCCTCATCTCCTCCTGTACTGTTTGTCAAAGTTGTTCAATGTATTGTAACCCTGTCTATACTGTGCTTATTGTACAGCGCTGCGGAATATGCTGGCGCTTTATAAATAAAGAATAATAATAATATATTAAACACCTATTTTCACACCATTTTAAAGCCAGATTGGTGTGCTCCTGATAACCTTTTATATGTATAGAACAGGGAAATTTTAAATCGAAATATACCACTTAACTAGACTACTTGCTGTAGAAAGTCTCAGGGATGTGGGATGATGCCTTAGAAAGTCCCCCCTCCCCTTTCTCTGACCATACTACGACATGTCATGCTGGGCATAATGTTTTTGGTCTAAAAGTTAAATGTAAATCATAGGATTATAGTGCAAACCATGCCAATTATGTGACGTTGAGAATGTTCTATTGGCTTGTAATCTGAGATTTTCTTTATGTCCTAGCTTCGATAAAAAGAACTGACACAAAAGGAATACCAGATATTTGAAGAACGAACTCAGTCTGTTGTCTTAAATTTCTCTCTGCTAGCTGGAGCTGTGCCACACCTTACATGATGAACAAGAGAGAATACAGAAATTAAGTAGCATGTTTTGGTAAATCTGAAATATATTTTAAAACAGTGATGTCGGAAGTAAGAACTGCCGTTCCATTGTTCAGAGTAGAGTGGGGTGGGAGTAGAGTACCTTGCACAGTTTCTTGTTCAGAATGCGAATTTGCCTCGTTGCGAGTGTGCCTCCCTGGCTTTTGATGATCTTGGTTGCGTTGCCGCGTTACTGAATTTATATGTTAAAGTTTTCTGGCAAGTAATGTTTGTTTGCCTTGACTGAGAGCCCTCTGCGTGTTTTGTTGCAAGGATGTTCTGTAGCCTTGAGGTCCAAGTGCTGGAGTACCAGGTGTAATTTATCTGACTTAAGTGTTGGAGTTTGTTTATTTTTGGGGGACTCGTCCATGTTTGCTTGTATCCTATGTGATTGATGGATATCTGTATTCTTATGTAATCGCTCCCATTGCGATTGTCCGTCCTGCGTGCTTGCCGCCCACTTTTGTGCTGCTGTTTTTATTTTGCAAACTGATTCCTAGACTCCGTAAGGAAATCGCTAACCAAATTTTAATTTGCTTTTATTGCTGACGTTTTATACAGCATTATTGAAGCCCCCCATGTCTGGTTTTGCATTTATTATTTCCTGCCAGTAATTAATCATTAGTAGAGACAAACCAATATCTCTGGCCATCTGTAAATTTTTACATTATAATGCTTTCTGTATTCATATATGGACTGTCTTATTTTACATATGCTGTTTGGGATGATATGGTCTGCAATGCTTTGTCACATGGGGGGGGGAATAAAATAATAAAAAACACACCACACACCTTCCTTGACTCAGTAGGCTTGCGATTTTTTTCTCTGTTAAACGTTGGTCATGTTTTGGGTCTAGTTGACAGGTACCCAGGCGGCCGTTGTTTTTCTGTGTATGTGGAATATACTGTAGTATATACTGAATGCAAGGAATGGGATATGAAGAGAATCAGATTGTGGGTTATGTAGTCACTTTTGATGAGGTTTGTGAACACGAGGGCTACAGCATGGTTCAAATTAGATGTGCATGGCTGAAAAAGGAGTTTCATTTTAAAAGAATTTTAGTTTTTGGATTGATTTGAAATTTCATATTGATGCGAATTGATATATCAATTTGAATTTCGGATAACTAAATAAAAGCAAATTTTGCTGTCAGGGTGGATTTGATTTAAATCAAGTCGATTTAAATCATGATTTAAATCACTAATAAAAAGGCTTGATTTAAATCAACTCGATTTAAATCATAATTTTTAAAGAGCAGCTGCCATCTCTATCCCGCAGCGGCTACCGTAGGTAGAGGAACTTCATTAAAAAATTGCCAAATTGGATCTCTTTTACGGCCTGCTGCCATTATAGGTTTTTTTCCTTCAAGGAAAGAATGTGATAAACCTCAGGTCATACACACAAAAAGATCCAAAGACTTGTCTGTCTGTGGCTGTGCAGTATTGTGCTCAGAAAGCTTCACTTTCATTTTGTAGTACTGCTTGTCTGCTTGCCACTTCTTCCTCACACTTAGTTTCACTTTCTTCTTGTGCAGATCTATTCCACTCCAAACAATCAGAAAAATATTGTTTCTATTCTATTCACTGAACTTCTTGAAACTTAGCACTGAAGGAGTTGATTCTGTATTCATAGGTTTGTAGAAGTTAGGATTAGGTGTTTTTCTCAACTTTGTTCAGGTTATCACATTATTGCTGTGAAGAAGAGGCATGTGATCTCTGCTGAGTCAAATTCAGTTTTGAGAACTGCAAAAGTAAACCAAGCATCTGTGATAATATCTTGTAGGCAGAGAAACTGCCCAATACTCTTACAAAAACCTCTGGAAGAGCATGACATTGTGAATGGATTAATGGAATTTATTTACCAAAAAAATTCAACATACAGCCTTATTCTACATAATTAAAAAACGAATCTTTATTTCATGATGGAATAACCTTTGGATGGTAATATATTTTCCTCAAAAAGCATTTATTTAAAAAAATCTGATTTAAATAAAAAAAAAAAAAAAAAAAAAAAAAAAAAAAAAAAAAAAAAATCGATTTTTTTAAAAAAAATCATTGATTTTTATCCACCCTGTTTGCTGTTAACCCCTTCACTGCGGATGACGTGGGGCACGTCCTTATTGACTCACGTCATCCGCTTGCGGGAGCCCCTGCAGAGATACTTACCTCTCTGTCCGGGGTCCCGCGGCGGTCTGACTTCAGCGTCCTCAGACGCTGAAGTTAAGCCCCTCCCGACATCAATGCGCCATGGTGTCATTTCCAGGCGATCCCTTGGCAATGCCGGGAGAGCGCCTGGAAGGGGGCGGATCCGTTCGAAGGAGCAGCGTCAAAAGCCAGGCACTGCTTAAAAGGGGAGAGTCTTCCCTTTTAAGCGGTGCCTGGCTTTAACCCCTCAGGCACCGAGTCGCAGTTCAGTGCCGAATTGCGGCCTAGCTCTGGTGGGGGCTGCCATCTTGGATGGCGGCTCCACCCCCGGGTCCCCCCCCCCTCGCTACCCGACGTCATTGCGCATAGCCGAGGAACCCCTAGCTGCCCGGGGATGTACGGCCTTCCGAATGATACCCAACATGACCATGTTCAAAAGTAAAAAAAATAAAGAAAAAAAAAATCTATTTTTTGTGTGTTGTTTTTATTAATGCAGCAATATTGTTCACATTTCAATTATAATTTGAACAATGATGCTGCACTAATGATTTTTTCTATGGGGTGCGTTTGCTGAAAAAAAATCACGTAATTCCCCCCCAAAAAAATGTAACAAGTCCTCATTTCTAATTTTTTGTACAAGCGCACCCCATCGAAAATAAAATGTGACTAAAAAACACTTTACATGCTGCAGATGATTAAAAATTCAAATTTTATTGCATTTTTTGTTATACAAATAAAAATGATATATTATGAATCTGCCGGAAAGAACGAAATATGTCTGGGTCATTTAATAAAATGTGGCTTCAAATCGCGTTTAAACATGAGCAAAAGCGGTAAAAATTAGCTCAGCACACAGCGGCGAAATGCCTCAGCAGTGAAGGGGTTAAGCAGTGTCAAATTAAACAGGGAAACTAAATTAGTTTCATAGAGTCGTTTCCTAGTACTTTTATTGCAAGTTAAAATCAGAGGGTTCCCCCCACACACATTGTTTCACACATTTTATAAATTCTTAATCCATTTATAAAATTTTCAATTGCAGCAAACCAGCTTTTTTTTTTATAAAGAAATTAGCATTTTTCAGGTATAAGTTTAGGTTTCCTAACTTAATTTTAAATGTAATAATGAGGTCTGTTTTTCTTTGAACGCTGGATTATTTTGTTACAGTCTGTGTGCATTCAGCAATTGGATACATTACATTATGTCAGACCATGGACAGTTCCATTTCCAAGCCACGGCGTTAACAGGTTTCACTTTCAGGTACTGTCCATAGTCTGAAAGTGAAACCTGTTATCAATCTATTTCACAATGTATCAGGACCATGGTTAACGGCACCAGCAGGCTTGGAACTGGAACTGTCCATGGTCTGACAATGTAACATATCCAATTGCTTAATGCACAGACTAAAAGAATTCAGCTGCATGCATCCAAAGAAAGACAGAGCTCATTACTACATTTAAAATAAGAAAAAATGTCTGTTTGCTGCAATTGAAAACTATGGCGGAAAAAAACCTTGCATCTGCATTAATTATAAAGAGACCTGTGGGCTTGACAAATTTGCTTTGAATCTAGGAGCCAACCTTTCGGCGAGGATTCGCCTTTATCAAGGTATATCCTCGCTGAAACGTTGGGAACCTTGCCTCCATATCATGAAGTTGGTTTGTGCTGACCCAAATTATGATTTTTAGCTTCTATTTATTTATCACTTTGTTACCTGGTGCTTTTTGCTGTTTGGCTACTTTTTTGAGTCTAGAAGTGTAGACTGTTGCTTCCAATATCAGTTTGGCCGCACTAATAGATTTTATTATTTGTGTTAACATCTGTACATTGTAATTTTGTGATAGAGACACACAAGTATATTTACATTAAATGTAGGACACAGGAAGAAAACATTGAAGCCAACCAGATGTTTTTAGATGACAAAGACTGGTGTAAAATAGACTGGAAATTTAGGAGCCAGGAGTAAAATTCTACGAGCCAGTGGCTACCAGGCTCCTGGCTTTGTCAAGCCCTGCTGTAATACACATTAATGCAGATCTTTGCCCCATATAAAAAGTGACCTGTTCCGTCGAGTATATTTTGTTTTTTCTTAAGGTCAGATCATTTTGCTTCCTTTTTTCATTTCAGCACATGGTTATAAAATTTATTTTGTTTTTGAAAGTTTTGTTCCTTTTTTCTCAAGCATTGCGTATCATTTGCATTCTGTTAGTCCCATAACGAAATACTATCTATAGTTTTGAATCTTTGGAGTCAGGATCCCAAAAGAACGAAAATTGTCAATTTCGTATGAAATTCAATTCGGAGCAAAACAAATTGCACATCCCTAGTTCAAATCACTGTGGGAAGGACTGTATTGCAAGTGAAGACATACAGGGTTATTTAGAGAGCGTGAAAAGCAGGAGAATGACTGGAGAATTACTGGAGAATGAAAAATTCTAGGTCAAAATAGCCAAACCAGAAACATTCTCCCTTTCATCTCACTTTCCAAATCAGCTATTTTGACCTAGAATTTTTCATTCTCCAGCCATTCTCCTGCTTTTCACACTCTGAATAACCCTGATAGGTCATTTGACATTGGAATATTTGGTTTTCAGAATGTGACACAAGTTGCAGGTTTTTGGATGTGTAATGAGGACGTAGAAAATTGTAGGTGTATTGTAAAGTGGTCAGTCCAAAAAGAATGGAAATATGTTTCATTTGCAGAGTAGGAATTAGAGATGACAAATATTTAATAAAAAAAAAAATTCTGGGAATTAAGGACAATGAAATGAATTCCGACCACGACATCATATGAGCTATGGGATCTGCACAAAAGGGCATGGTCACCTTTGCAGTTCCTTTGTTACTGAATAAATGACAATTTCTATTGGATTTCTTTATACTAGGGATGCACCGATACCACTTTTTTTAAGACCGAGTACCAATACTTTTTAAAAAGTACTCACTGATCCTTTTATTTTATGTCATGTGACCGCTTTCCAATAAGAACAGACCTCATAAAAATGCCCCCCAGCTCACATATATATCTCCGGGGGGGGGGGGGGTATATAAATCTATGGAGATTGCCTCAGCTCAGACCTGGGGAAGCTGGCCGCGTGCATGAAAAGCACACGTCCAGCGTTACCCCTTCTGAAAAGGTCTGGTCGCACGGCTATGGCACGATCACGTGGCCACCGGGCGCTTCTGTGACGCTGCCTCCAGCCGAGAGGCAGCGTCACAGAAGCGCCCGGCGGCCATATGATCGTGCCACAGCCGTGCAACCAGACCTTTTCGGAAGGGGTGAGTATTGCAGCCCGCCGGTGGGGAAACGCTGGCCGCTGCTTTTCATGCACGCGGCCAGCTTTCTCAGCCTCGCGAATATCGGCAAGCCGGCCCAGCGCTGGCTTCTGGTATCGGGGGGATGTATCGTGCAAACGGCAGTATTGGCACCGATACTAGTATCGGTGCATCCCTACTTCATACCCGTCGAGAATATATTTCTGGATCGCAGGTCAATAAACTATTTCTATTTTATATGGTGTTATTTTAGGTGTAGGAAGGGAAAGTTTTATTTACACGCTTACCAGAATCATTAGTATTATATGTCAGAATCACCTATTAACTAAATGAAAAATATGAAATTAGAAGTTATAAGTGTTGAAGGCATGGAAAGCGTAGGACGATTGAATTGCAATAGACTATTTTTGGTCTTATTCCTGCGACCTGTCCTTGAATGCAGTTGATATTAGGCGTGGATGGAGCGTGATAACGTTTAAATAGGTCACATTTGAGACTGGAGTCAGTATTTTTTTTTTTTTTTTTTTTTTTGATATGTACACAGGAAAATATAGAAGATAGTCATTTTTAATATAAAGACCCAGGGCTCGCCGAAGCCACTGTGCTGCCTGGAGCGATGGATGAAATGCTGCCCCCCCCCAAAAAAAAAAAAAAAAGTGACATGGCCGTATCAGAGCTCCACTGCAATAAAACCCACAGTAATGTGCGGTGTGTATGAGCATTTCACTGAATCCACTGCAATAAAACTCACAGTAATGTAAGAAGCGTATTAGCGTTCCACTTACCCCTGCTGGGTGCAGAGAAGATCATGGCACCAATACCCAGGCAGATACTCCGGCTATGGATTGAAATGTCAGGTCGCCGGTGTATAAAGGTCTACCTGGCGCAGGTAATGTCTTGGTGCCACAGCACATTTAGATGCCCTGCCATTCCAGGGCATCATTAATCAGGGTACGAATGTAGTTAGTCCCTGGGTATCAAAGTACAGAAATCTTGCAGCACAGCGGTTTTAAGTGGGTTCCATAACTCAGATACCCTTGAACTAGTATGGTAGAATTTGGATGCCTTCAGGGCTGGCCCAAGCCTCTGTGCTGCCTGGAGCGAAGGATGAATTGCTGCCCCCCGCCCCCAAAAAAAAAATAGTGAGTATATCATGGCCCACTGTCCCACACATCCACATACCGTCACACACACACACACACACACACACACAAACACAGCCAGTAACAGGGAGATGCAGAGGATTAATGACTCCGGAGGGCACAGAATTACTGTCGATTTATTTTTCACGGGGTGTGCCTTTAAATAGGAAGCACCTCACTGAAGGGATGAAAGAATTAGGAAAATACTCGTTTTTTCACCATGATTTAATAAATCAGGGAATACTGGGGGGGGGGGTTAAAAGCCATAAAGCGGCATTAAAACATGCGGCGTCCCAATCATTTCTCTAAATTCCCCCATCAAACCCTGGCAGCTCCATACTAACCCCCCCCCCCTCAGTTTAGAAAGGTAAAAATTAGATTTATTTTAGTTAAGTCACCCAGGCCTTGCCAGGCCAGTGAAAAGCAGATCCCCCCAGCTGCTAACTAACTAACTACAGCTCCCATCATGCTGTGCGGGTTGTAGATGGTCTTCAATCTGGGCCCTGTGCAGCTCTCAATCGGCAGCTCCCTCAGGACTCTGGGATATGGTGTCTGTCCAGGCCTTCCCTCAACCAAGACAGAGGAGCTGGCAGTGCTTTATGGGGGCAGCAACATGTCCCTGTGAACCTCCATAACACACATGGGGGGGGGGGCACAGAGTCTCCTGTATGAAATCCAGACAGGCCTAACTCCTCTGCAGCCTCATGGTTCCCCGAAATTCATTTAAAGGCACGCGCTTGCCTACTCCAGAGCCCTGCCTTGCGTGTCACGTGACAGGCTCTAAACACAGCGTTCCGTCTCAGATGCACTGCGCTGCAGAAGAGACCACAGCCAGGCTGCATCGCTGGTAAAACTTAAACAGATGGCCTCCATGCCTCCTGAAAGGGGTGGGCGTCGGCCCTCTGAAAGGGGCAGTATTGGCTTGGTTTGCAACGGAACACTATCCTGCAGTGTCTAGGCTGGCGGCCTTTGAAAGAGCAGCAAAATCCTGCTCCTGTCAAAGTGCTGCCTGGAGCGGCTGCTCCACCCCGCTCCATGGACGGGCCGGCGTTGGATGCCCTGACACATTCACATACCCCTGTGTGGGTTTCAGAACAATGCTTGATGAACTTTAACCCCTTCACTGCTGAGGCATTTCACCACTGTGTGCTGAGCACATTTTTACCGCTTTTGCTCATCATGTTTAAACGCGATTTGAAGCCACATTTTATTATATGACCCAGACATATTATATATTGTTCCTTCCAGCAGATATATAATTTTTATATGTATACATATAAAAAAATGCAATAAAATTTTAATTTTTAATCACCAGCATGTAAAGTGTTTTGTTTTCACATTTTATCACATGAGCGTTTGCAGTTATATTTTCAACTAGGTGGAAAGCCTGCCCAGAGGGCAGTCTATTGATAAGTGTGGTGCGCATGAATGTTGGTGGAAAGGAAAACACAGCAGCATTAAGAAAAGTTAAATATTTTTAGTGACTATTTTGAATAAATTTCTTTGAATACAACATTTTTAGTGAAGCATGCATCAGTCCCTGGTAATAGGTAGCCTTGTTCACGTCCATTGATAACTTTGATTTTAACGTCCGTAGAGCTCTTGACTCGAGAGAATGCAACATAGTTGTCCATGGCTGAAGACTGGTTCTGGTAAATCCATGCCAACTCTGTCCAAGGTTTGTCCTTGGGATTTGTTAAATTGGCATTTGCAATGACTATTAACAGGAAATTGTCTCCTTCGTAAAACAAATGGAAGTTCAGTGTTACTTGGGGCTAAAATCAATTCTAGGAATGAAAACGTTTTTTCGTTCAGAGGTAGGTGTCAATACTTGAGCAATGATCAAATTTTGTCGCATAGCTGTCACAATCAGTCTTGTTCCATTACACAGGCCTCTTTGTATTCAGGTTACGCAGGAGCATAATAATACAGCCAATTTTGAGTTTCAGTTTATGAACTGGCATCCCAGAAGGAGCCAATTCATTTAAGAACTCAATGGGGTAATTTTCCTTGTCTTTCTGGGATTCATCATCAATAGAATCAGTGCTTAAATAAGTGTAGCTCTCACCTTCTAACAAACTAAGCACTTCTTCATGGATGTTGTCCACATCACAATTTTTGGGGCATAAAATTGCAGTTTTCTCAAACGTTGAAATATCATCAGGGTGTAAATGGTCACCATAAATTTCCTTGACAATGGAGTTTTTGCAGATCATTTTAGGTGGTATCTGAAAAATATTTGATGGAAGCCATGTTCGTTTGTGAGTTTTCCATCGCCAAGTTTTATTAGCCAAGAGCTGAACTCTGGATCCACAGATCTTACATTTGTTTGCAGCTTTATGATCTTAAATTTATCCCATAGTGTATTGAATTTAATGCTGGATTCAACGATTGCTGATCGACTGCCATGTGCCACAACAGGTAGAGATTGTCGGAAATCGCCTCCGAGGATAATTGTTTTACTGCCAAAAGGTTTGTTGTTTTTCATGAGCTCTTGCAGTAGTTTGTCAACGCATCTGAAAGCATCACTTGGAGCCATGGTTGATTCATCCCAAATTATAATTTTTGTTTTTCTAAGGATTGTGGCATCATTAGATGTTTGCCTCATGAAGATGAAGTGTCCAACAAAGGAACAGGCAGTTTAAATTGGGAGTGATATGTGCGTCTACCCTCTAGAAAATTAGCAGCAATTCCAGTAGAAGCAACAGCTAATGCTACCTCTTGGTTTCCTCTAAATGAATGCAATAAAGTTTGGTATAGGTATGTTTTGCCACTACCTCCAGGACCATTGAGAAAGTAACACCTTTGGGGTAATGTATCGTTTTGGGTGGCAGAAAGAATGTCTTCAAAAGTTTCTCTTTGTAGATCATTTAAAGCCACCTGCATTTGTACTCCTATGTGACTTTCAAGAACTGCATCATAGATGTCTGTTGTTTTGACGGTTTTGACGGTAGGCATTGGTAAACCGAAATCCTGACATTTTTCCCGTTAATTAAAATGTCTTGAATGTCTAATAGAGCATTATTGAGACATGGTTGGCAGTCTGGTGTGTGGCCAGGGTGTCTTGATAAGTCTTCAATGAGTTGTTTATATTTTTCAAATAGTTGTTTTGCATTTGGTGGAGATGCAAGGGCACAAATGTTGGCAAAAAGCTCGAAGCAGTTGAGGCATCATCTCACTTGAAGCTTTGTGAAGAGTCAAGTCCCATAATTCTTCATCCTGAAAAAGACCGAGTCTTTGAGCAGCTTCTTTGAATGTTGGAAATTGCACACCACCAACTGTTAGGATATGTTCAAATGAGGTGGCTCCTTTAACATGGAGTAAAAGTAATCAAGCAAAAGCTCTCCACATCCGAATTTATGTTAACAGAGTACATTCGCCCAATAGTGTTATTTTCTCGATGTCTCAATCTTCTTTCCCATGTGGTAGTTTTCCGTTGAAATGCAAAATGTTGTGGAATATCAGTATACAGAAATTTGCGGGCAGCCACGTCTTCTCTGTTTAAGGTAAACCAAGCTGTCAATATTGTGTCTCTTGATTGGGTTCTTTCTATAGCGTTCCTGATGTTATCTTCATTAAAGTATACCGACTGTTCGCCAGGAAGATGGATTTGTAAGCGCACGATGGTATGCGTTTGATGGTGCATTTTGAAACCAAGAAGGCGCCATGCTGCTTCTGGAGCTGTCACATATCTGGAATCCATGAAGGAGGTGATCTCGTCATGATGGAGCGTTGCATGTTCTTTGATGGCAATATTTGCACAGTCATGTCCTTTATAGATGTATTTGAATAAGTACTTTACACTTTTTATAGAAGCGCAGCTCTCAACGTTTATATGGCAGTTGTATTTTAAAGCTAATAATGGGTTGTATGGCACAACCCAAGAGTTATTGATTATTTTCCATTTACTTCAATTGAAGCAGCTGTTTGTGTTCTCCGGTACAGTGGATAGCCGTCCATGTTTGACAAAGTTTGGTCTTGGTGTTTGCTCAAAAAACTTCCCAAAACCATACCATCAGCCATGCATGGCGAATTAATATTATGAGGCCCACATGGTCCATGTATCATGTGTTTGATGACTATTGCATGTAATCGGGGTTGTGCGTGAATTTTGGGGATTTCTGCTGAAAATGATCCTATCAATAGCATCAGCATCTTTAAGCTTATCTTGAGGTGATAATATGAGTAAAATATGTGCATGAGGTAATCCACGTTTTTGAAACTCTATTACATGAATTTTAGCAACAGGTTTATCTAACACATGTTTGTTTGTGATGTCGTGTAGTAGTTCTTTTAGCTTTAAGTTAAAAACTTTGGCAACCAAATCAGGGCGGTATTCCACTGCTTGACCTTTTGTAATATTTTCTAAAATTTCTGACCATTTTGGGTTGCAGGTCATTGTTATGAAGAAGTCAGGTTTCCCATACTTTCGCACAATAGCCATGGCATCTTAGTAGTTTTGCAGCATGTTTCTGGGACTACCCTGGAATGTTGATGGAAGTATTACTGCTTTTCCTGGTATCAAGCCCTGTTCTTCGGCAGCGTTTAGTAGATGGTCCATGAGACCTGTGTATTTTTCAACTCGTAATTTGGACGGATTTTGTCGTACATAGTTTAGACGGTTACCTTCAGTCTTAACATATGCGTCTACAAAGTACTGTTGAGTTAATTTGCCTGCATTTAAAAATGGGTTGAAATCTTTTCGGATGGAAAGCATGTAGACATAAAATTGCATTTGAGTGACCCTTTCTCTTGGCTTAGCAGAGGAATGACTGCGTATGGTTTTTACAGTAGTAGGGGGTGTAGTTAAGTTTAATGTGACGTGACCAACTTTGGTCCCCAAATGGAAATAAAAGTGGATAGAGCATCGGCTCGAAGTTTGGATCTCAAATGCTTATCCTTTCTGTTTTTCTGTCTGGGTTTTGAGTTCGGCAATGAATAATAAGATCTCTTGCGAGAGGAGGTTCTCCATCATCATTTTGAAAAATAATAGCTACTTCATTACTGCGAGGTGCATTGTATCTGCGTTGATCGTCCGTGCGATCTTGTACCATCGCCATGGTGACAGTTGGTGGTATAGTGCCATTTTGTATAGCCTCCTGTAAGGATTCTTGTTCTACCTCATATAACATTTTGCAGGCTTCTGCAAATGGATTGTTTTTATCCATAAAAGAGCTTAACTCTGTCATGCGCTCAGGGTTGCATTTTGAATTTTCATTAATCATGAGGCGTTGTTTAGCGGCCTCATCGGGATCAAGAATATATTCGTTGTGCAAACTTTTGGTTATCCTCATTGTGCGGATGAAGAGATGCAGTTCGGTGGTAAATCTGGCCATTAATTCTAAAGCAGTAAGGTCCATAACCAGGAGGAGGAGTAATGTTTGCCCCCATGGAAGCAAATGCTAATGAACTGTTGATAGATCGAATGTTTTGTTTGAAATTTTTGGAATGCTTATGAGTGCCTGTCATTAGACTTTCTATCAAAGGAGCAACTTGAATGGGCTCCATGTATACTTTTCCTTTGTTGCAGCATTGAGTGAATAGTCTGTCGGATGGCTGGTGCGTATGAAAATGCAGTGCATTGCACTTGGTGCACAGAACATCGAGTTTTCCACAATAATGTTGAACTGAATCACCCTGTTCATTGTTAATGATTTTATTAAGTTTTGTTTGTGCACGTCGTACTTTGTGTGCCAATGTGTTTTTGATTCTTTCTTGACATCGTGCATGTTCATCCATATTAGCTCTCTTTTCTGTTGGTTTTTTTTATTTCTGAAGTTTTGTTGTTGCTCGTTTGGCATGTCATTAGTGCTAGATTCTGTGTGATTTTCTCTTTTAGCGACAGATTGTAGTTGTAAATCCATCTTTCTTTTGGGTGGCATTTTTTTTTTTTTTTTAATTAATTTTTTTTGTGTGTGTGAATTTTTCTTGGTTTTATATTTAAAGGGTTAAGTGGTTTGTGGGGTCTTTGCAGGGGGGGGCACTGCTTTTTTGTTAGGACCTCCAAGGTGTTTTATTTTTTAAATTTTTCGTTGTGTTCAACGTGCGTCAGTGATTTAATTTTTAATTATTTTTTCTTGTTAGTAGGTGCTCAGTGGTGAGGGGGCACTGGTTTTGTGTATGCCCTCTGAGCGCTTCTTTAAGTGCTTTGGGGGCTCTATGGAGGGTGGCACCGGTTTTGTTAGTGTGTTTGTGAGTTTTTTTTAAAAAAAAAAATTCTTGGTGGTTGCTTTGTTAGGTCCTCGTTTTTTTTTTTTTTGTTGTGTTAGTGTGGCTGTGATGTTTAACTTTTTCCTTGTTTTTTTTTTAAAAAAAATTCTTGGTGGTTGCTCAGTGGTGTGGGGGGTTGTGGGGGGGGGCACCGGTTTTGGGTTTTTGTATGCCCCGAGTGCTGTGTTTTGGAGTTGGCCAGAGATTTGGGGGGGGGTTGGGTGCAATTTTTTTTTTCTGGCCTGGTGCAGCTCGGTTCAATGGTGGAGGTGCGTAGTTATGGCCATTTGTGAGGGGTGCTCCGTGCGATTTTTTTTCCCGTCCTCTGTATGGTGGTGGCAATTGGGCTGGGGGCTTTCCGTTGTATTGTGGTGTCAATTGGGCTGGGGGCTCAGTGCGCCGTTTATTCCTTTTATATATTTTGTCTGTGCTGTGCACTCCTCTGCGGCGTTTTTGCGTGCCTCAAGATATTTGTGGATGCGGCGGTTGGCTGCGTGCGCACCCTATTCCGCGCGCATCCAACCGCCCAAGCACGCTGTGGGCGTGCTGCAGCGGGTGGCTGCGCGCGCACTCGGCTGGGCGCACATCCAACCTTCGCAACACGCTTTGGGCGTGCTGTGGCGGGTGGTGCGCGTGCACATCCAACCTCCACAGCACCCTGTGGGCGTGCTGCGGCGGTTGGCTGCGTGCGCACCCAACAGCCGCAGCACGCCCACACCATGCACAGTAGAGGCTTGGCGACGGACACGCCAAGCCTTACTGCATTATAGTATAGATGGGGTGCGCTTATACAAAAATTAGAAATGGGACGTGTTACATTTTGTTGGGAGATTACGTGATTTTTAGCAAACGCACCCCATAGAAAAAAAATAAAAAAAAAATCACTAGTGCAGCATCATTGTGCACATTATAATTGAAATGTGAACAATATTACTGCATTGATAAAAAAACAAAAAAATTAGTTTTTTATTTTGTTTTTACTTTGTACATGGTCAGGTTTGGAATCATTCTAAAGGCCATGACACCCTCCATGACTCCCTAGCTGCCACGGTTCTGGAGAGATCGGGGTTCAAAAGACACCCCTTATCTCCACCAGGGGATTTCCTTGGGAAATCCCCAGGCAGCTAGGGGTTCCCCGGCTATCTGACGTCATTGCGCTATGCGTCAGGAGGAACCCGGAGGTGGAGCCGCCGCCATCCAAGATGGCCGAACGACGCTGCATCACGATCTGGCATGCAAGGGCTTAAAAAAGGAACCGCTTTAAAAGGGCAGACACTGCCCTTCAAAGTGGTGCCTTTTTTTCTGTAAACCCTACTGATCGAGAGGGATCCAAAAGGACCCCCTTCAGGCGATCTCCCAACATTGCCGGGGGGGGTTGCCTGGATATGACGTCATAGACGTCAGGAGGGGCTTAACTTCAGCGTCTGAGGACACAACGCTGTGGGGCCCCAGACAGAGGCGAGTATCTCCGCCGGGGCTCCCGCTTGCAGATGTGTGGGGAACGCCCTCATTGACTCCCGCTATATGCAGAGGACGTACCCCACACATCATCTGCAGCAAAGGGGTTAAATAAATGGGTAAGCTGGGAGGTGCATTCTGCAACAGCTGGAGAGCCACAGGTTATATGTTGCCCTGTCAGGCACCACACTGTGTCCATACCCTGTGCATTGAGAGCAGACTGCCCTGCATGACCTGAGATCACCCACCACCATGCCATGCAGGCTCCCTGCACCCTGTGTGCCATGAAAAACCAGACCATGTGTTTGCCATGTACGAGATGCTGAGGTGCCCACACACAATCACTTGCATGAAGTAACTCATCAGCAGAGTCTTCATGTTGTGTATCTCCAGTAAACACGGCTGACAGCTAGGTACCCGGCACTCTCCTAGATGCTGCTTCCATTGTATTGAGAGAGAGAGGGTCTGGGAGAGGGAGGGGGAGATATGTAGGGGCTGAGGATGACAGATGCATAGTGCATAGTAGTATGGAGAGTGCAGAGCATACTCACAGCCCGAGCTGGGGGGAGGGGGGGGGGGGACTCCTGCCTCCCTCTGGCCTCCATGCTACTCAGCAC
This sequence comes from Leptobrachium leishanense, assembly GCA_009667805.1. Lineage (NCBI taxonomy): Eukaryota > Metazoa > Chordata > Amphibia > Anura > Megophryidae > Leptobrachium > Leptobrachium leishanense. The sequence continues at coordinate 257,642,411 of CM019065.1, read as the reverse complement.
CTGCTTCTCTGCCTTCACACGCTGTTCCCCCTGAAAAAGCTGCCCAAAAAAAAAAAAAAAAATTATGGGAAGTGCACTTTAAAAAGGAATTTAAGGCAATTGGCAGTGGGGTTCATACCAATGCACTCACACAGCATAAAGTGTTGTAAGCTTGTAAAGGTATCTTTGCTGATTTGTTACCACTCCGCTCGTAAAAGGTCGCACTCATGGTTCACCCCGCCACCACAGGACCACCAAAAGAAGTCGAATCCAATATAAAGCGTTTTATTCGTAACAGCACACAGTAATTCCAACGCGTTTCGTCCATAAATAAAAAGGACTTCATCAGGGAAACACAAATGCATACAGTACATTCCCCTCCCCACCCTTAAATACAAATACTTTTCAAAATCTCAAAAGGACACAGTTGAAAGTAATTACATAAACGATCAACAGCTTTGAACACAGTTGTCATTTCCGTGCGTTTCAACTACCGTGCATGTCCGGAAGTCTTTAAGCGGAAGTGACGTATCGGACTCCATCAGTAATTGATGTCCTTAGGACATCAATTACTGAGAGAGTCCAATACGTCACTTCCGCTTAAGAAAGACTTCCGGACATGCGCGGTAGTTGAAACGCACTGAAATGGAAATGACGACAGGTCTTCAAAGCTGTTGATCATTTATGTAATTACTTTCAACGGTGTCCTTTTGAGATTTTGAAAAGTATTTGTATTCAAGGGTGGGGAGGGGAATGTACTGTATGCATTTGTGTGTTTCCCTGATGAAGTCCTTTTTATTTATGGACGAAACGCGTTGGAATTACTGTGTGCGGTGTTACGAATTAAACGCTTTTTATTGGATTCGACTTTTGGTGGTCCTGTGGCAGCAGGGTGAACCAGGAGTGCGACCTTTTACGAGTGGAGTGGTAACAAATCAGCAAAGATACCTTTACAAGCTTACAACACTTTATGCTGTGTGAGTGCATTGGTACGAATTCCACTGCCATTTTGCCGTAAATTACAATTTAAAGTGCACTTCCCATAATTTTGTATATATTTTTTTGAGTAATTGTTAAGGCATTAATGGGAAGAATGGTCTTTTGGGAATGTACACTTATTATCCAGTGATTTTCTGAACCCAAGCTTGACTACACGATTTTATAAGTATTTAAATAAAGCTGCCCATCAGATTGAGCTACCCACGTCAGACACACCCACAAAATAGGAGGCACGGCCCCAGGGATGACCCCCGACTGGTGGACCGCCACAAAGGAGGACAACCCCCCCGGCTGATGAGCGGCTCGGCAGGAGGACGCATTACCGATTGGTGGCCCTGAGTACCAGCCCCCCTCTGCCCACATCCATCCCCACAGACACGTCACGTAAGGTGGCAGGAAAGGAGGCAAGCACCCACCCGTCTCGGCTCCCCCCACCTGCCACTCACGCGGGAGGTAGGGTAATGAGCGCTTACTATTTTATATATTCCCTTACATTTATATTATCAATTAATTTCATTGAACTTTCCGTGCTCTCGTGTTAGTCCCCCTCCGACGAGTTAAATTACCTGACCCTGCGCTGATTTCAGAATCCACCGCAAGGTTTACGGAATGTGTTGCAGGGATCCGCCAATAAACCTGATGGACGCAGCCGACGAACCGCTGAACATGAGCCACTGCAATCCACAGAACAGACCGTTAAAAGCCACCGCAATCCACTGAACGCAGCCACAGTCCGTTGAAAAGACTGCCGAAAGCCACCGCAATCCGATGAAAGCAGCCGATTATCCACTGAACTGACTGCCGAAAGCCCATAAATCAGCCGGCCAACCTGGGAGCGGAGCAATGCATTACACCCATGGAGAGTAGCAGGTACCCCAGGCAGGAGTCTGCACTCACACTCACGAAGCCCCTGCCCCAGGTGCAGCTATCACATAGCCAGCCCCCCCAAACAAGCTCCACCTCATCATCACCGCGTTCTGACGTCACTGCAGAGACGCCGCAAGGTTCTACATTCAGAATGTAAGGAGGATTGCGCGGCACCTCTGCAGTGACGTCAGTACGGGCGACGATGAGGTGGAGTTCATTTAGGGGCCTGGCTATTGCAGGGCGAGCCTGCTGGAGCCGAAGAAAACTACACCTCCCGGTGTGCTGCGCGGAGTGAGGGCGCATGCTCGGTTTTAAAAGAATCTTCAATGATTGACTTCTACAGAGCCTGCCTTCCGGCCGCGACGGATTCCACCTCTCCCGAATCTGGGAGTTCCTGAAGTGTTTGCGGGCGTCAGGAACCCACATTCACTTGAGGGAGACTCCCGAAACATCGCGGAGACTTGGGATCCCTCCCAGTGGGGGCATGTAACAGTGATATGGAAAGAGCATATTGCCCCCACACGGAGGCTAGTCCATGTAACAGTGATATGGGAAACTTTTTTCTGCGTTTAAGAGTTTTTTAATCATTTTCTCCTTCTTGCAGATGGTGTTCTGGAGTCACTTCAGGAACATTTCCAGAATAATGGACTGTGGGGGGGGGGGGGGTAGTTTTAATGTCGGCTTTGGGGAAGCTTCAGGTCCGCGCACAGTCCGGTGTATTACAGACTCAGTAAATCGCCTGAATTTCTGCATTTTTGACTGTTATGGTTTTTTTCTCCCGCAGACGCAGGGCCTGGGTGCCGCATTCAAAATCCTCTTCTCAGAAACCCAAAATGCAGATATCCCGGAACAAGGGCCGTGGTGCAGCTTCTACCTCGAGTGCCAGCACAGCGTAGCTCTCAATGCCTTCAAGCAGTTAGGTACTTTATTTTTTTTTGTTTACATGACCTGGGGAGGTGTCGCTGGCGCTGTGCACTTTTTGCTGCTGCTGGGCATCTCGGATCAATGCGGATCAGATGTGAGATTCACGTGGAAAGGTTCCTCATCCTCCCCAGATGGCCAGAAGTTTCTCGATCAGTCTTTATGCTGTTAATGCGTTCTGCCAGCTGCCCCAGCACTCACAAACCGCCCACAAGACAGCACAGGGCTTGCTTCCAGTATCGGTATAGGGGCATTTGCACCAACAGTGATACTAGCATCAATTATATACACCGGCACAGGAGGACCCCCAGAATCCCTCACGCACAGACCTCAGACTCCGACTCAGATGGGTACCCGCGCGGGTCAGCATGCTCCACCACAAGGCCCGACAGCTTCTGAAGGCTTTTTGATGCTCTCTTGCGAGATCGCGTGAGATCTCGCCTGTAGGCCACATCACAGCCTTCAGAAGTCCGGCGGCAGCACGCTGTGCGCTCACTTTGTCGGGCTCGGGCCACAGTGTTCCCGCAAGACTCAAGCCCTGCTCCACCAGGTCTCCGAGCAATTGCAGTGGCATTATAACAGGGGGGGGGGGTGCCGGCGCCCTCCCTGTTACGCCACTGGCGGTGTGAGATGTGCAGAGGGTGAGGTGTATGAGTCTGGCACAGGCGTTCATTACAGACTGCGGAGGGAGAATCTGGGACCTCTTAGAGATTGAAGGTTACTGTACTCAAGGCGGGAGATTAGAGCTTGGATGAACATTTTAGCAGAGTCCTGATTAAGACAGGGACAGCTCGCGCGCATTGTTTTTTTAGGTGGAAGTAGCAGGATTTTTTTAGTGACTGATAGAGGACCCTGAGGCAACGAGCCTGAGAGGCAGAAGTAATGGTGGCTCAGTCACCTGAAGGTAAATGGGTGCAGGAATGTTAGTTTTAGAGGGAGGGAAGACTAGAAGTTCAGTTTTGAGAGGTTAAGCTTTAGGAAAAACGGGAGGTCACCATCCAGTTGGAGACATCCGATAGGCCGGCAGTAACACGTTCCAGCACAGGAGGAGAGATATCGGGAAATGAAAAGGTAGATTTGGGTGTCATCAGCATAGAGGTGATATTGGAGTCCATAGGAAGAGATGAGATTGCCAAGAGAGGCCGTATAGATTGAGAAACGTAGGGGACCCAAAACAGAGCCTTGAGGCACCCCAACTGAGACAGAAACGGGGGAGGGAGCGGCACCAGCGAAGGAGACACTGAAGGAATGATGAGAGGTAGGAAGAGAACCAGTAGAGAGTGATGTCATTGAGGCCAAGTTGACGCAGTGTGAGGAGCAGGAAAGGGTGGTCAATGTCAAATGCAGCAGAAAGATCTAAAAGAATAAAAAGGAGAAGTGACTAGGGTTGCACCGATACCGATACTAGTATCGATATCGATGCCAGGTACTGCAGGAGTACTTGGTACTCGTGCAGTACCCCCGATATTTTTTTCCGATACCGGAAGCCGGAATTGAGCCGGCTTGCCGGTATCCGAGGGGCTGCGGCGGCTGTCCGAATGCTCTATCGGCATTCGGACAGGCCCTGCAGCTGCTCACTTTGTTTAATACTTACCTTCCTTCAGCGCCGCGGTAAAGTCTTCGCGCGCGCGCTCCTTGGAAGGACCCCAGCCGCGACCACGTGGGACCATGTGAGCGCGGCTGGGGTCCTTCCAATGAGCGCGCGCGCGGAAACTTTCCCAGCGTCGCTGAAGGAAGGTAAGTATTAAACAAAGTGAGCAGCTGCAGGGCCTGTCGAATGCCGATCGAGCATTCGGACAGGCCCTGCAGCTGCTCTCCGGTCATACTTACCTTTCTTCAGCGACGCCGGGAAAGTTTCCGCGCGCTCGCTCGTTGGAAGGACCCCAGCCGCGATCACATGGTCCCACGTGGTCGCGGCTGGGGTCCTTCCAAGGAGCGCGCGCGGCGAAGACTTTACCGGCGGCGCTGAAGGAAGGTAAGTATGAGCGGAGAGTGGGGGGATACATGAGCAGGGGCGGCATCTCCATGAGCAAGGGGCGGCATATCCATGAGCAAGGGGCGGCATATCCATGAGCAAGGGGCGGCATATCCATGAGCAAGGGGCGGCATATCCATGAGCAAGGGGCGGCATATCCATGAGCAGGGGGGGCATATCCATGAGCAAGGGGGGGGCATATCCATGAGCAAGGGGGGCATATCCATGAGCAGGGGGGCAATTATCCATGAGCTGGGGTCAGGATATCCTTGAGCTGGGGCAAATCCATGAGACCTGGGGGCTTTATAGGAGGTCTGTTCTTATTGGAAAGCGTCACATGACATAAAATAAAAGTATCGGTAATTGGTATCGGTGAGTACTTGAACAAAAGTATCGGTACTCGTACTCAGTCTTAAAAAAGTGGTATCGGTGCATCCCTAGAAGTGACCTTTGATTTTGAACGCAACTAGATCGTTTGTCACCTTAGTCAGAGCAGTCTCAGTGGACACTGGGAGCAAAAGCCGGACTGATGCGGATCAAGTAGAGAGTTAGCAGGGAGATAACCGGTGAGCTGGTTATAGAGACAGTGACTGCTAGAACAGACCGAGTAAGGTGTGAGGGAATGGGATAAAGTGGAAAGTTGGTTGTGCTGGAGGACATGTGAACTTCTGAGACCTCCTCCTGTGAGACCAGAGAAATGGAAGACATAGTAAAAGAGGGGGCAGGGAGTGAGGGAGTCAATGGGGGAGAATGGATAAAAGGAGGAGGGTAGTGATTTAAAGGTAGAGGGGCTTCCTGGGAGGAAACTCCTACCATGCCATCGGGCCAGGTGGTAAACAAGGGTGCCTTCCCAGGGCCCCTCTCTACCTCCTGAGAGCAAGCCCCCACCTGGCCCAAGGACTTGGCGGGAGGACCCCCTCTACCACCCATCAAACGTGTGTTTTTGTCATTGTGTTTTTGGAAGGATGCATTGATGCTAGTATCACTGTTGGTGCAAATGCCCCGATACCTATACCGATACTGGAAGCAAGCACTGGGCTGGCTTGTGGGCGGTTTGTGAATGCTGGCAGAATGCATTAACAGCATAAAGACTGATCGAGAAGCTTCTGGCCATCTGGGGAGGACGAGGAACCTTTCCACGTGAATCTCACATCTGACTCCTTGCTGGTGCGAATTGGATCCTTCTGCCCACACAGACTGGCATTGATCCGAGATGCCCAGCAGCAGCAAAAAGTGCACAGCGCCAGCTCCCAGGTCATGTAAACAAAAAAAAATAAAAGTACTAATGAAAGAGAACCAGGCCAGAAGATGGTCGCCATTATGAGCCAGGCGGCCATCTTGTTCAGAATATTGGTTCGCTGGAATATAACTAGCTAGATTTTAGTTGAAACTAGAATGAAGCTTACATAGAATTTTAGGAATGTGTTAGATTAGCAGAGAAGCAATTAAAATTGAGGAAGATCCGGGCAGTTCCTGGCACACTGGGAACAGGATGAGAAATGGATACACCAAGGTCAGAGGCCTGCAGCGAGACAAAGAAGAGCGTAGAAAACAGACCAGGTCTTATCTACAAAAAATAAGCAGGCTCTAGGGAGGTGGGCATAGGCCGGATTGAGCGAAGCAGCAAATCATCGTCTGTCAAACTAACATGAAGTTTGCCAATTTACGGCCAATGTATGGAATGTCTTTGTAATTGACCAAGGCAGGTACTAACCCACGTGGGGTGGGATAGTGTCACAGGGAGGTGTGTTAATTGGGATGTACCTGTGACGGAACAGCCGCCACGTGGATAAAGATTATTATGTTGTAGTTATTCGTTTATTTAAAGGGTTAAATTTGTTTCTATAATTTAGTATCTGTTTTGATGTATTTCGTTTGCCCTGTATTTATCAAAACGAATTCCCCTTTTAGATGTGCTGTAAAGTGTCCCCAAGGTCATATTTAATTGTGTTTTTCCTGCAAGGTTCCCCACGGATTCTGCTGTTAGAAAACCGGTAACATTGTAACAAAAGCGCTGGCAAATTGCCAAAACCCGACATGAGCTCTTCTGCTTGCCCTGGAGCCCCCTTTAGCCCGAGCAAGGTGCTTTTTGGACCATAGGCCCCCAGGGATGGTAGCTTGGTGTGTGGAAAGTTTGGAGAGGATTCGCCCAGGAGAACCCCTCCATCCCACTAGAAATCCCCCTCCTGCCCGGAGCCTGTCAGCCCCTGCACCGCAGTCTCAGAGAGAGAGATGACAAACTATATTTGATGGCGTTCTGACCCCTCTGGACGGATCGGGTAGCTACTTTCAGGGAAGCAGCCCGGAGACCCGAGCTACCAAAGGTGTAAAGGGGGTGCCGGAGCGCCCAGGGGATCCCCCCGAAAACTGCATTTCCCAGACCATCGGGCTGGGAGCCACACTACCACCATGGGGGGGGGGGCAATTGGACAGCAGACAGGCAGGCGCCAGAACCTGGGCTATGGCTAGCCGCTGTGCAGAATTCACTCCAGGGGTCTGGGGGCGGGCATGGGAGAGAACAATAGGACTGTACCATATAAAAGGACCGTGTATGTTCTGTTTATCATTAAAACACTCTGATCTACCTATACTGCGACTCGACGAGTATTTGGGAGGGCATAATCACTGCCAGACCATCCAGGGACTGCTGCCAATCACTCTCCCACCTCGCTACCCGGCTAAGCTCTCCAGCAAGACTCGGCGCCGCAGACGGAGCTACCCCTGCAGGGTAGCTGATCCGTTACAGTACCTAATTATGTATTCGGGGTATAAGACCCCTCGGAGTGAGTTCGGGGCTCACGCTTTGCGATTCAATCCTGTGTGAGCATTCTGTGTGACGTCACAATAAAGTTTGCCTTTCCTGAAGAGACTCGTGTTCAGACAATCCTTGCTCGTGTCCGGTCCGTCCTCGTCCCGAATGAACCTAGCAGATTCCGGTAACACTAACTGCTTGAAGGCATTGAGAGCTACGCTGTGCCGGCACTCGAGGTAGAAGCTGCACCACGGACCTTGTTCCGGGATACCTGCATTTAGGGTTTCTGAGAAGAGGATTTTGAATGCGGCATTAAAGCCGACATTAAAACTAACCCCCCCCCCCAGTCCATTATTCTGGTAATGTTCCTGAAGTGACTCCAGAACACCATCTGCAAGAAGGAGAAAACGATTAAAAAAAAGCAGAGAAAAAAAAAAAAAATATCACGTTTACATGGACAAGCCTCTGCATTGGGGCAATATACCCTTTCTATATCACTGTTACATGCCCCCACTGGGAGGGATCCTAAGTCTCCGCGATGTTTCGGGAGTCTCCCTCAAGTGAATGTGGGTTCCTGACGCCCGCAAACACTTCAGGAACTCCCAGATTCGGGAGAGGTGGAATCCGCCACGGCCGGAAGGCAGGCTCTGTATAAGTCAATCATTGAAGACTGGTATAAAACAAAGCATGCGCAGCACACCGGGAGGTGTAGTTTTCTTAGCCAGTCCCCTGAATGAACTCCACCTCATCGTCGCCCCATCCTGATGTCACTGCAGAGGTTCCGTGTGATCCTCCTTACATTCTGAACCTTGCGGCGTCTCTGCAGTGACGTCAGAATGCACTGATGAGGTGGAGCTTGTTTCAGGGGGGCTGGCTATGTGATAGCTGCACCTGGGGCAGGGGCTTCGTGAGTGTGACTGCAGACTCCTGCCTGGGTACCTGCTACTCTCCATGGTGTATTGCATTGCTCCGCTCCCAGGTTGGCTGGCTGATTATGGGCTTTCGGCAGTCAGTTCAGTGGATCATCGGATTGCAGTGGCTTTCGGCAGTCTTTTCAACGGACTGTGGCTGTGTTCAGTGGATTGTGGTGGCTTTTAACAGTCTGTTCTGCGGATTGCAGCAGCTCCTGTTCAGCGGTTCGTCGGCTGCGTCCATCAGGTTTATTGGCGGATCCCTGCAACACATTCCGTAAACCTTGCGGTGGATTCTGAAGGTCAGGTAATTTAACTCGCCGGAGGGGGACTAACACGAGAGCACGGAAAGTTCAATGAAATTGATAATATAAATGTAAGGGAATATATAAAATAGTAACCACTCATTAACCCCTGAAATGCCAAACCATGGGAAAACATTGTGGTTAACACTCAGCCTCCTCCATTAACCCCGGAGATGCCATTACAGCTGACGCTAAGCCGATATAACCACGAAAAGTCATAAAACGAAATGGAAAAATGAAATAAGTCAGTGTGAAACCGGTGTAAAAAAAAAAAAAAAAAATTTTTTTTTTATTTAATTATTGGTGATTAATAGTACACATTATACCATCATGGTAGGTATCAATAGAATGAACAAACTCTGCTCTTTCAAATGACACCTCAACTAACCTGCTGCGATGCTCAGGGACGGAGATACAGGGCTCCAAAGAACCCCGGGGTCTCCTGCAATCCAAGGTTCCCCCAGGAGAGAAAGCAGCAATCCCCTCCTGGAGTCTGTGACTCAGTGCGGGGAGAGGCGCTGGAACAGGGCGCGAGTGGGAGTGGCCCAGGGGGGGGGGGTGGGTGAATGGGCAGCTCCCTGCTTGGGGGGGGGGGGGGGGAAGAGATGCTGGACGGCTGTTTCCCGCTCTCCCAGTGTATCGGATAGGTGCTGGGTGTCATGGAACTGACAAAGCGCTCCCCGCGTCAAACCAAGGACTTTTATTTCCAATGGCGAAAACCCCAAAACAGACAATTGCCTTGGGAAAGACTTTGTTCATTTATATCGTGTGATTTTAAATCTATTTTACATAGTTTAGTTTTAAATATAAACTAATTTAAACTAAAACCAAAGTAACGCCATTTTACACTACTTATATTCCTGTAGGTAAATGTGTTTTTGTATAGCCAGTAAACAAGCTTTACTGCTGTGTAATTTCTGCAACAGGGCTTTTCCCCTTATCTGGCTGCTTGTTTAATTCAAGAAGTCTGATCGATTATGTAAATGTTGTGTGAGCTAAAGGCTAAAGAATGTTTATTGTAAATATCTGACATAATGTAATTAGCATTTTAGTAGGACGATGTGCGTCATTTATGCAAATTATGGCTGTTGAATTTCAGCATAAATTGTGGCGTTTTTGTTCATTAAAAGTCAGAACTCTCAAAGACTGAGACAGAGAGAGAATCCTGTTTTAAAGCATACAGCCGTGTCTGGTGTTTTATTTCAGCAACGCTACACTATACACTCAACCTCAGAAGGCACCGAGCGGCCTTCTGGAAATTCCTAACGGCTCCAGGGCAGAGAAACAGAAGCATGCGGGTCAAGCTGCTCGAGGCGCTGAGGACAGCGCTCCCAGTAGCCGGGCTGACTGCAATGAAGGGGTATCTGGAAAGTCAGGACAGGCGGAAGAGAACGGTTCCGTCACACTGGGATGGGGCGTTTCTTTACCCTACCTCCCGCGTGCGTGAGTGGCAAGTGGGGGGGGGAGCTGAGACAGACAGGTACTTGCCTCCTTTCCTGCCCCCTTACGTGACGTGTCGTGTCTGCGGGGATGGATGTGGGCAGAGGGGGAATGGTACTCCGGGCCACCAATCGGCAATGCGTCCTGCGGCCGAGACTCCCATCAGCCGGGGGGGGGGGGTTGTCCTTTGTGGCGGTCCGCCAATTGGGGGGGGTTAATCTTGGGGCTGCGCCTGTTTTGTGGGCGTGTCTGATGGACGTGGGTAGCTTTATTTGGCAGAACACTGGATTACTGTCACGGCGCCGCCTGATGACATCACCGGAGCATTGCATGCCGGGAGATGTAGTTGACTGGTTTTCTGCAGATTGAAGACAACCAGTGTAGAACTACATCACAATGCAATGCTCTGGTGATGTCAGCAGACGGCACCAAGACAGTGAGGTTAAGGGAGTTAGGAGCAGAGCAGCCACTGCGCCAGCTTCCACGATTGGCCGGTGCAGCGGCGCTGAAAAGAAAATCTATGTGCAGGGGCTCGGCAGCACAATTTGCCATCTGGAGCGGTTGCTCCTAACCGCTCCATTGCCAGGCCAGCCCTGCCATCATGTCACCACCCACGAAGTTGGACCCTTGGTCCCTGTTGGAGGTTCACATCTGCAAAAATAATGTGGCACTGACAAAGCGATAATATGTATGGTCTATATTTTGCTAACTGATTTTGATTTCACAAAACACTGCTCATGCTTGGATGTCCTTTGATTTTGTGGTTTCTATTCCCCATCCCATTTACAGAAAAATAAAACGAATAAAAAGAAATCCTAATCTTCAGAAATGTTGCACTGGATAAACAGCTAGAAATGTTGAAGTTTCCTAGTGATGCCTGGACATAGATTGTTCTAGCCGCAAGATCTATGTGCTGCCTCAATGCAGAGGAATACCATCAACGTGACAGTCCGGAACCTCAGCCGGGTTAGCCACCCTCCCTTAGCAAAATTTTTGAACAAAACTCATGCAGTTGGTTAGATCAATTGTTGTTTTGCGCTAATAGCTCTGTGTGTGATCTAACAATTCTTGTAAGGGGGGGGGGGCTAACCCGTCATCACCAGCCCCCCCCCCCTTATCAAAAAACGGACTAAATACTTAGCTATTTTGGAAGCACTACGTTAGATCAGGTATTGTAGTGGAAATAGGCTGGAAGATGGCTGCCATTGTAAGCCAGGCGGCCATCTTGTTCAGAATATTGGTTCACTTGAAAATAATTAGGTAGTTTTTAGTTGAAACTAGAATCAGGCATACATAGAAATTTAGGAATGTGCTGAGATTGAAGGAGAATCAGGCTGGAAGATGGTTGCTACTATGAGCCAGGCAGCCATCTTGTTCAGAATATTGGTTCACCAGTAAATAGAATAGATTTCATTTAGATGAGAAGAGCAGAGCTCACGTAGAATTTAAGGAATGTGTGGTAGATTAGAAAAGCTAACAAGAAATCCAGGCAGAATCCGGCCGGCTCTTGGCACAGAGAGACAGGAAGATTTATGAATAAGGCAAGGTCAGTGAGATGTGCCGAGGAACAAAGAAAACATAGAAAACAGACCAGGCCCCAGACTATCTGAATAAACAAAGCCTATAGGGAGGGAGGCGCTGGCCGGAGAAAGACAGCACAACAAATCACAGACTGTCAAACTAACATGAAGTGTATCAATTTATAGTTAAATGTGGAATGTTCTTTGTGTTCATGCTAATGATGGGAGGTATTAACCCACGTGGGGTGGAATAAAGTGTCATCGGGAGGTGGGCTAATTGGGATGTACCAAATTACGTATTTTTGGGTATAAGACCCCTTGCACAGGGTGAAAGGGGGGCTCACTCTTAGAGATTCAATCCTGTGTGAGCACTTGTGTGACGACACAATAAACGTTTGCCTTTCCTGAAGAGACTCGTGTTTGGACAATCCTTGCTTGTGTCTGGTCCGGCGCCGTTTTAGAAGTGAACCAGTCTGACTCCGGTTACAAGATTAGCAGAAAAAGCAATTAAAGTGTTGAGAAAGATCTCTGCTGTTCCAGGCACAGAGAAAGATACATCAAGGTCGTTGGGGCCCACAGAAATACAAAGGAGTATAGAGATCAGACCAGGTGCCATTTGTAACAAATAATTGAAGGCGCTAGGGAACCAGGCACAGCCCGGAACAATATGAGTAACTAATCATGATTTATTGTTACTAACACAAAGTTTGCCAATTAATGAAATGTCTTTTGTATTAGACTAAGGGAGGTACTAACGCACGTGGGGTGGGATAGAGTCACCGGGAGGTGAACTAATTGGGATGTACCTAATTAAGTATTTGAGGTATAAAACCTCAGGACACTGTATAATTGATGCTCAGTCTTTGCGATTCAATCCTGTCTGAGCATTCTGTGACGTCACAATAAAAGTTTGCCTTTCCTGAAGAGATTCATGTCCAGACAATCCTTGCTCGTGCCCGGTCCGGCCTCGTCCCGAGTGAACCAAGTGGATTCCGGTTACAGTATGATCAACTGGTTTAAACGTTATATCTAATATAATTTTACAACGATGTATCTATCTATCGAGAAAGGATTTTACCAGGAAGGATACATTGAGATTTCTCGTTTAAGTATGTCCTGGGTGGCGAGTATGTACCGTTGTAAGTGTCCTTGGGCAAGACACCTACTGGAGAGGTCCTACAGAGATATTACGTAAGAGGGCCTAACCCCTCCCCACATTAAATTTTCTAGCCAAGAACCTTTCAGGCTTATAGATCTTTGTTCGATCAGCTATGAGCAAGTGGTTTTAACGTTAAAGATCTTTTAATTATGCGTGATCTAACAAAATACAGAGATTCAATTTTCTGTGATTAATAAAGACTGGATAGCCCCCCCACATTGAGGTTTCTGACCAAAAATCATTCAAGGCTTATAGATCAGGTATGATCAAGTGGTGTTAACGTTAGATCACACAAAAAAAAAAAAAAAAAGAATTTAGGTAACCCACCCCCCCACATTGAATTTTCTGGCCAAAAAACATTCAGGCTTATAGATCAGGTATGAGCAACTGATTGTTAACAGAGTAACAAACAAAAAAGAACAGCGCTCCCTTTCAAACGATAATTGTATACCAACCACACCACCACCAAAGTGTATAGTAGGGTAACAATATCTTACGTCGTTAGATGCATTTGAGGAAAGAATGATTCCCAGAATAATTGATGCACATAAAGTTGTAGATCTCAAAAGGGTAAACAAAAACAGGAAAATATAATAGTGCAGATCAATTGATAACATACAGTGTATATATTATAGCCTGAGTTCAATACGGTGATAAACTCACACTTTGAGAGCTCCCTAGCTCTATTTTAATTCGCCTTACGGACTGTTTCAGGCCAGTCCGTCAGCCAGACTTCTTTTATGGGTCCCCTCCTTCAATAGTTGAACCCCTTTAGATCTCAAGACATAAGACGAAGAAAATTCATGGTGTAGTATCACAACTCAAAATCGATAATCCGACCAACCCGAAGGGGGAATATTACTCACCCTTTTGGGGGCTACACCGAGCTCTAGGGTTCCAAAGCGTGCAAATTGTTTGAGGCACAATTTGGAAAAGCAACCTTCAGTAAAAAAAATTTGTGAAACTTCCACAATTTCAAAATAGTGAAATTTAAATCGGTTAAAAAGCGATACAAAATCAATATAGAATATATTGGTCAGAACAATACAATAAAAAAGAGGTCAAACGCGTTTTGCGATTAGAGTGCTTCTTCAGTGGCAACAGGGAGAAAAAGGAAATTGGAATTCCATTCCCAGTAGCAGTATAGATATATATACACAAGACATAATTTAAGTCAGATACGCCCTTACGCCTCTTTTTATTGTATTGTTCTGACCAATATATTCTATATTGATTTTTTTTATCCGATTAAATTTCACTATTTTTTGAAATTGTGGAAGTTTCACTAATTTTTTTTACTGAATGTGGCTTTTGAACACTAGAGCTCGGTGTAGCCCCCAAAAGGGTGAGTAATATTCCCCCCTTCGGGTTGGTCGGATTAGCGATTTGAGTTGTGGTGCTACACCATGAGAATTTTCTTCGTCTTAGGTCTTGAGATCTAAAAGGGGTTCAACTATTGAAGAAGGAGGGGACCCATAAAAGAAGTCTGGCTGACTGGCCTGAAACAGTCCATAAGGCAAATTAAAATAGAGCTAGGGAGCTCTCAAAGTGTGAGTTTATCACCGTATTGAACTCTGGCTATAATATATACACTGTATGTTATCAATTGATCTGCACCATTATAAAATTTTCCTGTTTTGGTTTACCCTTTTGAGATCTGTATTGACCCATGTGGCTCTACAACTTGATGTGCAATCATTCTTTCCTCAAATGCATCTAACAACGCAAGATATTGTTACCCTACTATACACTTTGGTGGTGGTGTGGTTGGTATACAATTATCGTTTGAAAGGGAGCGCTGTTCTTTTGTTTTTTTACTCTATTTCTTGAGGTGAAGGGAACACCACATCTGTGAGAACGTGTAGCGATCCCCAATACCATCTAAGCGCCACATAAAAATCCGTTAAAGGCAGGCTTGGATGTGTAACGTTAGATCACACATAATTACAATGATATTTAACGTTAAAAATCAGTTGATCATACCTGATCTAACAAAGATCTATAGGCCGAATGGTTTTTGGCCCGAAAATTGACTGGGGGGGGGGGGGGGGAGGGCTACCCCGCTTATGTAATACACAAAATCTCTGTATTTTGTTAAATATCAACTTAAAAAAAACAAAAACATTCAGGCCTATAGATCAGGTATGATCAAGTGGTTTTAAAGTTGGATCACACATAATTACAAAGATTATTCGCTTAATATACATAGTAGGGTTGCACCGATACCGGGTACTGCAGGAGTACCCAATATTTTCCCCCGATACCGGAAGCCGGCATTGAGCCGGCATCCGAGGGGCTTGGGCGGCTGTTCAAATGCTCTATCGGCATTCAGACAGCCGCCCCTGGAGCTCTCCGGCATACTTACCTTCCTGAGCGACGCCAGGAAAGTTCCCGCACGTTGAAGGACCCAAGCCACGATCACGTGGGAGTCCCACATGATCGCGGCTGAGGTCCTTCAACGAGCGCACGCGCAAAGACTTTGTCAGCATCGCTTGGGAAGGTAACTATGCCGGAGAGCTCCCGGGGCGGCTGTCTGAATGCCGATAGAGCATTTGAACAGCCGCCCCATGTCTGGTCTGGGGGGTGCAATATCAATGAGCTGGGGGCAATATCCAGGTGATGTTCTTATTGGAAAGTGGTCACATGACATAAAATAAAAGTATCGGTACTCAGTATCGGTGAGTACGTGAAAGTATTGGTACTCGTACTCTGTCTTAATAAAGTGGTATCGGTGCATCCCTAATATAGATATTACATAAGGGTAGGCTAGCCCCCCCCCCTCTATCTGACCTCAAAGGTTTATGTTTGTATCTAGTAAGTATCTTTTTTATGGCTTAAACTACTGTATGTTGTTATTTTGACATGACGTGTTAGATTTCCCTCTAGAATATTTCGCAAATTAAATCTTGATTCTAGATTGTCACACAGCTTTTAGGGAGGCGTATCCCAAATTCCCTGGACATTCTTTATGTGACTTATGTTTGCTGTTCAGGTGTGATTTCGCAGGGATGCATTTCAGTACTGTTCATGGCTGCATTTGTCAATCTCAGCACTGGCTCCCTGCTTCCTTTAGAATCCAATTCATTATATTGGTGCTCACGTACAAAGCTCTCCATAACCACGCCGCTACCTACATCTACTCCCCTTATTAGCAGGTTTATCCTGTCCCGACCACTTCGCTCAGCCAATGATCTGATGCCATCAGCTCCACGTACCCGCACCCCTAACTCTCCTTCAGGACTTCTCCACGAGCTGCCCTGGGCCATTTCTATGGAACTCACTCCCCCACAACATCAGACTCAGTCCTTCAAGAAGTCTCTGAAAACTCATTACTTCAGAGAAGCCTATTGGCTCACTCCATGATCCCTGCTGCATCTTACCACATAGCCCACAGGGATGTTCCGTCAGGGGAGGCAGAGCCTCAACTGTCATTAAGAGGAAAAAGAAAATAAGCTATACTCACTTGTTCCACGCTACCCCACCTTCTCTTCGTCGCGTAGCACGCATTCTTTTCACAGCCTATGCAATTGTGTATCGTACGTTTCCCTGTAACGCTATTTGTGTAAGCTGCTCAAGAAGTCTGCAGCACAAGTCTGTTCAAATAGAAATAGACACGCGCTGCCTACTACCTGAAGACTGCTCCTCAGAGAGGTCCTGAGAGAACAATAGAATAGCTTGGACCAATGGGAAAGCACCACTGGTCCAAGCCATTGAGAAAAGAAAAAAAACAAAAAACTGTATGGGAGGCTAGCCTCCCATGGACAGGAAGTGTACCTAGTGGCTTGTTATTTGCTCTGCGCGCTGTCACACAGTCCCGGTTGCTATAGAGACAGGCAAATTGGGGGCCTCACACTCTGTCAATGGCCACGCCTCCGGGGGTTCCCCAGCAGCTCTTGCACGCCATATGCGCAGCTGTTTACCTGGCGGGGATTTACGTTCTGCTCCAGTTTCCTCTACAGCTCTGTGCCCAGGAATGAGAAGCAATGTCCGGTGCACCCGGCGAGGAGAAGGATCCATCCCGTTCCGGCCCCTGGTGGATCACCTCATCCTGGAGGCTCTGGCACTGATACTAACCAGTGCCTAATCAGCCACTGACCTCACTGCACGTCCCTGGCCCACATGCACTCCACTACTTCATGTTCTCTATCCTCACCTAGTGTGCCACCCCTATCCTTTTAGATTGTAAGCTCGAGCAGGGTCCTCTCGCCTACTGTACTGTGTGTTGAACCTGTATATATTTGTTCTGCCTCCCACTATGGAACTTGTTAGCACTTTATAAAAACTTGTTATATTATCAGTTAGTTACTTTTCTGTAGTCTTAGATGATAAAAATCTCACTGATCAAATTTTAATAGCTTTAAAATTATTGGGTATGCACAATACCATTTTTTTTAAGTACGAGCACGGATATGTTTTTTTCAGTTACTCACCAATACGAGTACCGATATTTTTATTTATTTAAGGTCATGTGACCGCTTTCCAATAAATAATTTAGGATTTTTGCTGAAAGCCTCTCCAGTATATGTGTTACAGATCCCCTTGGGTCTAGGATACTGGTCCCTGTACACAGTATTAGGGTTGCACCGATACTAGTATCAGTGCCGATACCGGGTACTGCAGGAGTACTTGGTACTCGTGCAGTACTCCCGATATTTTCCCAGATACTGGAAGCTGGCACTGAGCCGGCATCCGAGGGGCTGGGGCGGCTGTCCAAATGCTCTATCGGCATTCGGACAGGCCCTGCAGCTGCTCTCCTCGTTCTTTCATACTTTCCCTGCATCGCTCAGGAAGGCAAGTCTTTGCGCGTGCGCTTGTTGGAAGGCCCCCAGCTGCGATCACGTGGGACCATGTGATCGCGGCTGGGGGCCTTCCAACGAACGCGCGCGCAGAAACTTTCCCGGCGTTGCTCAGGAAGGTAAGTATGAACGCGGTGAGCAGCTGCAGGGCCTGTCCGAATTCCGATAGAGCATTTGTACGGGCACCTGGAGCTCACCGCGATCATACTTACCTTCCTGAGCGACTCCGGGAAAGTTTCCACGCGTGCGCTCGTTGGAAGGCCCCCAGCCGCAATCACGTGATCGCGGCTTGGAGCCTTCCAACGAGCGCACGCGCAAAGACTTTGCCGGCATCACTCAGGAAGGTAAGTATGATCGCGGAGAGTGCCAGGTGAGCTGGGGCAGTATCCACGAGCTGGGGGCAAATCCATAAAAGCTGGGGGGCATTTTTATATGAGGTCTGTTCTTATTGGAATGCGGTCACGACATAAAATAAGTATCGGTACTCGGTCTTAAAAAAGTGGTATCGGTGCATCCCTACACAGTATACTATCTACCCCTCCGATCCTTGAATGGTCGGTAATGCTAACTATCTTCAAGGAACAGATCGTAGGAGCACCCAGCAAGGGTTAACAAATGCCAGAATAGGAGGTTTCACTTCACAAGGTAGCAGAGGTCTTATCACTTGTAAGAATGGTCAGTCTTAAACCAAGAGTGACACTCAGCAGGGTTGTCAGGAATAGCCGGGTCAGTACACAAAGTGGGTTTGTAATCAATAGCTAGGTTATACACAGAGAGGGTTCTTTAAAAATAGCCAGAGTCCTGCACATAAATATCAGAAAGCACTGAGGGAATCAAAACTATGTCAGGGCAATGAGTCTGCCTGAGCAGACGGACTTTAAACGCGGCGGCTTTGCACCATCCTTCGTGCCTTGCCCACCCATGTGACTGCCGCGAGCGTACATATCACTCGGCGCCCGGCCAGCGTTGCAGGGTCTGATCCAACACTGGATGGGACAATATGTTAATATTGAAATGTATGGCAAGACACACCATATCTCATCTCAGAACACACACACGCACCCTGGCAGAATGCATTAAAAGCATTCCGCCAGCTTCCCCCTCCAACTGGATGTGATCCACTGAGTGTTCCCACGACATCCCAGCTAGAGACTGAGTCACAGGCCGACAGCCACTCGGAAAGTGGCCAGCTGGAAGGAAATGCTGGCGAAATGCTTTTAATGCATTCTGGCCGTTGCCCCAGCCCCTCGGATACCGGCAAGCCACCCCAGGGCTGGCTTCCGAGTATTGGTAGAGGTATCAGGAAATTTGCACGAGTGACAACTACTTCTGCAAATGCCAATATTGGCACTAATACTAGTATTGGTGTATCCCTCAATATAATAATTTACATTTCCCTGTTTATATTATGACTAGGTATCAAGCCTGCCCGGAGGGCAGTCTATTGTTGTGGAGCATATGGCTGCCCAGTGCTCCCAATGATGTGGCTGTTTATCACACCCAGCTCACATGGATGGATAGAGCGAGATATATATATTGTCCCCAAGCTCACATGGAAGTAGAATTGTCCCCAAGCTCACATGGAAGTAGAATTGTCCCCAAGCTCACATGGAAGTAGAATTGCCCCAGAGGCCAAAACAGTGATTGAATTTAAGCAGGCATGGGATAGGCATAAGGCTATCCTAAACAAAAGATAAATCCAGGTCAAGTATCCATGTAATTGGGCAGACTAGATGGGCCGAAAGGTTCTTATATGCCGACATTTTTCTATGTTTCTATGTTTAAGCTCACATGGAAGTATATATGCCCCCAGCTCACATGGAAGTATATATGCCCCCAGCTCACATGGAAGTATATATGCCCCCAGCTCATGACGCTGGATCCGCGCGCAGCCTCTACGCGTCAGCATCCAGGAGAACAGGATGCGCACGCAGCAGCGGGTAGAGGCTGCGTGCGCATCCTGTAGAGCAGAATGCGCTCGCAGCAGACGGCTATAGGCTGCGTGCGCATCCGGCTCTACAGGATGCGCGCGCAGCCTCTACCCGGCTGCTGCGTGCACATTATATTCTCCTGGATGCACACGCGGCCAAGGGGTAGAGGCTGCGTGCGGATCCAGCGTTTCTCCGAAGCTGCGCATCAGGCTTCTGTTGGCTGCGCATGCAGCCAACAGAAACCGGATGCACGGCGACGAAGAAAACTATTCTATTGGTATGATTTAGTTTTAGCACCATTTGCATGCTGGAACTAATGTAAGAAACACTAACAATGAATGAATGATTTATGGCTCCTGTTTTTATATCTGTTTGTTGGCAGGGCTACGCAAAACATTATTTTAAGATTTATATGGTTAATGTTTTTTTATTTAATTATGTGTGATCTAACGTTAAAACCAGTTGATCTTACCTGATCTAACAAAGATCTATAAGTCTGAATGGTGTTTGGCTAGAAAATTTAATGTGTGGGAGGGATTACGCCCTCTTATGTAATGCACAAAATCCCAGTTTTTTTTGGGCGATATATCTTTGTAATTATGTGTGAACTAACAGATCTATAGGCCTGAACAGTTTGTCAGAAAATATAATGTGGAGGGGCTAACCAGTCTTTATTAATCACTTAAGACAGTAATTACAGGATTTTCTGGTGTATAAAACTGATCTAACATTAAAACCACTTGATCGTACCTGATCTAACGTAACGCTTCCAAAATAGCCAGGTATTAGGTCAGTTTTTTGATAAGGAGGGGGGGGGGGCTGATGGGTTAACCCCCCTTACAATAATTTTTAATAGCTCTTCTATGTGTGATCTAACCCAAAACAATTGATCTAACAAAGCTCTAACCAACTGCATGAGTTTTGTTCATAAATTCTGATGGGGGGGGGGGGGGCTAACCCGGCTGAGGACAGTCCGGAAACTTTGGCTAAGGGCTGGAGAAAGACACAAAAGACTGCTGATGGGTGAATGGGGTCCAGCAAGGGAACAGCATTAACAGACGTGACCCAGTCAGGGTATGGAGATCTGTTACAAGCATTAAAAATTCTGTTTAACCACTTCGCTGCGGAGGATGCGCTGAGCGCATCGTCCCTTTGAAGCCAGCAATCGGCCGATCGCTGTGCCCGCTCTCCCTCCCGATCGGCTGGGGGTAGGGTCAAAAGCCAGGCACCGTTTTGAAGGGCACAGCCTGCCCTTCCAAGTGGTGGATGGCTTTAACCCCTTGGGGGCTGGATCACGAGTCGGCACTAACAGGCGCCGTACCTTGGTCCCTCCCAGAGCTGGCCGACATCTTGGATGTCAGCCAAGCTTCCGGGATCTCCCCCTGACAAATGCATTGCGCGATGATGTCAGTTCTGGAGTTAACCCCTAGCTGCCACCAATGGTGGAGATGGGGGGGTTCATTGGAACCCCCTATCTCCCAACCCAGGGCAGCTAGGGGTTAAGGTTTGTATCATTAGAAAGGCCAGATCATGGCCTTTCCAACGATACCAAACATGACTTAACTGTAAAGAAAAAAAAAGTTATTTTTTGTTTTATTAATGCAGCAATATTGTTCCTGCTTAAATTATAATGCTGCACTAACAATTTTTCTATGGGGTGCGTTTGTTAAAAAAAATAAAATAAAAAAAAACTAATCCCCCCCCCCCCCCCCGCCACACACAAAAAAAAAAAAAAGTACCGAGTCCCATTTTCCTAATTTTAACCCTTTTGCTGCTGAGGCTTTTCCCGCCTCTGTGCCGAGGTCATTTTTACCGGTTTTGCTCATCATGTTTAAACGTGTTTTGAAGGCTCATTTTAGTAGATGACCTAGACATATTATATATCGTTCTTTCCGTCAGACTCGGCAGATTCATAATATGTCATTATTATTTGTATACGTCATGACCTGTCTGTATATTATAACAAAAAATGCAATAAAATATAAATTTAATAATTTACAACGTGTAAAGTGTTTTTTTTTTTTCACATTTTAAGATGCGAGCAATTGCGGTTATATTTTGTATGGGGTGCGCTTGTTAAAATTAGAAATGGGGTCTCGTTACATTTTTTTGGGGGGAAAATTACGCGATTTTTAACAAACGCACCGCATACAAAAATCGTTAGTGCAGCATCATTGTTCACATTATAATTGAAATGGGAACAATATTGCTGCATTAACAAACCAAAAAAAAATTTTTTATTTTTAATTTTTCACAGTTGTGTTTGGTATCGTTGGAACGGCCATGCTCTGGCCGATCCAACAGTACCAAACTTTAACCCCTAGCAGCCACGGATCGGGAGATAGGGGGTTCCAATGAACCCCCTATCTATCTCCACTGTTGGTGGCAGCTAGGGGTTAACTCCAGGACTGGCGTCATCGTGCTATGCACGATGACGCCAGTCCCCGGAGGCTTGGCCGACATCCAAGATGTCGGCCAGCTCCGGGAAAGGATCACGAACCGGCGCTTTTCAGCGCCGATTCGTGATCCGGCTCCCCAGGGGTTAATGCCAGGTACCATTTGGAAGGGCAGGCTGTGCCCTTCCAAACAGTGCCTGGCATTAAGCTCAGGACCCCCGCGATCGGGAGGGAGAGAGGTCTGAAGGACCTCCACCCTCCCTTTCAGGCGCCTCCTCCACACACGCGGGGGGGCGCCTGAAATAGATGACATCTATTGTGCCCGCGGCGGTCCCGGATTGACGGGCTGACATCCAAGATGTCAGCCCGCACCGGGGGGCACAGCGAACGGCCAGAATCCGGCCGATAGCAGGCTGCTTCGGGAGGACGCGCTCAGCGCGTCGTCCGCAGCCAACCCTTCCTGCGGCAGGACGCGCTGAGCGCGTCCTCCGCAGCGAAGTGGTTAACAAGCACAACTCATAGAAAATATAACCGCAAACGTTCGTATTATAAAATGTGAAAAAAAAACACTACATACTGTAAATTATTGAAAATTCAAATTTTATTGCATTTTTTGTTCTACATATGAAAATGATATATTATCAGGGTTATTCAAAGATTCAAAAAGTCACCGCACGTTCGGTGACTTTTCGTTCAATTCGGTTCCTTTTGCCGATCCCATTTCGGTGACCCTGCGGTGTAGTCAGCAAGCACCACAGGGTCCCCGAATTGCAGGGAAAGGCTGCCGCAAACCCGACGAAAACGAACCACAAAACCCAGCGAATGCACACCGAAAACCCTCAAAAAACATCTGGATTAACCTGCCGAAACCCACGGAAAAACCGAGCCGATCACCCGCAGCAAAGCCGCCGGACAAAAAGCCGAGACCACAGACAGAGTGAAGTGAATAAATTAGGAAAACAGTTTGAATGTTTGAAAAGTGACAGTGTTTGCAAAGAAACTACTGAGCGAAAATGTCTGAAATTTACATATAAGATCCAGGGAATGATAAAAGAGGGCTGTTACAGAAAAAATAAGTCAACTGAATTCAGAAAAATGCTTAAAATATTTTTTTTTAAAAAAAAAAATCTATAAATAAAGAGACTCTTTACTGCATAATTTTATAATGAACGGTTTATTAGATATTGAAGTAAAATGGGAATATTTTTAACATTGAAGCCTATGGGATTCTCCTGAATAAATTTGTCGAATGAAACCACTGAATGGCAGGAACCTGTCACTGCTGGTTTGTGTTCTCTGAATAGCCGAAGCAGTACTTTTTCCATGGGGTTTTCACGGCCCTCGAACAGGCACCGTATGTTCAGGCAATTCGCCAGGATTTGGCGAATTGCCTGCTCTCTGGATAGCCGAATGGCCAGGAAAGGTAACCGAACGCTGATTTTCAGCGTTCGGTTACCTTTCTCAAGCAATTCGGATCTCTTTGAATAACCCTGTAAAAGGAACTCAAGCCTCACCCAAACACCCAGATGTTAATGACATAAAATTCCACAGATATCGTTGATAATAGGAGTTGTAGTTCAACTACAGGAGAAGAGTGAAGGGCTTGGGATACCCTGTAAATGTAGATTAGAGTGAGTGTTACAAAAGATAATTGGGGGAAAATAGGGAAGAGACCGCAATTGGAAATATGGAGCCAAAAATTAGGTACTCATTGCTACAACCGCTCCAAATTTAACCCTGTTTTATGCCAAAGTTATACAGGGTTAGTCAAAGAGATCCGAATGGCTGGAGAAAGGTAACCGAATACTGAAAATCAGCATTCGGTTACCTTTCTTGGCCAGTCGGTTATCCAGAGAGCAGGCAATTCGCCAAATCCTGGAAAATTGCCTGCACATACGGTGCCTGTTCGAGGGCAGTGAAATCCCCATAAGAAACCACTGCTTCGGCTATTCAGAGAACACAAACCAGCAGTGAAAGGTTCCCGAAATGCCCTGTCATTCAGTGGTGTCATTCGACAAGTTTATTCAGGCGAATCCCATAGGCTTCAATGTTAAAAATATTCCCCTTTTAATTCAATATCTAATAAACTATTCATTATAAAAAATTCTGCAGTAAAGAGGCTCTTTACTTATTTTTTCTGTAACAGCCCTTTTTATTATCATTCCCTGGACCTTATATGTAAATTTCTGACATTTTCACTCAGCAGTTTTTTTTGCAAACAGCGTTTCACTTTTCAAACATTCATGCAAACTGTTTTTCCTAATTTATTCACTGCCGTCATCTGCGGTGTCGCTGCGTGTGATCTGCTCGTGCTTTTCCGGCAGGTTAATCCAGATGTTTTTGTGGATTTCGGCATGCATTCGTCAGGTTTGCGGCAGCTTTTCCCTGCACTTCTACGGCCCTGTGGTGCTTGCTGAATACACCGCAGGGTCGTCGAAATGGGATTGCCGAATCGAAGAGAACAAAAAGTCACCGAACATGCAGTGACTTTGATTCTCTTTGAATAACCCTGATAGTAAACGACCGATTGACATCCATAATTAAAAACCCAACGAGGACGACAAAAGTCAAAATAGTCACAAAACCAGCAACCTGAGGGAATTGGGGTGGGGGGGCTATACTAGAACTGCAATTTAAACAGTCTTACAGGATTGTAAATGACACTTAAAATATAAGGCAGGTCTCCGGACTGACATGCTTTTGTTGTGCCTCCGTGCATGATCCTCAGTCACAGCAGCCCACCCCACATCGTATCTGACCACCCACGCACACGACACGAGGAATGCCATGCAGGAGACAGACACTCCAACCAGGAATAAACTATAGCCAGCACCTCTACAGAAACCACGCGTAAGAGAATATTACCCAACCTAACCTACTTGGGAAGGCTTATAGAAAGTAAAAAAAAAAATCACCCATACAATAAGTTCACACTGAGGAATGATTCCTGCCCAGCACGCTGGCATCAGGAAAGCATTGTGACAAAAAAAAAAAAAAAAAAAAAAGCACCATACATCGGCCAAACAAAGGTCACAGACACAAAGCAACCGAACAACCCATCCCAGAGCACCAAGGATATCACTACCACCATAATAAAAGAGGAATAGCTCTATAAAATGTAAGTGATTGGTAGGGGGGGGAATGGGGCCACTGCGGCTTCCATTCAAAAAAGGAGCCCGGGGAGACCCACAGCGACATATAGCAGACCAGGAAACCTGAGTGAAAAGAAAACGATGGATTGTTACACTATGGACATAGAGCTAGTAAGACACGCAGTTTCACGCCACGGGACTTCAGAAAACAATGTAAGAAGTGAGCGAAACGATGCAGCAAGCTGCGCGAGGCTTTCTAACAATGCAAATAACCACAACAAAGTGCTTGCAAAAGGGTACGGGCATGCAGGATAAGCCTGGGCAGAAACCAGTCTGTGCGGTAAGCTGCATGAGCTCCTTACCTTGGTCCGTCACGCTTTAATGCAGTTCTATTTCGCAGTGTTTAACACTGCCAAGCCCCATTCAGGATGCTAACTCCAACACTGATGCGCGTTTACCACGCTCTTATTCTCTTCAATCAATGACTGCCGCAACGTCACTCTTCCCGCTTCTCCATTGTCCTTTTAGGGCCTGAAGACTGGGCGGGAAATTAATTAGGTGAGTGGGTTTACCATTTACAGTGGAACTAAAAGGGGAAAGTCTTCAAATCAAATGGGGAGGGCGCAGTTTTTAAAGAGTCACAGCAACAAAGACACTGGTTGGATGAAACGGTGATTAGCTGGAGAGGAGCTGGGCTGTGGAAGAGGCATGATTTATTCAAACAGGATTGAGTGGCATTCTGAGGCTTAATAATGGAAAGGGCATTAAAGGATATCAAAGCAAAATAAAACTCCCTCCTGGAATTCCAGTAAACACATTTTGGGTCACCTCCCATGGAAATACATTCTTTGAGCAGTGGTTTACTTAAACTTTCTAAAAGCAACACTTTCTAAGCCAGGTCAACTGACCCAAGGCAGTGATGATTTCAGAAGTGCATGTCCCATAATGATTGAGGGGTTATTCAAAGAGCACCGAAATTTCATTATTCTATGCAGGGTCCCCTAAAGTGCCCTGAGTGGGATCCGTCGAAGACCGACATCGAAAAAGCCGATTATCTATCGAACGGGGGGGGGTGGGGGGGTGCTGCCATTTTTTAAAAGGCATTTAAGATAATGACAATGCATGGAAATAAAGTCCTATGAAAAATAATAAGACTGTCTGCTACAAACAAAAATGGGAGTCAAAAATGTCACCTAATAAAACACCTAGAAAAATGGCTATAAATTTCCAAACAATAAATAAAGAGGCTTTTTGGTGAAACTGAAAAGAATAAACCGTTGAAAGGTTGGCGCTTAATGAATAACCCTTTTAATCTTTCATAAAGCAGACAGGGCATCTTCCTCCCCTCTCTCTCTCCCCTTTCCTCCCTCCCCCTCTCTCTCCCCTTTCCTCCCTCCCCCTCTCTCTCCTCTTTCCTCCCTCCCCCTCTCTCTCCCCTTTCCTCCCTCCCCCTTTTCTTCCTCTCTCTCCCCCTTTTCTTACTACCTCTCCCCCTTTCTTCCTCCCTCTCTCCCCTTTTATTCCTCTCTCCCCTTTTCTTCCCGCCTCCCTCTCTCCCCTTTTCTTCCTCCCTCCCTCTCCTCTTTTATTCGAGCCTCCCTCTATCCCTTTTTCTCCCTCCCTCCCCTTTTCTTTCTCCCCCTCTTTCCCCTTTTCTTCCTCCCTCCCTCTCCTCTTTTATTCCTCTCTCCCTCTCCCCCTTGTCTTCCTCCCTCCCTGTCCTTCCTCCCTCTCTCCTTTTCTTCCTCCCTCCCCTTTTCTTTCTCCCTCCCTCTCTTCCCTTTTCTTCCTCCCTCCCTCTCTTCCCTTTTCTTCCTTCCTCCCTCTCTCTCTCTCCTCCCTTTTCTTCCTCCCTCTCTCCCCTTTTCTTCCCCCCTCTCCCCTTTTCTTCCTCCCTCTCCCCTTTTCGTCCTCTCCCTCTCCCCTTTTCTTCCTCTCTCTCTCCCCCTCTCCCCTTTTCTTCCTCCCTCCCCTCTCCTTTTCTTCCTCCCTCTCTCCCCTTTTCTTCCTCCGACCCCCTCTCCTCCCTTTTCTTCCTCCCTCCATCCCCTTTTCTCCCTTCCTCTCCCCTTTTCTTCCTCCCTCCCTCTCCCCTTTTCTTTCTCCCTCCCCTTTTCTTCCTCCCTCCCCTTTTCTTCCTCCCTCTCCCTCCCCTTTTCTTCCTCCCTCCCTCTCCATTTTGTCCTCCCTCCCTCTCTCCCCGTTTCTTCCTCCCTCTCTCTCTCCTTTTCTTCCTCCCTCCCCTTTTCTTCTTCCCT